>JBANRG010000014.1:0-600000 GCA_037954225.1 Stygiomarasmius scandens | reverse complement strand
GCATTATTGTCATCAACCCTCGGCCATACCTAATTCTTCTCCCTGCCTCACTTCGCATGGTCGTCTCGAATGTAGACAACCTCGACGATCCCGAAAAAGGGGCTCTGGTTCCTTATGACAAGTTGTTTTTGAACGACAATGGCACAGTCATCCAAGCAGCTGTTACCGAGGTCATTCAAAAGCCTGGCGAGAAGAATGGGTCCGTCATTTTGAACACTGGCGAAGAAATCGAGTACGATGCTCTCGTACTTGCTTCAGGAGCTCGATGGGGAGGTCCTATCGATTTTCCGGAAGGAGACAAAACCGTGTTATTCGACTATATTGCTGAACGACGCGAAGAGTTTGCCCGTGCAAAGGATGTCCTGATTGTTGGCGGTGGATCTGTCGCAGTAGGTATGCGTTCCTGTGTCTCCTCGAAATGGACTTGACTGACTCGTATTCCAGAGCTTGCAGGAGAGATTAAAGACATCTGGCCGGTAGGTTTTCTTCACATATTTCTATTTCATTCTGACGTCTAAACCGATCGTCTTGCAGGACAAACCAGTGACAATCATCCAACGTGACACAAAACTCCTCAACTCTACCTACACCGACAGGTTCCGCACTCGCATGCAGGCCCAAGTTGAATCTCGGGGTATAAATCTTATTCTGGGCGACTCTCTGGATATCGAAGGTGAAATACCTTCATCGACGCCGGCAGAAGGGCTCAAAACAAAGAAGGGCAAAGTTTTAAAGGCTGACTTGGTCGTAAGCATTCGATCCATCCAATTCAACATCTTACAGTCTATTTACCACTTCTCTTTGCCCAGGTACGCGCAACCGGCGCAAAACCAAACACGTCGTACCTCCCCACTTCGCTCTCTTCCGTCCTAACGCCCAAGGGCACAGTCAAGGTCCAACCAACACTCCAGCTTCCCGGATACCCCAACATCTTTGCCGCCGGGGACATCATAGAGTGGGATGAACAGAAACAAGCATCGAAGGCTGGACTAGGCCATACACCCGTTGTTACGAATAACATACAGGAATACTTGAAGGGAGGCAAAAAGATGAAGGAATATAAAGGAAGTATGGAGATGATCATTGTGACTAATGGCAAGGTATGCTTGTACCCTTTTATTCGTTGCGACTAGCCCTGACCCTTTGTCCAGTCAAATGGTCTTGGATACTTCAACATACTTTGGGGTATTGTTCTTGGCACATGGCTCTCGGTGCTGATCAAGTCAAGAACCCTGTTGGTTTCGATGGCAAGAAAGTCCATAAGAAACTGAATTATAGTTCCTTATACTTTCATCGGCGTGCACTTTACGACAAAGTTTGTTCTGCTTGGACTTGGATTTCCCTGGATGCTTCTCACTTTCTTTTCACACCATTATATAGAACACGACTGTTTTCAGACAACCATACTGTATACATTCTGTAATAACCAAATACCCGGACTTTGATTCCCTTTCAAGTCGACTGACTTTACTCGACCATCCCGGGAACTAACAAAAGACCTTGAAAGAGTTGAACGAATTCGGCTGTCCAGCATTCAAAGCATACGTCTGGCAACCTACATCCCATGGACTTCCAATATCAGTGTGGTCAGGAGAAGGACCAACATTCGGAGTGCAATCGCCACTGAAAAAGGCCGTCATGCGGTTGCAAGAACCAGACATGTGAAGATTAAGAGAGCGACCACCAGGGAACTGGATACAAGTAGAGTTGGTAGGTCCACTGACGGTCTCGATGACGCTGCTGGTGCTATCGCAGAGAGGCAATGTGTAGGCTGTGATGCTGTAACTGCCTTGTGCGAGGACGGCGGGGAGGACGGCGAGTGCAAGTGCGAGGAACTTCATATTTCGCTGTTCAGAAACGGTTAGAATGACGCTCAAGAATACAGTCGTGTCGCCTGCTTACGCACAAGGGTAATACTTGAGTCCGCAGAGTGGGTCAGCTTGTGTCTTTCGAGAGCTAAAGGAGCGACTTACTAGTTCAGAAACGGTTTCGAGAGGTGCTCGAGATGCTTTTCTAGCTCTGTTGGATGAGTGCTTTTATACCATCGACATCCAGGTACTGGGGAGATGTCGTAGGTCGCAAGTTCACCGCTACACACGGAGCAGGAGAAACGTAGGAGAAAAAGATCACCAGCGGTCATAACGAACGTTTCAGCAAGAAATGGGCACTTTGAATAGAAGAGCAGGCCATTTGCAACTTTGCAATGCATATGTTTAGGTTGAATTCGAAGCTAAAAGTGTATGTATTTCTGATGTGGTGGGGACAGCATTCAACGTTAAAGACTTGCTGGAGATGGAGGAATATTGTTATTGAAAACTCGAAATGCAAATCTTGAGATGACTGACATGGAAATAGAAAACTCTGTTCCCGACGAGATCGAAAATCACCTTCCAAGAGTGTCCATCTACGAGATTATTTATTGCAAAATGTACGTGAGGAACTCATGAGGCTGTGTACATTGGAGTCGTTAGCCTCGACATTTCGACTGGTGAAACTGTTCAGAGGCAATTCCTGCATCTCACCTTGAGGACAATGGTTTCGAGAGCATAGAACTATTGTTGCCTTCGACACATGACTTCATTCTCTGTTCCGTCTTACTATATTAATATAAGCTTGCTTGAAGTTGTAGAGCGGAATGAGCCAACTCGGACTCCTGGCCGAGGTCCCTAACCTTTTTGGTTCGTCTGTCGAGCGGGCCGGGGATATGATGATGCTGGATCTAGTGATGGTGTTTCTGGAGCCTTGGTCATGGTGTTGAAGAATAGAGCTATCGAACACAGATGTCTAAACATCAAAATGGACCAGAGCGTGATTTGGGTCTCTAGCGGGAAGAAGGGAGATGAGAATACTACACAGTTCTGTCCACAAGTTCGCCATCTCTTCTAGATCGGAATCAGAAATGTTAGGGTCATACGGATGGTCAAAGGAGAAAGAGCTCATCCTGGAGTATCCGAGGATCGGTCTCAAGTCCCGAAGCTCGAGGATATCTTCTGAAGGTGAGAATTTCTGAATGTCACTCCTGACACTACTAGTAGTGAAGACCTGGGCACACTTGAGCTTCTCATTTCGGTTTTGGGTCGTGTGCTCCTTCGAGGAACATGTCCGGAATATGAGTTGGGGTGCAGTGGCACTGGAACGTATTCTTTTAGATTCCCAGGCCAAGGTTTAAATTCTGATTGTTTGTGTACCAAGCCGCCGCTAAACAACACCTTCCTTTGTGCCACTGGGGACCGAATGACACGATGCACCATCTCTTCTGCATACCGGAACTTCTTCGTCTGATTATTGAGAATTTAGACAGGGAAGATAGAGTACGATGTGCTCAAGTCTGTCAATTCTGGTCCGAAGTGGCTCTTGACGTGATTTGGTACAACGTAGAGGATCTGCGAATACTGGCCAATCTTATTTCCCCAGTTAAAAGTTTGGCTGCTCCGGGGATTCTAACTTATCAATTTGTATGAATCTCCAGAGCTCTCTCTTCTCTCCCTCTACTCATGATTTCACGTCACGCAGGATCGTGGTTTCGACCTGGCTCGTATATATGATCACTGGTCCCGTTTCGAGGCGAAATATGCTAGTCGCATACGTATCCTCAGTCATGATCATAGGATAGGCCACAGCCTTCTGCCCCTCTTGAACACGATTCAAGAGACTCGATACTCGTCTCCCGTTCTCCCGAATCTACGCACTTTGGAATGGACTGCCGAGCCAACTTTGCCTTTGGAGAAGACCACGATGTTTCTTCATAAAGGTTTACAAAGGCTAAAGATAACATCAAAGAATGCCTTCTATGACATACTAACAGGTCTTAATATTTTGTCCGGAGCCATCCGTAATCGCAGTCCTGCCCTTACTTCGCTAGTATTGGATGTTCATCCATACCAGAAGTGTGACGGGGTTGTAGCCAGAATCATAAACAGTCTTCCTTCCCTTGTCAATGTTGTCATTCCTGCGTTTCCGGATTCCCCTCACATTTGGCTATCTCTGTGTCGCTCTCCAAAGCTACAGAATCTGGACTTTGTGAGCAGGGAAAAGCACGATGTAAGTCAGGTCGTAAGGGCTGTCACTATTTCGGGCGACCTTCCGCAAAGTGGGTTTTTCCCTATATTGAGACGTCTCCGTGTGGATGTGTTGAGCTGTAGCATACTCATTGCGCTTTTTCACGCCTACCGCCTGACTCATCTAAATCAACTTCTCATCCATACTTCTACTCTAGAAAAGCCAGGATCCATTCGAAGTTTTTTGTCAACGATCGCTAGCCATTGTCCAAGTATTACAACGCTAGTATTCTTATGCATTAGGCTCCCCAACTTTATTCCACCTTCGAGAGAAGATATTCTTACATTCGAGGATCTGCGACCGATCCTCAAATGCACTAGGATGAACTTCTTTTCCTTCCACCACAAACTTCCTCTTGACATTTCCGATTCCGATCTCGAGGAAATGGCCAAGACTTGGACGGAACTATGTCATATTTACATATGCCCCTATCCGTGTTACTTTGTCGAAGGGAAACTTACGCTTTGGTCTATCTTAATGCTCAGACACTTGTGTCCGAAGCTTGAAGAGATCCATCTCTACGTGAACACCAAGGCTTCCGATACGTTATCACTAGACCTCACATCACACCCGCAGCTTAATCAAACGGGGAAAAGAGCAACTTTAAAGACCCTCAGCTTGGGGAATTCGTACATTTATCTCGGTGAAGAATCGGAACTAGCATTCACACTTGTGCAGGTTTTGCAGGATGACGCAGAGAGTTGTGGAGTGAGCTGGCATTGTGAAACGGATGAGAAGAGAAAGTCGTGCAAGGTGGTGATGGATATGATAGCCCTACATCTTCGTATTCAACGTCTTCAAGGCGAACTTCAGAAGTCAAAGGGAACTAGTTGTGAGACTTTAGGATTAACTTGATGTTTATAATATCAGTAATGGACAATACACACTCAATTTTGATGAGTGCTCGGATTAAACTTGAATTGAGTCGATTCGCATTATGGGAGTTGTTTTATTTGCACTCCAAAACGCGTCTCTAGCCAGACTCGAATCTTTGTTTTTGTCTCTTTGAGCGCTATGCACTTGGTCTTGCGCATCCCAGAACTTCCTCGCCTGATAATCAAGCAGCCGGATCTTGACGACACGCAAAGATGCACACAGGTCTGTCAATCTTGGTCCGAAGCCGCTCTGGGACACCATCTGGTACAGGGCGGATGACTTACAGTTTCTAGCGAATCTCATTTCTCCTGTGGTCATTGTTCTTGCGGCAAAATGTTGTAAATTTGTAGGGAAATTTGTAACTACCCGTCTTGACACTCGCCGATGTTTGCTTCTACGTTTGCGCAGGAATGTACAACAGGACTCAATATCCCGACATTGCTCGCATATTTGGACAATGGTCTCGATTTCAAAAGAGACACGCTCGCCGCGTACGTATACTCAGCCATTTTCAGCACAATGAACACGACTTGTCGCCTCTTGTGGAAACGACCCAAAAAATCCGGTCCTTCTCCCCTACAAGAGTTGTATACAGACTAGAACGTTTGCAAAAGATATGGAAGTCAGGGATTTGCCTCGTCTGATTTAGGTGTGCTTGAGCGAAAATTTTCGACCGTTTTCAACTGAGAAAAGACCTGAGAATCAGATATGTAGAACATCTGGTGTGTCAATATTACACAAATACGCACAAATCTTCTCGACCGACAATGAATCCTCCATCGACTCCTGTGCGAGCAACAGCTCCGACTTCCGCACAGCAAAGGGATACACCTCGGACACCTAATCAGAAAACATCCGAGCTGCTTTCTATTGAGCGACAGACAGCAGTCGACAATCTACAGCGCCATGAGTGACGCTGAGAGAGTAGCAAGTCGAGAGTCAGAGGAACGGTCCGAAGGATCTTCAACACCATCAGGCCACCGAGGGAGTCGTAACAAGCTGAAATAAAAACTCTTCGAGCCTTTCCATTCTTGCACCGGACAAATCCACCTCTGCAATCAAAATCTCCTCTACAACACCTCGGAACACTCTACACGTTCTCCTCAGTCTCATACGAGGGAGAAAAGACAGGATATGGGTTGAAAGGGTGGTAGGAAGGGAAGATCCTTGGGAGGACGGTCTTGAGCAAAACATCAACATATATAGCTGGATTAGCAGAACACGCACCGAAATCTTCTTCCCCAAAGTACAACATCCGTCTGTATACCATCGAACAAGCCCATCTGTTCTGCTTGCAACCGAGTGATAAGGACAGTAGAGGGGCGACAGTGCTACTGTCTTGTTTCAATATAGACTCTTGGTTAATTGGATGCTGGTTGAAGAACGTAAACGTATGGCAGGCTCCAAACCGTAGGGAGGCATTGGAGGAAGACGTGCAAAGGCGAAACGGAGCTGGATCTCGATAAAGATTGAAATGGTACAGCACCGAAGGTAGAGTAATAACTGAGACACCAAGAGTTCAGCAGTAGAAATGGTAAAATGTAAGGAAACGAGAAAGAAACGGTAGAGGTCATGCATATACGGTTCATTAAGACTGCTTAAATATATTGCTTCTCAGACCGCAAGTCGTTTCGTTTTTTATTTTCTTTACTATTTTTCGCAATGCAGATGCTCTGATGAGATAGGAACGTATAATTATAACTTAAGTAAAGTAGGTATCTGGAATCACAGAGTTTATATAGGTTAAGTGCTTCTCTAAGTATGTATGTGTGCGTATGGATCAAGTCTAAGCAATGCAATGCCTACGTGGCCAAACACAGAAAGACCACAAAAATATCCAACCAACCAGCCCAATTTTATTACAGCAACCAAGCGCCCAACGTTCAACCAAAGAAAAACCCGCTTTCCGCCCATCGGAAAACACCAATTACCGTCTCGAAATCTCCAATTCAATCTTGTTATCGTAGCCAGGCACATAACATAACATAACGCAAGGGCGAGGGGCAGGTCAGATAGATAGACAGGCAGACAACGTGAGCGCAAGGTACATTGGTGGCGATTACTCGGGCTTTGTGCTCGAGCTCTTACGACCAGCCTCGATATCTTCCGTCTTGACACGTTCATACGATCCACCGTTTGAGGATCCAGAGCCTTGTGATTGTTGGGATTCGACGTGTTTGACCCATGTGTAGTAGATGGAGCCCAGGAGGATGGTTGCGATTGAGGATGCGCGACCGCTGCGGAGAGAAAGAATGAGAGTGAGAAAATCCGCGGAAAATGTGTGGTGTGCAACGCATGCACTTACGTCGTGATAACATCTTTAAAGAGCCACATTCCCAATAACGATGCTGCGACACCACGAACGGCAGAGGAGATCATATGGGTAATTGGGGACGTGACTTTGATGGACAGCAGACTGGCAATGCTCATCATGAAGCCCAAGGCACCCTAGAAACCCAGCATATCAGTATACGGCAACTTCTCGTATGTACCTAGTCCAGGTCAGAAGAAACACGTACGGTAATGGCAGACCCCCAGACGAATTTGCGCAGAGCGCTCATTTCACCGGGCTCGAGCAAAAGTGCATCGGCATTAGCAAGCAGTGAAGTCACAGCTGGAGCTTCACCGGCAAAGACGATGACAGGAATAAGGACAACGGCACTGAGGAGATTGGTGTACCATGAAAGGAGAAGAGCACTGCCGTTGACAACGTTTAAACTCTGTTTGATAACGACCGAATGGGTTGCCGTGATCGCCGAGCTGACGACACCGAAGAAGATACCAATGAGGGAAACTTCAGTACCGTCGAGGAAGACACCAATGAAGAAGCCTAGTGTGACGATTGCGCAGGCAAAAAGGATACGTAACGAGGGGCGGACGTGAAGGACGGCGAAAGATGTCAAGACGGTGAAGGGAAGAACGAGACCACGGGCGACTTGGTAGAATGAGGCATCGACGTATTTGAGGGTGTAGTTGGAAAAGCTGAGGGTAGGTGTTGGAGCACTTCACATTGCAGAAGGAAATGAACACATACCTGAGGCCAATGACGTTGAGACCAACCATGGGCACAAGTCCCTTGCAAATGTTGATATCAAAGGTAAGTCTATCGGGAAGGACCCTCATAGCATCTGAGATTCCAAAGAGTATGACCGCTATCACAAGTTGGGTGAAAAGGAAAAATAGCGGAGCGTCGGTCGCGTTCAAGACCCATTTGTTGCTGAAGCGAAAATTTAAGGATAAGGATTTGGATGCAAATGAAATAAACGTACGCCATAACCATCTGTTAAATGCTACAATCAGAAAAGTCTCATGCAGCAGACTTTGCGAACACTCACCGCAAGGGCTGCAACTAGATAAAAGACGACAACACCTATCTGCCGAAAAGTTGGAAAACTTGTGAACGAGGTCATTAAAGACGCAACTTACCACCTGAGTCCTTGAGGCAGGTTTTGGGGAAGTTTGAGGAGGCATCTTGGACTAGGAAACGATACCTGCAGGTTGAAGAAGAGGTAAAGGAAAGAGGTAGTATGTATTTGATACGCAGTCGTGTCACGGACAGCTATTACCAGCGTGGGAACTTTTGCCTTGGAGTAGTCTGCCATGAAAAAATTCCCTTAAGCTTCTAAAGTAGGTGCAGATACCTATGTATTTAAAACAAGATTTTCTGAAGAGTCATTGAACTTACCAGACTAGTCTAGAAAACAGTAGGATGTCTTTGTGCACGTGTATTGAGAACCATTTGCTGTCTCGATATTGCAAGGACTTGAAAGAAACTCCAAATGTGCGTATGCTAGGAAATATTTTCGTACAAAGGATTGAATCTATAAGGCCTCAAGCTGGACAGACGACAATACTCTTGGGAATAGGGGTGTGGGAAGATATGCAAAGCCGCGACGCGTCGCGCTTTGACTCAACACTTTACTTTTCTTTTTGTTACCATGTCCCAGCGAAATTCACAACCCCCGACTCCAGACAAAGGTACGAGCATTGGTTATTACAAGTGAGAATTCTGATTCATTGGGCTCAGACAATGCCGACACGATACGAATTCTGCTCGCTACCGACAACCACATCGGTTACATGGAAAGAGATCCTATACGAGGTCAAGATTCCATCAACACTTTTAAAGAAATTCTTCAACTAGCAAAGAAGAATGAAGTGCGCTTCCCGAATTGCCTGTCTCTTGACAAAGCTCACTATATCTAGGTCGACTTTATCTTACTCGCCGGGGATCTATTTCATGAGAACAAGCCATCAAGAGATTCCTTGTACAGAACAATGGCTCTTTTGCGTGAATACACACTAGGAGACAGACCAATTCAGGTAGAATTATTGAGCGATCCTGATGAAGGAAAAGCACCTGGGTTTTCGTGCGTCTTTGCCACTCACAAGTCTGACATCCACTAATTCGTCTGCTCCAGTTTTCCAGCAATCAACTATGAAGATCCCAATTTAAACGTCAGCATACCAGTGTTTTCGATACACGGCAATCACGATGATCCTCAGGGTGCTGGTTCAGTGTGTACTCGCCGCGCTTTGTCCTTCTCTTTGACCAACAACCCATGGCTTTTTTAGGAAGGTGCTCTTTGCGCCCTAGACGTCCTGTCCGTATCAGGACTCATCAATTACATGGGCAAATTCGACTTGCCCGTCAAGGATGTGGAAGCTGCTACCACTGGTATCGCTGTCCGTCCCGTATTGTTGAGAAAGGGCGACACGAATCTCGGCATGTATGGAATTGGGAATGTCAAGGATGCACGAATGCATTTCGAGCTTCGGAGCAATCGTGTCAGAATGTTCATGCCGCGGGACAAGGACAACTGGTTCAATATTTTGTTGTTACACCAAAATCGGTGAGCATGGTTTTTTCTATGAATCACTTTGGTTCTTACATTTTTCATGCAGAGTCAAACACGGCCCTCAAGAATCTGTTCCAGAAGGAATGTTTGACGACAGTGTCGACCTCGTCGTCTGGGGACATGAACATGATTGTCGGATCATCCCAGAACCCGTCGCAGGCAAAAACTACTACATCACCCAACCTGGCTCATCAGTAGCAACTTCTCTAGCTGATGGTGAAGCCATACAAAAGTAATTCCAACTCGGGCACATTGATCATTCCGTTACTCATTCATCTCTCTCAGACACGTCGCCCTCCTGAGCATTCAAGGCAAAGATTTCCATCTAAAACCACTCCCTCTACGCACCGTCAGACCCTTTGTCATCGAATCTGTCGACCTCGGTGAAGTAGCAGAGGAAGAAGGGTTTGATTTGTCGAATCAAATCGAGATAACTAAATATCTCAAAGCCAAGGTTGGTATGCATACGCTCTTACAATTCTCGGAAGTGTTGATCAAGTTTTCTCTAGGTGAACGAGTTGATCGAGAAAGCGGACAAGCAATGGGAAGAACGCAACGCTGAGGCTCTCGCAGAGGGTGAAGAGGAAATTCCTCGTATGCTTCCACTCATCCGACTCAAGGTACAGCCATGGTTTTGCTAATCTTTAATCCTATCCTCAAAGACTATTAGGTAGACACCACCGGCGTCAGCGAAATGTCCAACCCCGTCCGTTTCGGTCAAGAATTCCAAGGCCGCATCGCCAATCCTCGAGATGTCCTCGTATTCCACCGAGCAAAGAAATCCGCTGCTAGAAGTGCCAAAGTCGCTATAGATCAACCCGAACTGAGTATAGATGACCCGGATCTGAGTGTTTCAGAAAAGCTTGCAAAGGTTAGAGTGGGGACGTTGGTGAAAGAGTATCTTTCGGCGCAGGAGTTGCAGTTGCTGGGTGAAGGAGGCATGTCAGATGCGATTCAGATGTTTGTGGAGAAGGATGATATTCATGCGATTCAGACGTGAGTAGTCTCTATACTTGTGGTTTTGATGGTGGGCTTGAATGGCCATCACAGGCACGTAGGGAAAGCTCTCAGGGCTATGATGAAGGGTCTTCAAACAAATGGCGATGTCGAAGAGGAAGACGTGGATGATATGGTTTGTTTTATTTTGGGTCTCAAGGAATTTCACTCTAAAGTACCAACAGCTCATGAAAGCAAAGGAACAGCAAGACAAGCAATACGCTGAAGAAGCTGCCCAAAATAAAGCCTCCAAAGGAAAAGTAAGTCCGACGATCAGTTTTTTTTTTTGCTACTCTGACGTTTGCTTTTGCTTCAAGGGCAAAGCCAAAGCCAAAGAGTCAGATGTCGAATCCGACGATTCTATGAAGATGGACGTGGACTATGGAGGAGGCGCAGGTGGTTCCGATTTCGACGAGGAGGAAGAAGTACCACCTCCGAAAAAGACTGCAGCAAAGAAAGCCACAACGTCGAAAGCAAAGGCTCCAGCAAAGAAGGCACCTGCGAAGAGAGGGAAGAAGGCTGTGGTGAGCTGACTGCTACTTCCACACGTGGTTCTATCTGACTGTATACAGAGCGAATCGGAAGAAGAAGCAATCGAAATTTCGGATGATGACGAGGAGGAAGAGGAAGCGCCGAAACCCGCAAAGAGAACGAATAGGGCTGCAGTGCTGAGGTCAGTCATCATGGAGCTGTGCGACAATGTTTAACTGACGATCGTTTATTGTTACATAGCCAATCGACAACAAAAAAGGCACCTGCCAAAAAGAAAGCTGCTGCCACCACAAAGCAGACACAACTTTCATTTGCGCCTGCTGGACGGTCTTCTCGTGCGGCCGCGACAAAGGCTAGAGGGAAAATGGTGGTACGTGTTCATGGATTGCTTCCGGTGAATCTTGTTTAAGCTCTGAAATGCCTTTTTTAGGTCGATGATGATATTGAGGATGATGATGATTAGATTTTGTTGATCGTATCTTTGTTCTTGATGACTGTAGATCTTTCTGGCTGCTTTATGATGATGATCGCGTTTTTCGTACCGCAAAGCATCGCGCTTGAGTGGATTTTGGATGTTCCTTTCGCCGCCGAATTGACCAAGACTCACCCTTTTTTCTATGAATACACATGTCTCGCACTGCATTTTCACCGCCAGCAAACCCGAAGGACCAGCCTCGCTCGACCGAGGACTTGGGGCCTCCTCCTGATCGGCCTAAACCATCAAGACACAATCTGAACCAGGGGCTTCCAACAAAAAAGATACTTAAACAACGAACATGATAGAGAAACTTTAACACTTTAGCTCAACGCCCTCCGGCTCTTCGGACTGTTGAAACCTTTTGCTTTCTCTGTCTCCTTTTTGTTTTCTATTTTTTCTTAATTTTTCCTTATCATGCACGGATTTTTGAAAACCCTTATTCTCTCCACCCTCGTGGCACTCTTATTTTGTTCTCAATCTGCTTTTGCTCTCACCAACGCAAAACGTTTTGCACTCGGGCTTCCACCTAATCCTCCAGTGCGCCGTGGTCAGTGCTTCGCCTCGTCGAGTATAGCTAGTTGCTGACCCATTTTTTACTGCTCAGGCACTCCCGTAAGACCGCGTTCGCAGTCTCCTGGTCCTACAGATGTGCCGTATGTCTCCCTAAACCGTCTCCTTCAACAGCAAAACCAAACTCACGTTCCAACTCGTTCAGAACACCCAGTAACCCTTGTAAAGGCGTATCTCTCGGCGTGAATGGCCTCAGTCTCAACGCAAACTGCCAAAACACGGGAGTCAGTATCCCCATTGATACCTGTCTCAAGAATGTCAAAGGAGAGCTAAAGTGTAAGAAAAAGTGGGTGCCTTTCTTGGTTTTTACGATTTACAAGGCTGATTCGCTGTTAGCGGTGGAGCTATTACTGGCGGATGCGTCAACTGTTCTATGGATGGGACTACTTTGACTTGCAACTGCTTGAACCAGAAGCTTTCGTTGACGACTAGTTCTATCGATATTGGTGAGTTTTCCATTGTAGCGCTTCGGCTCGTGGCGGTGCTGACCTTCACTTTAGAGTTGTGTCTTAATGAACTTTTGCCGTTGATCTAGGAGTACATACTCTTGCCGTACTCTACTTCCTGGACCTGAGATTGATTGAATTGTTCGGATTTGGCCATGTATTGATAGAAATCATTATTTTGTACCCCTAACTTTCTGAGCCTTGGGAGGGCTATAGTAATTGTAATAGACGTTTTTTCTTCGTAGCACTTTTTAGTAAACTTGGGACTAGGAACTAATTCAGTTTCACTGCGGGCGGGAATGGAGAGTTTGGCTGAGACTCTGAATCCAAACACCGCCTATATTGTCTTGTTCTGACGTCGAAACCACTGCATAATCTGAACAACACCTTTCCTTTTTCTTCACACAAATCCTGTGTAACCATTCCTCCTTCATTCATTCATGACTAGCAAGCTCGTCGCTGACAAGAACCAGAAAATCCTCCTTGAACTAGCTACCAAGCCTGGAAATGGTTCGTCATACTGCAGGCTAACTGCTGTTCGGCTAATGGATTTCTAATTTATCCGACCGCTCGTTCGCAACAGATATTTGTGCAGATTGCAAGGCGCGCAACCCTCGATGGGCTTCTCATAATTTAGGAATATTTATTTGGTGCGTCCTGGCTGTTTTCACAAATATGGCTCTAGCTCAAAAGAAGGTATATTTAGTGTGAATTGCGCGACTATCCATCGCAAGATTGGTACACATGTAACCAAAGTGTATGCTCATTGTTTTCACAAGATTTATGTGGAGTATTTCTGACGGACCACGTCGTTCAGGAAGAGTTTGACGATGGATTCGTGGTCAAAGGAACAGGTAGAGGTGAGTATTTTGTTCTAGATGACCTTGCGCACGCTCACGAATATTCTACGTTCGTTTTACTTGCAGAGGATGAAAGAAATGGGGAATGTTAAATCGAATTCCATTTACAATCCCAACGAGATACGAAACCCTCCGCCGCCTTTACTTTCCGAGGACGAGAGGGACAGTGAATTAGAGCAATATATTCGTGGTACGTCCTCCAACTCGTCGGTGTGTCCAACATGTGTTCAAGGATCTCCACCCTAGCGAAATACGAGTACAAACGTTTCTTCGACCGTAACGCACTTGTTGCCTCCAAACTTGGACCTTCTCGTTCCGCTGCGTCGTTAGCATCCCGCCCCCGTTCTACACCAGCTGACACAGACCAGCCAGCACCTTCATCAGCATCCACGTCAGCCGTGTCTTCTATATCCAATACAACTAGGCCATCCACTACTGCTCCAACTTCCATGTCAATGACGCAAAGTCGTTCAGTATCCCAGCCAATGCCTTCTGCATCAGCAGGACCTTCTTTTCAGCCTGTTCCTGCGCCTGTTCCTGCTCCAGCTTTCCAGCATCAGCAACACTTACAACCTCAGCCTCGGCAACAGTCCTTGCCAGTGCAGAATCCAACTTCTGGCGTCTGGTCCGACCTTGTATCGTTACAAACTCCTTCCACGAACTCTTCATTACCTTTGCAATACTCATCACCGTCGCAACCATTTACACAGCCCAATCCTTTTAGTGCCATGTCGAATCCTAGCTTTGCCGGCGCACCTACTCCATCAGGTCTAAGCACTATAAATGGTATGGGCGGAATGAGCACCATGGGTACGATGGGCATCAATGGCATCAACGCGGTTCCAACCGGATTTAGTGCTGGTCTCAGTGCAACAAATCCTTTCTCCCAAATGCAAACTCAGCAAACTGCGACTACAAATCCCTTTTCACAAATGATGCCTCAGCGCCACCAAACGATGCCCGCGTTTCCCTCTGCTTCTTCATTTGGTTCTGTACCGAACCCCAACGGCTTGGGCTCGACAGCGTTCGGCCAAAACCAATCATTAGCACAATCGCCAGCACCCATGTTTTCACCACAGCCTCAGGTTGGAATGCAGGGACAAGGACAGGGACAGATGCAGCCATTTATGAGTCCCAGTCCGAATATCCCAATGTCGACGACACCGCAGATGCAAATGTCTCCTTCGCCATTTGCGTCTAGTCCTGGTGCTGGGATGGGAATGGGAATGACGACCAGCCCTGGGCCTACGATGGGCATGGGTATGGGCGGGATGACCACCGGGATGCCGCAAGGTGTCGGTAACCAGATGGGTCCAGGGATGAATGCTGGCGTGATGGGGATGGCTGGGATGACTGGGATGACTGGGATGACTGGGATGAATGGATTTGGTGGGCAGCCTCAACAACAACAGTATGGAGCGGGGCCGACTGGTTGGATGCAGCAGCCATTTCCGACTCAAGGTCAAGGACAGCAGCAATGGGGTACAATGTAGGACATTTGTAAGATTATTTCAAGTTTTCAAGGACTCGGATTTTGGATTACGTACATACTTTTGTCGTGTTGAAGAGCTATCTGTGCCATTCACTTGTCTGGACATTTTCAAAGTAAAATGAGCATACACACAAACTCTATTCATACATACCCTTACTCTACAATCTAAATACTAAATGAAATCCGATTTCTTATATAACCATAAATCAATCTAAATCCTTACGATCCCCTGTCGCCTCCCATGATTCTCTCCGTCTTGACCTCCACCAAAACAAGATTCTCTATCGCATCTTGTATACGCTCTTGCAAAGTCTTATCACCACCTGGCTCCAGTCTTCCATCGTATCCGTCACTGTATTCAGGATGCTCGGTCAAGAATAGGGCTGCCGTGACAATATGCGGCATCCTCAATCGTAGTCCCCATATGCTGCCTTCGTACACGTCCACCAGGTGTACACGCTCCAGTTGAGCATGCGTATTGGGGGAACTCGGAGCGTCTCCGCCAACCGAGGTCGACCTAATGGTATTGAGGATGTAGCTCGCAATAGACGGCGCAGACAAGAATGTCGTCTGGCCGAGATACAGAGTTTGGAGCGAAGGTATGACGGGTATGCGGATGTACTCAATTGAAGATTCGGATGAGGAATTTGGTGATTGAGAGGACATGGATATGGTGGAGAATGCAGTGGATAATGCATCTGATGTTCCAAGCGTAGGGAACGCAATGTTTGTCAATTTAAGATAAGTGAGACGGGTGTAGGTAGATAGAGCCTCAAAGAGGGACGGAACGGCGTTGGGTACGATCTGCAAGCATTTTAAGCAAGGAATAATTTATCCAAATATGATTTTGCAATGCGTACAGCGATGGAAAAGTGGTGTGGTGGGTCAGGTCCAACCCAGATAAACTTCCTGGGACTAGAGAAAGACAATGTAAGAGAGGACGCGATACGGTAAAGAGTGAACATTGGCTTATTGGGCTATAGAACTCACTTGACTAGGGTGAAGGCATCATAAACATTATAGCAACGTTTGTCGATAGAGTGTGAATTAAGCCTGAGGTAAAAGGTATCCAGAATGTGTCTCCCATTCCCATCCAATCTTGCCTTGGGGTGTCGTGCAAGTCCAGACAACGCCTGATGCAGACATTCAAAGATGCTCAAAGGATACATGCCGGTTCCAAAACCTGTAATCCCGCCAATTGGAGCCACGAGATTGAATGCCGTGCCTCCCGCGAGTTCGACAGTCAATGTCTGGGGTTCACAAGCCAAGTCATTTAGCTTGATGCTGTCCGCATTTAGGGTGTCTCCAGTCCGTGTGATATCATAAACGTAGCGTGCAAATCGCATCAACTGCGAGGCAGAAGTGAAATATAAATCTTGGTGTAGAATTCGAAGCGCGATAGAGTGAAAGAGAGAGTTGGTGCAAAGAATATTGAAGCACTCTTCGGAACCATGGATAGCATAGGTGAGAATGTCATGAAGAATTTCGACAGGAAGGTCGAGGTTGGCTTGCATATCGTAAAGTAGCATAATATTCCCACGTATAGTACCTTGTGCCACCGCCGGCCCAATAGAACCCAATCTCATCTCCTTGCTAGTATGGTGATCCCTCGAGCTCCAAGTGTGTCGCAATTAATCAACATCAAGAAATCGGCCATCTTTAGATGACTTATTGCTTCCTACTTCAGATATTTTGACATGTCATTCATGTTTTTCGGAGTTAACCTTGGACCGGCATATGTAGAACAGTTGATCGGCATTTTTGACAGGAGAAATCATGCATTGAAACAAGAATTCGCCAGAAGTGTGGCAGACACTAGAAATTCGATAGAAGAGAGTGTACACTGGCAAAACCCTATAGAATCCGAATGATCTGATGCGGACAATATTCAGGTTCATTTATGCTCGTATAGACTTATTGTCGCTCAAAAAAGTCGTCCCTGAGAGCGGAGAAATAGTGCAGAAATCCTTGCAAGACTAGAACTCTTTCAACCGCCGGATAGCATATGATTTTATTGCACAAGAAAAATACGTCTGTGAGGTGGCAAAACGGATGTTTTATATCTGACAAGTCTACGGCTAACGGTCATCGCAAGGCGAATTTTGTGACTTTCAGTAAATTCTCCTACTCCGAGAGTGACCGACATGCCATCCTTGGATGCGTCTGACACTCACAGATCCGTCTCTTTCGTGCTGAAAGGTGATGTGATTGATCTGCGTTTGACACTCCGCGAGGTGTTTCTCAGTCTGTTCTACTCCCACCTACATATATCACATTGAGTGCCCTGAATATCCTGGTTTTGGCCCCCAACAGGAGATCCGCCTTGAGATCATCGACAGCTTCTTGTTGAATGGGTATCACAACTTCTATTTGCTTATCTCTTCAGGTTATCCGAGTATAGCACCTTACAGTATAAATCTCTCTCCAGAACGTAAAGTGTATATTGTTTCATGTAGCAATATAAATAAATCCAGCCTACCATCTGAAAGAACCACGGAGTCAGTAAGTGCTTCGGACTGAATTCAAAGCCACAAACATGAGTTTAGGAGCTTCAAGCTTGTGATCAATTGTTCTACATAGTCGTTCAGACCCGAGCCTGAGGCTGCCACAGATCATAATCAAAGCGTCCGTGAAGACGAGTAACAATCTTCATGTAGTCGGATTCATTTTCTGGGGTAATATATCCTAATCGGATGAAGAGGTCTACAAGGACTGTAGGAGAGGATCACAGGATTGAATGCCGTCAAATCAAAACTTTAGCTCATTGTGGAAAAGACTAAAATAGTAAAGAGACAGAAAATCACCTACCTAAAGCGCAATTCGGCTTGAACAACCCTGCACGCATCTTGGAAATGACTTGATCTTGGGTGAGAAACTGTAAAACGAGTGAATTGAGCACTTTCATCAGACCAACGTTTTTGTCCGAAAGACAACAAGGTAAGAGGACATGGAACATGGAGATCCAAATGTGAATGATAAATGATGATGTCGTACTTGGTCAATAATTATTGAAGAGATCAGACCCGATGTCAAAGAGGTCGAGAACGAGACGGGAGAAGCATGCCAAAAAAGGATAGAAGGATTTACTTACATCGAATGACTCGACTTCGCCATCCAAAGGTTTTGGCGTGAATGGTCCTGGTTCTGCATTGGGGGGCATAGGCATATCATAGACATATCTTTGCATAGGGTTTAATCCCGAGTTACAATATGAGAAAGCAAATGCAGAACATACTCGATTTCCGGCTGAAGCCACCCTGCAGTTGTCCTGGAGAGGTCACACGAGATAAAATATTGGCCGCTTAGAATGAAAGACGAACTGACTTGTAAAAGTAGCTAATAGCTCCGACAGCTCGTGCATGGGTTCTGACTACATCTTCCTCGATGCTAGCTTCTTCCATGCATTCTTTGACGAGTGATTCGAACATTCCCATTCCACTCGGGATGCCGCCCGCAACAGTGTTATCGAGCATGCCAGGAAATCTATAATAGTATTTGTATCAGTCGGTAAATAGGATGCGCATGGGTGGGGCTTACGTTTGTTTCGTTCGTGCGCGTGTAGGGACCCATAATTTGAGATTCTTCGAGGCAAGGTCTTCCTGGTAAATCGTCAAATGAACTCCATAGGTAACGATTCCAAAGAGAGCGCATGCTGAACGTTCGAGTTCAAATGCGTAGTTGTAGCCGTCACTACCGGCATCAGCGGGATGATCGTGCACCCCAAAAGGATCCTTGTAGACTGGATACATTTCATCCCTCCACTTTCTCTTCCCGGAGACGTCGGGAAAGACTTCTTCATCTCTCCATCGCTCGCACAGCTCTTTGAATGCGGCAGTACGTTTCGATGGAGTATCGAGCCGAGACTGAAGACTAACAAACCCGGTGCTGATAGGACTCGATCCGTGTCTAGCTCCGGTATAAGACGTGATTCCGTCTCGCTCGAAGGTATGGTCTACTCGGAGACCAGGTTCCAAGAACCACAGTTCTTGAGCTCCTGCCTTGCGGCTCCTTTCATTTTCGGTCCTCAATGCCTTCAGCATTATGGGACGCAAAAGGCCGATGACCGGGCTCTTGGGGTCAGGAGAGAGACGCAGAGGTGTAAGCTCTTCGAAAAGGACATCAGAGAAATCGCCAGAACCTAAACGGCTCACGACAATATTGTCGCAGCGATTCATCAAGTCCAAGTATGAGAGAGAGGGAGATCCAGAGACGGAAGACATGTTTGAAGTTTAGAATTGGAACTTCGTCGTTTTTAAGGGAAAACATCATGCCGTCACAGTGTCACAATTCTAATTTTTGAAGTTACGTCATCCTCTGTCGAGACTTTTTCTGTGATGAACCTGCACTCACATCAGTCCCAACTCATCGTGACTGCTCTTGCTGCTTCTGCTGCTACTGCTGCCCTTATATCCGCATATACTGCTTATTCTCGCGAAACACGGAGAAAGGAACTCAATGAGGATGTCTTGAAGTCCATACACGCAAAGGGATCCAATTTTAATTTCCAAAATCGTCACGACGAGGAAGAGGACATAGAACTTCCTTCACTGGGCAAGACGTATGACTATGACGAATCCCTGATTCGCGAGCAACTTGCCAGAAACTATGCATTTTTCGGTGAATCAGGAATGGCACAAGTCAGAAAGGGTTCAGTCGCTGTCATTGGTGCAGGAGGCGTGGGCAGCTGGGCAGCTGTAATGCTCGTTAGATCGTATGTGGATCTTCTATCTATTCAGTTTGCTCTCTTATTTTCTCTAGAGGGATCTCCAAAATCCGTTTGGTTGACTTTGATCAAGTCTCCCTTTCATCTTTAAATAGACATGCTACAGCGACCCTGGAAGACGTTGGCACGCCAAAAGTGAAATGTGTCGAGAAGGCTCTCAAATCCATATCTCGGTGGGTTGAGATAGAAGCATGCGTGGACATTTGGCGGAAAGAAGATGGTGGCGCTCTCATTGAAGGAGTAGACTGGGTTATTGATGCAATAGACAACATTCAAACAAAAGTAGATTTGTTGAAGTATTGTCACGACAATGGGATCAAGGCAAGTCGAACGTTTTTCGGTTAAGTATGACTGATCTCCATGTACTCTAGGTATTTTCTTCTATGGGTGCAGGAGCAAAGAATGACCCAACAAGAATTCAAATAGCCGATATCTCTTCCACCATCTACGATCCTTTGGCACGTTCTGTGCGCCGCCGTCTTCGTTTACTCGGTGTTTCATCAGGGATTCCCGTTGTCTATTCTACTGAAGTGCCTTCGGACATCAAACTCCTTCCGTTGGCCCAGGAGGAATTCGAAAAAGGAAAGGTCAATGAACTTGGAGCCTATGATGATTTCCGTGTACGCATTCTTCCTGTGCTAGGTCCCTTGCCAGCAATATTTGGATTGCATGCCGCGACTTGGGTGGTCTCCGAGCTCGCTGGACGACCGATAGCAAACCCTCTACCTGTCAAGGGCCGGCGGAAACTGTATGAGAGAATGTGGAGGGACTTGGTTAATCGGGAACAGAAAATCGTTGGTGGTGCTACGACGTGAGTCTTTTCCTCCTTTTGGTCAAGTTTTCAATATTGAAGACTTGGCAGACGCATACCACTTGATGAAGATGACGTCGGCTTCGTCTTTGAAGATCTGTACCGAGGACGATCGGTCATACCACCTCATCCTGTACCGACGAAACCTGTCCTCGTGCGATGGGATTTCGCCAAGCCACTGACATTGGACAACTGCGTTGTCATGGATGAGAAGGAAGCAGCCAAGCATCTGAAAACATGCAAAAACGAGGAAGGCCTGCTGATACCACCCGGGGAAGTATGGGGCAACGAGGTAGAAGAGATAGTCGAGAAAAAAAGCGAGGAGGTGAGGAAGTATCTCGAGTGGATTGAAACTAGAATACATGAGTAGAAGCTCCGACTCCATCACTTTACACGCTAGAAATTTTACATACACACATTACTTTCCTATTATCACTACCCAGCTCATCTTCTGTCTTGTTCTCATGCTATGGCCTCCCAAGGCTTCTTCCTCGTTGGGGTAGCTGACTGACTGGGAGTTGCTTCCTGTTACCAGTGTATTTCAGCAACAATCAAAGGTATAAAGCAATTGCAGCCCACATTCAGATTCTCGGGAATCTGTTTATTGTTCGGTATCTGATCTATATTGCCTGACTCGATGAGAGCTCTAATTTGTGCAAAGGTCAAGATCTGGGGCTCTTCCGAGTTGGGGGTAGGAGCTTGGGATGTTTCACCGGCGGACGGGGACATTGTTACTTGCTCCGTATTCGTCGACGTTGTCGACATCTCAGCAGGAATCGGAGATGTGACTGCTTGTATTGACCCGTTTATTTCGTTCTCATATGTTTCGACTTGCTCCGGCGTTAATGAGTTGCCCGTTACTCTGAACACTTCGAGTTTTAGTTAGGAACGATAAAGTGGAACTGATGACTCGCCTATTGAAAAAGAACACCTTGATCTGCCGCAACATAGCCCTATCCAGTTCATTTCCGGCTTCAGAAAGTTGAGGGTTGCTTGACAAGATGTCTGCTAGGCCTTGCTTGCGAATACAAAACATACCCCTCAGCATTCTTGTTGTTATTAATTGGCACGTTCCTACCTTGAACGATTCATCGGTGTCAAAGGGGAAAGATGCATACTGAGAGAGCGCGCCTGTCGCCATCGTAGTTATGAATTAAGAGCTCGAGCGCAAGTTCACGCGGTACCACTTGGCCGAATGTAATGAAAATCGTGAGATCTTGGTGAGGTTTTTTTTCATCTACATCTAATGGTCCCCTAATGAAGCGGGATAAACACGGTAAATATTCGAATATGCTCATGCAGACGTATGGATAAAATCAACAGTGAATCCCAACATCTTAAGATTTCATTCGAAGTTCGGGCAAATGTCCCATGTCGAAAGTAAATCGAGATTCTTTTAAAAAAAATATCTGGTGATTCCGCGGAACCGACTTCTGCATATGAGGGAGGTGCTGTCTCGGTATCAAAAAGTTGTATGAACACTTCGAATCTAAAAGTGAATTTGGTGCTCCTTGACGAAAGACAGAATGATCCCTGACGGTCACTTCAGGGAATCAAAGGTTCTCAGTGGCACTATCATTTAATGGACAGTTGGTTCGACTTCAGGCTGCTGTGTTTGTGGTATGATCGGAAGTTTGGAACTCTCCATCCTTGTGTATGGATTTTTGCGTCGGTGGCTTTCGTCGTCCGATTTTTTTAGAATAAAAAATTACAGTTGTTTCAAAAAACTTTTTTCAAGACTTGCCCACAAGGAGATTTTCAGATTCCGTACCACTGGGGTAAAACAGACTGCCTGGTAAAAAGAAAGAGACAGCCTGTGAACGAGACAGCGAGAAGGATCAGCACAAAGCACGAAGTGTCTGGATGATATGGACTGAAATGTTTCCGTTGTGGCGTTCCGCCGCTCAAGCTCAATACCTTCGTGGCAATTCTCATTGTTGCGTGCTGATAGCAAGAGAATTCGGTGTGGCGCTGTCAAGGATAGCTGGTGGCACTATAGGTCCGAGTCGGAACGCTGTTTAATCACCGAAAAAAAATGATTGAAGATATACCGCATGGTCTTCCATCATGGTGTAAAGTACTCGTCCGAGTTGGTGCTATGCAATATTTCTAACACTGCCGACTGCTAATGCATGTACGAAAGTAGACAAAGTTCGTCGCTGAAAAGAACAAGACTGCGCTGATAATTTCAAGATCAGATCCACAGTTTGGAAGTACTGAAAAATGCTTGATTTTTTTTGGATTTGTTGTCATTAGCTAGCTTCGTCCTCTACTGACACTAAGAAAAGATGTCAGAGACCTGTCAGTGATAACGAGCTCGAGGTTAGGAGATAGTAATTTGAATCCGAGCTTAAAGTATACCTATTACATCCAAATATCCATAACCAGCAACACTGTAGTTGCCTAGAAGAAATTACAACCAGGCATTGGGTTTTCAAGTGGAAATCGTAACTGACAACCGCCGAGCCGTTGAACTCCGTTCTCATAATTGCGCTTTGCGTGTGCTGATGGGACGGTCCGGACATCAGCAAGCAGAATCTGCAATTTTATCCCAGATATGTTTCAGTAACATCCCAGCCCAGACGATATGGTGGTAGCGGTAGTTGAGAAACCTGTGCGGCGCGTCTATATATTTCCGCGTTTACACCACAACCACCATGGCGTACGTTGCAGTTGATGCTGACGACGTAGGACTTGTTGTTTCCACTGTCTTTATTCGCTAATTCCTCTTTTAAGCGGCTAGAAGAAGGTCCAGAAGGCCTTCAGTTCAAATCATTCGACAATACTAATACAGGTGTAGGCAATGCCGACCGAGGTGCGTAGTACGTGTCAACCTCAAATCCTCACTTCCAATACTTTGCGCTAGGCTACCTTCAAGATCATCCTCATCCCTCCAAATCCAATGCATCCTTTTGGAATGTGGAATACTACCAATCTTACTTTGACATTGACACCCGAACTGTCCTCACACGATGCTACTCGACTCTCCTTCCTTTCTCGCAGCCCTTTTCACATTTCATCGCCAGCCACCTCAACCCGCCCGATTTATATGGCCCGTTCTGGGCTCTGACCACTCTTGTGTTTACTCTGTTTTTGAGTTCAAGTCTGGCTGCGTCTATAGCAGCGTACATGTCACCGGGAAAAGAGTATGACTATGACTTTCGGTTGTTGAGTACAGCTGTAGGGCTCGTCTACGCGTATGGACTAGGTGGGTTACGATGTGTAGACCCAAGTTTCCAAACCAGTTCTCATTGTAGTTTCTTTTTGAATTAGCTGTACCCGTCTTGCTTTGGCTAGCTTTGCGCTATTTGGGCGTCGGAGAATGGAGTGTTGTAGAAGCAGTCGCAGTGTGGGGATATGGCATGTTTGTGTGGATTCCTGTTTCTGTAAGACCATCTTCGATATGATGTTGACCGGTACTTAATCTACCTACCAGATCCTCTGTGTCATTCCCATTCCCCTCGTCCGTTGGTCCCTCGTTGCCATTGCGTTTGCCATGTCCGGATTCTTCCTTATCCGCAACGTCTATCCCATCCTCGCTTCCGCCGAAGCCAAGGCTCTTCGTTTACTGGTCATTTTCCTGGTCGCTCTCCATGCTGCTGTTGCACTATCATTCCAACTTCTCTTTTTCAGCTATTATGCTATAAAACTCGACATTGGTCCGGATCCCGGGGAAGTGTTGAATCCTGGTTCAGGAAATGAGGGCGGTGACTCTTCCAGCTCTGGTGGTGATGCAGGCGGAAACTCTACGGCAGAGGCGGTTGCAAACGTGATTCGAGCTGTCTTGTTTAGGTAGGAGTAGCAGCTCAGGTCGTAATGTGTAACTATGTAACTCCAAAATTTATCTGGGATACTTTGACCTTGTGCTTGCCCCAGAAAGAGTTCGCGTTCGTAGCAACTCGATAATGTATATTCTAGCAAGAACACACCAAATACAGTTGAACATACTTCTGTAATACAACGCTCTAATCCTTCATTCAAGCCGTCTTCTTCTGCAGACCTTTAGGCAGCTCCTTCACCCAGGGTAAGAAGTCACGACCTTGCATGTAAGGTCGGAGCACCTCAGGAATTGCGACGCCCTGCGCAAAGACATGTCAGACTATCGTTATGAGCACAAGAAGCGTTGAGCACTCACATCAGGGGTCTGATAATTCTCAACCAAGCAACAAAGAGCCCGCTCTGTCGCGCAAAGCGTACCGTTCAACATATGCACGTAGAGTTTTCTGGCTTGGTCCTGCTTCTTCAGCCCGCATCGTACCTCCAGTCGTCGAGATTCTGTGACAAAGACCACATCAGTTGCAGGATGGAATACTATATAGGCTGCGAGAAGGCTTACGATAATCTGTGCAATTCGAACACGAAACCAACTCTTTGTATGCTTTCTGGAAGGGGAACCAGGCCTCCAAATCGTATTTTTGCGCAGCAGCCAAGTTCAGCGCGCTCGACACAATCCCGACCACTTGATACCTCAACCCCAGACTCTGATAAAACTCTTCCGAATTCACAATCATATTCTCCAGCGTCTCCCAGCTCTTCTCAGGGTCATCCACAATAAATTGCTCGACCTTTTCAAACTGGTGAACACGGAAAATACCCCACATGTCTCTACCAGCTGAACCGGCTTCTTTGCGGAAACAGGTAGAGTAGCCGGCGTACTTGATAGGGAGTTGTGATTTTTCGAGCCATTCGTCAGAATGGAAGACAGAGATGGGTTGTTCAGAGGTGGCGATTAGGTATTTTTCGTCGTCAGAGGCAATTACCTGTATAAAGCGTCAAGAAAAACCAAACGAACACAGAAAGGAAGACGTACCTTGTAAAGTTCCTCGTCAAACTGCTCTAACTGCGCAGTTTTAGCCATATGTTCCTTGTTCATGAAAAACGGAGGCTGAATCTTCTTGTATCCTTTCTTCCGGAGAAAGTCAAGGCCATAAGAAATGAGGGCTTGGTTGAGATCAATTCCATCATTGGTAAGGTAATACCCTCGGTGTCCCGCAACTTTTGCACCTGTATACAACCGTTAACAAGTACCAAAAGCCAGAATTGTAGAGTAAAGCGCGCCTCGATCAAGATCCATCGCGTCTAATCTGAGCAGTACTTCATGATGCGGCATGATGTCTTTTCGGACGGGCGGTTCGTCAGACTCGTCCTTGGGATGCCACGTACGGATAATCGTGTTATCATCCTACAGGCCAAGTGAGTATCATGTATGAATGCGACATATTGCCGACGTACTTCCGTATTGCTGACGGGAACGTTCTTGCCAACAATGTTGCCCACCGTACTAGCCTTTGCCCTCATCTTTGCTTCAAAGTCCTTGGTTTCTTTCCTCTTTGCTTCAACCTGAGCATCTAATTCCTTTTTCTTTACAACCAGGTCATCGGCTGGTTCTTTAGCCTGAGCTTAGATATCAACCAAAGTCCGACGATGTAAGATCAAAGCATACCTTTTTCTTCGCTGAAATTTCTTTTTGTACCGCATTAACTTGTTTACTCAATCCATTCGCCTCAAAGTCCACTGGGTGTCAGATAGATAGGAATGAATGATACCGTCAGAAATCATCCGAGTAAAAGCGCGTACTCTTTACCCATTCACTGTACATCTCGATGATCTCGTCTACAATCTCAGGGGGATGTCCTCGTTTTCGTTGACTTTCACGGATTTCCTCTGCATTCCCGCCCTTGTTGTCAATAAAATGGAGAATATCCAGCGTCATTTTTTGGATAGAATGAGGAACTTGACGCGTAAAATGGATGGAAGATGGAGAAGCAAAAGGCAAATTATCGATCGTACTCGCCTTCCGTTCTGGGCGACATTTCCACGTGACTGACCAAGTCAACTACCACTATGATTAGTTCTAAGTTCTCGTACAACTCGGGCTAACAAGGCACCTAACTATGATCTTTTTCCTCACAGACTTCCAAGTCTGAGTTGTATCAATACCTAGAAATCACATCGACCACTGCATTCAATGTATTGTCGTCTTGTTAGGCATGCTCCCGCCTTTCAGCGGTTCGATGTCGATCTAGGTCTAGTAGTGTGCTCCCTCCAATCTTCTGATTTGGCCGTCGAATTGCGTACATTATTCAAGGCTTTCAATATCAATCATGTCATCTTGGACTGCGAAGCCTCCTAGGACCTAGCATACGTCCGCGCATTTGGGACAGTCACTTCGATGGTTTATATATAGCAAAAAAGCTTCACCTTGATGCTTTACCCTCGTCATCGGTACGGCAGAACCTCCACTGAACACTTCAATATTTCAAGGCAATCACTATTACCCCTTGGGATAATGCGGTGTTTGGCAAGAGCGAATGAGATTTCGAAGTATACTTCTCCTTTTTGCTTGCCGAAGGCCGCAGTCTATGAAGAAATTCTAATTGTCAAAGCTTTCCTGATGAAATAGTAAACACTTTTGAGCTGTCCTCAGGAATACTCGTTCCATATTTCCCAGTCATTCAATGCCTTCAGCGGCTATGCGGTCCAAAACTGTCTTCGTCATTCTTGCAGCTGCCAAACCTGTTTGTCCTGGCTCTGCTTTCATGTCGGCGTCTCGTGTACTTTTTTTTTCGTTCGTCTTTCTCCGGTAGGCCGCGACGGCGTTGAAGTTACAAATTTCAGCAGGGCTCGGCGGCTCCTGCACATCTTTCAATGGAAGCTGGTTCTATGATTGGGCAAGTCGGCGTTACGTGCGATTCCTTGTCCCTCGTCATCATTGAACTCAGGCAATTCTTGGTATTTATTCATTTATTCATCAACGTCTCCACTTTGACCCCGTAGTTTTTCTTAGCCCCTTCAATCTGCTCGCTGTGGGAACAAGTGCCAAGTATCATTAGTACTTTTGCAGATCACAATGGCCCTCGCACTCTTCAGATAGTATAATTGCTCTGGGATGTGCATCAACGTTTGACGCTCCGGAAGGACCAAGTGTCAACAATTTGAATGAATAGCTATAATTGAAGTCTGTTGAAACCATGATTGAAATCAATAGCTGCTTCAATAGGTCTCGGCCACTTCTCAATTTCTCGGGACTTCCAAGTTCTCGAATATTCTGTGGAACGCGAGCCAAGGCGTTTGATCACCGTACTACATATCTTTGGGGATTAAGGACAAGGTAAGAAACGTGTAAATGACTGAACCCTTATAGATGTACGTATTACTACTATGTTCAAATACAACGTTACATGCTCTTCACCGGGTCAAAATGCCATCGACGTCGCTTCAGTGACTTCTATCACCGAAATTTAAAAAATTTCGACCACGTTTATACCGGATGGTCCTAATGAAGCGCGATGAAACAGTACCCTTCATGCTCCTTGACGTTTTGCAATTCACACCATCGACGTACGAGCTCAGGGCTCACGCTTTGCATGTTGACAACTTGCATGGCCGCTTGCCACGATGTAAACTCATCCAAAAGACATGCCTAGGGATGGCCAAAAGGTATAAATACCCTCCTTGAAAGACTCTTTTTCTTCACTCGAACACTACTCTCCAGTCGTTCAAGCCTCTCCTACTCCAATCATCATGCAGTTCAAGCTCCTCGCTGTCTCCGCCCTTGCTACCCTCGCGGCTGCCACTCCTCTTGAAACCCGCCAGGGCCAATGCAACACTGGAGAGATCCAGTGTAAGTCTTGGTGCTTGTTAGCAATGCTTCTGTCTGTGCTAACTTCAGTTGTATAGGCTGCAACAGCGTCCAGTCGGCTAACTCCTCGAGCCTCGCAGGGCTCCTGGGTATACTCGGAGCTGTCCTTGGTCCCATTACTGGCCAAGTCGGTGTCACCTGCAGCCCCATCTCCGTCATCGGTGTTGGAGGCAACTCCTGGTATGAACCGTGTTGACTGCTCGATAATAGATCCAAAGACTGACGGCTTTTTTGTAGCACTGCTCAACCCGTTTGCTGCGAGAACAACAGCTTCAGTAAGTATCTTAAAGTGTGTACAGTTTTCTTTTGTACTTACGCAGTCACTTCCTAGACGGCATCATTGCTCTTGGATGCACTCCCATTAACATCAACCTCTAGAGTGGGATTCTAGTTGCACTGGATTGGATCTTTCGTTGGATAGATGCTTAATCCTGGTTTTGGTTGTATCGTGGTTTGAGTCTCATGTCGTGTATGCGCTTGGAATAAAATCGTGATGCTTCTGTCAAATTGGATTGTATATGAGATCAAGTTCGCTCAAGGTAGATCGAGGTTGGGGTACGGCAGCTCGTACTTCTGACTGAGAGACATTTGCGTACAACGGGGACCTTCCAAGTCCAGGGTTCATTCGCATTATTGTATCATGACTAGGCAATGACATCGTCAAAAAGGCGTCTGTTACATGGTAAGTACAACATGGGTTCAAGAAAATGAAAGTCCGAGCAAGTAGGAACTAGAAGAGAGGATCGCCGCGAAAGTACTCAATGAACATCTCCCGAATCTTCAATCGCAGTGGTCGAATTGGTGTTATGCGGCGGTTGCAGCCTTGTTCGTCTACCTTCAAACCCTCTGTTGCTTCCACTTGATTCTCCACTCAAGTTCTCTGGCCCTCGAGGATTTCGTGTCACAACAGCTGCAGGCGGAGATTTGTTAGAGGACGCTCTGAGTCTATCCTCTCGCGAAATAGATGAAGTAAGGAGTGAAGTGGTGGAACTTGCATTCGAATTTGGACTGCTAGCACCTTCACCAAAAATCCTGTTGCGCGCTGCTTGATATCGCGCCTCTCGTTCTTGGAAAGATTCTGTCGAAGCAGAAGCTGACATTCCTCCCATGGGTGATGGAGTGCCTGGACTAGAATTCGGATTGGAATTAGGCTGAGGCCGTTTCAAGATTTTCATGGCGGGCTGGAAAGCTGCAGGTGGTGGTGCTGCCCCCGATCGCGATGAGGACGAAACGAGAGGCATGGGCGCTGGTACTTTTCGGTCACTGCGAGTAAGAAGAAAGAGTTGTGTATTGGCTAGGGTAAGAGCATAGAGGGAGAGGGACATACGCCTCCTCCCAAATCTTCTTGTTTACTCCTTCATTAGGAACCTCTGGCTCTTGCTCATCGTCGTCATCCTCCCAATCATCTCGCACTACTTCTGCTTCCCTTCGACGCGCAGCAGTCTAGTAATCTTCAGTAAAATTTCTGTCAAATAGCTGACAAGAACTTACAGTACTGGTTTCGCCGTATTCCCAGTCAGAGGATGAACTCGAAGGAAGCACCATTGGCCAATTGCCATAAACGTCGGCCTCTGTCTGGGCATAGCTCGGCCCGCCTATTACCGGTCCCTCTTTCTCCTCTACGACCAACCAGAACGAGATCATTATGCCTGCACCTCAAGAGTTCCTTGATTATGTCGATAGCAATGCAGATGCCTTCATACAAAGACTCTCGAATGCTGTAGCTATCAAATCGTATGCACATCTCAACCTGTTTTCATCGTGTAGGAATATAAGGTGATAATTGGACTCTAGCGTCAGCGGGGATCCTGCGTATCGTCAAGAAGTGATTAAAATGTCTCATTGGATCAGCGAGCAGCTGCAAGCCGTTGGGGTCGAAACCCAGCTTGCTGACCTCGGAAGACACACCATGGACGGCCAAGACCTCCCTCTTCCTCCTGCAGTGTTAGGCAGAATCGGGAATGATCCGAACAAGAAGACTGTCCTCGTTTATGGGCATTTTGATGTTCAGCCTGTCAGTGTCCACTTTCTCAGTTTATTATTAGCGGTTCCAGCTCACGGGCTTTATTTTGCTTCAATGGTCAGGCTTTGGTCTCTGATGGATGGAACACGGACCCGTTTAAGTTGACAGTCTTGCCTAATGGTCAACTCGTCGGCCGTGGCTCCTCCGATGACAAGGGTCCCGTTTTAGGATGGCTCAATGTTCTCCAATATCACTACCAAAACAAGAAAGAGCTTCCTGTTAACCTGAAGTGCTGTTTTGAAGGTATGGAAGAAAGCGGAAGTGAGGGCCTAGATGATCTCGTAAAGAAAGAATCTCAACCTGGAGGATGGTTCGACGGTGTTGACTGTGTTTGCATTGTGAGCAATATTATTCTCTTCGTGGCCGAGGGACGAATTTTATGATTCTCTTATTCTAGTCTGACAATTATTGGTTGAACACTCGCACGCCTACCCTTACTTACGGTCTCCGAGGATTGGCATATTACAAGATCACCGTGGAAGGACCTACCAGAGATCTACATTCTGGAGTTTTCGGCAGGACGGTACACGAGCCAATGACCGACTTGATTAAAATTATGGGAACTCTCGTGGATGTCAAAGGTAATATCCTTATTCCCGGTGTAGACGAAATGGTCTCGGCGGCTGCCGCTGATGAGAGGTGAGCTTGGCCGTTTCACGTTTTGCTGCTGGCCATTTTAGAACAAATTTTTGAAAGGAAAGCAGCGTATTCTGACTTTGCTCTTCTCGTTCTAGGCAATTATATGAAAAACTCGATTACAGCATTAAAGATGTAGAAGAATCTGCTGGAGCTCCTATTGCGTTGTCTTCTGACAAAGTCGAGGTCCTCATGGGTCGTATGAGAATGCCTAGTTTATCTCTACACGGGATTGAGGGTGCCTTTTACGGTGCAGGCGCAAAGACCGTTATACCCGCAAAGGTTTCCGGTAAATTTAGCATTCGGTATGATTCTATTCGTGTATGCTTGACGAAGTAAACTCGATGCTTGGCAGACTGGTACCCCCGCAAAGCCCCGAATCCGTCCTCCCACTCGTCAAAGCCCACATCGAGTCTGAATTCAAGAAGCTAGGTACTAAGAACAGGCTTAACCTTGAAGAGCTTCATGGAGGTACACCGTGGGTCACGGATATCAATCATTGGAATTACGAGGCAGCAAAGATTGCTACCAGGGTGAGCTAATGACATTGCTTTCTATGTTTTTTGTCCCTCTTCTGACATGCATGCACACCTCTTCTCGCGTCCTTTCCCGAATACTGACTCCCGGCAAACCGCATCTTTTCTGCTAGGCCGTATATAACCAAGAACCCGATATGACGCGGGAAGGTGGATCAATTCCAGTTACTCTCACCTTTGCCGAAGCGCTGGGTGTTAGCGTGCTATTGTTGCCAATGGGAAGAGGAGATGATGGCGCACAGTACGTGTTTTCTTATTTAATTTTCTGTTTCGGACTTGTGCACTCTTCTTCCGTGGTATTGATGGCTGCGCGGCATCGGGATCTCATACTAACCTTATTATACTTGCCTTAGCTCTACAAATGAAAAGCTCGACCGTTCCAATTTCATAGAAGGGGTACGTAAATCTTGGTGAACCAAGAAATTTTTTGATTGACTCTTGGCCTCGAATCAGACGAAGCTTTTGGGAACCTACCTCTACGAGGTCGGTGCTGTTGCCAGCAAGTAGAATTCAGTTGGCATCCAAAGATTGCTGCTATGCAGACTCTGGTCCGGCACGTAAGACTGAAAAGCGAAGAACACGTGTATATCAATATGTTGTATTACAGAATGAATACAAAAATGTGTAACATTACCAGCAACACCGTTCGGTCTGTCTCATTTGCAAGAATCCACATGCTTCTGCGCCAGCCTCTCGTGAAGTACCATGACCCGCAGAGCATCCGAATATGCTCATTTCGTAGGATCTGCGGTACAACATATCAAACAGCAGTGTGCCTTCAGCAATTAGCATGTTCCGATGTTCCAACCCTGAAGGCCTGACAGCTTCTATCAACCCTCACGCCACACATCTTGATCACATCCGTGGGGGATTCAGTTGGCGTTCGATTTGAATGGGGCTTGGCGGGTCCGGAGGTTGGCATTAGCTTTGTCGTAGGCAATCATGGAATTGCCGGAAGGCATACGTTTCCTCCAGAATATGTGTTATGGAGCCAGACGCGCAATAAAATCCAGTCGCAAAACGTGAAGATATTCATAGGTATAAAATCTAGGGACATCTTGGGTATGAACTCGTAGAAAAACGCGTTACAGACTCAAACCGAGCAATTAAGTAACTATAAGCATCTCTCCAACTACATGAGCCCCGACGGTTCTTAGACATTGACATTGACGGGAGTGCAGCCAAGGGCAAGGACACCGTCTGAAATCGCAATGCATTAGATTGGAGAGCGATAGAGAGAGAGAGAAACTTACTGAAGTTGTCGCCTTGGCAACAAACAGGCTGAGCATTGCTATAGGAGAATAATCAGTCTCGGGCCTTTGAAAAGCGAAGAGATACCATACCAGTTGTTGCCTGAAACGGCGATGACAGAGATAGGGTTGCAAGTAACACCGACTTGGCCAGTAATGGGACCAACTTCAGCACCGAGCAAAGCCAGGAGTGTTTGGACGGTATCGCTGTGAGCGTCTTCAACGCTGTCGCAGCCTATATTACCAGAGTCAATAAGATTGGACTAGAGACGCTCTTCGTGAACGTGAAGACCCACATTGGAGAGAGCCGGTGTTGCATTGACCGACGGTCTGGCGGACCTCAAGAGGAGTAGCAGCCACAAAAGTGGCGAGGGCAACAATGGTGAAGAGCTTGAACTGCATGATGGCTAGAGTAGGAGGAAAGGCTGGAACGGCTGGAGAGTTGTGTTCGAGTGAAGAAAAGAGACCTTTCGGGGGGGGTATTTATACTTCTTGCAGGTCTCTTAGTTCTGCGAAAAACTAACTATTGAGTCTAGAGCGAAGACCCGACTCCCAAAAGCCTTCTGACTTAGCATGAAAGTCAGTTGAAGGTTTTTTTCGAGATATTCGGTTACGCTTCGGGTTTACAGGCTCTACAGACTCCAATGTTTGAGTGTGAGAGTCGTAAAGCATGATGCATGGTGCATGTAGCCTGCATTGAACAGTCATTCTAGCGGTTCCAGTTTGTCAGAAGAACCGAACGGGACTTTGTTCGCATGATACCTCGCTAGGAATGCTGTTGAAATAGTTCAGTATATCACAGTAATTTTGAAAGGAAGGAGTTCTGAGACGTTATGAGAACCGAACAAAATAGATGGATATCAATTTATAAAACATTGTAATTAATGGCAATTCAAACTCCGCTTCTCAGCATGACTGCGCGGCATCGGGATTTCGTACTAATCTTATACTTGCCTTATTTCTATGCAAACGAAAAACTCGACCGTTCCAGTTTCATACAAGGGGTACGTAAATCTTGTGAACTAAGAAATTTTTTGATTGACTCTTGGCCTCGAATTAGACGAAACTTCTGAGAACCTACCTCTACGAGGTCGGTGCTGTTGCTAGCAAATAGAGTTCAATTAGCACTTGAGCATTAAAGCATTGCTGGCGGGCAGACTGATCCGGCACGTAGGGTTGAAGAACAAAGGACGCTTGTATATCAATGTTGTATTACAGAATGAATACGAGATGTGTAAGATTACCAGCAGCATCTGGTCCGTTTCATCTGCAAGGATCCGCATGCTTCTGCGCCTGCTGCAAAGTGTCATAACCTGCAGAGTACGTTCACAACACCAAGAAAGCATTTAGACAGCAGTGCGCCTCCAGCAATTACTAGCATGTTCCGCTAGTGTTCCAACCCTGAAGGTCAGACAGTTTCTATCAACCCTCACGCCACATCTTGTAATCATATCTGTGGGGAATTCAATTGTCGTTCAGTTTGAACAGAGCTTGGCGGTTCCGGAGGTTGCCACGAGCTTTGTCGTAGGCAATCATGGAATTGCCGGAGGGCTTATGTTTTCTTCAGAACTTGAATATGTGCGCAATAAAATCCAGTCACAAAACGTGAAGATATTCATAGGTATAAACTCTAGGGACATCTTGGGTATGAACTCATAGCAAAACGCGTTACAGACTCAAACTGGACATTAAGTAACCGTAAGCATCTCTCCAACTACATGGAATAATCCCGACGATTCTTAGACGTTGACATTGACGGGAGTGCAGCCGAGGGCAAGGACGCCATCTGAAATCACAATGCATTAGATTGCAGAGAACAGAAAAAGAAAACTTACTGAAGTTGTTGCCCTCGCAGCAAACAGGTTGAGCATTGCTAGAACAGAGTAATCAGTGTGGGCCTTTGACGAGCGAAGAGAAGCCATACCAGTTGTTGCCCGAAACACCGATGACGGTGATAGGATTGCAAGTAACACCAACTTGGCCAGTAATGTCACCAACTTCAGCTCCGAGCAAAGCCAAGAGGGTTTGGACGGTATCACTGTGGGCGTCCTCAACGCTGTCGCAGCCTACATTACCAGAGTCAATAAGATTGGACTAGAGATGCTCTTCGTGAACGCGAAGACCCACATTGGAGAGAGCCAGTGTTGCATTGACCGACGGTCTGGCGGACCTCAAGAGTAGCAGTCACAAGGGTGGCAAAGGCAGCGATCGTCAAGAGCTTGAACTGCATGGTGATTAAAGTAGGAGGAAGGCTTGAAAGACTAGAGGGTTGTGTTCGAGTGAAGAAAAGAGGCTTTCAAGGGGGTATTTATACTTCTTACGGGCTGGGATTTAGTCTGGCTATTGAGTCTAGAGTCTAGAGCGAAGTCCCGACACCTAAAAGCTTTCTGACTTAGCATGAAAGTCAGTTGGATGTTTTTTTTTCTCGAAATACTCGGTTACCCTTCGGGTTCCAGGCTCTACAGACTCCAAGATTTGAGTGTGAGAATCGTAAAGCACAGAGTCCTTGAGTCGCCTATGTGAACAGATCACGATGTATGGTGCATACAGCATTGAACAGTCATTCTAGCAGTTCCAGTTTGTTAGAAGAACCGAACGGGACTTTGTTCGCATGATACCTCGCTAAGACTGCTGTCGAAGTAATTGAGTATATCAGTCATTCGTTAAGGAAGGAAGGAGTTGTGAGAACCGAGCAAAAAAAAAAATGAGCCGGCGGCAGTTCAGCGACCCTTTCGCGCAAACTCTTACTCCTTCAAAATCTCGTGAGATTTCAAAGGCGACTACTTGGACGACTTGGTTACGATATTCGAACAATCGAATAACACAATAGGGTGTATGTGCAACGATTTTTTGAACAGCCCACCTACGTTAGAAGGGAAAAACCAAAATTTTAGAACAGATACAACCTAATACTCCTCATTTCCCTGTCAATTCTCATGTCTGGATTCTCTTCTCTTGGGTTCACCACTTTGACAGATTTCTTGTTCTCTGTCTCATCTGAAAAAAGCCATTCCTTTTTTGTTGATGTTATGACCACAGCTGTGATCATTATTCTTTTCAGGTGTCAAATGGCTGCACATTCATCATTTTCTACTTTTAGGAATTGAAAACTTTTATCCGTATGTTCTTCAATATACTCTTTCTTAGACGTAGATCTTGATCACGGAAATAGACCTCCGCGCCAGTCAACTCCGATGATTCTAGTGATCCTCCATATTGATATTCTCGAATATGTTCCGAAGAGAAGAAACGAACTGTTGATTGAACAAGTAAAACATACTTGGCTCACATCCCAAGCAGAAGAACTCACTATCTCCTGATTGGTTTGCCTAGGTCATCAAAAAAATATAAATACTCCTAGGACGCACACATTATTCTTCACTCGAACCCAATCGTTCAAGTTCTTCACTCTTTTCCATCCAATCTTTTACTATGCAGTTCAAGCTCTTCACTATTGTTGCCCTCGTCACTTTTGTGGCCGCCTCTCCTCTTGAGGTCCGTCAGACCGTCGGTCAATGCAACACTGGAGCTCTCCAATGTGGGTCTTCACATCCGCGAGGAGTATTTTTATTCCAATCTTATTGACTCTGGTAATCTAGGCTGCGACAGTGTTGAGGACGCTCACAGCGATACCGTCCAAACACTCCTGGCTTTGCTCGGTGCTGAAGTTGGTCCCATTACTGGCCAAGTTGGTGTTACTTGCAACCCTATCACCGTCATCGGTGTTTCGGGCAACAACTGGTATGATATCTCTTCGCTTTTCAAAGGCCCAAGAGACTGATTATTCTCCTATAGCAATGCTCAGCCTGTTTGCTGCCAAGGCGACAACTTCAGTAAGTTTCTCTCTCTCTATCGCTCTCCAATCTAATGCATTGTGATTTCAGACGGCGTCCTTGCCCTTGGCTGCACTCCCGTCAACGTCAACGTCTAAGATACCTACCCTCGTTACTTTGTTCTTTGGACTTGGTGAACACTTTGGCGGATGTATTCACGGCTGTCGAGTAGTTCACAATACCATAGGATGGACATTGTCGTAGTAGACGACTCATTTATTAATCTATATACATCGAGTGTGATCTAAGCCAACACAAGAGGTACGATTCGACACTGCCAGGTGTTCCAGCGATGATAATTATTTCGCAAATATCCGGGGACATAGGTAAGAAAATGAAAAAGAAAGGCCAAGGAGCAATAGATGCTAGCAGCCGAGCCGCCGAATCAAACGCTTGTTAGTTACAACATAGTAGATACTAGAGAAGGAAGAAACATGACGTGAATAGCGACACTCAGAGGTAACCCAGAGCAGTATGTACATCAAGCCATACAGATGTATGAGGCCTGCAACTGTACGTGAACTGTATGAACGTCAAGATCTATAAAAGTGCATAAAACTTTCAACCTATAGGATCCACGACAGAAGAGTCAGACTTGTTCCATGCTTTGCTTCCGGCTAGCATAATTGCGAACGACATGTGCATGCTGCAGCGGGTTGTATGAAACGAGACAAGCACTGCACGTCATCATGAGGATACAGGGCAGGCATGAATAATTGTTCGCCGAGAGTACAGACGTCTAGAATCCGTCTTCAGCAGTCATTATCCTACTCTGCCCCATTGTGCAGATGACATGAATGGCGGGTTGACTCTAGATTCTGGTTGCATGTGTGGAGAAAGCCCTTGACCTGACGAGCCAAGAGACATGCCAGAGTCGTAAAAATTTCCATGAAGCGATTGCTGCTGAGGATGCAAGCTCATATTTGCATACGGAGTGTTGAACACGTTGGGGTCCTCCATCCGGTTAAAAGTTTCCAACTGAGGAGTCGGAATCAGCGGCGAGGCGTAACCGAATTGTCCGACTAATCCTCCAGCATTCTGAGCATTCCTACTAGGGAAGAGTTGAGCTGCTACTGAGGCTGAAGGGACTCTACGATGTTGGGGATTACCGGTAAATGCATCCGTAGAAATAGGTAGAGGTGGGGCTGCAAAATTTGTCGAAGGTAGACTGCCAGGTAGTTGATGTTGAGACATTTGACTAGAAGTGGGGTACGATCCCCAAATAGATTGGGACTGAGATAGATCTTGTGAGGTCGTGATCTGATGGTGTTGGCCTTGTGAAGAAAAAGAATGTCCCGGCGAATGACTCACAAGCCCGGTGGCACTAGGAGAGAATCCCAACTCATCTTGGGAAGCAGACCAGATGTTGCTGCCTGCTCGGTCAGCACCAAAAAGGAAAGCAGAAGTCGGTGCTGAGGCTGGAGGTGGCAACGGATCGGAAGTCTTTCTAACACTCCGCGGTTGGTCTATTCCGCCCATAGCACGAGATGTATTGGGCAACATGAATCCCTTCAATAAATCTTCTGCGGTTGTCGCTGCAACGCGAATGGATGTTTCTGGAGGAGATTGTTTGGGTGGCAGAAGGGCCGACGAGCGTGCAGGCGACATCGACAAGGGCACAATGGGCGAAGAGGATGGAATGAATGCAGCATGGATGGGACTTCTGGCCTGTTGGCTGGTAGTCAAAGATTTGGGTGGTGCAATTGGTGAAGGCAAAACTGGTGACGTCACAGGAGATGCCCTGAAAAGAAAAGATAAGACAGTGTCATTTCTCACCCAAAGGTAGCAGAACGTACTTTGGATTCCAGACGATTTCATCCTCGGAGTAGTCTAAATGCTCAAAAGCCTCCCGAACAGGATCGTCGTCAGTCTTGGAGGTGATCTCAGTCATGACGTCTTCATCGTCCATTACTGGAGGGACAGGGACAGTACGGGAGGTACTTGGTTGTTTTTGAGCACCTTTCTTCGCATGTCGATTGTCCTTGGAGGCGAAACGGGGACGACCGCCGACGGCGTTGACACTGTCATGGTTTCTAGGTATAGTCGGGATAGGTTGGTGGGCCGACTCGACGCCTTTGAGTACGAATCGATTGCCGTACAGAGCAAGAGGGGAGTTCTGGAACACGGTTACTTCAGTGTACAATGAAAATTAATCAATCAAACACACCTCTAAACCCACGATTGCCTTTCCGTCATCTAGTAAGTCCTTGATTCTCATCAACTGCACGACATTGGGATGAACTTCACTTTCCCCGTGAGGGACATCTTCTGTTACATCTTCGGTAGTGTCGCTAGAGTCAAAACGCTCCTCCAGCATGTCCTTCAATGGAGACCAGCCCCTCAGCTCCGTATCCTCCTTCAATGGAAATATCGACGTGGGCAAATGATCCAACGGAAAGATCCTCGAAAGAGCACGTAGAAATTCGGCATACTGTTCCCAGAAGTCGATCGTACAGGTAGAAGCAGAGCTTATGGATACCTTCGATTTGGATTTCTCCTTCCCGTCATCGTTATCGTCTGAATCAGGATCGTTGCCCGCTGCTTCAGGATCCGACATGACATATTTAAAGTTGGCGCGTAACCATTTGCTTGCGATCCTTAATGCTGGAAGAGTCCGCTTGAGTTCTACTGCAATTCTCTGTGCAAGGGCGCCATCTTCTCCCTTTCCGGCGTCCATACTAATAGGGGGAGGGTCACGAAGGGCGTCGATGCCAACGGCTAGTAAAGCGTGGTAGAGTGAGAGTAAATGGGTAAATATACGGGATTCGATGACGGGGCTAGGAAGAATGTCACTTGTGGACGGTGTCGCACTATTGTTGCCACTGCTTCTTGCTTTTCGGTGGCTTGGCGACTGACGCAACATGCGCTGCGTCCAGAGAGCACCTTGCGCAGCTACGACGACGTTTACGATGAAGTCCTCGGGGAGGTGACGCTGAGACGCGAGAACATGGAAGTCACGAAAGATCTCGTGAGCAAGTTGTATAGTATTCTCGTCATTTCTAAATTGAAAGATCGTCAGCACATTTCCACCTCGTATAAAGCAAACACGCACTTTTCTCGTGCCAATTTCCACAATGCATGCAATAAAACCACCTTGTCCTTGAACTGGTCAATCCTGACTTTTGGCACATGGGCAATATCATGGGGTACAGTTACTCCTTCCTTTTTCTTGTTGACTTGAACTTTCAGCTCCTTCTGGAGCGTAGTATTTAAGTTGTCCAAAGCTGCATCGAAGCGTTGACGTAGGCACAAAGCTCGATAGTAATGGACAATTGCCAAGAATGGGTCCTTGGAATAGTTGGCGAGAATGGCGAGCTGATGAGAAGGATTGCCTTCGTGGGGTACAAGAAGCTTGGCCTGCTCGTAGCAAAGTTTGGCTTTTTCATAATTTCTGGGCCGAGGCATATCGAATCCACCACCGCCCCTTCTGTTTCGAGATCTCTTTCCACCAGAAGGGGGAGCATCTTCGTGGCCGGCACGGGGTCGACCACCAGCTTCATTGTATAACTCTCTATACCGAGCGATATCTCCGAGGTAAACAAGAGCTTTCCCCAGGATTGCGATGCGGGATTCTCGCTGCTCGGAAGTGGTGGGCACCAGCGATACCATAGGATCACTTTGAGGGAAGAAATTATTGCGAATGCGACGAGGACCCTCTGCATCCGGAACAAACTCGGCATCATCGACAACTATCCCAAGCGTTGCAAGGATGGGCTTTGCTTCTTCGAGAACAAAAGTTTTCTGAAGCTGTACCACAAATTGCGTCCAGAACCTCTCTTCGTCAGCAAGGAACTGGCGAAATCGCTGTAGCAGCTTGCGGTACTCGACAGGTCCGTGTGGTCCATGCTTGGGCTGGTTCTGCTGTTGCTGTTGCTGTTGGATGATACGATCGAGGCGGGTAATTCGTTGTTTGTATTCAGAAATGAAAGCATAGGAGGTCTGCATCCACAAGTGCGTCTCTGCATCTTTGGATTCCTTTGCATAGGGATGAACGAATAGTAAATTCAAGTAGCGCTTTCGAAGGCTTGGAACGCTTAGCTAGAGCTCTTGAATAGGCAGCAATGACTCACTCTTTTCTGGGAAAATCTATCTCCTTGTCAAACGGTTCCTTGGTTTTCAACAGATCCTTCAACGTAGCTTGTCGCTCTTTCGCCTCTCTGCAGGCGCTTAAAATGAATAACTCGTGGACAGATAATGCATATGGCGACTGACCGGGCGATATCCGACGGTGATTGGTTAGACATGATGGAAAAGTAGAAGCAACAGCTCAAAGATTCATTTCGTTTAGTGTAGGGGCCTTCAGTCAGAATGGAGCGAGGCTATGGTCATAAGAGAGGTTGGTCTCGTGGGAACATATTTCGCGCCCGACTGAAGCACAGCCGTCGGTCCAATTAGCATTTCTTAATGACTTTTCGTTCCGCCTGAATTTATTATCGCACATTCCTTCTCGGTTTCCTGTACTCATATGTAATCGCTTTCATGCAAACAAATCTCTGCAGCCTTTTGACTCCCTCGGCTAGACCATTCTAGTCCAGTTCCATCAATGATTCAAAGCGGTCGGAAAGGCAGTCAAGTACCAGCGCTAGTTGTAGAAGCATCTCAGCCGACGTCCCTGCTACAAGTCATTGCATTTCTATAGTATGCAAGGACACAGGCCTCTACATACCTTGGTATGCCTCTAACCTGCATCTTCATTTCCGCACTGCATAAATGAACCCATCATACCCTTTTTCTCCAACGGTTCCCATCGTCGTGGCCTCGACTTCCGTGTCCTCTTTCAACATCCGCAAGAGACCTCTGACCCCTTCGATATTAGGGTCCGAAAGGTCTGGGTCTGCAACACGTCCATATCGTACAACGTTGTCGACAATCTTTGAAAGATGATACACAATAATTTATTCGTAGAAAGACTAGAAAGACTGGGTACGCACGATAACTCCCCCAGGTTTAACAAGCCGTTTAGCTTCAGTAAAGTATTTAGAGTTTGACGGTTTGTCGGCGTCAATAAAGATGAAATCGAATGGGATTTGCGGGTCCATCTTGACCATAGAATCGTGTGCAGGTCCAAGAATCAATTTGCATTTGGATGAGAGACCAGCAAGCGAGAGGTTTTCTTCGGCAACCTGGCGTATCGCATACATGATATGCATAAGTACTATGGCTTGGAGAACAGGAGTTGTATATATACTCTGGCGTGTTTCTCGTTGACCTCGAGGGTTATCAGTTCTCCGTCTTCAGGAAGAGCACGCCCAAGCCATATTGTCGAGTACCTTGCTCATGATGAGGTTAAGCATGCTTCGATCAGTCTCGGCACTCACCCTCCAAGGGTCCCCACCTCTAAAATCCTCTTCGCACCCAAAGATTTTGCTAGAAGATTCAGAAACTTCCCTTGAGCTTTTGTGACTGCTATGTCCGGGAGCCCACTATCCGAAGAGTTCTTAAGAGCTTTTTCTAGGATATCTGCCTCTTCATTATCTGAAGGGATGAGAAATGAATTATGATAATGATCTGAGCGGGTCCAGTCTTCGAGGGAAGTCTCTTTATAAACTTGGGGAGTTTGTTTCGGTATCGTACTCATGGTGGGACTTGGGGACCGTATGGATGATCTGATTTTTCACCGTGACACAGCCTCAGACGCAAACCACGATACGCTTTACTCTGCACCATTCATTGAGAAGATGTTCATAGGCTCGGAACATCCTTCCCTCCCACCTATCGACTTAGTGCGCTTTCGGGCTCTGTATCCTTCCGATCTCGAAGTTCTGCGAGTACAGCAGCAGATACAGGATGCGAAGGATCATATTGTTCAATGCGATGTGGAAATGGAGAATCTGTGCGACTCTGAGCGCATCTCTATGTTGGAGGAACGGAAAACTTGCGTCTGTTCTCGTATGAACGAATATCGCGCATTCATTTCCCCAGTTCGAAAGATACCAGTCGAAATATGGATAGAGGTCTTCTTATTGTGCTTACTCGACTCTGGCGCCGGTCTGGAGGTCGAATACCGCACGATTTCCGCTCCTACACTTGAATTATCACATGTATGCGCGTTTTGGCGAGCAGTCGTCGTGTCTACGCCCGAATTATGGTCCAATCTGCATATTAACCTTGCACATGGTGGTCTTGAAATGCTCACAGCAGTGAAATTGTATCTTGATCGCTCAAAGACATGTCCTCTCGATTTGACACTCGTCGCTCAAGATGATACTGAGCAAACCGATGACCTGGGAAGGCGGAGTTGGCAGGTCTTTGCGTTTCTTTTGGATGACCATCCCAGATGGTCAAAAGTCCACCTAAACTTTCTCTGGGCACTTCTGGATCACGCAGAAGTAAAAAATCTTCTCCAATCTGCTAAGTGGAATCGCTGTGATATTCTCAAGTCTCTCAGGATAGGGTTTGGAGATGATTGGCCATGGGAGAGGCATGTATATTCCCCTCACTTTTGCCGACTGCTGGAACAAGCTCCTCGACTGACGTCGCTGCACCTGGATGCATTCGGCAAAGCCCTCAGTCTTCCCTTCTCCCAATTGCATGAGATCACGGTATCTTCATTGTTCAGTTTGCAACAAGTCTTAGATTGTTTCTCAATGTGCCCCAATCTGCGAAAAGCTGATATCACCGTTGAATATACTACCCTTGATGTCCTGGAGTCAGAAACCAGAAACACTGTCTACCTTTCCGAGTTACGTTTCCTTAAATGCAATTTTCGACGTTGTCTGCATGCCTCTGATATCTTTCCCAATTTGACAATGCCGGCTATCACCCACCTTGAGTTGTCACCATTTGCGTATATTCCAATGTGGGAGCCTGCCCTAGAAGCATGCAACAGTCTACAGGACGTATTCTCACGATCCTGTTGTCATCTCGAAACCCTGAAACTCGGAATTGGATTTTATGGATCCGGGCAGGGGCTTGTCGGGATTCTCTCTACAATCCCAACACTCACGCATTTTGAAATCGATTTCCTACATCCGAGAGGCTTTAATGTTGCTTTCCTTGAAAACCTTACACTAGGAGAGGATAGTAGCACAGTCCCTCTTCTCCCTCGACTATTGTCCTTTCATATCCGAACTGATGTGCGCCCCGGCGCCATTAAGTTTCTCACGAGGTCGTATACGGACGAGAGTGATGCTGCTTTTCCTACTCCGGAGGCCATTCTCTTGATGGTCAAGTCCCGAAGACTTTCACATCTGACAAACCTGCGAGGACGACCAAAGCTGGCATCTTTTGGTTTTATGGCCTATTTCTATGCAAAACAAAATCCTATACCTGGAAAGTGGGCTGAATTATTTACCTCTGTGGCAGAACCTGGTCTTCGTGTCTTGGAGAAGGATGGGATGGCACTTACGCTGAAAATCGTCGTTTGTTAAGCATAAGTATATGCTCGCCCTTTGCGGTTGTTATCTGAACTAGATCATCCAATACATCAACTACAACGAACTGTCTAGCCTGGTGACCTGCGCCTTCTGAAGAAGATTTTTGGTAGTTGTGTCAATATCTTCGACAGAAGGCTTGGTAAAACGGAAGCAAATTTTGGCGTAGTCCGCATTCCGAGAAGACCGAGGCTTGCCGGTAGCCGGCAATTCCAAATTGGGAAGGAACGAAAAAGGAAGGAGCTACGTCACATAGAATTTTCATAGAGCGTCGGGCTTTCTCTTACTTCTTCGTACTGTTGTACTCGTTCCACACCCAGTATCAGCCTGTTTCTGGCACAAAAGGTGATGGATAGACCTAGAATACCTGGCTATATTCATGAAATACCAACGGCCCAACCGCAGTCCTTCCAAAATGTCATTTCTTTCGGTGCTCCTCTTCCACCCGTGAAAACACGAAAAGCTCCTACTAAAGTCAAGAAGACCACGCAGCCCAAGCCCGTATGGAAAGTCTCCAACTACAAACCAGAGACCGAGAATATCCCAACTGTTTCTGATAGCGGCTTTACATCTTTGTCTTTACAACAGTACCTCCCTCAGACACACTCAAAGCCAGCTGAAGCAAGCAATCGCGAGTCGGATTCTGATTTTTTCAGTGCTCCCAGCAGTACTCGAGCCCCTAGCAGTGCTCTTTTTCACACACTATCCTTTGCATCACCTCGTATTCGTTCGAAATCATCCGAGGGCACGGCATTTGATGCTTCTCCAACCAGATCCCCATTTACTCATATTTCCGGGCCATCCAATGATATTACAGACGTGTTGGCATTTTCTCCCACTTTTGGCCCATCGAATACACCATCATCTGTTGCATCAAGTTTTCCGCATACACCGATTACGGGCCCATTCGAACCTGTTCCTGTTTTTCACATCCCATCCCCAGATTCTCCTTTATATTCTATTCATGGATCTAAGCGCAGAGCACCGTTGTCGAGATTGCAAAAGGCGGAGGCAATTCTGCAATATATGAAAGATCTCGATGCGAAGTTCACAGTGGTAGATCTGCTTGTCATGATTCTCGACAGCAGTCAACCACAATTCGAACACCATCGAAACGCCTTCTACCGTGATTCTTCGACCTCAGTACAGAGAGTGCTCGATTGCTTTGATGAACATCCGCAAGGCAGGGAGCTTGTCGAGTCATGGTTCTCAGCCGAGCGTGCACGTAGTATCATCTGTCAACGAATTTCAGACCAGATGGAGAAAGCAAAGCCTCATTTCCGTTTAACCGTCGAAGAGTTTACACCCGAGTTTCTCAGCAGTTTTGACCTGGAGAAGGATGTGTACGAGTATTCATTAGCAAATCTACCAGATTGGATGGCTATATTGGATGCAGCAGCGACATCTCCGGCATCGCAGAACAGTAAGAAGCGTGATACAAAACTTGTAAGTACCTATTTCTATACAGAGTTCTTATACAAACTAAATAACTCTCTTTTAGGGCCGTACAATTGTTACCGCTCAGGTTATGCACATGCGTTCAATACAGTGTGCAAAGGTTCAATCTCTCATCGGACTTTCGACTTGGGGCTCGACAGCTTCGAAACAGACAATTGAAGTTCTCAATCATTGCGAGCTTTCAACATCCTGGCCAACTATCATATCCACTGTTGAAAACCTAGCAAATCGTTCTATTCTTTCCGCTATCAAGATTTCGAAGAGCTCGCATATGTTCAACTATGATAACATGGACATTTCGAGCTCTATCCACGTTGAACAAACTAAAACTGCCGTTAGCAAGATTGCATCAGGTACCTTCCCCATTCTTTACGAAGCTACAAATGTCAAAGATCGCAATCATATGCGGGTTGAACCTACTCTAAAGAACCTGCGGAAAGGGATACCGCTTCAGCCAGCAGATATCTGCCCTACACGAAAACACCTTACATTCTATCATGAACACACTGTTATCAATATCATTGATCCACTTATCCGTCGAATTCCTTCCTTCTCAAATTATGCTATTCATGATGAACTCAAACACCCAGTTAGACGCATTCCTCCTTCAAATCATGTAACGAAATTTTATCCACTACCAGTTACAACCCAGGAGGAGAAGACGATTTCAGGTAATCTCAACGTGCAGGAGCATGTCTACACTACTATCCTAAAACAAGACCCCAATGACCCCGAGCTCTCCAAGTATCTTATACCAACCATCAATGACCAATATACCAACGCTCGGATCCGTAGCTGTCTTGTCAAACGCTTCGGAGATCTCTCACCATGGAGCAGACGCGAGATATTTGCAGTCGGGATAGCCATATTTCATATGATTATGAACCTTATCTGGGCTCTTCGAGCAAAACACTATGGGAATGCTAGAAATCCGGGTAGTATTTCATTCTTTTTCCATGTCATGGAGAAGAAGCGACTGGCAGGTGACAAACCTGACTTTTACACTCTGTCTGCTGCTCTGCAACAAATCTTGGATGGTATTTTGCTTAGTGCATGGAGGAAAGAGTGCGGGGATCTCAAGGCCTTTGCTAGCACAAATCCGACACCCAAGAGACTTAAGGCGATAGCGAGTATCATTTTACACAAGTACCTCACTCCTTTGTCCTTCATCCGTGAAAAGGAATCGGTTCACCCTGCTACAAGAAGAAAGAAGTCTGATCCGAAAGCACCATCAGTCACCAAGCCCAAATTGAAGCCACCTTTACCTTCAGCGTCCATATCTCCACTCTCAACTCCAAACCCCGAACATGATCCCTCGTATCAAAATCTCCGATATCTGGCACGCGACTTGTTGATTATTGCCGAGCTCACTGATGCCGTACCAAAGGGAGATTTCGGACGCATAGAAAATCTATTACCTGACTTGGCAGCTGTCTTTCGAGGTGCTGGTTCAGTAAAGTATGCTACTGAGATTATGCACCTCCTGCACAACCTCAAGTACATCTGGACACCAGAGTTTTCGTGAGTCATTTATTATTGCTTTGAATATTGAATTTATAATTTGCTTATTAGGGATATCATGCGAGATAATCACCTTGTTAATATCTCTGGGCTCGAAGGTCACTGGATGGCGGCTGACATGAATATTGAACACCAGATTGGCTATGTAAAGGTGCCCTGATCTGAAATTGATATGCTCATTCTATATACTCATTTTTGATTCCAGGGCCTTTTTGCAGCAAAAGGAATCTACGCTTCGTGGGATCGGCTTGGATATATTTCTGCAGCCATTGTTCCCATCCAAGCTAGTAAGAAAAAGGTTGCATCAATGCTCAAGATATCGTATCAGAAAAAATCTCACACTGACGCCGATACAACCCCACAAGTATGGACCATCATTCGTGCAATAGAAGAAAATCAGCTGCTTGATTACATTCCAAATCGACAGACTGATACAACTTGTTCATTGGTGCCAGATTTACGTGCAGTTGGCTTTGAGAAGCTTCAGTCATCCCTCAAGAGATTCAACAAACAAGTTCAGTTCGTTGCTGAAGGGATGCGGCTATCAGACCCAACTAACACTGCATCAGCCTCAAATGCCAATGTGATAGAACTTGATGACGATTCAGAGGAAGAAGACGAACTCCCAGACCCAGAGTGGGGCAATGATAGCTCAGAGAGTGATAAGTAGATTATCCATTACACTATTGACTAGTCTTTATACGTTTATGTCTAATTTTTACCGGGTGTTCAGTGTCGTATTGCTGAATAACCTGAAACAATTTCCTTCCCCATGATTGCATCCATTCCCCATCAGTCGCTTCACCCAAACGCACTGCAATGTCGTTTTCGGATTGTACATGGATCGGGTGTGGCGAAATAATTTTGGAGAGATTTGTGTCACTGAGAATGAGGTATTCCGGATATACATCCCTGAGCCAATCCTTCGCATGTTCGTCTTCACGCCATCGGAGAAGCCGCTCTCGCAAAGCCTTTTTGTGATTAGGTGCCCGTTTTCGATCATTCTCCTCATCTTCCTCATCAACCTCATCATTCTCTTCACGTTCCTTTCTCTTCAAAGTCTCTGTGTCGGCTTGAGTTGATAGATAAATTGGTCCAGGAAGATGGGCTTGTAATGAGAATTTTGAGTTCGGATGTTCTTTGCCATCACAGCAATCATCAACATGGTGAATGCCTTGCAGAAAGCAGAACTTTAGTTACTATCACTTAGTAAATAGCTGGGTAACCATACCATCTTTGTCCTTCATGTACTCTGCCTTGAAACGGCGCATGCAAGAGCTCTGAATATATTCGAAGCCAGATAACGAGACACGTTCTTGTGGACGCATTCCAGGTTTGAGCACCTTACGAGGTCGGTCGGGATCATTTCCGAACTCTTTCACAGCGTCAAAATCAAGTCTGTTGAGCTCGTTAACCCATGGCTCATACAAGACCAAATGCAGACCAGGCTTTTCTCGGCGTCCACCACAACCAGCGCGTTGTGAATCCTCGCATTGATCCGAAGGTACGCCTACGTTAACAGTTATATCAACATCGGGAAAGTCCACACCCTAAATGACATGTAGTCAAAATGATCACTGATAGAACCAAGACTAATTACCAAAGATTCGGCAGATGTTGCACATAAAATCCTGCAGGGTCCATCCGCGGTTGTGAATTCAGAATGAGCTTTTTCGAGATATTCGGACGACATCATACTGTAGTAATGACGCACAAAGCCTGTATTACGATAGCGCTGAGGGCAAATGCGGTTCAAATAGCAGGCAATTTTGAGAGCTTGGTTACTATCATCAAAGAAGAGAAGAATACGAGGTTGATAGGACAGTGGTTTATCGGGCGTAAAAGGATTGCGGATGAAACAGTCGAAATTTCGAAGCTGGTCAAAGCCTTTGACAACACAGTGGCGTGCATAAATTGTATTGGGCCGATTGACAGTTGTCTTGATGAGAATGCGATCTGAACGGAGACATGAATCTTCAATAGCCTTTTGAACATGAGGAGGGCATGTCGCAGTAAAGCCATGCATTCGGATTGACTTGGGTAAAGTGATTCTAAGTTCCCCAAAGCTACCCCAAGCCTTACGAAACGCCGGAATTCCATATCGTTCAGTCCCAGCAAAGAATATAGTGTGTATCTCGTCAATGTTCATTCGGGCGATACGGTTCCGAAACTGTGGATTGCGCTGAATGAGAAGTCCCAGCTGTGTCCAATGTCCATCGCTTGATTTCTGTAATTGCTCGGCAGTCGTAATGATATGTCGCGCAGTATTGATTTGGGAGGCACCATTTCGTGTATCATGGATATTAGTCTATGAAAGAATGAAAAAAAATAAAACATGGAGAATGATATATCACGTACTGTCCACCATTCCTTCTCCCTCGGTGTGTTCTGGTTAATTTCAATGGTCTTGATTCCATACTTCTTCAGAAAAGCCTCAGTCTGAAGTTATGTTTAAGAAAAAGCTCGGTATGATTAAGTATAAATAGCTTACTTGTGTGGTTTGAAGGCGAGTAAGAGGCGATATAGTTATTGTCAAACGAGATGGCGAATCCTCCAGCAGCATGACAAGCGCCATAATGTGGGTCTTCCCAAATCCAGTTGCTGCAACAATTAGAGAGTCGGCTTTGATACTTGCGAGTGCGGCCTCAAGTTGAATCTTCTTCGGTACTTCTTGCCCTTTGGTAGCATAGTAAACGAGTATACAAAGTCGTATTGCGATGATCTGGTCAGAAATGTCCAAGGTAAAGAGATATTCGGTTGGTACACGGTCAAATGGCTGAATTAGAGATAATTTGCGGAATAATTCTTCGAGACAGTCAGCCCTGACTGAGATCATGGCTTGTTGAAGGGTCTGGGGGCCAATGAGAAGGGTAGGCATGCTGGACTTGCGCGGATTACGATGTAAGAACGAAAGATACAGCGAAAATTCTATGTGACGTAGCTCCTTCCTTTTTCGTTCCTTCCCAATTTGGATTTGCCGGCTACCGGCAAGCCTCGGTCTTCTCGGAATGCGGACTACGCCAAAATTTGCTTCCGTTTTACAGGTCCTTCTAACGAAGCGACCACACTCAACCTAAGAGCGTCTATTAGAAGGGCGTGTCACAGGTCTACGAACTGTCCAACTGTGAGTATGATTGTAGTCGGCCTGCTCTGGCTCAATTTATCCTGAGTATTGAACATAAACTTTTTGCTCGTTAGACAATGCTTAAGCGATGCCATTATTGTACTACACACGCATCCAGATCTATCGTCTACACAAAGTCCTTCCTTCCTTCCATGCTACTTTATATCATCATTTCCGCACAGCATAGATAAATCCATCGTATCCTTTCTCACCAACGGTTCCTATCGTCGTAGCTTCAATTTCTTTGTCTTCTTTCAACATCTTCAGGAGGTCTCGGATCCCTTCAACACTGGGATCCGAATAGTTTGGGTCAGAGACACGTCCATATCGTATTACATTATCGACAACCTTTGTAAAATGAAATCAAGCCCGAAAGCAGCGGCGTTTTATCATGACAGAAATAACGCAGAAAGAGACCGACTTACGATAACGCCGCCTGGTTTGAGGAGCCGTTTGGCTTCAGTAAAGTATTGACAATTTGATTCTTTATCTGCGTCAATAAAGACAAAATCAAAAGGAACCTGCGGTTTTAATTTGATCATAGAATCGTGTGCAGGTCCAAGAACGACTTTGCATTTGGATGAGAGGCCTGCAAGAGAGAGGTTTTCTTCGGCAATCTGTTGATAAGTATATTAAGTTTCAAATCTCAAAAGAAATAGGGGAAATCCATACTTTGGCATGTTTCTCGTTAATCTCGAGGGTGACTAAATCCCCGTCTTCAGGGAGCGCAAGTCCAAGCCATATCGTCGAATACCTTTTCGTGATGTAAGATCAGTGCTTTCTTTGAGAAATTTGCCGAATAATATTCACCCTGCGAGGGTCCCCACCTCCAAAATTCTTTTCACTCCCAAAGTCTTCACTAAGAGGTTCAGAAATTTCCCCTGAGCCTTTGAGACTGCAATGTTGGGGAGTCCATTATCCAAAGAGTTCTTGGATGCCTTTTCCAGAAGGTCAGTTTGTTCATTGCCTGGAGGAATAAGAAAAGAATTGTGGTAAGTGTCCGAACGGTTCCAATCTGTGAGAGAGTATTGTATGTCGGTTCCAGGAATCCGTCGTTGTGCTTCAGCCATAATGAAAAGCGGGTGAAGAATAGATGCTGGTGCGAGTGCCTTTTAAGTATTTTATGAAATCCAACTCCGCGGCAAAAGAGCTGAGGCGATAGGAAATGCAAAAATTGCGACAGGTATGTCCTACGTTAGTATGGACAGAGTGCTTGCACAATCCATGCAGCTATCCGGGCAAATCAGTGGCAATATCTGACATCCGAAATATGTACTAGTAAAGTGCCACTGTAATTCATTGTAATTGGTTAGATTAGATCTAAATGACGGTACAAGTCAGCAATACGTTGAGGGGAGCACTAGAGAACAAGAATGCGCTTGTTAGTACGTAGTATTGCAATCTTTCAAGCGTGGTTACATCAACAAAAAATAAAATTACTCCTGGGGCCTGAGATCTGAGAGTCTGGTAGTCCACATAGCAAGTATAGCGGCCTTGTAACCCCCTTATTGGGCGCTCCATAGTCTCCGTATTGAGCGTTCCATAGTCTCCGTATTGAGCGCTCCATAGCTTCCGTTGCAATAGGATAGGCATCGACAGAGAAAAAAGGACTGCATATAACATCAAAAAGACCAAAAGTCGAAAGGACGAACTTGTTATTTTACTGATGTTGCCAATTAATATTATCCGATTGCTTTTTTTTTTTTGAGGGGTGCATTCAATTCAAAATGGACAAGCCAAAATATATTAGGTGAATCTCTGTAGTCACGATTTTCCTCTTATGAATCGTCTGCCTCTATGAGCTTGAAGCTGAATCTGAATCATGGTCACAACCACCAAAAAAGAAAAGAAAATCACACAAGTAGGGCTTCTATGTAGAGTTTAATAATAGGAAGCTACACTGGTCTACGTGGTCTAGTCTTCAGTAAATACTGGTGGTATGTAATTGACCCTCAGTATCTTGGCATGCGCTTTTCATAGCCAATTTTTTTCCTGCTGTAGGCTCGCCGACCACACATTCATTGTCCGGGTCTCCAGGAAAGAACTAGGATATAAAGGGATAGAATTGTGATCGAGCCGCGTACGAGAGTGCCAGCATATTTACGTTTGTTCGTAGTACAATTTTTTGAGAGATCGATAGGCTGCATGTTTTCATTTCTCAGGTCTCTAGAAAGGTTAGGATATAAATTACCAAACTACTTGCGAATAGCGTGGCTAAAAAGGAAGACCTTAGTGGATGACATGAAATTAAGGCCTCGTACTCTGGTCTTTTTACCCAGGTTGACTCAGAGAGCAGAATTGTACATCTAAGGAATCAGCCCAGTCACTTATATCTAACCTCCAATGCGTTATCAAGTCGGAAATCACTATTACGGATGTTTATCAACGACATTGTAGAGCATTTTCGAGACCTGTGTCTTCATTTTCGTACCGCATAAATAAACCCATCATAACCTTTCTCGCCAACTGTGCTTATTGTTGTAGCTTCGACCTCTTTATCATCTTTCAACATTTTCAGGAGGTCTCTGACTCCTTCGATACTAGGATCCGAATAGTTTGGGTCGGAAACGCGTCCACTTCGCACTACATTGTCGACGACCTGTAAAATCCGAGAGCAATGATCCTTAACTCGTGATAGGAGATATAAAGCGACAATAACGCACAATAACGCCTCCAGGTTTGAGAAGTCGTTTGGCTTCAGTAAAGTACTGGCAGTTTGATTCTTTATCTGCGTCAATGAAGACGAAATCGAACGGGACTTGTGGGTGTAATTTAACCATAGAATCGTATGCAGGCCCAAGTATGACTTTGCATTTGGACGATAGGTCAGCGAGGGATAGGTTTTCTTCGGCGACCTATCAATATATTAGGTGCTGGACACGGGCAAATTTCAAGAAACTCATACTTTGGCATGCTTCTCGTCAATCTCAAGGGTGACTAGATCTCCGTCCTCAGGGAGAGCACGTCCAAGCCATATGGTGGAATATCTTACCATGAAGAGATTATCATTATTAAGATTTTCTTCAAAATTTTAACAAGCTTTGACGCTCAGTACTCACCCTGCGAGGGTCCCCACCTCTAAAACCCTCTTCGCGCCCAAAGACTTTACCAAAAGATTCAAAAGTTTCCCTTGGGCTTTCGAAACTGCGATGTCTGGAAGACCATTATCCAAAGAATTCTTAGACGCTCTTTCTAGGATATCAGTCTCTTCATTGCCCGATGGGATGAGAAAAGAATTATGGTAAAGGTCTGAACGTTCCCAGTCTGCGAGAGTGAATCGTCTTTCAGCTCTAGGAACGTGCTGCTGTGTCTCAGTCATGATAAGTATTGAGTGGGTAGAGATCATAGACTGACACGAACGCTTTTAAGTGTAAGAGTTCGGTAAAATTTAACCGGCCTGCTTATAGATTAGACTTCGTAACAGAACAGCTGAGATGATAGTTTGAAGTTTGGAGAATACAAAAATTGTGATATACATCTATATCGACGTAGACAGAGTACTTGCACAGTCTGCGCAGCTATTCGAGCAGATAAGTGTTGTGCCTATTAGCCGCAACATGTGGGTCATCGCGAGAAATGTGGGGTTTATCGTTTCATGATTCTAAATCGTAGCGGCGAAAGGACGCACTGACTCAGTCGTCGAGTCACAGTGTGGGAAGTTGAGGTTGAAGCGCTGAAAGGTGACTCGACTTGATCCTTGACTAAGACATGACGGATCTGCATGGACCAAACGACAAACATGACTTTGAATCACTCGAACATCTCTCCACCCTCCCTCCAGCAGAATGGCGACACCTCGTTCCTGAAATCCTAGAATGGCTTCAAGACATTAACTGGCCAATCTTTGGGGAAGCTCGTAAACTGCTGCTCAATCAGCCAGACGCAGTAATGCAGCCTTTAAGGGAAATTTTCGGAGGAAATGACGACGCCTGGCAGTATTATTGCATGTTGCTGATTGAAGACTTGCCATTAGAGAAGAGAAAGGAATTGAAAGATGACTTGGTCAAGTTCAGGGACAGGGTCGATGAGAAAGTTGATAAAGACTGGGATATGAAGGAGAGGGTTGATGAGATATTGTCGGAGACTGAGGAAGAGTTGCAAGGAGAGTGATATGAACACTGTGTCCGTAGGAATGCACGATAATCTACTCGTCCTGTAGTCGTATTGAGATTAGTGACTCCGGATTCGTTCAGTTGTAGTCGGGTTTGTCGACAACAGAGTTTGAGAAGTACAAGGTTGTTGCTCAAAGTCCACATGGAAGCCATGGATGTTCTTGTTTCTTCAATGCGACGGACAAACAATTGAAATAAACTTGACGACCAGAAAACAACGACTGCTAATTTCTGGGATGACAATAAGGAGAAAAGATAAATAGTCACATTGGATGTAAGAGCAAAGAGCCAAGGCTCGATCTGAGAAGACTGTCGCTGCTGAGTGCCCGACAACGTCGCGACGCTCTGACTCCCATCGCTGTCGGTGCTGAGCTCGTGACGCAGTCACGTGAGTGCAAAGTGCATTCGCGCGACACGAGTCACGAACTCCAAGTTGAACCGCGACCACGAGTACTCCATCCCTCCCTGCTTGATATTGTAAAACTGTACCTATGGAGAGCTTGTAAGCTGCGCGCTCATTTGCGTATTCTGTTGCTTATTCTGGAAATGTAGTCGTCAGCGGTTAATGGCGCAAGACGCGCAACACTATCCAAATCTGCATGATCCGCGCAACACTCAACAGCAACCCCGTAGTGTAATGGTACGTAGGCTAATTTTTACTCCAAAAATTGCACCTCATATCTCATCCTACGTGTAGACGATTTCCTCGTCCTCTTCGTCTTCCTCCACTTCTTCGGCCTCAAGTTCCTCCAGCGAACCTCGTTCCAAACCTTCACAAGGTCGGAGAGCGATTGTCATATCCTCAGATGAAGAGGATGAAGAAGACGAAGAAGACGATGTTGTAGAAGTTCAACCCTTGAAACCCTCAAACGTTGATCACTCTAAATTACCTCATGCTACAAAGCCTATCAAACCTTTGCCGCCCGTTATAAACGAGCCTTTCAGAAAAACTTCATCTCAGCCACCTTCATCCAAACCAATGGCGCAACCCAGCTATATTCAGCCTCCGAGAACTATGCCCATCGCCATGCCGATTCACAGACCTCTTGCGACGGATAGAGCCCTCCCTTCTTTGGCTGCCACGCCACTCCCCGAGGATGAAAGAGACGGCGAAGTCGTTCAGATGCCCACTTTTACCGGTGGCATAGACTATCTTTCGCCCACCGACACCGATAAGGCTCTTCGGGATCTGATGTCAGGTAACATGAACGAGGACGTCGATGTTGATGTGGCCCCCGAAGACGCTCATGTCAACGGTTTCAAGGAAGGCTTCACCCTTTTGCCCCATCAGATAATAGGTAGGAAGTGGATGAAAGAAAGAGAGAATCCTGCAGAAAAGAAAATGGGTGGCATCCTTGCGGACGATATGGGGTAGGTCTTCAACTTGGGGCCGACTGTGACTTTGTTGATGCCCAAAATATAGGCTCGGTAAGACGATCCAAACCTTGACGCGTATCGTCGAAGGTCGACCTAAGAAGAGCGACAAGGAGGATGGCTGGTCACCAGCGACATTGTGAATTGTCCTCTCAATCTTAAAACCCTTCATCGCGCTGACTTTTTCTTCTAGAGTCGTTTGTCCACTTGCCCTCGTTGGTCAATGGGCTAGTGAGATAGAACGTATGGCTGAAGGTCTTATCGTTGTCAAACACCAAGGCACCACACGGACATCCGGTAGGTCGTTCTTTAGCTTCGCTTCGCTTCCTCTCTGAGTCTTGGATGTTCCAGATCCCAGGGTCCTTCAACGTGCTCATGTCGTTGTTACCACCTACGACACTGTCAAGTCCGAGTATGGCACCTTCAAGCCTCCCATCAAAGACGAGTCCAAAGCGAAAGCAAAGAAGAAGAAGCAAGCCGTGGACGACAGTGAAAGTAGTGAAGGAGAACATTTCGGCAGAACGTTGGCCAAGGACAAGAAAAAGACGAAAGCAAAAGCGCCAAAAGACGCTCTCTTCCGAGTTCAGTGGTTCCGTGTCGTTCTCGGTAAGCTGTCATCTTTTGTCACGACCCTACAATCAAAGTATTCATACGAGGCCCAGACGAGGCCCACAACATCAAGAACCGTAACACCAATGGTGCGATCGCTTGCTGCGAGCTCGAGGCCAAATTCCGTTGGGCCCTGACTGGTACACCGATGTGAGTATACACTTGTCTTGTAAACCCTTCTCTAATCAAAGGACAATCACCAGGCAGAACGACGTGACCGAGATCTTCACACTCCTCAAGTTCCTAAGAATAAAGCCGTTCAACAACTTTGAACGCTTCAACGCAGACATCGCGAAACCCATCAAGAATGGCAACGGCGCTAATCGCGCTATGAAGAGGCTGCAGGTGTGTATCTTGACTTGCTTCAATAGATCTTCGATCATCATCTCCCACCTCCCAGGTCGTCTTGCGTCAGGTCATGCTCCGTCGTCGCAAGGATGACAAGCTTAACGGCAAAGTTCTTATTGAGCTGCCTCAACGAAATCTCAACATCGTCTCTTGCGATTTTTCACCTTCAGAGCAGCAATTCTATGACGATCTCGAGGCGAAGATGGGTACTGTCAGGGATCAGCTCATGGCAGAGGCTGAACGTGCCGGCAAAAACACCAGCTATATGGCGATGCTGTTGTTGCTTTTGAGATTGCGCCAAGGTTAGTTCGTGTTTCTCTCGTACCTACCTTGATTCTTAATTGATATCTCGCATGGCTCAGCTTGCAATCATCCTTGTCTTGTCTCAAAGGATTACAAGCAAGATCTCGAGGCAGTCAACACTCAAGGCGCAAAGAAAGCTTCAGATGATGTAGATGGTGACGACCTAGTAGCGGCTTTCGGGAACCTTGGCGTGACACGAAAATGTTCGATGTGTACGACCGAGTAAGCTTTTTTTGGCTAGTAAGTTGAATGTCTACTAAAGTTGCGATGTCTTGTAGATTAACTTCGCGCAACTCTTCCAACTCCCAAGTCGAAAACCACTGTGATGACTGTTCTGTCTTTGCCGTGAAGGCTCGTCAACAGAGCGTTGGCCGCCCAGACTCTGCAAAGATTCGCAAAATCCTCGAGTTGTTGAGACAGATTAATGAGAGGTCGGAAAATGCAGACAAGACTATTATCTTCTCTCAGTTTACGTCAATGTTGGACTTGATTGAGCCATTCTTGAGGGACAAGGGTATTAGATTTGTTCGATGTGAGTTGTGTTTCAAGTAGTTGTTTGTCTGGCTGACTGGTGATGTCTTATAGATGACGGCTCTATGAACTCGCAAGATCGGGAGAAATCCCTCGAGGCTATCAAAAAGGATGATAAGATCAAGGTCATTCTCATATCGTTCAAGGCTGGTAGCACTGGTGTGTATCCTTTGTGCCAACTGTTTATACAGACCTGATCTGTCTCTTTACAGGTCTCAACTTGACAGCTTGCAACAATGTCATCCTGGTGGATCTGTGGTGGAATCCTGCCCTCGAGGTTTGTGCATCTCGGCATATTCGTTATCGTCGTGTTGATGATCCCGTTGTAGGATCAAGCGTTCGACCGTGCTCACCGTTTCGGCCAGACTAAAGACGTTCACATCTACAAGTTGAAAATCGATGCAACTGTTGAAGAACGTATTCTTGAGGTCCGTCGTCTCTGGTGGCTTTCTTCGTCTTCGTAGAACTGACTTGTACCTGTCTCAGCTTCAAGAGAAGAAACGTGAGCTGACTCGCGCTGCTTTGAGCGGAGACAAGATCAAGAACCTGCGTCTTGGTATGAACGAGCTCTTGGCGCTCTTCAGGCCTGGTGGGCATGACGAGGATGATGATTAGAGGTAGTTGGTGCCGCTGTTGGAGAAGAATGTGAATACGCGAAATTTGTGATTATCTTGTGCCATGCTATCTACTGTTTTGGATTGTACACACATACCTAACAACATCATTGAGACTCCCTTGCATTATTATAGACTGTATTTGCATCAGAAATACAAGCTTTAAGCTCTTCTACATTCATATTTTCTATGGTATGATACAGATGGTATCAGTACAAAGGTTATAGCTCTAAGAAATGTATCCCTTTGACACGAGATAGTCGGTAATAATTCGGACACTCTCAGTGACATCGGTTTCTGCGGTGTTGATATGTATTTCTGGTTTTTCCGGAGCCTCGTATGGGGCGGATATGCCAGTGAAATCTGCGTTGGAACGAATGTCATCAGGAAAACCGATCAAGTGACAGTTTTTGCGAATCTACACACCTTTGATTTCACCAGCGCGCGCCTTCTTGTAGAGGCCTTTAGGATCTCTTTCCTCGACAACACTGAGAGGAGCGTCTACAAAAACTTCTACAAAAGGCAATGAACCCTGGTCGTGTATTTGACGAGCAAAATCTCTGTCGACACGATAAGGAGATATGAAAGCCGTAATAGTTACACAGCAAGAGTCCGCAAAAAGTTTGGAAACCTAAGAGCATTTCGTTAACCATGCATTAGATAGACAAGGGACAAGCAATGAAAGAACGACTTGCCTCTCCAATTCTACGAATATTTTCATTACGCGACTTTTCATCGAAGCCCAAATCCTTGTTCAGACCAAATCGGATGTTATCACCATCCAGACGGTAAGTGAATTTGTTTAGATGGAGAAGATGTTGCTCAAGAGCACAAGCTATCGTAGACTGTCGGAAAATTGGCCAGGTCAGTTACTAGGTTCTGCGATCAAGCGTATGGATACGTACTTTGCCACTTGCACTCAGTCCAGTGAGCCAGATCGTTACGCCTTTCTGTTTGAGAAGGTTGACACGTTCCTCCGAAGATACAGAGCCTGTGGAATTATAAATTTAACTTCAGAAGAGGATGAGCGACAAATTGTGAACGCACCTGGATGAAAGGTAATGTTGGTGGCCATGTTACTCAATTACAGTCCTAGTACTAGCTATAGTAAGACACTGGAAGCTCTGCGGAGGATACAAAGAGTTTGTAGAAGTAGAAGCGTTCATTGTAAACTTTGCTGAGAAATGAGGAATGATTTGTCTATCATTTGTTGATCATGCCGAATTGGTGCAGCTGACTAAGCTGAAGAACGAAATCCGAAAGTCTGCGGTACACTCGCGATACAAAAAACTTGGATTTTGACGCAACCTCTACTACTCTAGCAATTCTTTGTTTGATAACTTTCCGTAATTTAGCCCAGTCAGCGTGTCACTTTGGATCTCCAAATAACCAAGTCCTGCTTGCTTCATTTCTACTCATACTCTAGTCGGAGGTAATGATACAATTGTCGAGCAAAAATCCCAGAAAAACCCATCTAGCAGATATAAATACAAGTACCTACTATCAATACAGTCAATTTCAAAATTCGATGCTCCAGACACCTAGGTCAAGTTTGTGATCAGCGTCCTGCGCTGAGAAGAGAGTATACAGAGGGTAATGAAGGCCCCAACCAAAAATCCCGAAATAACGCAAGAAACAGTGTCTTGACCCGAGTACCGACTGGGAGACCTGTATCCTTCTGGCACCAGCGAGTTGTCCAGGCCTTCGTAATCTTTCAGCTGTAAAACTTCGAAATCTTCTTCATCGTTCTTGCAGAAGAGGTCATCCTTCTCTTCATCGACTTCTTCTGAGATGGCTTTGCCCTTGCCTTTCACATCAACCTGATGGTCCACTTCCAAATCTTCAAGTTCTGATCCTCGTTCAAGAGGCGACAGAGCCTTAGAGCTGGGCGCGGTAAGATACATCTTCAGATCACCAAGGATGGCCCTACATCCGTCTGACATGTGTGAATCCATCTCCGGCGTTGCCGTAGGCAGGGAAGGCAATGCGGAAAAATATGCCGATGGAGACGTCGCTGAAGCCAGGGATGACCAAGGCGCTGGTAAGGGAATGGCCAATGAAGGCCTTTCTCGACCGGAAATCGTTGAAGATGTAGAAGGGACGGGCGGAGTCCCGACAGAATCCTCGTGAGACGAAAGTGGTCGCTGAAGGTTTAACGGTGTCAGAGGAGATGCCAGGTGCGTAGAAGGCAATAGAAGAGGAGAATGTGGCGGTGAAGATTGAGTAGATATCGAAGAGAAAATGGGCGACGGCGGTTCATTCAAAATAGGCGAAACGAAGTGCGACTTGGATGGTGTGGGAGGGAGGGAAGGTGTCGAGAAGTCACTTGGCGTGATGGGCGAGGTTGAAGAAGAACCACTGGATGAGGTGTCTGTGAAGGAAGGAATAGTGATCTTCAATGGTCGTGTTGGGGAGGTTGAAAGAGGAACAGTTCCTGGGAATTCGTCAACAAATGTATCCTGCTGTTCTGCGATTGCTAGCTCCCCGACTTGTCCGTGAGAGACAAGATTCGGTGTATCGTCTAAGGATCGACCATTCAGCAGCTTCTCTTGGTCATGTACCACGTCCTCTAGACGATCTATTACGCCCTGTAACCGTGAAACTTCAGCCTCCGTCTTGCAGGTGTGTTTGGCCCGCACTTCCTCCGCCAACAAATAGATGAGGGATCTTATCAGAACACCCATCTCATTGGTTTCCCTAGACCCAGATGGTTCGGGCCAATGCGCTATGACCGATGCCATCTCACGCGCCTTGGCGACTGCCTTTTGAAGGTCTTCGTGCACCATAACGTGGAACCAAGGGTCTAAGAGAGTTATGGCTAATCGGACCGACCCTACAGCTGTGTCCCGAACTCGAGTCTGGAAAGGGAGACGAACAAATCTATCCGCCATTTCTTGGCAAAATTTCCGATAGGTGGACTGCTTGCTGTCAAAATCCCAGGACAGGACGTAAAGAGGTCGTTCCGAAGTAGAAGGCTTTGTGAAGTATGACGGAAGTCTATCGAGAACCGAAAGAAGTGGAACAGATGCCAAGACTGCCGAACGTGGTATGAACCCATACACTAAAACTGACTGAGATTCTTGAGCAAATCGCTGCCATCTCCAATGCTTCTGATGGCTAAGAAATAGTCAGTATTTGTCAAATAAGTTGGACAAGAAAACATACGGTGTGCCATGGGCTTTTCGTAAAAGCTGCAATGCAGTTACGGCCTTCCCAGTGAGCGCAGTCGCATCGATCACCGCGATTTCGACGTCATGTTTTATCCCATTATTGTATCGCCGGACAGCATCCCATATGGCCCAAGCAAAACTGAAAGAGGCGGAGATGAAGGGTGAACTTGATCTCGTCTCCCAGTTCAAATGGTTTATACAGTCTTCGTAGGTGGCGGTCTCCGAAAGAGATTGCCCAAAGGGTAGATGCATATCCGACAAAACCGGTGTCGAGGGAGCATATGTAGTATTGAACTTACTCGCAACAAAGGATGGAGAGTCCTCATCACGAGAGGTTGCCGCTTTAGGAGTGTAAATCCGGAAAAGAAATTTGTTGTAGGTAGCAATAGTGTCGAAAGTCACATCTTGTCCGAAACCGACCTGCGGAAGGAAGCGATACTCGTCGTGAGGGATTTCGCTTCTTACTTTGAGATTAGAGGCCATAGTAGCGGTATAGGAAGACTCTCAGCCATCTGTGCACGCTTTATGGGAGCTCCATCGATGAACTCGTGTATTCCGCATGACACTAGGAGCTTGTGTTGCAGCGGCGCAGTTTTGATCCACGAGCCTGAGGCATGCATTCCCATGCATACACTGCACGCAAGCAGGTCGAATAGGAGCTAGTACAGCCTAGAAAACCAACAAGTCGAAGTTAGCAGCTACAGGAATTTTACAGTGCAAAGGCAGGTTGACCGTTGACATCAGGCGCGTTGCAGCTTAGTCAGCACTATTACACTTGTCTTCTGCCTTCCGAAACGAAACAGGCTGGATATCATTCAATTTCAGTACTCAGTGACCCACTTCGAAACTGTACACTGCTGATCCCGTTCTTTAAATGTTCTAGAATGTTCAATCAAGTCCCGATAAATTCCGGTAACGGTTGCTCTATTGAAGACAAATGTGACCAAGATATGTTCTCCGTGGGTCATCAATTCCAACTTTCGCCCAATTGAATACACCCAGGGCGATCTTGTTCATGAAACGTATATGTATCAACAAGTTCTAATGGTGACCCTTAAACTTTTCCCCCTTGTATTCGGGGTGGCACTTCCTACATTTTGGACTATTCCAATGAAAACGTCTTTAGCTCACCGAGTTGCACGGATTGCAAGCCTGATTAGCCACTGGACGAATCATTGTCATTACACTTGTTCTCCATCATTCATAGTCAATTAAGTTGACTCGGAAATTTCGATTCGCATCTTTTGCAGCAGTCAGTCAGTCCGGGTCCATCAATCTGTATTCTTCGCAACCTTCATTTCCGATTTCTCCCACTTACTTTCTGCCAAGCTTTCAATGGACACTCGTATTCTGATTCCTTTGCTGTTAACTAATCTAGGGCCGAAGATTGACCGAAAACTGTCAACGAACGCGCCTTTCACGGCTTTGGGCGGTACAAAAAGCACCTGTAGCCTCCTGTACTGTTGTCGAGTTACTGATATTAAAATGCTCGTCATCTACGATTCTAGCTTTCAGCCAAGGCTTGCTTGGAGTATTCAAAATTCCCGAATCCTACTCGCTCCCGCGTTTCTAATTTCTCTGCCGCCGGACTGAGCGTGCAATTATTCGATATATTACCGGTCTATTCTTTTATCTGTCTTCTGCCAAGCATTCTGATTGCTATTACTTTGGCAGAGTGGCCAACATGTCCCAGGATAGTTCCTAGAATGATCTATAGTTCTCGAAATAGAACTGACTTGGAATCTATAATATATAATTTTGCTCTTGGGGGTCAGCAGTTTTCTGTATTGACAGACAATGTGATTTGCAGTACGCGTGCAATGTCAAATTCCTCGGGGTCTGAGGCCACCGGCGGTTCAAGCTCTGCAACAAGTGTGCTTTGTAGTTTTTGCGTACCGCTTGCTTGGTCATCTTGCCTTGCTTTTAAATTCGCACTAAATCCGCACGTACCTGGCTGTGCTTCTATTCTCATATCAATAGACGACATCAATCATAGAGCGATAGAGTATGCCAAGCCTCAGCGAATAACACGACCACAGTTGCCAAATTTGTAACATATTTTGAAGTGGCAACGCCTTAAAACCACGCTTCTCGTGAAACCCACGGATTTTTGCCCAAGGCGACTTCAATCCTCTTTCGAATATGACTTCTAGATATTCCTCGCCTGCTTCACACTCCAGGATGGCGTCGCGTCCTTTTACAACCTCTACTCGGCGGTCTGCAACAGTGTTGCCACATTCTCCCGCTTCAGCCACACAACATCCAGTAGAGGAAATTACGATGGCTCCCATCGCCGATATCTTCGACGCACCCACAAGGTTGGAAGGATTCGGCTCTCAATTCAGATTAAAAGGCGACCACTCGTCACCTTCAACATCCTCATCTTCAGCCCACCGCGTGGTCAAGTGGGGATCAACCCATCGCAGGGCCTAGCAGGTCCATCTCTACATTTACCACCTTACCCTCTCCTACGATTCTCGATGGTCCAGCCCGTCCGCGGCATTCTATAGCTTCTCGACGCCGCCGACTGGTCACAGCTCAGAAACTGTCACCTGCACGACCTCATGGTCAAATGGCGACTTATAGTTCATATTTGAACGACATGCCCATGGAGATTTTTGATGGTCCTTCGAGAATTAGCGGCCAGAGATACAGAGCACCTCCGAGGCACGGATGGGTATGTACTAATTTTTCCCTCAATCCCCATATTCATTGAAATTGAACCCCTATTCACAGTCTATGGCACGCACGGGAAAAGCAGCCTTCATGTTCTGTGTTTTGGGAGTAACAATCAGCGGATCTTTGGTCATGCAATAAGACGCCGTATATCGGAACGCTCAGAAATCAGATTCTGGTGCGGGGGAAAAAGGGTTTCATTCCCAACTTGGAGGGTTACACTTGTGTTGTATTATAGGTGTCTTACTAGATGTATTAGCAAATGAACAGTGACACTTAGATTTATGAACTTCTTGCTTAGTTTGGATGAATACCGATTCTTTGGGCGGGTTGTACAGATCATGAGAGTACACAAGCAGTCCCCGTATCCAGCCGTAAGGATATTTCATTATATCTCACCATCGTGCCGAAAAATGAGGTTCTCATTCACGAGCAAGATCCTGATTCTGGGGTTTGTTGTCTGGGGAAATAACGTATCAATCCTGTGTTCGATCCCACGACCCCGCGAAGAGCGGCGGGAAGCAGAGGCTCCCACTGTATGTATAACCATCTAGAACCTTCAAAGTCTATTTCGTTTGTACGTTAAGCTTTTTGCATCGAAAGAAAGATTCCGGAAGACTACGAAGGAGTCAGAATTTCGGATCATAATCAAATCAAAGATGTCCGGCAGCTGAAGGACAGGAAGACACGTACAGAACAGTGAATGTCACGTCCCTTCAATCAAGATACACGCGGCATGAACCAATATGAACTTGAACCTTGCACAGGGAGGCTTCGGAACGATATATTCAAGTGACCTAGTTGATCGTAATAACCCTAACATCGGAGGTCGTACATGCCAAGAGGGGTAAACCGCGACAGACATACCTTCCAAACTCTTCTATCACTAACGACTTCCCGCAACGATGGGACAGTTTCCATCAAATAACGAACGTTTTGTGGGGTAAGGGATTTATAAGAGCCGTGGGACGTTTGTGTGTCTATAATAGATTGTAGAGTACTTGAGCGTGACAGAGCGGTGGCGAAAAGGTTCTGAACAAAGATTAGGATACCAACGTCAGTACTGAAAGAAAGAGACACACGAGTTCCTTCAACGGAATTGGTAGCTCCAGTCGCTCTAATTTAGTACAGTTTTTGCATATCATTGTGATGTGTTTCAGCCCAAGGGAGCAATCAAGAAAGGTGATCTCCCTTAACGTGCGACGGTGTTGTTTCAAAGATTTCTTGAGAAAATCATAATCAACAACCGTCCTTTTGTCCGAGAGACGTATGACGAAAGAGGAGAGACACGGTGCTACATCCTGAAGACACTCTAAAACTAAATAGAGTGCGTCAACGGCAGGAGGTCTGGACTTGGAATATCGAGTGTCGAATGCAATATGGCGCAATTTCGGTAGATTAGGAAGCCTATCTCCGTCATCAATTGGGCAAGTTGAATCCTTGAAAAGGCAGAGTCAACAGAGATACTTTGCCCGTTCAGAATCATAGACTTGCGGAAGCGCTTAAAGAGAGGCTCTCTAGGGAGGGCAAATATTTGATGAGTCGCAAGATACAAGTATGATCGATTTGCGGACAGCCGATGACGTGAAGGTTGTGAAGATTGGGAAGGTGTCGCACGATAGACTCGAGAACATCCTCATTAACTTGGTCTGTCATCTATTCACATTTGGTCAGAAACCAGATAGACCCAGAACCAATCGATGCGCAAATACTTTGATGACAGTCGATCAGAGTCGTTTGGGCCTTCGCCAAACAGGTTTGATCGACTTTCACCAAGCCATTGCAGAGCGGCTGATTCGAGTCTAGAAACCAGATATAACGAAAGGTGTAATAGCACACAACACACAAACAATATCAGTTCCTGCAGGTTTCGGTTCAAGCTACGAGCCCACCGTGGCAGTACTATCCCTGTACTGTAGTTCGGACAGGTACCAACATTCGGACACCTTGAATATCTGGGCTACCACTCATCCGTTTAGCTTCAAACTTAACACAAGTCTATATATACATTAAATATATATCTTGCTTAGCTTACTTGTCCAGAAAAGTTCCGATACAGCTGAGACGAGAAATAGGTAGGTTGTCACGCTCTGCCGGACCTGCTGTGTCGGAGATTGAATTTCTGACGTCAACTGTTGCGCTTGTGGAGCAACGAAATCGGTTATGGTCTGGTCCGAAGATCGGAGTTTCAATATGGAAGTGTGACAAAATGTGACCGTCCGAATGTTGGTACCTGTCCGAACTACAGTACAGGGATAGTATGTCGATGGTGTTCCAGGATCCTTGATCTATGGCGAGGCTATCAAGTCCATTTATCCTAGACAGTGTTTCTGCTTCGAACGTATTGAGTTTTCCAGGAATGCGAAGGGCATTAAGATGTTCCTTGTCGAGCAGGTGAGGCAGTATTTCGGGGAACACTGGTACTGTGCATTTGAAAGAACAAAGGTTCGTGCACATATCGATCGTTCGTGTACATTCAGACAGGAAGACGGTTTGATACTTGTTCGCCGGAAGACTGCGAATCTCTTGTAGAATCTTCAATATGCACGTAGAAAACAGGAGAAAATCCGATACACACCTATATATCTGACCTGTACAGCGAGTTCAGGGTGTTCTAATATTGCCTGAAATGCAGTCACCATCTACAAACATCAGGCCTTTAACGCCTGAAGATATGAAGTATTCACATACTCCAGGGTATTTTTTGGCGTGTTGCAGACGGAAAAATATTGTATGATATAGTCTGGGTATGACACCAGTCAGGAAGGATCGACTCGTCAAGGCAACGGCATAGAGGTCGGCCGTAGAAAGATGAGAAAGGATCAGGTCCCAAACATCCAAGTCTAGTTTCTCAACAGAGACCATTCAGAAAAGTGTAGTACAGGCTCAGAAAGGTAGAAGAGGGCAGATGAAAGGAACAATGACATCAGGGAGGAGAAAAGATAAAAGTAGTCTGTAGATAAGATAAACACGTGGACTTACGGTCATGACGGCGTCACGTCTCGACGGTGCTTTCGAAAAATTTTGACGATGAACGTGTTCCTGTCAACGTCTGCTTGCCTCCGCCAGTCCTTGAGACTCTGCTCTCCCTCTCCATGGGCACGTCTGTACTCTACCAAACCAAACCCACCTCTCCTTGGTCGCTACACAACGATTCCATACGAACTCTTCAGGATTAATGCCAGTGAAAAGGTCATTTTACGCGACTATGAAGACCAAATGAAGAAGGGACGAGCCTCGTATGACTTGGTCACTCAGCCTGATGGTTTGGTTCATCCAAAGCCGGGAGATACTTTTGAAGGTGCGTGCATTATCTAGTGCTATGTCAGACTGCAACAATGTTACTCTGCAGGTCCAAATGGTGCCTCTGTTCGTCCCAACGGTGCAACAATGCAGGAGGTTGTGCGTAACTTTAGAGGGAGGAACACTACCATCTACCGCATCCTTCCCGGTACGTCTTACCGTTCAAAGCCGTAAAATGCGCTCATGTTTTTTTGATGTCATTAACCATATTGCAGGACGGAAACTCCCAGACGATCTGATTCTGTTACACGAGCATTCGGACCATCATTCTATCCAGTGTCGTGTACCCATGAAACTGTCACAACTGAACAAGAAAATCACCGAATTCTGCCAACAAAATAGCGAGAAAATGACCAAGCAGGAATTCATTGAGCGCTACCCTTTCACGGTATGATATAGAGAGGTGCTACCCAGCCCGAGGCATCCTTTCGGTGTAATATTTTATCAAGATAGACTCCCTAATGAAATAATTTAACCCTACTCAGAGTAGCTCCTTCTACGAAGAAGCTCGAAGAAAAACATCGGCTTTCACTCCAGATAGCATTCCCAAATGCTGTTATCTTGTGGTACCGACCCGAAAAGCTGGATATTGACGGGGACACTCTAGGTCCACCGAGGATAATGACACAAAACATACATCATACTCTCATGGTTATCGAACACTCATTTTTCTATCGACAATCAACATCCCTGGAGATCTGCATCTGTAAATGCCAAGTGAAAAGCTCTAAGTCCGCATAAAATGCGACGTATTCCAGCTGCTGTGCAGTATTGTTGCCACACGGACATGGTGCATTTGGTTCACCCAAAGTTTACAGGGTCTTGGGCCCAAGAAATCGGGGTACTTGTCCTCGTATCGTGCGAGTCATCACAGCCCTATACATCCGTTAATAATGACCGTAAAACATCGATTCTTGGCTATCTGCTACAACAAAAACTCTAATGATGACTCGATATATCTGCCATCGACGCATCCTCGCTAGCTTTTTTTGCCAATGAAGTGCCGGTACCAGTACCCTTGTCTTTGGGTCTCGGCGGTAAATCGGGAACAGCATCCCTCGCCTCACTCTGTGTTTCCACATCCATATCCCCACCGCTAGTCCCAGTCCCAGTTCCTGAACCTGTTCCTGGAGTGTCATACCCAGGCGTTCTCAGTGCGTCCAAGAACCCTTGGTTACCCTTTATCACTTCTTGGACGTAAGCATCTGGCCATGGACACGGTTCACTCAGTTGCTCGGGTGTGAGGCTGCGACTGTAGATGAGCATGTAGGGTCCAGCGCCGAGAGCGACGCCTTTAGTGTCTCCTAGGACTTCGTCTTCCGAGACCTAAAGGTTGGAATGTGAGTTTAGAAGTGCAATGAGTTGTTGAAAATGAACGTACCTGGGTGACAGTGTAGTTGACCGTCTTCCACCATCTACCCTGTGGGTCTTGTACATATGAATATAGATGCTTTCTCCCTGACAAACCAGTGTGGACGAGGACGGCCCGGAGATCGTACTGGCAAGCAACGGGGTAGGAATCAGGCATGAGTGAAGATAGGATGGGTAGGAACGTACTGGATTCTGCTGAAGCTCAGGACAGTCGAATAATGTGCTGATTTTATTTCGAAGATTGGCCACATCAGCATCAATACGCTCTATCGTGCTTTCCAAAGCCGCAAGCACGGCCTTGAGTTGCTGAGTGACATTGTCCAAGGTCTCGCGTCGGTCAGGCGTATTGCCATCTCGAGCAACAGTTTCGTAATAGTTGATGGTGGTCTTGAGATTGGCTAGGGTGTCCGTATTCTTAAGAAGCGAACCCAGTTAGTGCGCGCGCACAATTCAGATCAATATACTCACATCTGACTTTGTAACTTCCTCTTTCTTCGCCTCCAACTCTTGGATCAAATTCGCAATGTCCCTCTGTTCCCTATTCTTCCTACTCGTCAGCTCAAAGTTCTGCAACAAGAATCTATCCATATATATCCTTTTTGGATACACAAAGCCCTCATTCGCCATTGAAAGATTTGAGCTCGAAAACGACGCTTGGGTACTAAGCTGAAATATCACTGTTTCCGAAGGCTGCTTTATCCCGTCATGTTTGACAACGTCACCATTGATGTGATGAAGGTTTGCTGCAAGACGAGAAATGAGCTCGTTGGGGGATGAATCATTGTGTCCGACATCGACTGCGACGACTACCCCGGGGTGGGCTTGCCCGTGAATGGGAGGGTTTCTATTGGAGATCATGGTACCGCTGGTAAAGGTGAAGAGAGGGGGTCTGCGAGAGGTGGTATTTAGCGAGATAGGACACAAGTTGGATAGGATGAGGAAAGAACCTGGGGTTGTCTTCTGGTACTTGAACTCTAAGACATTCTTCAATTATTCTCGCGAGTGGTTCGACGAAAGCTGTGGAGAGACTTGTGAGGATGTAAAGGAAAGTGAGCAGGGTATGTATCTGTTACCTCTAGATATTTCAGCAGGTAAATCGGTTGAAGCAGCAGGCCTGACAGCAAAGGTTCTGAAAATATCATTTTCGATCATGGTGGACAGTTTGATGAGGTCCAGGTTGGTGAAAAGCTCTACCAATTTACAAATGAAGATCTCTACAGACGAAAATTAGTGAGGGAACCAAAAGACAAACAATCGATCCACCTGCAGAATCTTCCTCAAGGTTCAGTTCTGGACCAGGAAGCATCATACGCGATATCCTCTGTCGTACTTGGGGAACATGATAGAGAGCATGCAAGACCTTGAAAGAGATGGAGATTTATATCCATACTTCAACAACGACAGTGTTGTACTCATTACTTACCAATGCAGCATATTGAAGATTTGGATCATCGGGACGAAGAGCAACGGGACTTTCAAACGAGTAGCAGAATGAATACATATTTCAAGTGATAGACAACATAATGGGTGTACCGACCGACCATCCTCATCCCGAACTAGTTTTTCCGGTAGAGTATCATCATCATCCGGTTCCGCAAGACTGGCTTTAATAGCTTCCTTCAAATTTTCGTCTTCTTGAGAAGTTGATTGAGTTGCGACCTAGACAAAGACTAAAATTAATGACGCATTCTCAGTTAAAGAAAGGGCACAAAACACACATTAGAGGGAACCATAGCCCAATTCGGATCCGGAGCTCGATCGCTAGGTTTAAACTGCGCCGTCTGTGTGTTGCTGGCAGCAGCGACGGCATTAACACTATCACTCATCGTCATCGACAGCTGCAAAGCCCGTTTCATTTCCTCGTCATTATCATCCCCTGTAAGATCTATGGCATTTGCTGTAGGATCAACACTTGTCACTTTTTGTGGTGGAGGACTCGCTCCTCTGTCTCCGGAAAGAATAGCATCGGCAGCGGCTTGCATGTTTCCATTGTGTTTTCGTAGGACCCGGAGGGCGGTATGTTCGTCAATGTCGCCCATTGAGGCGAGTATAAGTGATTGTTCTTGTTCTTCTGGAGTCATCTGAACCATTTTGAGTGGGAAGTGAAGAGGTGAGGTGTGAGTGGTGGAGAAGGGACAAGGAGATATAAAGCAAAGTACAAAGGGACTTGTCGGGTCACGGTCATCCTTATCTTATCGTATCGCCACCTTTGCATATCTAGAAATCTTATCTCTCTTTCTTTTCTTTCCTCAAAAAAGATGTCTACCTTCCCCGCTGGAACTGCACCCGTAAAAGCAGAGTAAGTCTCCATCTATCCCTACCTTTCAAATCTCACTTCATATCCAGATTCCTCGTCCCAACCACAGATGGCACCCCCTCTATTCAACCCGTCGCAGACGATGACGCCGCCGAGGGAGGCACAGCGCATACCTCGGTTCGTTCCGGAGGAGGAGGTGAAGGAGGAAATGATGGCTCTCGCTCAGGGGGCCCTTCGAGGAAGAAAAAGTCTAGAGAAGAGAAAAAAGCTCGTCAAGGACAGAATAAGAATCGAAAGTTTGGAAAAGTGAAGGATGATTATGATTTGTGTAGGAAGACTGCGAATGGGCAGGTTTGTGAGTTTGGAGAAGAGTGCGTTTCTTTTTATTTATCCGCATGTGTCTGCTATGGATATTAACCGAAATGTGTCCCTAGATGTCGACATAGCCATGATATTCCAGCATACCTTGAAGCTAAACCCGCCGACCTGCGATTCCCGACGGTTGCTGAAGCCTTGGACACTCCTAAAACAAGCGGAGAAACCGAATCTACATCAGGACCAATTATTTGTCCCGTCTTTGAGGAATTCGGTGAATGCAAGTACGTAGATCACCTTTGTGTTCTTAAAAACTCGACCTTATCCTTATAATAGATACGGCTTCAAATGCCGCTACCTCTCAGCCCACGTCCGTAAAGACGATTCTGGCAACTTGACTCTGGTCGTAGACGAGGACAAAAGGGCTAATGCTGCACTGAATGCTAATGAAGCCAACTACATAACTCCGGATGTACAAAAGCTTCTTCGTACGAAGAAGGTGCATTTTCTCGCTTTTACAGTCGGGTATAGCTAACTTGATTATGCAGTACCCAACTCCAATCTACGATGCATACACAAAAGAAATGCAAGAAGCTGAAAAAGCTGAAAGGGAGAGGGAGAGGATTAGGAAGGAGCAGAAAGAGGCTACGACTAATGGTGATGCGACAGTCGTTCCAGAACCTGAACAACCCGTTGAGAGTGATGAAAAGACGGACGCGATGGACACAACGGAAGATACGGTCAAAAAACAAACTGGTGAATCTGCCTCTGCGTTGGAGGCACAGAAAGATACGCCAGATGTACCGACGAGGTTTGTAGAGAAGAAGAGGTTGAATTGGAAAGAAAAGACCTGTATGTGTTTTCTCAAGTTTTGGAGAGCTAAAGGGCTCATGTGTTTTAGACCTCGCACCTCTTACTACTGTCGGGAATCTTGTACGCGTTTCCTCTAACAGTGACAAAACTCCCTAATCCTGATGCTTACAGCCCTTCCGTCGCCTTTGTGTCTCCTACGGCGCCGAAATCACCTGTGGTGAAAGTACGTCCCCCTAAACTATTCACTAATCTGCATCTAACCAGTTTTCCAGTGGGCCTAGCAACTTCGTTCCTGCAAGGCTCCAAAGAAGAATGGTCTCTCGTCCGCCGCCATCCTTCCGAAAAAATATTTGGTGTCCAAGTCACTGGAAACAAACCAAACACTCTAGTGCCTACGGCAGAAGTCATAGCGAAAGAATTTGGTACAGGAGTTGATTTTGTCGACGTAAACTGTGGATGTCCGATTGATTTGGTGTTCAAGACTGGAAGTGGAAGTGCTTGTAAGTATCAGGTTCCAAACGACTCTATATTGGCCTAACGATGGAATAAAATAGTATTGGACGCCCCGGGCAAGCTAGGCCGAATCCTCGTTGGCATGAACAAGGCTCTAGGAGAGATTCCTGTCACGGTCAAGTTGAGGACTGGAGTGAAGGATGGAAAGAATAATGCACATAAACTTATGCCGAGGTTGGCAGCAGAGTGGGGAGCGAGTTGTCTGACTGTAAGTCTGACATGTCTATTATGCCTCTATAGACTCACTGTATGGGCAGTTACACGGCCGAACGAGACAACAACGCTACACTAAACTCGCAGATTGGGATTATATCAAACAGTGTGTGGATGCTGTTAGAGCTAGGGAGGCTGAAGAGGATCGTGAGTCGTTTTCTACTTTCACTTTACATGTTTGCTCATCGATGTGTAGTACCACCCATTCCAATCTTTGGCGGTGGAGACTGCTTCTCTTCCCAAGATTTCTGGGAAGACATTGAAAAAACCGGTGTAGACGGAGTCATGGTCGGCCGCGGTGCGTTGATCAAGCCCTGGATTTTCACAGAGATTCGGGAGAAGAGAGAGTGGGATATTAGTTCGAGGGAAAGACTGGAAGGAATCAGAAAGTTGGCAGAGTTTGGACTTTGGTAAGTTCTTCCTACTCCATAAGATGTGCTGCTAATACTAGAAAAAAGTCACTTTGGAACGGACACCTCTGGAATCAATACTGCTCGAAGGTACCTCTGCGAAGCCTTATCATTCCAGTACCGTTATGTGCCTATCGGCTTGTTGGAGCGGCTCCCTGGAAAGATCAACGATCGGGCTCCGTCATTCAAAGGACGGGATGAGCTTGGTGAGTACATCATTGCAATTTGTCATTTCCCCGCTGACCGGCTTATGACAGAAACCCTGCTTGCAAGTCCAGACAGCAGAGACTGGGTCAAGATTTCAGAAATGTTTCTGGGGCCTGCGCCAGAGGCGTTTTCGTTTACACCAAAGCATAAAAGTAATGCGTATGAGAGTCAAGGTTAAGGTTGTATGTAGCGAGGTCTGTAAAGATACTGCGATCCATCAAAAAAGTGAATTCGAGAACATGGCAACAGATGGTAGACATCTGGATCACACGCCACGAGTTGTAGAACTAGACGCGGATATTAGATGAGCAAAATTTGAGGTTGGACTGCAACGACGACGAGAAGAGGCTCCTAAAGAAATGCCAGCAGGATCACCATCCCCAATGGCCCATAGCAGGCCCTCGTCCTCACACTCGTCCATCTTCAAACGCAAAACACAGCCCCCCGCCTCTGCCCAAGACTACCTCTCCGCTCTCTCCCAGGCTGACGCTCGCGCAAGGGGCTCCTCTCGCAACTCTTCAACTCCCACAGCCACCCCAGCCCTTTCCCTTTCTTCTTCCGCCACCGCCGCTTCAGACGACACCCTTCTCGAGCACGACATGGACAACAGCGACGGGCTCTCTCTTCCCGCCGTTCCGCCCACGTCCGAGCAGGTCTTTACGACTGTCCACACCGAGTTTGGCCACTGCGCCAACGACGCCCACAGACACACGTCAAAGCATGACCCGAACGAAAAAATGCATGGCCATGTTGAACGTGATCCACCTTATTACATCCTCTTCTCAACCTATATCAGCTATCTCATTCTTATTTGCTTGGGCCATGTCCGGGACTTTTTGGGCAAACGTTTCCATCCGTCTTCATACAAGCATTTGATGCCCCGAGGCGTGAGTTGTCTCCGACTGTGTGTGAGCTGTCCATTGATTCGCGTAATTTTCTAGGGATACGCTCCTCTAAACTCGGACTTTGACTCATTCTACACGCGTCGTCTCAAGAAACGTATCGACGAGTGCTTTGCCCAACCCGTCACTGGCGTTGCTGGTCGTACCATTCTTTTGCTCGACCGCATTTCTCCCGATTACAATCACACCCAAGTCTCTACTGGCACACATACACGTGCGCTCAATATCTCTTCTTACAACTACCTTGGCTTTGCACAGGCTCGAGGAGGTTGTGCAGATGCTGTTGAAGAGTCTCTAAAGCGCTATGGTGTCAGCACGTGTGGTTCTCGGCTTGAAGGTGGTTCCTGCGATCTGCATACTGTTGGCGAGTCCCTCGTGGCCAAATTCGTCGGCGCAGAAGACTCGTTGATCAGTTCCATGGGTTTTGCGACCAACTCGACGTATATCCCTGCTTTGGTCGGCAAAGGGTGTTTGGTAATTTCTGATGAACTTAATCATTCGTCTATCCGCTTCGGTGTGAGGAACAGTGGTGCTCATGTGCGCATGTTCAAGCACAACGATATGGCCAATTTGGAGGCGTTGTTGAGAGAAGTTATCAGTCAGGGTCAACCCAAGACACACAGGCCTTGGAAGAAGATTCTTATTATTGTTGAAGGCATGTACAGTATGGAGGGTACCATGGTAGACTTACCTGGTCTCATGAAGCTAAAGAAAAAGTACAAGGTCAGTAGCTTCCTGCAACGTTTATTCCGTCGACTGACTTTTTGCAGTTTTACCTTTTCGTTGACGAGGCCCACTCCATCGGTGCGATTGGCCCTCATGGCCGAGGCGTAGCAGACTACTTTGGCATTGACCCGAAAGAAATTGACATTCTTATGGGCACGTTCACAAAGTCATTCGGTGCCGCCGGAGGCTATATTGCAGGCAAAAAGGTTCTCATCGACCGCCTTGTATCAAAGGCTATTCCGGCCCTTACGCCGAATCCATGACCCCTCCTGTCCTCACCCAAATCATTGCTAGTATGTCCTCCATCATGGGCATCGACGCGTCTTCTGTCCTCCCCCAAAACAACTCGTCTCCTCTCCGTATCGGCAACGGTAACGGCTCCCACGCTACTGAAGAACCCGAATACCATCATCCTGGCCCTATTCCTTCAAAATACCTCCCTTCCTGGCTCTCCCTCGCTCCCGAACTCGCATCTGGTCAAGAAGGCAACCTCCGCCTTCGTCGCCTCGCCTTCAACTCGTACTACCTCCACCGTGGCCTCGACAAATTAGGTTTCATGGTATATGGTCATCCTTCCTCTCCCATCGTCCCTCTTCTCCTATTCAACCCTGCAAAAATGCTCATGTTCCATCGTATGATGAAGGATCGTCAAACGCCGATTATTACGGTGGTTGTTGGGTACCCTGCTACGCCGTTGATTACGAGTAGGGTTAGGTTTTGTGTGAGTGCGGCTCATACAAAGGAGGATATCGATACGATTTTGAGGGCTTGTGATGAGGTTGGGGATGTCATGGATCTAAAGCATGGTTTCCCCAAATCCAAGAGGTGGACGATTGATCAAGTGGTGGAGAGGGCGGTCGAGTTGGTTAATATGAGGCAGGAGGATTTGGAGGATGCGTGAGTGGTAGAGATTTTTTAGATAGAGTGCACATGTCCTCGTTTTGAGGATTGGGATGATTTTCATAAAAGATACCTTGTCGGGGTTTTCTTTTTGACTTTCTGGTCTGGCGAACTGTCTGTTTATCCACTTCCAATCCTTTTCCATCCCTTTCGTTCATCTATTGGCGTGACGGTTGATTTATTGCATTTACATTTATATTCACATTCTATTCTTACATTTCTTTTCTTGATACTCACATCTAGTACTTACACACATACATATATAGTTTACGATTCTTGATTTGTTTGATAGTTTTTTTGGTGTTTGTGGATGTGGTTGGTTTAGAATCGATTTAGAAGAAGAAAGAAGACTGGTTGTTTGCTTGCATGCTTTGGAAATTGAGTTGGGATCAAAAGGCGCGGCATGCGTTCGTGCGTTGGCAGTCGAAAACGCCAGTGGACGTTCACTTAAGAACCATAGCTTGGTTGCGAGCGACGTCGCTCAGAGGCCTTGGAACAGACAAATGGTTGTGAAAGTGAGCGATTCAGACGCCTGCGTTCTTATTTCTTTGTTCCTTGAGTCGGAGTTCAAAGTAAAGTAGTCTCGTGAAGATCGTAGGGAATTAATTTTATTTGCTCCTGTCCTCCATTCGTTCGCCACTTGCACTCTACACTCATTCACAAACGCGTCTCTCCATCACACTTTTCATTACAGTCTCTCATCCGAAAACAGCCTTGCACAACATCCCCACTTCACGCATCGTTCAATACTCCATCAGAAATGGCACGCGGCCGAAAATCAAGAAAGACCGTTCCCAAAAACCCTGAAGGTCCAGCTGGTCGCATATCCCTATCCTCTTTGCCTCCTGAGCTTATCATGTTGATGATGGAGCAGCTGGAAGCCTGTATACAAACTCTTAAGCAGTGCGCGCTAGTCTGCCGTGCCTGGCGATTTCCAGCTCAACGCTACCTATTCTGTCATATGCACCTCCTTGGCAGTGATAGCTGCAACCGAATGAACCGAGTCCTCAGGACAGTTCCACACCTTGCCACTCACGTCAACGCCATGACTATCTCTCATGACTCATCCTTCATGGGTCTCCGGAACGCTACAAGACTCATCGACAGCTTGGACAATGTCCGAGTTTTGACTATCATCAACGATCACTGGGGCGAAGAACCATGGACACCGGACGAGATTGATAATATTTCCAAACTGAGTTCCGTGGAAGTTTTGCGTCTGCAGGGTGATAGTTCTATGGTAGTTCGACTACTAGAAGCATTCCCGAAGCTTCATTCCTTTCAATTATCCCAGACCGAATACGGCTTGACAACACGTGGGGTCCAGATGTCTCTTCACAATCAAACTCTTTCACGAAAAGTTGCACTGAGGTTCCTCTCGCTGCCAAACCTCGAGTCCTCGGTCAACTCGTCAATTGTCGAACTGTTCACTGGACCAAAGTTTGATTATACCAACTTGCAGTCTCTCAAACTTGACAGCCGAATACCATTCGGTCATGTACCACAGGAGCACCAAGCCGATTCGTTCCTTAAAAAATGTGGCCAGCACGTTCAGAACCTCACTTTCGTCTTTCCGTCTCATAGTTTGCTTAATAATGGCACTCTTCCAAGTTCGTAATTAGGTATAGTCTTTTCGTACCTCTACTTACCCATTCTCTCAGAGTTTTTTCTTTCGAACGAGTCAATGCTCTGTTTTCCCAATTTGAGAAAACTGAGACTTGTATTTCATAGTCTTTTCTTTAAGTTCCAGCCTCTATCTCAGGGATTATCACGTTTGAGCTCTCTTTCTGCTCCTGGCTTACAGAGCATCACGCTTGATGTCTTCTTATTCCTACGCTATTCCTGGCGTTCGATATTCACGGACCTTAAAGCCCTTCCAGAATGGGGTCCTCTGGATGATTTTTTGTCCAAGTCAGATTCCCTTCCTAGCTTGACGGAACTTCAAGTCCGGTTCTCTATTGATCTTGATGTCCCGTTTCTCAATTTTACCTATACCGAGGTTGACCTGAAAAACATCTCACGACGAGAGATTGAAACTCCCATTCAACAGAGACTCTCGCAGATTCTCGAGTCGTGTTTACCAAGAACACATCGTTCTGGAAAATTGCGTGTTGCGTTTCGGACGATCGTTTTTAAATCGCTATCTATTCTTGGACAACGTGCTTCTTCGTGGAACGAGGTGAGCTGGATGTTTTCAATCCTCTAATTTAACGAGTCTGACGATACGCCACTGAACTAGGGCCGTCCTGGAACCGGTGTCATGTCGTATGCATTCGAGGTTTGAAGTACTTGCTTGTCTATATGTGTCCACCGCGTACTTTCCCGATCGTCGACTATACAACCAAATCATGTTCATCCTATTATTGTAATGAAATTTATTAGACTTCTAAGAATAATCTATCGCAGTACTAGCAGCGTGGATGTGGTTGGTTTAGAATTGATTTAGAAGAAGAAAGAAGACTCGTTGCTTGTTGCATACTCGGGATGAGTTGGAATCAGGAGTGATCTCTGCCCAACCTAGTCACCTCGATATATGTTTCCTCGAAAGACTTCAAGTTGTTATGGCATCTTTTCGAGCAAATTTTCAGAAAAAACAACACTTCTTCAAAAGACAGGAGCAAGCTCGAGCTCCACCGAGTTTGCCTCTGAGTATGCCGTAGAAGATCTCACGGGACTACTTTGAACTCCGACTCGAATCTCTCACTTTCACAACCATTTGTCTGTTGCAAGACCTCGAACGAGCTTTGACTGAGCGACATCGTAACCAAGCTGCGGTTCTTGAGCGTCCACCGGCGTTTTCGACTGCCAACGCACGAAAGTAGGCCACTTCTTGAGAATTCATTCTCGTTTTCCGGATCCACTGCCTGCACTGTCCTACACCCATTCACAAACGTGTCTCTCCATCACACTTTTTATTACAGTCTCTCATCTGAAAACAGCCTTGCACAGGGTCCCCACTTCACACATCGTTATTCCATCAGAAATGGCACGCGGCCGAAAATCAAGAAAGACCGTTCCCAAAAACCCTGAAGCTCCAGCTGGTCGTATATCTCTATTCTCTTTGCCTCTTGAGCTTATCATGTTGGTGATGGAGCAGCTAGAAGCCTGTATACAAACTCTTAAGCATTGTGCGCTTGTCTGCCGTGCTTGGCGATTTCCAGCTCAACGCTACTTATTCAGTCATATGCACCTCCTTGACAGTGATAGGTGCAACCAAATAAACCGAATCCTCAGGACAGTTCCCCACCTTGCCACTCACGTCAACGCCATTACTATTTCTCATGTTCCATCCTTCATGAGTCTCCGGAACGCTACAAGACTTATCGACAGCTTGGGCAATGTCCGACTTTTGACTATCAACTACTGGGACAAAGATCCATGGACGTCAGACGAGATTGATAATATTTCCAAACTAAGTTCTGTGGAAGTTTTGCGTCTGCGGGGGGATGGCTCTATGGTGGTTCGACTACTAGAAGCATTCCCGAAGCTTCATTCCTTTCAATTATCCCAGACCGAATACGGCTTGACAACACGCCGTGGGGTCCAGATGTCCCTTCACAATCAAACTCTTTCACGAAAGGTTGCACTGAGATTCCTCTCGCTGCCAAACCTCGAGTCCTCGGTCAACTCATCGATTGTCGAGTTGTTTACTGGACCAGAGTTTGATTATACAAACTTGCAGTCTCTCAAACTTGACGGCCAACAACCATTTGGTCATGTACCAAAGGAGCACCAAGCTGGTCCGTTCCTGAAAAAATGTGGCCAGAACATTCAGAACCTCACTTTCGTCTTTCCGACTCATAGTTCGCCTAATGGCATTCTTCCGAGTTCGTAATTGATATAGTCTTTTCACACCCCTACTCACCCTTTCTCTCAGAGTTTTTTCTTTCGAACGAGTCACTGCTGTGTTTTCCCAATTTGAAAAAACTGAGACTTATGTTCCATAGCCTTTTTTCTGGATTCCGGCCTCTATCTTAGGGATTATCACGCTTAAGTTCTTTGTCTGCTCTTGGCTTGCAGAGCATCACACTTGATATTTTCCTATTCTTACGCTATACCTGGCGTTCGATATTCACGGACCTCGAAGCCCTTCCAGAATGGAGTGCTCTGGATGATTTTTTGTCCAAGCCAGATTCCCTTCCTGGCTTTACAGAACTTCAAGTCCGGTTTTCTATTGACCTTGACGTTGAATTTCTCAATTTTACCTATACCTGGGTTGACCTGGAAAACATCTCACAAGGAGAGATTGAAATTTCCATTCAACAGAAACTCTCGCAGATTCTCGAGTCGTGTTTACCAAAAACACATCATTCTGGAAAATTGCGTGTTGCATTTCGGACGATCGTTTTTAAATCGCTATCTATGCTTGGACAACATTCTTCTTCGTGGAATGAGGTGAGCAGCGGGATGGTTTCAATCCTCTAATTTGACAAGTCTGACGATACGTTACTGGACTAGGGCCGTCCTGGAACCGATGTCATGTCGTATACATTTGAGGTTTGAAGCACTTGCCTGTCTATGTGTCCACCGTGTACTTTCCCAATCGTCGACTCAGATACAACCAATTTGAAACCATGCTCATCGTATTATTATAATAAAACTTATAAGAAGTATTATCTAGACTTCCAAGGATAATCTAGCGCAGTACTAGCAGCGCAGGCATGTCTAGCTTAGCGTATGACTTCTCCTAGTTACTCAGGCATGGCATCTAGTTTTTGAATCGTGCACGTTGCATGAACAGTTGCGAGAAGTCTTAGGTAAGCATGCGGCGGTCCTTCCCTTTGTCACGGTGTTCAACGATATAATATACGACGAAACAAAGGAATGTCATCTACCTTCAATCCTCAATCTTACTCTCGCTGCCACTCCTTAGGCCTTGGATCATAATCCTCTGAAGCGCATAGAGCATTCTGTCCTCTTCGGAGATCCCTTCTTCCAACAACTCAGCTTCGGGAACAGTCGTGGCCGTCAACGAACGCCTTTTTCACGGTTTCCCGCCTTCCTATCCTTTGTAACCCCATCCTAGCCTTGGAGACATATTCAGAGCGTATCTTTCACCTTCGCACTCCGTTCTGATTCTTTCATCGTTCATCTGAACCACGAGACGCGGTGTCTATTTGTATACTCTGCTATACCAGAAATGCCACAGGACCGGAAATCCAAAAAGATCTCCTACAAATCATTCGAACGTATTGCGAATGCCAGCACATCCACATCCATATCCTCGTTGCCTTCTGAGCTCATCATGCTGATCATGGAGCAGCTACGCGCATGTAATGCGACACTCAAGTGTTGTGCACTCGTTCGTCGTGCTTGGCGATTTCCAGCGCAACGATATCTGTTCACTTATATGCGTCTTAGTAGCAGTGTTACCTGCAACCAGATGAACCGGATTCTTCGAACGGTCCCACACCTTGCTCCTTTTGTCGAAACCCTTGCTATTGACCATTATTCGTCCTTCATGTCTCTCAGGAACACCGTGTCGCTTATCGAGAGATTGTGCAATGTCCGAACTTTGATCATCCACAACTTCAGTGAAGTCAATAGATCATGCTCGTCACGATGGACATTGGATGAGATTGAAGCCGTTTCCAAACTGTGTTCCGTGAAAGTTGTGCATCTGCAGGACGAGGACGGTAACTCCCTGGTGCCCAGGCTATTCGAAGTGTTCCCAAATCTTCATACCTTTCAACTCTTCCGAACCGATCATGACTCTCCTCTCAGCGCTAGGGATATTCAAATTGAGGATAAGCCTCTCCAACGAAAAGTTGCGCTCAGATCTCTCTCGCTTCCAAACCTAGAGTCGGCGGCCAATTCGTCGATTGTCGAGTTCTTCAACAGACCGGAGTTTGATTATACGAACTTGAATTCTCTGAAACTCTACAGTCAAACATCATACATGAACGACTTACTAGCAGAGACTCGAACGAATCAAATCAATCAGTTCCTGAAGAACTGTGGTCAGCACCTCTGTAAACTCATTTTGGTCTTTCCGACAGAACATTCACCTTTTTCGAACTCGGCCCCAGGTTAGTTGTCACTTGCTAATGTGCTTGTATCATGCTTCATACTCAATCACATTTCCTAGCGTTCTTCCGTTCTCAAGATCTGATGCACTGTTTTCCAAGGCTGAAAGAGTTGGGGCTCGTCGTTCACATCCGTGAGGGTGCCAAATTGCACTTTTTATCCCAAGGCATTTCACGTATAATTTCTTCACCTACTCGGAGCTTGCAGAGCATTACACTCGATATTTTCATGTGTTTACGCGCTGCTCATCCTTCGATATTCTTGGATATCGAACCACTTCCAGGCTGGGATGCTCTGGATAGTTTCTTATCTGAACCAGGGAACCTCCCCGACTTTACAGAACTTCACATCAGGGTCTCTATTGATCTCGATGTCAGATATCTCCAGTTTGACCATACCGGAGGAGATTTTGTTCGTTTTCTGAAAATGAATCTATCCCAAGAACAGATGGAAGGTCCTATTCGAGAGGAACTGACGGAGATCTTCGAGGTGTGTCTACCAAACACTCACCGGTCTGGAAAATTGCATATTTCGTTTCGAACCATCTTTTTCAATGTTATATCGCAATATCATTTGGGGCGACGAGCCTATTCATGGAATGAGGCAAGTTGGACAATTTTATTTCTGATTCGATGAAATTTGACAACCTATGATTGATAGGGTCGTCCTGGAACTGACATTATGTCGTATGCATTTGAGGCTTGAATTAGAACCTAGTGCACATCATGATCAAATAAGATCAGAGGAAATTGCAGTAGATATGGCTACTTACTGTGTATATATGAGCTCCTGAGCATTTAGAGAAACCAAATGATGAAGTCGATGCACTCTGACTTTCAAACTGCTTAATGATTCAAGTGGGGCAAAAAGGGAAATTGAGCCGTGTCCGAGTCCCGAGTCCTTCCGGATAGAATATGTCGGAAACTAATACACTTCTGCTTTCTGGGGCAAGCAGTTTGTATGCAAGTTCATCTTCAGTAGACAAGTTCAATCACCGTCAGGTCAGCGCTCGGACTTTCGAGCCTTAGGCTGCGGCCAAGTCTGGCTTTCTAGGCAACTTTGCAACTTCATGATAATGAACATTTCATAATTACATTTGTAGCATAATATTTCTTCGAATTGAGACCGTCACCGGCCGCTAGTGATACAGTTGGTTTAAATATTGCATTCTCCGATCGGGACGCAGGTTCCACTTGATAAAAACAAGTCAGATTGAAATTCGAATGGCAAATCAGACTAAGGTTGCGTCTACTTACGTACTGGTTGGGCCATCAGGAAGGCAGCATAATAAATCGCCAGGGCCTGGAAGATTAGGGGAAAAAAGAAAAGAAAAATCAGACATAGGAAATTTGTGGATCATAATATTGAACAAGATGTACAAGCCTGCAGAGGTAACCGTTTAGATTATCGGTTTTTTATTCGACTACAAAAAGACTGCTTACATTAACTTCAAGAACACCTATGATGGGATCACAAAAAGTGGGTAGTAGAACAGATGAGATTAGATTCAATCAAATATCTACAAAGGGGAACATACAAGATTGGCCATTTGCAAGAGTGAAACATTGGGCGAGCAGAGCGACAAGAACAGCAGTGAAAAAGGTTCGCATGTTTGATAGACTGGGAGGACAGTTGAGGATAGAAAATCACGACAGGAAAGCAGACTTTTTATAAGGTGTCGGTGGTAAAAAGAGTTGACGCTATTCTGTCTTGATTTGTATGTTATAACCAGCCAAGCCTTAAAAAAATTCTTCGAAGTGGAGTATCAAGAGCAGGAAAATATCACAGTTAATATGCTCCCGTTCTTGATAGGAATTTGCTCCAAGAACAAATACGTACTGGCTTTTCGGAGCATCTTGACTCCAACTTGACTCCTGACATATGTGCAATAAGCTGTTTTCTAATTTGCACGTAATTCAACCTATGTGGATGCCCAGACTCGATAACATCATCCTTGAGTAACAAAAAAAAAGTGAAAATGGACATCACAGATTCTTATACCCTTAGTCAGATGAGGCCAGAAGTTTACCGAAAGTCTCGTTCTTGAAAGACCTGAGCCTCAGCTAAGGTAAGAATTTCTGGAAATAGACACGAGACGGTGTCGTCAATGCCCTCTCTAACAAAGCTCAGCAAAAATCTTAAAGCGTGAAACAGCGATTTTGCTTCTGTAATTCAGCTGTTAGTGGCATTGAAGTTATTTCAAACCTTAAATTTTGTATGGCCTTCGTAATAGCCACGAAGCAGTGGTCGGGCGGTGGCCCACACCTTTTTCATAAATTAAAAGACTCCTTCTCCACTTCTGCTCCATAGAATGTTTCACTTGGTAATAGCGTAACGCCCGCAGAATATGGATACGATCATAAATTGCCGTCTTCTCAAATTGAGTGATTGAGATCTTGATTGGGAGGTTTGGAGCAGTGTGTCGTTAGACTGTCTGGGGGTTCCAGTTTCTTACCATGCATACATTCTTGTCTCTTGGTTGATTTAATCGATCTGGCTCCCTGCTGTATGTTTATATTTTTTGATTGTACTAACCGCGTATCAAACAGAAACTCAAGTTATTCTTCGATGATCAGGCGCTCTGCAGTAAGTATTGTGCTAAGTGCTGTTAAGCAGACAAAATTAGAGCTCACCCATTCTACGAACAGAAGGGCTTATAAAATTTGGATCGCAACTCAACAGTCAATTTAACAGAACATTCTAAGACTAGCAAACAAGTTTCAAGAATCTCAGAAATATCTTTTTGAACGGGGTCCTCTGCCCTTTCTTATGCTGTCTTCATCTCCCATGCATACTTCAAGAAATTTCAAGTCATGTGAATAGGATGTATCTGCAATGGATTTTTTGAACAGCCCCACCTGCTTTAAAAGGAAAAAACTAATTCATTCAACTCTTTTTTCTTTTCAAAAAATTTAGAACAGATATACCCTGATCAAATTTCTCACTTCAATTGATAATCTTGCTCGAAAAAAAATGAAGAGACCCAGTGATACCCTGTGGATGCCAAGATAGTTTCAGAATGCATATATCTTTATTGGGTGGGACCTTGCGACTCGTGAAAATAGCCACCATACATCTCCAGCCGGACTGAAAAACGGACATTTATCACTCATATATATATTAATGTCGCTACGTTCATGGGTGTTCTTTTGATTGCTCTTGCCGTCTCAGATAAATTCGGTCTTGAATGAAAGAACTCGGGGTAAAGTCAGGGTACTGCGGTCAAGCCATCATCTGATTGTTGCCCATCCTGATTAGGCGTCTCCTCTTCCATTCAACTATTCAAAGGCCGGAAGCTTTTGCAGTGCAAGCCACAAGCATCTCGTCACAACGCTGGGTATAATCTATGTGCCAAGTGCTAACCAACACCCGGAAGTTGGAGCTTTCAATAGTTTGTTGTCCGCCTTCATCGCAATTTAGGTCGATCTTCCGAATATAAAAACAACGCAGGTAAGGAAGCAAGCCATAAACACAAAGACAGAAACGAAAGTCACCCTTACAGGCAAACATCAATCTTCAGAATGCAATTCTCTGCTAAAGCCTTTTTCATTGCAACCTTCACTGCTACCTTTGCCACTATAGCTATGGCCAACCCAACCCCTCAGCAGGGAACAAATTGTGTAAGTTTAGGCTTCGTTCTTGGTTTCCATCAAGTCATACTTACCTACTACTTGCAATTCTCTAACAGCGTGAAGTATTCTTCCCTGACCAATGTGCATCCAACGAGGTTATGTGCGATGGCGCTGGTTCTATTCAGATCTGCTGCACTGTAAGTGTCAGCATTCCTCATTTGGGATCTTACTCACCCTTTGCATTTTGAACTTGGTAGACGTGCTTCTAAGATATTCTAAGATATTGAAGTCTCCCCACTGGCAATAGTGTTGAAATCTGTAAATTCACTAGTCAATGATCCAGTTGTAAATTTGTGACTCTGGAGATGCAAACTATATAACCAGATAATGTCTGTTCAACCGACTTCGCGAGTGGCAAAAAAGCCAAGTACTGGGCCGCCCTGGCACAGACTTTCCGTCATTTGAAGTTTGGACCGTGCTATATTGTGGCGGAAAAGATCTAATCGTTAGATATGGTTGCGGCAAAGCTGGACCGATTCATTCCGATCGGCCAGAAATCGGCCGAAATGGCGCGCTTTGTCTGAGGATTCGGCCCGAAAAACTGACAAGAGATGCCGAAGGGAAAGCGCATTAGAAATTTCGTTTCCCTCTTCGAAGTTCGAGGCTACCTTCTAGTCAACTCAGCTCGGGAGGAAATCAATGACACGTCTCCGCGGGACCCTCATCAAAGTCCCGCTTGTGCATCACCTACAGACATCGAGGCCGCATCGGAAGTTTGCTGATCAAGCTCAAAAGTTTAAGAAGCTAAGCGAAGTTGTAGAGCTCTTAAATTGACCATGAGAAGCGATAATCTCCGGGAGGATACAAGTCCGTTCGGTTTCGGTCTAGGTTGAAGCTTTATCTCCCAGGTTTACATAGGAATGTCGAGTCTATTTGATTGGATCCTCGACGAAGCGCCTGAATTTGGGGAGCAAAGTCTCATCGGCTTTCCTATCAAGACTGCCTTGGTCAACGGTCTTACTTGTGGGACTCGCCGTGTTTACTAATTTAAGAGCTAACGCTCGGTTCCAGAGAAAGATTGGTATACTTTCCCGACACCTTAACCACGAATGAAAAGGGACGGACGGTGAGTAAGGCTATGAGCTTTTAATGGCGTGTTCGTCTGTGGACCGAATGCTCCATACAAAAGACTGAAGTTGAGGCATACTTCGTTCTTGAGGAATAAAGATTTATTTGGTAGAATATCCAGCTAGTGGCGAGTCAATCTCAGTGCAACAATTGTTTAGGTATCCACACAGAATTACCAGAGCGCCAGACGCTGGCTGGAGGTCGTAAAAATGTGTGAAATAATAGTACCGCGTGCAGCTCGGACTACGAACGTGCCATATTATTTTAAGTACGCTAATAGTGTATTCAAAGTGGTTTATATTGACCACTAGTGTTCGTTTTCATCGGGGGAATACAGGTAAATATCTATTACCAGCACAGTTTCAAGTTTGTGCCACACCAATTACACCAATTCACCGAGTCGACTCAGCTTTTGTACGAATAGTGGCGAAGGTTCGCAAAGTATACTCGCTAGCTGAAGAAGGCGCAACAGGAGCACAATAAATTAACTGTAGAGTCATAAGATCTAGACAGCGAGGTCAAGCGTTTCAGGGAAGCATGGAGAGTAGCTAAATATATCCAAATCCAAGTATAAATAAATTTCCTAGCTCGACTCTGTAAAGAAGCTGCATCAAATGGCCAATGCATGAAGTAAACAGAAATCTAAGTATAACAGCACTAGGTTCATTTCCCTCGTTCTCATTTCCTTCCCCGCACCTAAAGAACAACCATACTTAGTCACTATAAGCAGCTCCGGTACGTTTTCCAGACTGATGAGCATGACAATCAGCACTTACAATGAGACAGTCTCAAGCCACACCTACAGTCAAAAAAGTCGCCCCTTTTCTTACTATATATTGAGGACACTATGCTGATGTTTCACCAGTGTATCGGTTTCTGATCAACTCGGCTTACCAGATGGTCAATGGAAGACCTCCTCGAGATGATCAAGCACTCGACGTATGGTTCTCAGGAAAGCTGGAAAAAATTGAGGAGTGCGAGATCACATCAGGTTTTTGCTGGCATCCAGTCATCCAAGAATTCAGAGACCTCATCGAGAGCGACGCGGAACTCTACATGGGATTTCACGAGATGTTTGAACAAGTGCCGAGGAAACCACCTTACGATAAAGATCCCTCTGGTAGACTACAGGTTCGTGGTCAGTTCGCATTTGGAAAAGTCATAAAATAAAGCTTTACCTCGCAGATTCGTGACTACATGAAGATGTTAAGTTTATTCAACTGCGTCCTTCACGAAGCACCGGAGTTTGAAACACACGAGTTTGTCGCCTTTCCTATCAATGCCGTTCTAAATTGGCCTATGGGTACATCTGCAGGCCAAGCTGTGTTCACGAACTCCAAAGTCAATGCCCAATTCAAGAAAATGTTTGATGTTTGGTCATCTTTTCTGGCGTCGAAGGAATCTCGCTATGTCCTGACCACAGATGAAAAGGGTTGGTTCGGTCCTGAAGCGAATAAAGCCTTGCCGGGATTTGACGACATGTTCATCTGCGAACCAAATGCTCCGTACAAGGGATTCAAATCATGGGATGACTTTTTCGTCCGAAAATTCAGACCTGGTGTTCGTCCGTTCCTTGGCGACAACAGTTCGGTAAACTGCGCATGCGAGTCGACTGTCTATGCCATTGCTCACAACGTAAAGGGGCGAGACCAGTTTTGGCTCAAGCACCAACCGTACTCGCTTTACCATATGCTTGATAACGACAAATTTGCTCCGCGATTCATAGGGGGTACCGTGTTTCAAGCATATCTGTCAGCACTCGAATACCACCGGTGGAATAGTCCGGTGGATGGAAAGGTTCTGAAGACAGTAATGGTTCCAGGGGCATACTACGCTGCATCTCCGTCAATGGGATTCAGCAGCAAGGATCCAGATCCTGCCGCACAAAACCGTTCTCAAGGATTTATAACCCAAGTTGCAACTCGAGCACTGATTTTCATTGAGGCAGATAATCCAGATATCGGGCTGATGTGCTTTATGGCTGTTGGAATGGCAGAGGTGTCGACTTGTGAAATAACGGTTCGAGAAGGCAGTATTCTTCGAAAGGGGGACGAGTTGGGAATGTTCCATTTTGGGGGATCAACGCATTGCCTAATCTTCCGGCCAGAGACGAAGGTCACCTTCGTGAATTGTCCGATTGGTACCAAAGTAAAACTCGGTACAGTAATTGCAACAGTCGGTAGATAGTAGATGGTGAAAACAAGGGGATTCTTGATTGGACGCCACTGACGTGTTGGCCTAAGCGTGGAAAGAGAAAATGCTTCTCTTTTGTAAACTCTCACAAAAGATGGTCAACAAGTAGTCAAACTTGTAACACCTCTGTTCTCTATCTGCTATCTGCCTTTCAACGCATCAAAAATTTCCTGCAAGATCTCCCAAGCAGTCGAAGAATACACGCCCTGCTGCGTGCTACCGGTGGAAGGGCCCTCAGCGGCATCGTCGGGCTGGGTTTGATTCAATAGTATATTAGTACGTGTCCTTTCATCCTGATATTTCCTTGTTCCGACCATCTCTTTTCCAGTTTGTATGTTGAACCACGTGGAATCGTTTGATAGCGAAAATAGACGAACATTCTCTTTCTAACCATCGGAGTCGTGAAACCAAAAACGGAAACGCCGCTAGTCACAACCATCGTTAACAGCAATTTTTTCCATTTCGCTACGGAACGTGTTCCTCGTCGCTCTCACCCTGTTGTCACTTCATCATCGCGGACTGTAAAATTCATATTGTCGAAGTCTGTACGGAGCGCTCCGGAAGATGAGGTACCGACAGTAACTCAAGACACCTCGAAGTTGTTAACAATGTTTACGCCCTTGTTCTTGACCAAAACACACGAAACTTCAGCGACTAGTGGACATCTGTTTTGAGTACACCCCTCTCAACTTGTTTTTGGTTTATAGTACGGCTACTTTCCATTACTAGTCTTTGCTTCAGGTCACCCACGACGCTTTGACCTTTCCCATGCGCACACCGACCCCATAATCGCGGAGTTTCGTCGACGAATTGGCCTACAACGTTCGGGACGCCTCGGAAAAATGTTGGAGCTTTTGTTGATGTTTCCGGCGACGTCTCCTGACTGGAGCTATTGCTCGCTGAGGGGATATTCTGCACAAAGTGAACGTTGTTCAAGTAAGTTAGGAAACGGTTTTCTCTGCGAGCCAGTCGTTTTGTCATTTTGCAGTACCGTGAAAATTTCCTAGACCTAAGAAGAATCTCAAGTACATCAAACGTTGAAATGTGGTTCTTGACAAGAAAAGTTTTCTAGAAATAAGGTGACACAGCCACGAAGTTGACTATAAAAACCTTTCAGTTTTGCAGTTTATGATCCAGCTCATTCGAGTTTATTCCACCACAACTTTTGGTGCATTCTCTTTCTCTAATTTGTCAGGATGCAATAGACGGCAGCATCTTGACACTGCAACCGCTGGAGTGTCGCTAGCTGCGACGACTACGTCCCTGCGGCGTAAGTCAATGTCAGTGAGCGACGCCCTGACGAAGATCTCACTTCAGTGGATTTCGGAGGTTGACGGTGACAGGTTGTGAGTTTCCGAGACTGTCCTTAATTTATCGACGCTGATGGTCCTTTGCAGAAGCTCTGTGCATCCTTCCAATCACCACGACTTTTTGAGGTCCCAGGCAACCATGGTATGTCTCTAGTGTTCTACTGTTTTGTTTTCCCTGATCGTTATCGTCTTGAATCCTTATAGCTATGCTCTTCTGCCTTATATTCTTCGTGCCTCGAAATGCCAACACAGTGCGTCGTGTTTTTCGACCTGCTCCATTGTCTTCTGACGAGTTAGATATAGATTGCTCTGTCCATGCGGTGGCATTGACGCTGCAGGGCGTCGAAGCGCCTGAGTTTCTACTCAATGAACTCCTTTCGTCTCTGTCCTGTGGACATTGAGCACCCTGGTTTACCCCAATGTTCTCTTTTGCATCTGTCCCGGAGACATTGAAGCTTCTGAGCTTTGCTTAATGTTTTCTTCTGTCCCGAGATATTGAGCTACCTCAATGATTTCCCAGCACTCTGGGTTCCGCTCAATGATTTTTGCATTCTTGTTCTTGCTCTCAACATCGAGCTTGCTGGGTTTTCCCAATGTTTCCTTCCTCGATTTGTCGTGCTTCCGTCGTGACACCGTTCATGGTACCGACGGCCTCTGAGTAGCTCCCTGAGCGGGCAAGGTCCCGTTCAATAGCTAAGATAGAGCTGCGTTCTGCTGGTCTCCGTTCCTTGCTTGGTGTCGCAGAGTGCGTTTTTCTTCCTTTTCTTCCGCCTTGCTCGTTCTGCACGTGTCCCCAGTGTTACCAGTCCACGGTCTAGAGGGTCTCCGGGTCCTGGTTTAAAAAAAAAAGAGAGAGAAAAGGATGGAGGAGGTTAAAAATAATTAAAAGGAAAAAAAAAAAGAGCTAGAGGCGAAGATAGAGTTGGACGTTGACCTTACTTTCCTTGGACTGGGTGCTGCATGGCGTCGAGATGGCCCTTTCTCACTTTTCTTTCCTCCCATTCCTTCCGCTCTGCTCCGTTTAGCGATACCGGTTTCAGGTTTAGACGGCCTTCGGGTAGCTCCCTGAGCATGACAAGTCTTTGCTCAATGGCTAAGATGGAGCTGGACAATTTTTGGTCCCTCTTTTCCTTAAATACGGTGTTGCGATGCATTGAGCACCCTGGGTTGATCCCAACGATCTGCTTCTGTTCGTTCTTCGAACATCGAGGCGTCCTGGGCTTGTCCCAATGTCGTGTGATTGCGTGATGCCGGCACTGGGCTTTGCTTAACCGCTCCCCGGCTTGAAAGATACCGTTCTGTTATTTTACTAACATCTACGACAGCTGCTTTTATTTTCTACCTAAAACTGGTGCGTACGTCTCGCTCCGCGCCGTTCATACTAATTGAGCCATTTTTAGCTTCTTCAACGGTCCTCTTGACTTTCGGAGGATGTCAGCACACTCGCTAGTATGACTCCTTATCTCTGTTGCGCTTTTGAACTCTGCTATCCATATGTATGCATCTATCTCCATATACGATATACCATACTCATTTTTTGACAGCACGATACCATGAGGCTCCACTTATACCACTGTTACTCTCGATTCCTCCATCGCATCTCGCTTTACGGTGGTGACATACTTTCCAACATCGCCTCCACATTCTCCCAATGTTACCTTTGCCCATTACCGAACAACCTTCGCGCGTTCATTTCAGCCATCTACTATACCTTCCAGATCCTCGTTGCCCACATACTCCCCTGCATTTCTTATACCCCTCTTGTCCTAAACCTGGATTCCCACCAATTCTTTACTCTTCACTCGCTCATAAAACATTATCATCTCTGTAGCACTAGTACCTCTTTTCTCTGTTCCTTCTCATCTTCGTTCATATCCCTCGTCCCTGCTCCAAACACCACAAAATCTGCAAAACCATCCTGTGGTTCCCCCAAATGCTTGTAGCATCTCGAATCCTCCTCGCGCGGGTCTATTCCTTCATGACGACAACTTGAAAACTGCGCTTACCCTGTCTATGTGGAATGGTCGATCCCCGTTTCGTCTGTAAAAATATCTGTGGTATGCCGGCCCAAATGTTTTCGTGTGCCTTGATGCTGATCGTACTGGTAGCTCAGACAACCTATGCTTGGTCTTATCACCTATGTAAAACCATATTGTTTACAAATCCGACTGCTAAAAGTAGAACATCCACTCAACCAACGTTTTCGTCGTCATTGGTCAGTCCATCTCCGTTAAACATGGTGAGTTTGTTGTCTTTTCGGAGCGCTTCAGGTCACTGACAATAACTTTGTAGTGTCGCTACACCATCGTCCGTCATTCGACACTTTAAACCATCTGTGTCTGCCGCAGGACGTCCGCATCTGGAGTTCGGGATAATAGAACTCACTTTGGTTACCTGCTCGTCCCTTCAAAAAGGAGTTTTGGGATTTTGCTTTCATTTTTTGTATGAACTTTATTTCACCATCATGATATTATTACTGTGTAGTTAGTGCCCACAAGTTATCTTCGTGTTAACAAAATTTCCTTCGTCTCTGCACTCGCATGTACTATTATCAATTTCACGTGGATACGATCCATCCTTTCTCAAACCATCCTTGGATAAAAGTTACTGAGGTTTTTTGTCTGAACGATTTACAACCGCTGTGTATGAGTACCAAACCGAGTAATGATAATAATGGAGCAAAAATGCCCACCCGCTCCAAACACTGGTTCTACAACCTCCACTTATTTCTACGTATCTGTTTACATTCTGCACATATATTGTACCATTGAAACGAAAGCCTGTAGTAAGGAGTTTCTTTCTATCTATATAGGTAACTAATTCTCTGGAGACTGGGAACTCGACGGACTGGATTGGTATTAGGCAAAAGACGTTGGTGTGTTGTCTTGAAAGGGTATAGGATATTTTTCAACTTGAGATCATGAATGCAAACGACCGGGACTCGAGGGTTGTTGAAGGAACGTCTACATGACGTTACCACGGCCAATGACGGTAACCTGCGTGAAAAGAAACGCGAGCATAAACACGGGTATCTAACAAGTAGACCAGAAAGACAAAAGTTAGTTTACCCACCTTGAATCCAATCTTCTTCAACTTTTCCACATCTAAAATCAACCTCCCGTCAAACACAAACGCAGGCTTGCTCATATCTTCGTAAATCTTCTCCCAGTCAAGTTCCTTGAACTCTTTCCATTCTGTTGCGATGACGAGAGCATCAGCGTCTTTGCACGCCTCAAGAGCTGAAGGACTTAATGTCACGCTCTTCTTGACTTTTCAAATGAGGTTAATAAGATGCGTTTGTTCGTAGGGTTGATTGGTACGCACTTGACTCGAGAGGTAGATTAGGGCATGCCTCGGAAAGGTCAAACCAGATTTGTTCATGAGGAACTTGAGGGTCATAGATGTTGATATTGGCACGTTCGTTCAAGAAATCGCGGATGAGAGTGATGGACGCCGACTCTCTCGTGTCACCGGTGTCAGCTTTGAATGCAAAACCTAGGACTGCGATACGCTGCATGCACACGCTGTCAACATAACGTATCGCCAGTATAAATTAAAGATACGTACTTTGCCGGTGATTGTGTTGAAAAGTGTATCGACAACTGTCTTTGAGAACCGCCTCTTCTGATATTCGTTCATCTCCACCACTTGCCTCCAGTACGCCGCCACCTCGGGCAAGTGTAAGCTCTCCGAAAGATATACAAGGTTAAGGATATCCTTTTGGAAGCAGGAGCCACCGAAGCCGACAGACGCCTTGAGGAACTTGGGCCCTACACGCGAGTCGAATCCGACTGCATGTGCCACTTCGTCAATGTTGGCACCTGTAGCCTCGCAGATGGCAGAAAGAGCATTGACAGAAGATATACGTTGGGCGAGCATCGCATTGGCTGCGAGCTTGGAGAGTTCAGACGACCAGAGACCGACAGTGAGGATACGGTCCTTGCTGTGAACATCATGAGGTGATTGAGAATTTAATTAACCTCGAGAAGACTTACGGAACCCAGTTGGCATAAACCTCAGTCAAAGCATCGCAAGCAGCCTTGCCTTCAGGAGTTTGCAAAGAACCAATGAGGACACGATCTGGCTTGAAGAGGTCGGTTATTGCTGTGCCTTCTGCCAGAAATTCGGGGTTGGAAAGGATATCAAATCGGCAGTTGGGTTTAGAGTTGCTTTCGAGGATTGTACGCATCGACTCTGCTGTTCGGCATGGTACTGTGGACTTTTCGACGACAATTTTGGAAGAGCTGGCGACAGCTGCAATTCGGCGGGTTGCAAGTTCGACGTAGCTTGTCACGATTGAAAGTTGAGCGTAATGAGCCGAAAAAGGACACTATTACTCACTTGAGATCAGCAGCAAATCCCGCGCCAACACCGCTCTTCTTCGTAGGTGTATTGACACTGACAAAAATCAGGTCGGCCTCTTGGATACCCTTGTCAACGTCTGAGGAAAAGAAGAGGTTGCGGCCCCTGCATTGGCGTACAACGTCCTCTAGACCAGGTTCATAAATGGGAAGTTTAAAATCCTCGTTGTTCCAGGCATCGATACGCGCTTGGTTGACATCGACAATTGTGACAGTGATATGCGGACACTTGAGAGCAATCACAGCGCAGGTTGGACCGCCTTTGCAACCGAATGAGATATCTTCCGTTCTGTACCGAGATAAAAACACGCTTACCGACATATCCAGCACCAACTAAACGATAGGAATGAGTATAGGAGGACGCGTAAAGAGGTATACGACCTACTGCAGCAGATTTTGGTGACTTTTCGCGAAGCCATGGGTGATTGAAAGGAGGGTATGGTGAGAGTAAGGAAGAAAGGGTTTGAATTTGAATGATTCCGTTCCTCTCTTCAGCCGCGTTCAGCGGTCCATATCATGGTCGCGTAAATGCCTGTCAGTCGCCGATAACTCCTTTCTTTTGAACCACTATGTACCACTTCGATGTCTCCACAAACAATTTCTGTACAATCCTTGCTTTGTCTATGCAAGCCTGCTCTGAAATCCTTTCAAGTCTTTCTGGTGTTTCTTACGGGGACCGCAAAATGAAAATTTCAACGGCCAAAAGATTCCGCTCGTTTCTCCGAGCTACGACATTGACAAAAATCTTGATGTGTTCTTTACTGGATCTGGACTGGCCATGATGTACTCTTGCTTCTCCGATGGATCTGCTCTATGTCGTTCTGGCCAGTGACGGACTTCTTGCCCTGATAACTTCAACCAATCCTATCTGAACATAGACCGTGTCATACACGTCGCCAGTCCGACGCTTCTCATCCAAGCGTCCCTTGATTTAATGCTTGTCGGTAAGCAAGAGCGTGTAGAAGGACGATGCCTACAACTCTACAGGGGTAATGATATAGTAGCCGTATGGCGACCACTTATCCGCTCCGGTTAAACCTCTTTCAGATCAGCTAATTCCCAAAACCAGCTACATAACTTTCAGATGTAGAGACTTATTCGGTCTTGAGGCGTCCATTTTAAGCCACGGCCATGACGATCTATCAGCATTGGACATGATATATTCGAGTACACAACATGGACTGTTACGATATTTACTTCATCCTGAAATTCTACTCCCTCCTACCTCCAACTACTCGCGGTGCAGTTGACCTGGTGATTGTCTCAGGCACATAGATATTTACGAGTCCGAAGAGGTCGACTTTCGATATTTTACATACTGCTCCGTGAAACCTCCGAAATCACTTTGATTAATGTCTCCATTCTCGTACACTCCCCTTAACATGTTATATCTAGTACAAAAATACCTTTAAATCCTAAATTCGTTCGTAATCTATCTCTTCTTGCAGATTCAACAGTCGACCTACGGGAAACGGAACATCAGAGTTGCCTGAAGTCTTTTCAAGTATTTCAAGGTTCAAAAAGTCACCTTCCAGGCCTCCATTTACATTCAGAATCTCTCCTGTAACGTGCCCCGAGACCTTACTTGACGAAAGAAAGACAATTTGCGTAGCAATGTCGTAGGGTAGACCGACTTTTTTGAGCGGGGTTCTGATGAATAATTCAGTTCAGCGCAACAAACTGGTCCACAGTGTAGTGACACGAACGTTGCAAGAGCACGATAGATCACCATAGGATCCTTGAGAGCCTCTGCTGCCATAGGCGTCTTGACCCATCCAGGAGAAATAATGTTGACTCTGCCCTTCGGCGCAATCTTGACGATTTCATTCTTCATAGAAAGCATCAACCCGAACAAAGCTACGAGACGTATTCTCCTTTTCACAATACCAGAAACAACCAGATGAAATACTCACCACTTTTCGAAGTCGCGTAATCCGCATGCATCGCCTCTCCAACCTTCCCTGCACTACTCCCAACAAATACAAAAGCAGCCTTTGCTTTCTGCTCTTCCGTAACGCCATCCTTTTTCAGTCTGCTCAAATACTCTCTGACTATCAAGAATGTCGAAGTCAGATTGACATCTATAGTCTTTCTCCATTGATCCAAGGACATTGAAGCTAGAGGTGCATCATGCGTGGGCCATATTCCATGGTTATTCACGACGACTTGGACGGGACCAAAGGACTGTACAGCAGCACCGAAAAGATTGGAGATTTCGGATTCGGAGGAAGATAGATTTGCTTGGACAGCTTGGATCTTGGCCGAACCGAACTTGGAGATGAGAGGAGAGATGGTGGAAGAGTTGGAGTTGTAATGAGCAGTCACTTTGGCGCCTTGTTCTGTACGGTCGTGATGTAAGGTAAGTGCAAAATCTAAACTGACTCGGATTGTTACAACTCACCAAGGAATAAATTCGCTGTTTCCAGACCTATACCTCCGCTTGCACCTACAGTAGATCATCAGAGGATCTACGAGACTCCAAAGTTGCCTTCGAGAAGCATTTACCAGTAACGAGAACGTGGACATCTTGCAACTCAAGATCGATCATGGTTGGATTGGTATAAGTAGAAAGGCGAACGAATGACTCAGAACTATTCACAGGCTTCAACTTCGACGCTTTCGAACAGAGGAACTGAGGTAGCCGTGTAGATCGAATTTGCACTATGTAATATAAAGGCTGAAGCAGATATCTGCACAGGGAAAATTTAGTATAGAATTGACCTAGAGGGTAGAAACCTTGCTGGTTGCGGGACGAGACTCGTGTGGCTTCCCATTGTCACCACGCTCAAGCCAAATATGTACCCAGATAAAACCTTTCATTGTATATTCCGACAAAGTACAAAGAAATACGTGAATCCTACTTATTCTATCGTGGCAGGATATTCGTGCCGTTCCGAGACTGAACTCCTTCTGAGGCATAGGCAGGTGGAGCCGTTGCTATATGCTCATTCATCAACCTAGTAAGTACTGCTGTTAGCATATCTATCCTCTCCATAATCTGATTTTGTGACGGCTGATCTTGCTGCACATTGGGCGCATTAGCATCTTGTGTCGGCAATATAGATAGAGGCTCTGAAGGAGATGTGTGACTGAGAATGCTTCGTTGGTGCTCAATCTCTCTGTGTAGAGCTGCCATTTCCTCTATTCGGGGATCTGGAGAGGAGTCTGGAATGGCCTGGTTCAAGAGTCTGCTAGGTTGGGTGTACTGATTGTACGCAAAGGCAGAAGGCAGGTCATCCGAGGCTTGAACTGGTGTATTTGAAACATTTCGAGTCTTGACATCTCCGGACGAGGATGTCAAGGGTGCAGCACTAAAAGGTTGGATAGTATGTTGAGGCTGAAATTCTAAACCTGTCGTTAGAACCTGTTGCATGAACCAAAAAGTCTTGTCTCACTTCTACCTCTAAAATAATGAGTTCGACGAAACAAATACATCGCGCCAAAAGCGATGATTATTAAACCAACGACCGCTCCGATTGTGCCCCCTGCGATTGCCCCGGCATTGCTCTTCCCGGAGGTGTCGTGGCCTGTTGTGGTAGGTTCCACCGTACCCGCCGACGACGATGTCTGGTCTGCCACGGTGTTGAAATCTGGTTTCTGACTCAAAAACTGGAAGGACGGCCGATACAGTAAATAATCAACTGAGAATACGCCAGCGTTGCCGACTTCTGTGATATTGGCAGTGAGGACGTGATTCCCTTCGGACAGTGCGCTATTATTGTAAAAGACAAAATTGTTCTGGTGGGTGGTCGCATTTTGGGTGGTTGCATTCAATATCGAGAATGTTAATATATCAGGTTGGTCAGAAGCATCAATGTTGAATGCGACGGTGAAGCTGCTGGAATCAGATGGGAGGAAGATTCCAACAACCACCATGGATGTGCCTAGAAATTTGATCCAGATGCTAAGTGATCAGAAAGGGTGGCTACAGATATCTGCTCACCAGCGAACTGGAACTCGAATGAACTACCAATTGCACTACTGGAATGTGTGCTATTACCATTGGGCTGCACCGTAGGTTTGGTTGGGTCGAGACCGTCAAATTGCGTCTGGTTGATCCAATTTCCAGACCAAACGATTTCTGGATTTAGGTCATCTACGATGATCGTTTGTCCAATTAGCGGGGTGTTTTCAGCAACTCCAACCAGGGCATAATCAATCGCAATTCCACTTAAATTGGTGATCTCAATGGTATATGCCGAAAGGGAAGTATTGAGAGGTGGTGAGGTATACCATTGGGAATAGCAGCTAGTATTCGGGTATTGCTGACCATCGTCCTCGACGGTAGAAGTATGATCGAGGTTGTGTATTTGTACGTCGAACGATTTTTTACTTCTGTTGTTTGGTGGATCTGATGCCCCGACAAAGGCAACAGAAGTGCCTGTGAAAACGATAGTCAAAGATCATGCAATTTGAGTTTCTTTTTACACCGCTTACCTTGGAATGAGAAGTGTAGAGTGTTGAGTCTTGGCGAAGTGTCAAAGCTCAGATTGCTGCTGTTAAAACTGCGCTCAGAAATCCCATGAAACACACCTTCACCGACCGCAGTGACAGCAAGATCGTCCACGATGATGGTTACCTCGTCAGACATAAGTGACAATGGGGACCTTCCCTGGCCAGGTTTCCGGCGGATTATATAGGAAGGCTGTTGTAAAAAGAAGTCGCACTTTTTAATAGCTTGTGATCCGACCGTTTTCGTATCTCTTGCAGAAACTTTAACGAGAAAAATGATATACAAGGAGCCAAAGCAGCTCCCTACAACCACTTGCCCTCGACCAAGTTTCAACCATTTGGGCGAGAACGAACGACCTAGACTGTCAATCGAGTCTTTTGCTCGAATGGAAAATCTACTCATCGTGGAGCTGTTAGATACTGCGGGATAGTCCATAAAAGTTTTCATTCAGGGCGTATTTATTCTATCACTTATAGCTTCCATACTTCGAAGTAGCATTCAAACCAAAGTAACCTGGGAGGTCGGAAGCCTGCCGAACGGACTCGAAATCGTGTTCGGATTATGCCTATAAAACACAGCCAAATCTCAAACGAACACCTGATATGACTAAATCGCCGTTTATGTAAAAGGCGTTGATTGATACGACAACCGCTTATACAAAAGGGACTTCGCGCCGTTCCTGGCGGTTTGATGCTGCTCGGTGCAATACCGAACGTATAAGTCATTTCTAGGAAATTTTCATGATCGGAGAGCACCTCAATTGCGAGCACCCTTGGATGTCTGTGACAAGCCAAAGAAAATGTCACCAAGTACAACATAGGGGTTACTCTAGGATGAAAAAAGGTATTTATAATTATGTGGGCGGAGCCATCAACTATTACCGGGCCGAGAATGTCAAAAGCTTCCGGTCCAAATAGGACCACATCGGTGACGGACTCAGGCGGAAAGTTTCTTGTAAAGACGATTCCTCCTTATAGTCTTGTTACAGTCGGCCTCGTAACTCCAGAAAATAAAACGACATAAAGTACCATAAGACTTGTGACTTCACGCATTGCTCAAATCCAATCAGGTTTGCCATAAAAATAAGTACTAGCCCTTACCTTTGTATGACTCGGGCATCATTAAGGAAAACAGAAGCATTATAAACAACATCTATTCAGTCTGAAGAGCCTTGAAATACGATCAACGTGTTGTAGACTTTACTTGGTTGAATGGGTGCTGGTGCTGATTCGTCATCACCGAATTCGCGCAACACCGGGCTGAGTCCGAAATGACTAGCCTCTCTAAGATTCAAACACAGCTGATTGTTCTCAAGACTTCCGATATAAAACATCGTAATGTAAATCGTAAGTAGAAGCAAATAAGAAAAGCTCTCTGTATGCATAAGTACAGGAATATAACTACCAAAGCAACATACTAGTATTCATGGATCATCTGCATGCTAATGCTAAATAGCTCGCTGAGCAACGTATATTGTGATATTACATCGATGAAAGATTACTATACTATAAATGCTTATGTATTGGCTGAATAGTGTGTGACTTGGCTTTGCTTTTTTTCTTTTGGCTGAGTTGGGATGCAGCTCGGAAGGGCGGTGACCTTCCAAGATTTCTTGCCTCACAATGCTATGGCCCCATGGAAACTCTTTGAAATAATATTTATATCGACTTGAATCTACTGTATACAGTTTGAATAAGCACTGGGAGCTCTACTCGTGCAAATTCATCAAAATCCGACCACAATAAAGCACTGCGCAAGTGTCTGTTTGGGTCTCTAGATCACAAAATGCTTGGGTAGGAGTATAATTTATGTTATATCATCAATTAAAAAATCTCAGTACCCATAGATGTCTTTGATATATCAGCAACATGTATCGTTCTTACTCATGAGCGTTGTTGAACCTGCCACAAAAACTTGATTTTACGACTTTTTCATTTTTGCGAATTATGCTGAGATATTTCAGACAATTGTAAATATCTATACTAGGACACATATTTTAGATTTTCTAAGCATTTCATCGAAAGGGGGACCTACAATGAACAAATCACTTGTCGATGGAACGAGATTTGACTCGGCCCGATTATGCCGTAAGTCAGCCGACACTCTTTCTTCATTCGCCTTGCGTATCCTGGCTTGCAAATATATTCCTTTTACATTTAAGACACGCAATTCTACCAAGTTTTGATATTTTGCTGACCCAGCTAGTACTAAAACTGCACACAAGACATCCATTTGCCTTTCAATATTTATTATCGGCACTCGCTTGTTTAAATAGGGTCTCGATGGCGGCAAGAGCCTCGGAAGAGATTTTTAGGCTGAAGCTTTATGGTAACTGCTAGTTATACTACTTATGGAATGAATAAATGTGTGTGCAACAAAAAAAGATCTCTGCACATGTCACCACAGTAAAGATTTCCATCCTTGGATATTAGGGGCAGTCAGTACTGGATAGTATTTGCTATGGAAGGTCAATGTTCAACTCTTATATCTCATGTCTAAAATTATGGCTTCGCTTGTTTTTGTCCATTGTAAGATTACATCTGGAATGAGGTTTTTGCTACAGTAGAGATGGTTTCTCTACATAGCTCTGCATAGTGTGGATAGTAGAGTAGCTCGGGTAGAGTCGCATAGGGCAGGTTGCCCGAAGTTGACCCTTCCCATCTAAGATCAGCGCAGATCCCGCCCTTCCGACATTCGCAAAGGACATCAGCCCTGACAAAATATCCGTTTCCGATAGTCTCCGGTCTCATATCTGCCAAACATATAAATTGGGGACCTCAGGTCCCTCGAGCTCAGTTTTGATAAGTCCTTTCTTCCTTCCTTCCTCTCTTACAAATTTCCTCCCACTTTGTCTAGACTTTTCTTATTTTTACTTACAGCTCTCAATCTTATTACCTTAAGTACTTATAAGTATTAGTATTAGCATATATACATAAAGTAGCATGGTATTTCAGCTATCCCAATACAGTGCCAGTACTTGCTCTTTCTTTTATGTCTCACAAGCTGTGGTCGAACCGAAAAAAAAAGCCAAAATTTCATTTGGATGGAGGCATGGGAAAATATCAACTGTAAAATCAAGTTCGGACCACGACGTTGGGACCCTGCGCACATAGCACCACATAGCCGCTTAGCTCTCTACATAGCTCTATGTAGAGGGGGGAGTAACCACGCGACTATGGGCTCTACCTGAGCTATATAGCTCTACATAGAGCTTGTGCATTTTCCAGATGTAAATAGTGTACCATTTTCGATCCATTTTCATATTGATTGTGACTGGAGCAACCAGTCACATGGTACTTACTCTTTGAGGGTTAAAAGATGCTTATTCAGACCTCCCGAAATGCCTGACTCGATCCCCGACTCCGACTGAAAGGAGGACTCGGAAGACTAGGGCACGAGATTTGCTTCCGTTAACATCCACGCTCTTTTTGGTAGATATGTCCCACGGTATTACCCCTCCACCTCGTCGTGTACTTATATCTCCTGGTTCTTCTCGTTGGTCTAATTTATATCTTATGGTTCATAACTACATTGCCTATGCGGAGTCGGGGATGCTGCAAGGCAGCGCTAAGAAAGACTGATATAGCGAAGCCCTAGCCCCTATGTTGTATCGGGAAGCTTCACGGATATTCAAATATTCAAACTTATCAAAACATATCCAAGGGTGCTTACAATGTACCACGTTAGCGCTTCCTGACTATAAACGTTCTCAAAATGACTTGTATGTTCGGTATTGTACCGAGCAGCATCAAACCGCCAGGAACGGCGCGAAGTCCCTTTTGTATAAGCGGTTGTCGTATCAATCAACGCCTTTTACATAAACGGCGATTTAGTCATATCAGGTGCAAACGAACTCTGTACACCGGCGCATACTCACACAGTGGTGCATCTGATCACAGAGCTTCTCCCGCACAGATCAGGGTCAAACCGCCGGCAACAGTACTGCTTGTCTTCTCTAGGTTGATTCATGGTCCGTGTAGTGATAAGAGAGCATTGAATATTCCGAACGATGAGTATGACGTTATTTTTCGATGTAAAATACGAGTACCTACTTTATAGTAATTCTACTGTTCACTGTTCACAGTAGCGACCGGATTCAAGTGCTCACAGAAATCAACGTAAGTGTCAGCTTAAGCGAAGTTGGTGAAACAAGTGTCCATACACTGACGGCCAAAAATCTTTTCACCCCCTACCATATAGGGTAAAAGATCCGAGCCCGATTTAGTAATGCCAGCATGCAAAACTGCCGTAAATGGGAATATTTCCCTTTTTGGGGGTGAAAAGATTTTTGGCCGTCAGTGTATCAATTGTGTGACATAATCCGGAACCAAATATGGATTCTTTCCAGATGCCCGGACAGCATTCCTTTCTTCCGAATTCATGCCGCCCTTATTGCCGCCCTCCGAGTCATACATACATTATCCGCTACTGGAGTACTTCCTGGTCTCGAAAACCAGACCGACGATATATGTAGGTACTTCCCTTGCAGAGGGGACAGACTTGAATAGAAATCGGTCATAAATAACACTAAGATTAATATGCCGTATGGCTGAAAAGTTTTCAGATCTTTTTGAACTTACATGAAAGTTCTGGTGTGACTGCTATGGCTCTTGATACAGGCAATTGAGAAAAAAAGAGAAGAGATATGCCAATGTAATGAGACTGGAAGGGCGGAATAGTACATTGTAGTACCTGTTTAATGTTTTAAGGCTTACTGGGATTAACTTAATCTCGAAAAAAAGAATCTTTTAGCTAGCATAGAGTAATCAGGGACTGGATTGAATGCTAACCAAAGGACAGATAGATATATAGTCCTGAATACAATCTGAATCAATTGTTATAGTGTCCAGAGATGCTATAAAATTTCAACTATTTGCACTGGAGCCTGAATTCCTATTCCTGGCTAGTTTTGAGGTGATCTCTACTAACATTTTTATATCAAGAGGATCTTCACTTTGCTGACCAATAAGTGTGCTAGTATAAATCATCTAGGTGATTATTATTGGTATAACATAGCTGTGTCAAATTAGAAAATATATTTAGAATAAACCCATATTTTAGGATTCATTAATGAGCATGGTATCTGGCTTCAAATGAATAATATTTTGTAGAAAGTCTAGAGTAGAATAGATTAAGCGAGACTCGGAGATACAGGTCAACGCTTAGTTGTATTCACCTATAGAATACTAATCTACAAATAGTAAGTATATAAAATAACTCACCTCAGCGAGAGATACAGGTCAACGCTGAGGTATGTGACTGTACGGTGAAGGTATACGGAAGTAAATGGTGTTAGAAATGATGATCAGAAGCAAAAGAAAAGGTATCGTACTCGTGTATCATGTACTAGCAGTGACCCGTGCGATGCACGCATAAGACCAATTCTGCGCACGGCGAGAGAAAGTGCGCTTTCTACAAAGTATCAGAATAGATGTGACTGACTATTTATTAAACAATGTACTTCAAATGAAATAAGAATAACTATAGAGTTGTACTGGTATTAGATTAATGGTCTTCGGAGGACTTTCGGGAAGGAGGTGTAGGAGTGTCTTGATAATTACCATAACTAAATTTCATTCGTTTTTGAGGGGGTGTCAATGATCCTGTCACGGTAAATAAGACTTTCGTTGAGACAAAGAACAACAAATGGCTCGGGAACTTGAGCACTTACCAGCAGGTGTTCCAGCCATTCTCTTAATGACCGGAGGAGCTGCTAATTGATTTGCGGAGGGCTGACCCATGTAGGTAACCCTTTCTAGCTCCAAATTGAAGCCTGTCACCGCCTTTGAATCGTTTCTTCTAACGCTTTGGAGGTAGCCAGCAACAGTAACAAAATTGCCAATCCTGACAGAGGGCGCAGCGGGCCATCGAGGTGACTCAGGAATGAAACAATGAACTGGCATATGTCCGTAGACGCGTTCCTTTTTTGATCCGGGTGTTGAGGGCGTCTGTCGTGCGTCAGGCTCGTTGGGTTGGGGCTTGGACTTGGGAGGCTGGAGAAGTTGGATATAGATGTTTGGATTGAGATCAATATGGAAGGATCGAGGTGACTGCTTCCACTTGTCGTCCACCTTATCGACAATTCCTCCGACTGTGAGAAATGGAGGGTACTTTGTATCCTCTTTGTACTCAGAATCACGGTCTGCAGGAATCAGCTGGGAAACAGATAAGCATGGATTCTATGTCAGAAACATCACTGAAGACACACCTGTAGTATATCTCCAACCATGAAATAATCCTCTCTACTGGTCCCTTCCGTCAGAAATGCCATGTTACACTTTTCGTCCATCAAGGCGACCTGATAACTTTAGTTCAGACATATTTCATTTTAGAATGATTTGGAATAGCAAACACTTACTTCAGCGTGAACAAAGTACTTTTCGACATCTCCAAAGTATCTGTCATTGCCATTGAAATAACGCAGGAGCGAGACACCGGCAAAGTCACAGTTTTGAGGTGTGTCGTAAATGAAGAAGTGAGCATCAAAAAGGATAGTTTTGCCATCGAGAATCCGTGGATTTTCAAGAGCAGCAATGCCAGAGATAGTCGAGCAGCCTACAGGAATAGGCATAGATGTAAGCAACTTGGCTGGCGAGGGAAGGAGAGGTAAATTGAAGCAAAGTACCTGGGATCGCGCTCAAGGGCTTTATGTATCCAAGCAGACCATCAGGTGATCGTGTTTGCTGAGTAGAGCGTTGTTGAAGTTGCTAGAAACCGAAAGTCGTCGAAAACTCCTTTTCACGTGCCATCATTCGCAAAGCTTTCTGCAAATAATGAATTATTCCAGTAAGTATTGAGCGACTTCTATCTAAGAGGTTTTAAGTACTAATCATTCTAGTCTATATTTAAGCTAAGACTTCAGGGAATACAATATTCATCGTCCGACATGAAGGCTCATCGTTAGGTAGCAACACTTTGATACGCTGTCCAGAAGTACATCGTGAAAAAGCAACATACAACTGACCATGCGTGAATACGGGCACCCTGAGATCTACGCCCACATACTTGAGAGACTGGCCTTGGGACTTATTGATTGTCATTGCAAAAGCAAGACGTACAGGGAACTGCCTTCGTTTTAAGATAAATGTGAAATCTGCATTTGTAGCAGAAGGAATGAGTGATATGCGAGGAATTAGTGCAATTTCACCGTGATGATCACCTCCGAGTATCTTGACCTCCAGGACTCGATCAGACGACCGGATTAAAACCATGCGAGTACCATTGCAGAGACCACGTGCAGGTGCAAGATTTCGGAGAAGAATAAGAGGACATCCTGGTTTCAAATGCAGTTCTCCAGATGGGAGTCCAGAGGCATTGAGAGAACGAAGGACTTCTGGAGGAACAGGATCATTATTATCTGGGCCATCTGCTCCCGCTTCCCTCAAAATTGAGTCAGCACTCAAATAGACACGTTCTTCACCAGGTAATCGATTTAGAAGCTTTAAATTGGTTCTATCAACATCGGAGTTGCGAGGTGCAAGGATGGCACGCTCCATGAAGTACTCAGGTGAAGGTGCTGTAGGTAAAGTTGAGATCGCGGGATAAATAGAATCAATGAGAGCTTCTTCCGAACTAACACGCATAGTGTCGCGCAACCAGACATGATTATCTTCTTGTGTTAAGCCCACACCATGACCAATCTCCAATAGCCATGACCCAAATGATGTTTCATCGTCAGAATCCTGGAGGCGCATATTCCGTGTCAGAGGGAGGGGTGTAATGATAGGCCATAAATATGATCGTTTAAGACACGACGACACAATCTCTTCCTGGGACCCCTTTGGAACAACAGGCAGGATTTGTTGAAAGTCCCCTCCAAACACAACAGTTATCCCTCCAAAGGGTTGGTCTGTATCCCGGATGTCACGACAGGTCCGATCTAGAGCTTCAAATGCAAGTCGGTTCTGCATAGGGCTCTCATCCCATATAATGAGACGTGTCTGACGGAGCAAATCGGCTCGAGGGCTCTGCTTGGTAATGTTGCAAAGAGATTCCTCTATCAAACCATCGATAGGAATCTTGAACATAGAGTGCGCAGTTCTTCCACCAGGCAGAAGTAGAGCAGCAATACCTGTCGATGCAACACAAAGAGCAATCCATCTCCGAGCACGTACTGCATGACATATAGTCTTGTATACAAAGGTCTTCCCGGTCCCACCAGGGCCATTAAGAAAAAACATCTCTCCATCCTCATCTTCAACAGACTTTATCACCCGATCAAAGGCATTGCGTTGTTCAGGATTACCCTCCATTAACATGAGATTGTGTTCTGCCTTTTGACGTTCCACCTCACAATCATAATCAAGCTGCTCAGCAATGAAAGGATTATTGGCTTGTGTCGCCCAGTCTTGCTGAGGTAAAGGCATGTCTCCAAAATCCTCAAAAATGACCTGATTCCTGAAGAATGCGGTCCAGAAGGAAGAGACCATAATCATATGCATCTTCGGCAGTGGGATTGACTCGGCCTATGATTTGCAGTCGATGTTGCAAGTCGTCACATATATGCTTGCGGAATTCAAGCCAGAGTTGACCTGGATGCTGAGGATCACAAAAGAGTAGAATAGTTGCAAACATCTGCCGTAGACTGTGTCCTGTCTGCATCTCAGATGCTTCCTCCAAAGCATGCCTCCATTCCCCATCATCCTCTAATAGCCCTCTAGCCAGACATGCATCACGGAAGGTGTCATGGGTCTGACCGTGATAAGTACGAACATCCTCCCATGACTTTGGGCCTGTAACCACAGTCAACAATGTCCGGAGATAGAAACGCTCTCCAGCATTTGGAGGCACATAATATATCCGTCCCAACGCGAATCCCCTCTCTCGGAGCTTCCAACGCTTATTATCCTTCCATACAAAATGCTGCGGAAACTCTTGATAGGTATAACGTTGTGCGATTTCGCCCAGCTGAGGATCAGCGTTGGCTTTGAAAAATGCTGTAAGCATACTCTTCTCCTCTTGAAGGCGAGTTCGCAGGACCTCTGGATGCTCGTTGGGATCGAAACGAACCAAATGTTGACCAGGTAAATGAACAGCAAGACGCACGACATTTGGTTGTTGGTCATGGATGTCGAAATGGAGAATACGCCAAATACTCTCGGAAGCAGAGAAATAGCGTCCTTCTTTGTATTGCTTGACCTCATCGACAGTCCGAACCTCTAGAGTTGCACGATCAGGCCCTTTATTAATGTACTTGACCGTGTATTTGACCGTCTTGAACGATGTCGCACACTCGACATTGATATGACATCCGAACTTCGCCGAGAGGTAGGGATTATAGGGAACAATCCAGCGGTTATCAAGTTTATGCTGGCCTACATCGTATTCACGTCCGTCATCTGGCCTGTAATAGAGAGGGTAGCCTTCTTGATCCATTGTCGTATAAGGTTGGAAAGGCTTCGGGAATTGTTTGGTGCACTTCCCATTCTCCATACATGGAGCAAATGGATTCAGAGCGCCACATGGACCGTGAACCATACACCGTTTGACAACTTTGTGAAGTTCCAGTTCCTTTTCAGGGTCAGGCCATCGAGCCCAAATCGCTGTGTCGATATCTCGGGGACTCAGTAATTTGTAGCCGTGCTGCAGAAAGATGAGAAGGTGCATATGCGGCAGTCCTCGCTTCTGGAACTCAATAGTATACACATAGGCAGAGACGGGCCCGAAGACTTGCTTGACCTCATCCAGCAGAGCATCTCTCTTGAGCTTGAACACACGACTAACCAAGTCTGGACGATCTGCAGCAGTTTGACCTGGATAGAGTTCTTGTGCAATCTCAGGCCATGTAGGGTCCGCTGTCATAGTGATGAAGAGGTCAACCTTCTTGTAGTAACGTGCGATGGCCATGGCATCCTGGTAGCGCAAGTGCATGTGTCTTGGGCCTCCAATGTACGAAGACGGAAGGATAACGCGCTGACCAACATTGCGTAAATCAGCGTCTCTGTCCAACGCATCCTCCAGACCCTGATATAGTGCTGCCCGTAAATCCTCCTGGTGGTTACTGAGGAAATCAAGCCGATTTTGATCAGCGCTGGCCCAAAGATCAACAGCGTAACGCTGTAGAAGCCGCCCGCCTCGAAGGATTGTCGAGAACTCATTCCGTCGAGGATGGAGCCGAAACGATGCATAACGTGTCTGGGTTAACCGTTTCGGCTTCTCTCGATCAGGCTGGTGCAATTTAAGCTCCCAATACCACCCTGGTTCACCCCGAGGAAAGAGTAAAACATAGTGAAGGGGAGCATATGCAGCGTGCCCATCACTGACCCGTTGAAGACCACCATGCCGCACCTCATCTTCATGTCCAGAGCTGCCATCCTGTTGTCTATGTGGTGGAGGCCGCAAACGGAGTATTATGTCTCTGTGATCAACACCTTGATTTCCATCTGGTACCACCGCTGCAACCTCGTCAGCAGTGGGAAGATTGTAACGACGTCGGTCTTGACCTGGCATCACCCGAAGACAGATATTGAGATCAGGGGCGTTAGGATTTTGCTGAAGAACTTCATATGCATGCTGGTAGATGGAAGAGTAGGGGTTCTCCACCTTCAATAAAGTTTGCAAACCCTCCATCGTGTCTTCTCGAAGATTTGCATTCCTTTGCATACGGTATTGAAGTGCAGCATGTGGATCGATGATATATAGTTGAGCATAGGATGGAGCGCCGCCTTCATGAGGTAGGAGTGAGCCAGCAAAATGTTTCAATTCACCGTGTATCCGGAAGACCGGTGGACCATGGCCTCGATGGTTTACACTATCATCAATCGATACTCCGACAGACGTGAACGCTAACGCAGCATTGTATTGGGCAATATTCTCACGAAATTCCTTGGCTTGGCTATCATGACCCGTATAGAGGTGAAACAGGTACTCCGGCGGACGCTCGAGTGAAGGGATGCGAACTTCTCCATGTTTACAGCACATTCCGAATTCTGGAGAAACAGATGATGAATTCACGAGTTTCTCATTTAGCCAGTGGAGGGCCCCGCAGTAGTGGCAGCTGTACTCCATCCGCCCGAGGTCATGACGCTGAATAGGCTCAACATATGGACGGCGTGCAGCACAGAAAAGACCAGAGGTGCTGTGGAACGCAGAATAATCAGGATTGAAACCACCGACAACATCTGGAACATTTCAGTATTCATGAAAAAAAAGAGATGAAACCATCATAACTTACGTTGTTCATCCTGTTGGTGTTCCTGATCTGCATCTCTGCTAGAGGAAGGGGATAATAGATGGACGACAGGAACTGTGCGGTGCGAGCTCCCAGATTGACGTATATCAATGGGTGTATGGTGAACGGCTGTGCGACAGGTCAGTATTTACTTATTGTTATGGGCAAGATTTTACCTTGTTGCTGTTGAGCTGTTGGATTGGGAGTTGGTAGCTGGTCATTTGTCATCGCTGAAGAGATAGATAAAAAAGATATCTTAGGATATGTAGCATTCGCATACCTTGCTGTCGGTGTTGTCGCTCTCGCTCACGGCGAGCACGCTGTGCAAGCGAACGCGCATTAGAAGCTGTAGTAGATGGACGTTGAGTTTGCTGTTGAGCTGTCGGATTGGGGGTTGGTAGCTGGTCATTTGTCCTTGCTGAAGAGATGTGTAAAAAAGACATCTGAGGATACATAGTATTTACATACCTTGCTGCCGGTGCTGTCGCTCTCGCTCACGGCGAGCGCGTTGTGCAAGAGAACGTGCATTGGAAGCTGCCGCTGGCGTAGTAGATGAATATTGAGCTTGGTGCCTCTCTGGAGTACGCATGTTTGTGCTAAATGCAAAGTTTCCTTGTCGCCGGAGAGCTTCACGCTGGCGACGTGCACGCTGCGCAATCGAACGACGATTTGGTGTGGCTAGTGATAGTCAATGAATAAGTGGGGCAGTAAACGCAAAAATAAAAGAACATACTTGTAAGAATGTGCTGCCTTTCCAGCGCTTCACGTTCTCGACGTGCACGTTGAGCAATAGACCGTCTGTTATTGCGAGTAGGTGTCTGGTTATTTATAATTGAGGGCTGAGTGATTGGAGTGGGTAGAGGCCCAGGCCTCGCTGAAGCAGGTGTTTGGTTATTGTCTAGCTCATAGAATGGCCGGCGTGGACGGGAAGAGCCAGGCTGTAAAAGTAGTCAAACAGTGTACAATTGTCAACGGAAGCAGCACGACATACTAAAGGGGTGGGCGACGGTGAACGCTCATGACAATGGGGAGATGCCGGTAGCAATGACTAAAGGGAATGTCAGCTGCGACTGTACATTATACATGCAGACATACCAAGTCGCCATGAATAAAGCTTCTCCCTGCAGTAGTACCACCCTCCTGGCTCTTCCAAAAGCCATCCTCATCTTCGATTTGTCTCGAGTTTTCGCTGTGGTTGCTCGAGAGTAAACGTCTTCTACGTGGGGTACCACGACTGTCTTGAGCAATTTGCAGCCGCCTCCGAGCTCGACGTCTTTGTGCTTGAAAATGTTGCGGAGAATTGAGTATGTCTTCCAAGGGCCTGCAACAATTGATGTCGCTACGAAAATATTGTCCAGGATGCAAAAACACACTTACATTCGCGGTCACGGGTAACCAGAAAGACAGGTAGACGCGACTTAGAAAACACGATTTATGCAGAGCAACGCGTCAGAGATAGAACCCGACGAACATTCGCGAATCATCGTCAGCTTACAATCCATTTCACTTCGAACACGCAAGAAAGAATAGACCAAAAAATAACATTCAGTAAAACTAACGACGAAGTTGTAGTTCTACCTATAGTTTGGGTTTGACCGGAAAGACCTTCAGTGAAAGATGATAGTGAAGAAGACCTCGTTTCTAAACAGATCGTCAGAATTCGGGAGAAATAATGTAGGAAAACAGACATACCATAGTTATAGCAGTCAGTTTACCCCGAACAGACTGTGTTCCCTCTCGAAGGTTGCTTGTTAGCACTCTCGTTGACCCTGCGATGAATTGTTGAGAGTTTTTATGTGGATCGGAACACAACCTGGTTGGCAGTTAGCATAAGAAGGCATATAAGGAACCAACAATGACAACACGTACATGATGAAGCAAGGTTTGATAACAGCAGGCTCAATTGCCTCTGTTTGAGCCGATTTAAAGCGAGTTGCCAGGAACGACCGGAAAGTTCTTGAAAGGTCGGAGAATAAGATGTGCAGATGGAACAGGGGGACAAAACTGATTGGAAGCACTGCGGTACATATTCATTGAGGAAAAGCAAGAGTAGAAGCGCTCGAAAACAAAAACGGTGGGACCATGTCGGCCGTCGCCTTGGAAGAAAAGGCAGACAGAGCGTCAGAGACAACGAAGCTCTGAAAGTCAGGTGATACGCTGACGTGGACTTGATGACGCAATTTGTCTCAAGACAAACGGGACAAACGGGACAAACGGTTGTCCTTTGTATATAGGATATTACTATGTCTGTCTTGTATATGTAGTAAATAGTCTGAAGAAATAAGAAATCTTACTACATATCTAGGTTTAGATTGGTGTACAGCGTGCTGAAGCTGACATAGGCTTGAGTCAGGGGCTGCCGGTTGCCGCATATAAAATCATTCGGCGACACCGATCCGAGCTTATTGCCGACCGCTTGTTTTGTAATTCAAAAATAGCCGACTAAACAGAGTGGACTTTCGTTAACCTTGACGTTAACAAGCGAAACGTGGGAGTAGTTCACAGAAGCATGGACACTGGTCATTACTCGAGTGAACACTCGCGTCGGATACAGTAGATAATTGTACATAATGGGGAAATGTGGACTCCCGCAGTGGATTTTATTAGGAAAACCTGAAAAGTAATGGGGCACTGGACAAAAGTAGTGGGATTTCGGGGTGGAGTAGAATAAATAATGAAAAATAAAGTCATAATAAAGTCATAGATGAGTCCCAGCGAAAAGTTCACATGGCGAGATCGTGTCAGAGCGGGTCACATCGAGTTGTCCGAGGTGACCCGATGTCACTCGCTCTGATCAGATATTTTGCGCGATTTTAACCAGTTCATCTGGCTAGATCGAGTCAGGCCAAAGGAAGGTCTTGGAACTCGTTCTGGCCAGATAGCGTTCTTTCCCTATTGCTTCGATACTGCCCGTTGTCGCCAGACCAAGCCATATAGAAAAAACCAATATATTGCCTACTGTACCACATGTACAAATACGGCCTACTAGTACTACTGCTATACCTATATCCGTTTCCTTTGCCATTCGACACTCGTCCTACGCTATCCAGTACATACACACCTGCCCTCGCGATGGCTGAAATACAATCTCCAAAGCTAGATATATGAAAGAATCAGTCGCTGAAAATAATCACTCGCAATGGCAACGTACCTCGAGAAACGACACAAGGTGTTCCTATTATAAGAAATTGTAACGATATTGTTAGTATCTGGGAACGAGTTTGGTACTCAACGTACGCATGCTGAGACCAAAGTGAAACATTAAGTGAAACTGCATATATGCGCATAATATCAGCTTAGGGCAACCAAGAAACAAAGTAACAACTAACCGAAGAATGAGAAACTTGCACAAGACACCCTTGCCCTGTTTCGCAGATATGTACGCGTTAATAGGAAAACCATGAATAAGGACGTGCAAGTTTACCAGGTGAGTACCTATTCTACTACAATATTGTCATGCCAAAGGTTTGAAGGGCTTGATAGTAGTACCAGTAGCGTGGGGTAAAGGGAGCGGGAAGAGACCAAGGCAAAGAAAGGGATGGTGGTGGTACGAGTTCAAGAAGTGAAGCTTTCTCACGAGGTGGTAGAGGAATCGTACGATGTTTAAACTATTGGATGGCGGAATGTCCCGATAAAGTCGTCTGGAAAGACTGTCCCCGGTCTCCCCAGATGTGACCAGACGACTATATAGCTCTAAGAAATTCGGAACACCTCAGGACAACATTAAGATGTCAGGAATGGTTCTTCTCTCGCCCCAGCACGATTTGGCCATATTCGAAATGTATTGTCCACGACGGGACTCGATCTGACACAATCTCGGCATATGGACTTTTCACTGGGGATGAGTACTGAGTCATCACAGTGAAGCGAAATCCAGTGAAGAGTCTCACGGACCCAACAGCTTACACATCTGCGTGTGAATCTGTGACCGAATTTCGCATGAGATGTGACAGAATCGAAAGCCATACAGTTACAGTATTCCCGGTCCTTTACACACCCACTCCTTTACACACTCCAATTTTTCTTCACTCTTACTGGATATATTTAGATTCTTCTGTATTCACGATCGTGGGGATTCCAAGAGTGAGCAACTTTGTCGAGACGAATTTGGAGATGAGTTGGGGTACATAAATAGCGTTGTGGCAGTCCATAATTACTCTTGCTCTCGATTTTCAAAAATTCTTCTTAGTCTACAACTTACAATGACATAATAGTCTTTAGAAACATGCAGGAATATACTCCAACTACTTGACCAAACAGCCTGATCGTAGACTTGGTACATGCATTCGGTTGTCGTGTCTGGTGAAAGTGCCACTGGCACGACGACGCTACGCCGTTGCTTATGCTACTCCCAAACTAGAGAATTACGAACCTGGGAGTCCTTCGTTATCTTGGTTATATGAATGTTCGGATGGGACTAGAGTGAGGTTACAAACGTTTAGAAGCAGCTATAGCATACAACAAAATAGGTTAGATAGGGGTGATAGCTTTTCGAGTCATTAATATCTTGCATTAGTGCTTGCAAGCAGTTAGTAGGTCCTTGCGCGCTCATCAGTTGCTATCTTCCATGCGGGCCATCATTCAAACTCGTCAATCGGAAATTCATTGACCCCTACCGGAGATTTACGAAGAGACGTCAGAAACGTATATTGACATTCAAGTTCATTGCTAGTAATAGAATTACGATTGGACAAAGACCTGGGCTTGCGCAAGACGAGTACTTCATTTTACACGAGATCATCGACATCGAACATGGGATTCTCCTTCGCGGCATCCTCTCTCTTTCCAGCAACTTGCGCGACATGCTCGTCCGCGACTTCCTTGATTTGCGCGGGAACTGATGAAGACAAGGTAAGAACAAGAGGATATTTTACCTCCAGAAAACTGACCTGGCTGGGTTACCGCTGGCAAAACATGTTGAAGTGTGCTTTGAATGTCAGTGAGCCGTTTATCGATACTGGCACTAAATTTCTGCAAGTATATCCATGTCACATACTATAGGGAAACTACTGCACATATCACCTACCTGCTGATCCGCTGCTACAAGCTCTCGGATTTGTCGACTTGCTTCGTTAGATGTCTGTTGCAATTCACGTTGCGCTCTCTCCAATTTAGCTACAAGAATACGGCGTGAATGAGGTGTTATATATGATGATCCTTTATCAGACCTTTCAAAGCTGCTCTGCCTTGCTCGCTAGTATCATCGCTGAATTGCATCATATTGCCAACACTCCTGAACAAAGGCGTCAGTTCTTATTCGTAAAGGGGCAAACAATGTTACGGACCTTTGTGCAGGAAGGATATAACGGTCCGAAACTGTAAGATACGTCGTTGCAATCTTCTCCGAGAGCATACTGACGCGAATTGGCAACATCATTTGGGTATAAATGAGTTGGCGGGCAAGAGCTTTCAAGGCAATGAGCCTCCTGACAAGATTAGAGAATAAACCATATACCTGAAATCGAAACCCCTCCGAGGGTCATAGAGTTCTCCATTGTCTTCGCCCAACGAGAAACTGATGGCTGGAGTACATCGCCTAACAGGGACGCAACACTCTCAAAAAATTGAGTAAGCTGGGAGAATTGTGCTTGCAATGCTACAAAACTACGTTAGGCAACAACTTGGCTCGGAATTCCTGACGTACTGGTGAATGCGCCCACTGCCTTCTTGAGAACAGGCAACATAGCTTGAAGTCCTGCACTGGTCAACTTGAGGCTGGTCAGGGAAGCTATCGTTTGGCTCATTTGCTCCTGCTGTTTAATCAATTGTTCCGTAGCATTGTTGTACGCTGTACGAGATGCTTCGAGGTTAGCACGAGTTTGATCAACCTGTCAGTGCATCAGAATAAGTCGAAACTAATATGTATCCGATTTGATATACCTGGAACTTGGCATTTTCTACAGCCAGTTTCTGTTGTCCTTTGTTGTAAGCACCATGCAACACGTGAACATATACAAGGACATACGGCTGCACTATTGTTTGCCTGGGTTGCTGAGGGAGCAGGGGGAGTGGCGGGTCCAGTAGCTGTCATTCCAGTCTGTTGAAGGGCTAAATTTGATTTGGTGACCAGTTTCTGCAAGTTCTTAATGGATTGTTCAACATTGGGTTTAAATTTGTCCAGTACACCAGCGTCAGCAGCTTGAGCAGATTTAGCTATCCGAAGGATACTCTTGATGTCCGAGATTGACGTCTCCATTATTGGAATGAGCTCTGCAGATATCGGTTTTGTCGCATCCAACCTTTCCTTAACGCTCTTCATACCCGCTTCGACATAGAGGCCTCCGCTTCCCTGAATAAGGACCATCAGTACAACACAATAAACGACTCTTGGCAGTAGGACGAACACCGTTACTACCACGGATCTTGTCCCAATCAGGACCACCATCAGGGCCACCTGTAATGAGAAGTTGTAACGTTGTGGCATAACCCAGAACTTTCTGAACCTCCAATGCACCAGGATCAGTCATGGCAGCCGCTGAAGCTTTGATGGATTCTGCGGACTGGGTAGAAGTGTTCGTATTATTATCTTGACTACCAGTTTTGCCGTTTTTGGTATCAGCGCCAGACATTTGTTGAACCATACCAATGCCAGCCATAGCGGCCTGTGATTTGAGGGTCGCCATGCCAATCGCTGCATTCCCCGCTGAGACGGCGAGTTGTGTCAAACTCTCCACGGCCTGCATACCGACTAAGTCCCATCTAGTTTCCAGACCCAAAACTGTAAGCGTTGCGTGACGACTGGCAATGAATAGATACATTACCCGGACGGGACGTTCTTCACGGCGGAGTGAAAATCCTCTTCGGCGTTCACAAGGGACTACACGAAGCTGTTCAGCAAAAGGTAAAGCGTTCGGGCCATCATTTGCAAACCTTTTTCATAAGATCGTTAGCCTCTTTAGCAGCATTCGCACGCTCTTGCTCGGATTTCTTGCGTTCTTCGAGGATACTAAGCTGTACTTCTTGGGTCTTGAGCTTTTGTTCAGATGTACCAACCTACGGGGAATATGACTGAGCATTGAAAAGGATAGTCGCAGCAGCAGATATACTTGATTGGTGCACGCAATGACTAACTCCGAAGCAAGGTTTGAAATGCCGTGAAATGCGACCTCGGCTTCTTTAGCGGCAGACCTACGGAGAACGGAGCTCTCGACCAGTACGATCCCTCGTAAAGAACACTCACGCGCAAATTTGAGCAAGGTCGAGCGCCGACTGGATTTGATCAGGAAGATATGCTCCAACCTGCAAACAGATATTACGAGAGGATATAGGACGAAGTCAACATATTCCTTACTTCCTGAGGACTTCCTTTGATAACGGCTGCGACGGCTGTCTTGATAACATCAGGAATCTGGCTTGAGGCATTTTGTATGCGCGTCATATTCTTGTGTGCTGATCCAAAGGCATGGTAACCTTCACCAACCTAAAAACAACACCGTTTCGGGATGGATAATCAAAAATTGCTCAATCATCCTCACCATCTGCATTAAGCATGCTTTGAATGAACCAGGATGGGTAGCAAACTTCCACACGTATGGAACAGCATCTTCAGTATTCACAAGAGCTGGTATATGGGAGATCATCAAAGTAAGTATGGCATAGAGCAAATATGACTGGCACGAACAGAAATCATCCGTGCTAGCAGATATAATCATAATGGAGCCCAGCAAAGCAATGGACAATGGCGCCGGCTGAAGCAAGTCCCCCCAGTTCGTGCTGCACCACATCCTAAACCGTAGTGGTAAGTACCATGCGACAGCGTAGGAAGAGGTACGAACGTCATCCAGCTATCTTCGTTAACTTGTTTGCCAGTCGAGATTTTGGCAACAGCATTACGGGTAGCGACCAAATCTGTGGACATTGTAGCGATGACTTGTGAGATAAAGTAACAAGGTACTGGAGATTCTGAAGTGCACTCAAGTCAGCCTTTATACTCTTCAAGGTCTGAGCTTGTAGATGTTTACCTGTACCATATCGGGTACCTGGACCTGGACAAAACATAAACCTATATTTCAATGAGTACCTTGGTGGTAGCTTAACCGCGTGCCTCATTAAAGATGGCAGGCAGAAGAAATGAAATTTAGAGTCCTAATCCGTCGCCGATATACGGTATGTATGCCGAGGAGAACAAGAGAAACTGCATTGGCGTTGAAAGTACATAGTTGTGATCGGATTTGGCATCAGTCGAAAACCATCTGAGTAGGGCCAAATTATGGCAGAAGGACAACAATTACCCGAAGGACGGAAGGAAGAAAACCGGTTCTAGGTCTGTTCTATATCTCACTGTCGAAGAGGTTCTAATGGCGGGGTATTTTTCGTCGAAATTGACCAGGGTCAACCGAGGTGAGTTCCTGAGTAGTGCGTAAGATAAATACTTGACATTGACAATACTTGTGCGGTCCTGGCCCGGAGAACGACTAGGAGTTGGTAGTCTCAGGTTGGGAGCAAACTTGAGCAAACTCCGCTTACTCCTGCCGGTAGCGGCAATCATTCGCAAAACAAACGTTCTACTTATCCGTTTCAGAAGGTACGCTATACTTGAGTATCGGTATGAAGAAAGAACTTCCTTGCTAAGGTATGCACTATCAGTTGTTGAAGCTCAAGAGGACGTGTTTTCCCGAGCATCGATGGTCTCCCCTTCCCCTGAAACATACGACGGTCGGACATCCGCCTCTATTATTTTTATGCTTGTCAGCTTTCTTTGGCTTAGGATGACAGGAAGAAGTTACATCTGTTCCTCGTGCCTATTTGCTGAAGGGTGAACATTTAATTTCCTTGAAGGGTCTTTTCTCTTCAATATTATCACTGTTTTTGTTCTTCATTTTCCAATGCCGGATGTCAAAAAGTTTTGGGTCCTTGTCTGCATAAATAGTTTGCGAAGGTGTTTTGCTTAGCAGTAGCAGCTTTCTCTCCAATCATGCCATTGAGTTTGGTACGTGCATACATCCAGTTCCTTGGATGTCGCGCTGATTCCTCAGATCCTCAGAGAAGTACAGCCCTCTCCGCCGCCGTTTGCGATGCTGGAATACGTGTCTACACAAAAACAAGTGACGGGGATGTCCGAGAAGGATGTAACAACACAACGTTGTCAACGCTCGACAATGCGAAAGCATGGGGTAATCGCGGTCAGTAATTATGCCAGTTCCCACAAATATCTGCTTTACCTTGGTTTTGTAGATGTTGTCGATATGGGCGATGGTTGGTTCCCAGGTGGGTTCAGTTTGTTGTAGTCTCTTCCCGATTCTTCCGACAATTTTCTACAGGAGAGCTGCGCTTTAAATGCAGTCCGGAAAGTACACTGTGTTCTTTTGCGGTGTGTATCAATCAACATCTTCATTGACAGCTCTAAATCTCGATGGATCTAGTGGGATAGCTGGAGCCAGTCTGTGTTCTATCAGTCTGAAGACGGTGCCATTCGTGAAAGACGCCATCTCAATTACTGGGAAGTCACAAACTTTGTTCAACCAGACTGTATGCTGGGCACGAGTATAGCTGCGGTCTGGGGCGATTATGCTCGCGTGATCGTTTTGTTCTTTCAAGACAGCGAAGGGTACTTGTGTTTCCGGTGAGAGGTCTTCTTTATGAGTGATTGACATATCATGATTCAGAACAACTTTTATAGCGTTTCGCACAATGGTAGTTGGGAGACAGCTGTCCGCCTGCATAAGGCAGCGAAGTGCACCGGGATCGGAGTTACGAGTTGGAATGGTAAGCATCGCCATTCTTATACTAACAAGATTCTAATCTCGCGTATATTAGATTGTAATGATATAAGGGTTTACTTTCAGGACGAGGATAACGTTGTTCGAGAATACTGTGGCAATCATAACAGTCGAGAATGGTATGTATCTACAGGTAACACTATCGAGGACTGCATTTACTCATAGAAATACTTACACTAAAGGACCCTTGGAAACTTCTTGCACCGTTGCGATATCCCTATTGGCGACATTGCTGCATGTAGTTGGAAAGAATATAACCGCTATGAGATCAGGTATGAACTCCCGCAATACCAAAGTCTCGAACTCGGAAGATGCTGATCGGTTTTAGAATTTATTTCCAAGAAGAAGATTGTCATATTGTCGAATGGTGCGCCAATAGCGAAACAAACAATTGGATAGAGTCAGTATGATTCATTCCGGAGCAATCGACACAGAACTGATATTTTAGCGGAATGCAGAGGGGGTTTCAGATATTCTGCACTACCTAATTCGGATATTGTTGCTTATGTTCGCCAATCAGGAATAAGCTATTTCGTCGTTGTAATGTGGGCAGGATTGGATGAAGTATGCTTGGAACGCCTCGCAAATATCAACGATCTAAATACCAGCTCTCTCTTTAGCTCCTCTACCAGTGTGTCAATCCACAAGATTGGGGTTGGATGGATTGTACCCCTATCGCTTTCCTTCAGGCGACGGGGCATTTTGTGGGCAAATTTACAGGAACACCATTTACAGGTGAGTTTGTCATTGATTTCTGGTTGTGTTCGTTCATTAAGACCCAGCAGATAATAACTCAAGGTCGGATGAGAGAGTGATCAGACAAATCAACATTCGCTCTGGGAGTCTAATCGATGCCATATCACTTGATTTCACCGACGGAACGACCACGGGATGGCACGGTGGTGGTGGTGGTAGTCAACACTCTTTCTCCCTAAGTGAGGGGGAAGATATAACGCACATTTTGGTGACGACAGATAGCAGTTCTGTTTCAGCCTTGCAATTCACCACATCCAAAGGTTTTCATCTCCCTTTTTGTGCAATCATACTTTTTGACCTCGATTGCTGTGACAGGGCGTCAGTCTGACTGGTTCGGTTGGAGGACTGGACAAACCATCAGTTGGCAATCGGACGGTCGTGCACTCGGAGGTTTCATGGGAGCAACAGGGCAATATGTCCATGGTTTAATGGTGAGTCTCGACTGATACGATAAGCCGAAATAGTCTTCGATGGTATTCACCGTGAATTCAGCCATTCTGGTCGGAACGTTACAGTGCAGCCACTCTCAACAATTTGCAGTCTTGCATTGTCGAAGCAGAACGCATTGGAAAAGAAATCGAGTTGGCAAAACAGCGCTGCGGCACGCTGCGCATGCAGACCGAGGACCTTCAACGGGATATCGACAACAGCCTGCGTGGACCGGCAGACCATGCCCTCCAGGGCATGATGGTACTGTCAGGGTCGATCGAAAACCTGTACAATCAAACGAACGCAGCGATTCAGATACAGAAGGAGGAGGTCGACAAGCTAGTCAAGACATGTAAGAGTCACGCACTTGTAGTCCACAAACGTTTTCAGGACCTTTACGATAAATCGGATAAAATGATGACTCGGGGTTCTGATGTAAGTGGAGTATTCCTACCCTCTCACCTCGTTGCTCGGTGCTGACATTGATATAGCTCAGCGTCGAATTAACGGCCCAGCTCGGTGCATCGGATGGTAGAGTTACAAGACTGAATAATTTACAAGAGGTAGCAGATGGTCTGAGGAGGGGAGCGGAAGCTAGGCAGGTCGCAGAAATGTGAGTATCCCATATATCTGTTTTGTATTGGTGTCTGATATGTTGCATTATAGAGACAAGAAACGTGTGGCAGAGCAATCCGTATACAATGCCGAAAAGACAAAGAGAGAAGCGGAGCACAAGCGCGAAAGTGCAATGGCCTCTAGAGTGCGTTCATTATATTGATTCTTCATGCTGCGCTGTTGAACATATCCGTAGATTGTGCGCGACATCTTCACGTTTGGTCTGGGGGAGATCGGAGATTGGTTTGGTTTGAATGAAGCTATGAGTTATGCCGACAAGCTCATAGAGTCTGCCTATCGCAACCTACAGACAGCTAATAACGATATTCAAGCAGCCGAAAGCACACTGCGCGAGGTCCAAAACGAGATTGGTCGTTTTGACACTTTGAAGACTTCTATCAACTCGTACAGGGGTTCGCTTGAGTCTACTCGAACTCTAGCCATCGCCCTCAGAGAGAAAAACTTGGAGTTGACGAACAAATCTCTGGACATTTCTGTGTATCTCGGTGGTCTAGTCGCACGAACGGAAACCGTGCAAACGAAGCTGACGGCTGCTCAGTTCGCTAAAGCGATCTTGTCAATCGAGCAGCTGCTACTGACACCTACAAAGGCACAAGGGCTTATTCAGGATAGCCCTGAGCAGCTCGAGAGCACAATGGAGATTATCGCTCGTAGCGATGAGTTACCAGATGTTCTCGACGATTTGATGTGAACGGATAGACGTACTACGTAAACAGCGTTGCATTTCTTACTTTCCAGAGTTCTCTGGAGCTTGATTTTCAAGTATCAGTCTACAATTTAGATGAAGAATGATACATATCTATCCCTGTTTGATCCCTCATTTGACCCTTACATAATACATGCATCCGATTGTTACGGCTGGTGAATGCACGACAACGCTACGCCGCTGCTCATGCTACTAGAGGAGGTCGGTAGTTATCCACTTCAAGTCTCGAATGCATAAGCCAGTGAATTTGTTTTAGGACGACCCTACCAACGAAATATCGTTAAATTTTTCAAAAAAAAAAAAGATAGAGAAGCAGCTTACCTCATTCCACAAAGAGAAACGCTCTAAGAAGGAATCCATCAGGATGGTACGGAACTCAATATGCAATTTGCCTGAACGATTCGTTACAGGTAAACACGACTCGAAAACCCTCACGAACTCCTCCCGTATAGCTCCTTCTGCAACTTCTTGAGAAAGGTTCATTTGTATAAACTTTGTCGAGTCACCACCGGCGTGAGTAATCCGAAGAAATGAAATATCAACATCGACAGATAATCTGACGTTGAATTCTATGAAGTTGGCTAGTGAGCCTGAACTGGAGAGGAAATCATCTAGCGCAGTCCATTCAGGAAGGGCTCTGATGTCTGCGAATGGAGCAGGCCAGACCGAATGTAAACATATAAAGAGATCAAGCGTGACGCTCTGCAAACTCTGAGGGGACGAAGACATCAGGTGTGACAACCCCATAGATAAGATTGATAGCCTGGAAGCAAGACGAATGTGAAATACGAGTCCCAACCTTCTCAGCTTTGGGAAAAGACGCATTGATTCCTTCGAAAGAAAGAGCTCTTAGAGAAGAGGTGAGCATTGACACAAGATGACTATATATGACCATTACTAACCTGGGGGTGTCTCGTTATACTGGTTGTATGAATGTTCAGATGGGAAGACTAGAGTGAGGTTACAAACGTTCTGGCCACATCTTTTCAAAAACTGATCCAGGTGGAATTTGTCGGACTCGGTATCATACGGTTTTCGACTAAAAAGTTTCAGCGACTGCAAGTTTGTGTAATCAAACTCCGGTCTTGAAAAAAACTTCACCATCGGCAAGTTAGACGGCGGCTCGGGATTTGGCAATGCAAGATATCTCAACGAGGGTTTCCGCAAACTACATCCGTCCGGAAGACGTGTATAAGGAACGGCGGGCCAGTGATTATCCCGGAATAGTTGAAAGGAATGAAGGTTTGGAAATGCATCCAGCAACTGCGACACCAAAAGATCGTCATTATTATCGTGCAGACGCAAAATTTCTACAGATCGCAATTTGGAGACATTTTCGACCTCGTCTGGTTTCCATCGTGAAAATGTACTGAAACCGTTGCTGATGGTCAAAGTCCGGACGTTAGGTAGCTTCTCGATAAGCCCTGTGGCGTTTCTGAGAGCCATGAAGGGCGAGTAATGAAAAATTGTGACAGTGTCAACAGAAGAGGCAAGATGCGGAACCGTTCGAAGGATTCGGTTCATTTGATTGCAATTGTCGCTATTCCTGAGCCGCATATGACTGAACAGATGTCGTTGAGCTGGGAATCGCCAGGCGCGACAAACGAGCGCACAATGTTTGAGTGTCGGAATGCATGCTCTTAGTTGTTCCATGACAAACATCAAGAGCTCTGGGGGTAAAGATGATATGGAAGTGCGGTCGGTGACGACAATTTCGGGAGCCTTAGAGGCGGTCTTTCTTGACTTTCGGGTGCGTGGCATGCCTGGAATCCGGTTGAACTATTCAGGAATAAAACGCGTAGAGATGAGGAGCGGTGAGGGTTGATCGTGAAACAAAAACCCCTGAACCTGCGCTGAGCGCTGAGTTGTCACGCATCACGATAGAGTCACGGCCGTGACCCAAAACACGTCTCTCAGAGAGTTTGTTGAGATCGCCTCACAACGAGAATCTCAATTTCATTCACTCGTAAAGCGGGCAGGCATCACTAAACAACTTGCAAAAATGTCCGAACCCCCAAGACCACCACTGACGATGCAGCAGCGCCGTGTACGCATAATAATGACTACACTACCTATTATGGTTGTTACGGGCTGTTCGTATAACTTCATCCAGTCTTTTCTGTGTTCTTGAATGCTAATGCGTCTTTACGCGCCAGATGTCCTGTACAAACGACTTGTACTTGGAGAACCTCAAAGAACTTTTACAAGACCGGAGAATGTTCAGGGGGACGTCGCAAAACAAGATATGAAACAGTGAGATTGTTTGAGCTGGGTGGAAGTAGTGAGTCCAAGTTGTAGATGGTTTGCAGGGGACATGTTTTCTGACTGTGAGCTATTTGAAGCCCAGCACTATGTAGTTGACTCTCAAGGGCTCACCTTGGTACCCAGGCAAACCTATTCTGATTCGTACAGATTGATTTTCTGGTCAAACTCGCAGATCGACCTCAGTCTGAGCCCGCTTCTAATCGGAACTGGACAATGTTGAAATGCCTGGGTCATTTTGGATCATACAGGACGCCATTCACCAATACAGACAGAGTACAATATTACACCTCGTGTGTATATCTACAGTAGTAAATGCTTTGGCTGTTTAGCCCCGTCCGTTCCAATAATATCAAAGCCTCGTTACCCGCTCAGCATAGACACTCATTGTTGACCATAATTATATCCTCCATACCCTTGCGAAGGTGGTGGTGGAGGGAAGCCCGAATACCCTCCAGTCTGCTGTTGCTGTTGTGGTGGCGGCGGCGACGACACACCGTAACCTTGTCCATAACCCCCATAGCCTCCTTGTTGCTGCGAAGGTGCAGGAGGAGGCGGAAAGCCGTATTGTTGTTGTTGCTGCTGCTGCTGAGGTTGGGGCTGATATTGATACTGATTATAGTTGTACTGATGCTGAGGAGGTGGTGGAGGGGCGGATGGAGGTGCAGATGGTACTGGAGGCATGTGCGAGTAATGCTGCTGCTGTTGGGGAGGAGGTGAAGTAGTAGACAAACTCGAGCCCGAGGCTGGGTTGAACATGCCCAAGCTGGCGTATGGATCACTTTGAGGCGGTGGTGGTGGCGAGGAATAGGATTGGTAAGACTGGGGTTTGGGTGGTGGTGGCATATACGAGGATGGTTGGTGTTGAGGTGGTGGTGGCGGCAAACTGGGAGAAGGTGAATATGTGTTAGGGGCTTGAGGCGCAGGTGAAAGGTTATATTGAGATGGTGGCGGTGGAGCGCTTCCAGCAGGAGACGGAGGCTGAGGTTGAGAGTAAAGAGACCCCTGTCTACTGTGGTAAGATTGAGGTCCTGGAGGTACGGGAGGCGAGGCGGTCGGAATTGGGGGCGTATTTCGTATATTCATAGATCCAAATGAAGAGGCCAGGTCTGATGCACCAGAAGGTGGTGGTGGCACTGGTGGCTTAGCCGCTAAGGGAGGAGGCGAAGAAGCAGCGGAAAGTCTCTTTTCAACTTCCAGCTTGCTAATGAGGCTCTCCCGCTCTGTAGCACGGCTAGTTACGAATGACTTGACATTCTTTCGGAGAGTAGAAGTGAGCTGGGTAAGTTCGCCATAGAAATGAAGGCCTTTGCTATAGACAGAGACCGATGTCAGTAGCGAGCAAGACCCGGCTAATGAGAGGCTTACGCCAATCCGTCCTTGACTTCCATATATCCGTCTCTTGCTCGAGAGAAGCGTTTGACCGTGTCCTTCTTTCTCTTCTCCCGTTCCTCCCATTTACGTGCCCCAGGTCCACGACCAGCTGCATCTCGCAGGGTCTTCCACAGGGAAGAGACTTCTTGCAAAGTCATATTCTGGTGCTGGACAGTCGCTGCCAGACGCTGCTGGTAAGGTCTAAACTTTTCCAGCTCAGCCGCAAACAGAGCAGGCTCGACACCTGTGTTGCGACGATTGAGGAGAAGCAGATGGGAAACGTCGTCGGTTTGGATCTAAAAGAGCACATTAGAAACATTTCAGTCAGTCAGAGCTGTCCAGTGACTCCACCTTCTCCTTGAGATCCTTCAACACTTCATTCCGCTCTCTAGAAATCTTGTTCAGTCGTCCCAATCTTTCGTCAATCTCATTTACTAGCTGGCCTATCTTTGCTCGTTCTCTCGAGTCATCACCTTCACCTACATCCAGATCCAACAAGCTGTCGCCAGCACCTTTTTCGGTACTAGCTCTGAAAATATTCTCGACCTCCGGACTCATTAAAATCCTGACGTCTCCCTTGACAGATTCCCATAATGCTATGACTTGCTGATCAGACTTGCTCGCAGCCTCCAAGCTTCCATAGTGACTCTTCAAGTCCGTCCTCAAATCTTTGGTTAGACCCGAGCTAGGATCCTGCGTCCACTGATGGTCGTACTTGACTCTCAACATCTCACACTCTCTGCTTTCCACCTCCAAATCTCGGCCAGCATCGTCCAGCTCTTGCTTGACACTGTCCTTAAGCCGACCAAGCTCACGCATGATGCCCTCGACAGGTTCTCTCTCCTCCATCAGAGTGATATCTTCTTTCCATCGACGAACGTCCACGGGTACTTCGTCTTCCGAGCCCAAATCTCCTTCAGCCATAGCTCGGAATCTCACGAGACCCGATTTAACGCCCATTGACTCCAATGCACTCCTTACTTCACCCTCTGCACCTTCGGCCTTCTCCACTTCGCCTCTGACCAATTTAGCTTTTTCCTCCGAGTATACACTAGCACTTTCGTGTACACTCAAAGGAATGAGTCGTATGAATATATCCTGTCCAATAGTTTTTTGGACCTCTGGCGTCCCGTAGACTTCTTGAATCGGTATAGGAGTAGCCACGGCAGTTTTATCAACGTTTGGCAAAGCTTCAGGTGCAGGAAGGACAGCATTGTAGATCAGATCATTTTCACGCTGAGCCTCGGCTTTCTTGTCAGTGACCAGTGCAAGATGCGCTTTGGTCCGTTCTGCGATGGATGATCCGGCGTCGGCAGGAAGGGTAGGACAGGTTGCGGAGGTAAAGGATGAAGCAAAGGATGCGGCAAGTCGAGAGGCTTCTTTGCCGTGAGTTTCTGCGAGTGCGAGGCGGGCAAGGGCGTCACCGTATTTGCTCGAGGCAGAGTCTGCGAGGGCACGGTGATATTGAGCAAGGGAACTAAAATATTTCGCTTTGATCTGCAAGGACCAGGTTAGATACATTCAGAATAAACCAAGCTAGACATACTTGTATCAATGAGACCCAATTCCGTTCAAAGATACCCTTGCCCATAAACTCCTTGACTTCTTCAGTTAGGGTCGTATACATGTATGCTGTCTGTGAAGCAATCTTGGACACGAGCGCTGACCCTTTCTTTTCGTCCACACATTTCTCGAAAAAGACCTCTGTTGCCTGAGCTAAAATCACAGAAACTAGAAACTTGACTACCTCCCGACTTAGATCTGTCGATGGTGCATGGAGGAAATTCTCGTTGATATATGTCAGCATACCGGCGCAAGTCCTGAAAAAGTAGAATGCGCGCTTGATACCCTCGGGATCTGACCGTGACTGGGAGGATGCGATAGCAGAGTGTGTCGCAGCGATCTGGAAGAGGATGGAAGCTTTCTCGTATGCAATGGAAGTTTGGGTGATGAGTTTATTGGTAAACGCATCTCTCCAGGGAAAGTGTACTCGGATTTCAGAGAACCGCAACTCGAGTAGTTCAAGTTGGCCAAAGTATTTGTAGAGGAGATCCCTAGCTGTATAACGAGCGGATTGAAGTAGGTAGACAATAGATGCAGAACGTATACTAACCGGTTGTATCACTACCAGCACCTCGAACTGCATCTTGCCTGCATCTCTGGAGTGAAGCGCATTCAGTAGCATAGTTATCGGGGCTCTCTCCGTATGATTGAGCAATGAGATTGCGTATCGGTGTAGTCCAGTCAACTTCGTCTGTAGATTTGCGTGGAATGGATATCATTGGGGACTGGTGAGCCATTGCTGCTGCTCGACGTCGACGTTATCGTCGTAGAATGTGGTAGAAATCAAATCAAGACGCAGCCGCAGCGCCAATGACTGGTTGGATTTGGTCGGACAAAGTTGGAAGGCTGACATCACACCGTCAACTTTTCTTCCGTCCACCATGTCGTCTGCAAAACCCGTTTCCAGTGAGGATATTCTTGGTCAAAAGGTGCGTATTATTTGCTATGAACTCGGATTTGAGCTTATATCGTGGTAGTACGACCGTTGCTGTAGGTTTTTCTCTGATTCCTGTGAATAACCGCATATTCACGAACACATGTTGATACCGTGTAGTGGCAGACTTTGTAGTAAAGGCGTACGTGTCTACACTTGCTATTTCCACCTATCACTTATTTTGCTCTTTACAGAGGCGTCGGCTTCAGCGCAGGCGTTGTGGCATCCGTTATACTCTTCAAGAGTCTGTTTTCTCTACTCTCGTGTCAGACCTTTCCAGATTCTTACGTCTTCAAATTCTCTACTTTCAATCTCAGGACGCACATGGCCTATTGCTCTATCAACAGGTTTCGGTGCAGGCGCAGCATACGCTGACTGTGACCGTTCATTTAACCCCGCCAGAATACCTGGTGTGCGAGTAATTCCTGCCAACGAGACGAGCAAGTAATTTAGAATGCACGGAAATCCTCGGTACATCATGCGAATTACATTGCATTGGTTATGGCCTCAAAATTGTGGACGCAGAATCGAAATGGATGTCGGAGCTACTGCTCGATAATTACTGGGCTACATCATAGACACTACGTGTAAACGCATTCGCACTGGTCTCTTTTAATCTATATCATATCCATATCTCGTGAAGCAGGAAGGAGAAAGGACCTCCGGAAATTTCATCCAAACTTCTAATGGTAGAGTGGTCTTTCTGCACTACTTTGCTTGCAACATATCTTTTCCATGTACTCTCTCAAACCTGCATCAATACTGAACCATACCTGACTACTCCCGAAACAACGACGGCGATGAAAGAGGTTTTCGGACTGAAATCACTTGTTATGACCGGATGATTGCCTTGACCCCGTAAGATTATCTTATTAGCCTAGCAGATGCATTCGTGAAACTATTTTCTAGTGGTCAGAACCGTCAGTGTCAGTCTTTGGTTCTACTACAGCTGGTTCTGTTATTGTCTCTGCTACAACCTGACGGCTCATGCTTTCCTCGAGTCAGACGTTCCTCTGGACATGTGCGCCACGGATAGAATGTATGTCGTAATCCGGAATTTTGATATGTGCATACATACTTGAAGTAGACCGATAGCTCCTACGACAGTCAAGAAGGTACTTGTAGAGCAGAAGTTTTGACCGAAAATGACGGGCATCCAAACACGTGGCGATGTTTTTCAGGTCGGACGCCAATGTCACGCCAAGTGCTGAGGTTCTCTCACTTACTTTCTGATTCCTTTTCAGACAATTTGGCTTCTCTTTCTTTTCCTGCTACTTATTTATAAAATGATCAAAGATAAAAGTGCTCGAAGGTGTGTTGTCCTAAGTAAATAATATTCGCTCATTTTGCTCAGACTCACCTCACCTCAGTATTCCCTATCTGCACCATAGATACGCCCGCCTGGAAACCTTCCCGTCCCTTCTCTACCATACAAGCGCGATATGTATTCACCTTACTCCCATCGAGCCTTGAAACGCGTCGTATCACCCCATTCAGACGAAAATTACCCAGACTCGGCGATCAGCTGGAGATTAGCTTCGGACGAGACAAAGTTCCGCTATTCTACTTGAATGCGCTTCGTGATGGTGTCGGGAATTTATCATCCAGCACGAATTTCTTATAGGTCCTTCTGGACATTCATGCGGGATAGACAGAGCCCCTGTAGACTTCCGAGATACACGTGCTTACTATGCCGACGCATTGATTATGTCTATTCCAAACTCGCCCACAGACCTTATAAAAGGCCACCCAGTAAATCCGACAACCGACTTTACCTGCAACTCTCTCACCAGCTTAATCCAGCTAAACATCTGCCAGCTAGCATCAGATTCACACGACAGACGTTTGGAATCACCGAACGCTTCGAAAAGCTTGGACGCCACAACTGTCAATGTTATTGCTTTCTTGGATTGTTGGATTCTTCACGTACTTGGTTCTCCACTTTGGGGAGCCAACAGGGCCTCGGACCTCGCCAAAAGCAGCAACGCGAGCATCCTTTGTGATGGGATTCGGTCTAGCTTTGTCTTGCATTATACCCATCATCCCTCTCGCACTTTCCACGGATAATCTTAACACACACTCCCGTTACTCGGATACCTCGGGACTGGTGTCCAAGGTGATAGATTCGGCCTCAGCTTGCCCAGCCCGAGCTGTTTTGGCATCATGGCTCGTTTATCTCGCGTCTTTAGTCACGTCAGTGTTTTGTTACAGAATATCGCCTTTGCACCCGCTAGCTGGTATTCCGGGGCCTTTCTGGTTCAAGACCTCAAAGCTTTTCGGAGCGCGGGCCGCATGGACAGGTACTCTACACTTGCGTATGAAATCATGGCATGACAAGTATGGACCCGTCGTAAGAACAGGTGAGTACGAAGACTTTGTTTTGAAGTTCTACATAGTTTCATTGATGAAATTGCAAATCACTTGTAGGTCCTAACGAAGTGAGCATCACGGATGTAGATGCGATGCAGGCTGTCTTGGGCACATCGGGTTTTCCTAAAGGACAATGTAAGAAAATGAACATTACAGGACAATTTTTTCTTGTACTGACTCCTATATGCAATAGTTTATGATGGCCGTTGGGATCCTAAAGCTCCCGCCGGCAGCCTCATCATTCTTCAAGGCGAAGAGCATACAAATCGAAGGCGTTTATGGACTCGAGGAATGAGTCCGCAGTCTTTGAAGGAATATGAAAGGCTTATCGGGAAGAGAGTGAATCTTTTGATCGAAAAACTCGAAGCTCTGGCCGGCATCGACTCTTCGATTGACCTCGCAGCATGGATATCTTATTTCACGTACGTTTTGGAGTTGGTGCTCAAAAAAAGAATAACTGACAGGTACCTATGAAAGGTTTGACTTTATGGGTGATATGATGTAAAATTTCCTCCTGATTAGTCCGACCCCTGCCGCTGACAACCAACCTTGCAGGTTTGGTGGTGGATTCGAGCTTCTCAGAGACTCGGGTGATAAAAATGGTCTTTTGGAGGTGATGAAACAGTTCGCGATGTGAGTCAGTTGATTTAGCATGGTTCATGAGAATCTTATCGCATTCTAGAGCTGTCCAAGTAATCTGCCACATTCCTTGGGCGGCCACAGTTATGAACAAAATACCCGTTTTCGGACGCAATACGAAGAGATTGCGAGCGTTTGGTGTCGAGGCAGCAACACGTCGTGTCAAGATGGGAGCTTCGTCAAAGGATCTCTGGTACCACTTGGTGAATAGCTTGCATGTCCGCCAATTTTAGTATGCTTACGAGAATCCAGACCGATGAAGCTGGCTTCGAAAAGGTTAGACCTTCGTTAGCGAGCGTTGTAGCAGATGGTGCATTGGCCATTGTTGCTGGTGCGGACACTACCGTGTCAGCTCTATCGAGTTTATTTTATTTCCTACTATCAAATCCCAATCACTACAAAAAGCTGCAAGAGGAGGTCGATACAGTATACCCGCCTGGTTCTGACCCACTTGATGTTTCAAAACACAGTGAGCTGAAGTATATGAATGCTTGCATGTAGAGATCTACTTCTTTCCCTTCACTTTCCCTTTCTGACCTCCTGCCTTGCACAGAAACGAAGCCCTGCGGTTACAACCACCAGTATCAACCAACGGTCCCCGAAGTTCAGATGGACGGGTACTCGCAGGACAGTGAGTGCCAATACTGGTGTTCTTTGCAATGGTGTGACGTGACGAGTTGTATTAGCTTTGTTCCTCCAGGAACCCAAGTTTATGTACCCCCGTATTCCCTTCACCGGGATCCCAGGTACTTCTCTTCACCAAACGAATTCTTGCCCGAAAGGTGGCTCGATCCAACAACTTCCAACGTCGCTGCATTCATCCCGTTCTCCTACGGTCCCGCTAATTGCGTTGGAAAAGTACTTGCTCGACAAGAGATGTTTATGGTGACCAGCACGTTACTGCAAAAATTCTACTTTTCGTTTGCGAAGGGATTCCGACTGGAAAGCTGGCCAGAAAATCTACGGGACCATTTTGTAACAACAAGAGGACCTTTACTCGTGAACATTCGGACTCGATAGATAGAAAAGCTTAGAGTACACAAGTAGACGAAACAAGTTGCGTTAGACTAGTAGAGATTGCGGTGGGGAATGTATGTTTGCAAAGCTAACTTGCAAAAAATACACGTATTCAATATGATATGAAAAATGCCATCAGTTTCTTCAAATCTGTAGGAGCTGTTTTCGGAGATTTTATCCTTATTTGAGGGTGAAAAGCGTTCCTGAGACTCAGGAGTTGTCGCTGATTCTGAAAATCTGCACTTTCGCTACGAGTATTCTGGATCGGAATACTGATCACCCATACTACAATTTAGCAACTGAATACAGTACTCTGGGTTGTTCATGCCCGCAGTGTTTACATTGTATAAGTCGTGTGGGAAATATGTATACTGGCACAGCTCACTGCCTAGTAGTATATCACTATCTACAATAATAATGGACGTAGTCTAACACAAGTTCATTAGCCGTGCTCTATGTTCTGCGATAAGCTTTGCAAGCCCCAAAATGCCACGGAACGCGAAATCGTGGAAAACCAATAATTTGTCATCTGCTTCGCCTTGCTCCGCACTTTTCCAGGCAGAGGCCCACAGGCGGCCCAGATCGACAAGCAAATTGCGCCACTGGACGAACAACGGAGTCATGATACGCAGCATTGGACTATATTCTTCATCAGTTCCCGATATCAGGATATCATTCATGGCGGAATCCCGTTCATGAATAGTTCCCTGCAGCTGGCTTCCCCATTTCTTCTCCTTGGATGTTTGTCCGCGGTCTTTCGTGTTGAACAGAACACACCAGAGCGCCGTCCAAAACAACGAGTGCATGTCGTCGACCGGAGACTGTAAGTACGTTGATCCTTCCTCCATGGCTTCCCTGAGAGATTTACTCATAAACTCGGGTGTTCCCTAATCACAGAGCCCGTCAGTAGGCAAACAACCAGACACGATTGCGACTTACCGAAAGAGACCCGTCATGCTTGTCGTCGTCGAAATAACCGTTGAGTAGAGCGACCATGTCACAATCACTGAGATAAGCCTTGCACTCGGTCGTGACCCCGAGACCTCGCGCAACGTCTTCCAATTGTCTTGCCATATCAATGACAGCCTTTTTTCGTTCGTACTTGGTTGCAGCAGCTTGGTCGCTCGACGATGCTTTCTTTTCCAGAGCAGCAATCGTATCTTCCCAAAAGTTGTCTCTAATCTCGAGCTGAGACATGCGCTCATCAATAGAACCTGACACATCGTCAGAAGACGCGACATTTGTCCCTGAGCCGTCTGTCTCCTTCACGTCCAAGCCCAAGAGTGATCGGACGAATCTGGTCAAAAACTCCTTGCGCGGCTGGGAACCCTTTTTGAGCTTCAAGATGTTTCCGACACTAATGTCTCGGTGTTGATAGCCGTTGGCGTAATAAGCCAGCCAACCTGCCGTCAAGGGTTATAAGACAAGTACTCGAGGAACAGGAACATTTGGCTTACCCAATGAAGCTTGAAAAAGACATTCACACAAGTCCCATGCTGAGTCGCATTCTTCCAGAGTTTGTCCGATTCCAAGATATATTGTCAACCACAAAGAACGGTATTCTGGACCTTCTTTTGGCTTGTCAAACAACGGCCAGAAAGCAGCATCCGTTTCGGAAAAAGCAGGGAGAAAGTGGGCATTAGACACCGCTGACCCACTGTTTGCCTTTATTTCAAGCGACATAATATGCCAAGGCGTCCCATACTCCAGGTGACAAGCGCTATAGGTCTTTGGTTCCAGTGTCCGTTTCTGCTGGGTCGGCCAGGAAAATTTCAAGACAAAAGGACCGTATTTGTCATAAAGCACCTGCATGTCGTCGGGCATCTGGTTGGACATGTCGTAAATCGTGAGTGGAGTGAGTGGAGAGTCGGGCTCTAAAGCGTAATATCGCATGGGTGCTTCATCTTTTGGTGCTGGGTCAGCCGATGGTTGCTTAGTTGTAGCCGGTAGATTTGATAAAGCTGAGGGGCAAGGAGGGCCGGTTGAGTGAACAGTACGACGAGATACAATGACCACTTACACATCGCGGGCCGTTGGCCCCTGGAGGAAGGATTTTTGTGCTTAGACGTAGTATGTGCTCGACGCGAAAGCGACTGATTATGTTCAGAAGCACGGGCTAAATCTGGAAGGCGAGATCAGTGTGATCCAGAAAGAGGCCGGAGACGTACTCTTCTCCCAAAGTCTGAGGGAACGACGTAGAGCCTCGTCAAATGGCGGTAAAGACGGTACCACCAATTCCACAGCTAAAACGAACGAGGCCCGCCCTCGTACGCACAGCGAGTAATAAAAATCTTCTTTGACCCGCGTTGGCGGTTGCTCGAGGTTTCCCATAGTCGGTAGTGTGAATTCATAGCCGTTGGTGAACGAGGGGAAGCCAGCATCCTCGGGTGTTTGCCAGAGATAAACAGAGAAGAGAACCCGTTGGATTGCCCGACGATCTTCGGGCGATGTCAGCAAAAGCTCTTTACTTGCTGAGAGTCCGCTACGATGAAAGATAAGGAAACGTAGCGTCTTCCGACGATGATCAACGCCGATGACCAGACAGAACGATCGCAGTGGCACAAAGTTGGTCATCGCGCGCGCGTATGTCGCAGCTTGCTTGATTAGCTCACGCCAGTTAGCCTTGACCTCTACAGGAATATCAATGCCAACTTGGCCGGACTCATCCCCCCACGTCGCCCCCCAGACACATCTTGAGAGATCATCCGGCTCGAGATGAGTGCCAACAACGTCTGGCTTCAGCGGTTCAGCACCGCCCACCGTATCCCCTGTCGGCTTGTCGTACGCAGAGAATTTCAAATCTGGCCACCAATGTGATCCTGCTTTCTTGAGCTTGGGAAATCGCGGGCTGATCTTCTTGTGCGATGCTTGACGGGCAGCCGCCTCGTTATAAGCTGTCTTGCAGTTTTTTACGCACTCGTTGAGAAAGGCAGCGATGATCGGATAGTTTTCGTGTTGCGACTTAACAAGAGCTGGTGTCGATGGAAGTGGCATCTTATCAACTGCCTTGTGAACGAATTCCTGATCGACGAGGTAGTCATAATCGGTGACGAGATGGTACACTGACTGTGAACCGTCGAACTCTTCTTTCAACATCTTCGGAGACAGCATTTGCGATACCTCTTGAGCAGAAAACTGCCATGTTTGCCCACCGATTTCATCTTCAATCCAAGCGAGCAAATCACGCTGATATAGAGAGGGAAGCGGTGTGTTTGCGGTGTACGAGGCAGAGATTGTTTTCCTTCTGGGCGTTGAAAGGGAGCCTGTCATGATGCATGATGATTGGGGTTAATGTGACCGTAACACGTTCGGTGATTCTGTGAAGCGCGACTGTTGCACGTGTCCCGTGACCGTTTGACACTATTCACCCTCAGCCTGTGAAGATCTTACTGAGTCGCGTCAGGATATGAATGGAAACCAGGAAGATATTTTATACTTAACAAGAACTTGAACAGTCAACATAAACAGAAGAGTCAATACATCATAACCGGCACATTTGGCCTAAGTATCACGCGATTCACGCGTGACGACCGCCATGTTTTTATATCGTTTACCCCAATATCATCGATCTCTCTCGCGTTTTTCTACTCCCAGTTCGACCTTTCTTACGGACACGTATCTCAAAAAATTTCCCCAAAGATCAATATATTCTGCAAACCATACCAACGACATGTCATACGCGAAAGAGAAGGCACTCGCTCTTTCTGCTGTCCGAAGAGCCTGCGGACTCACATCTTCCGTCTTCAATCGACTAGTCCAAGATGAAAAGCTAGTGAAAGGAGACAAATCTCCCGTTACCGGTACCTCTACATTTGTCAACTATAAAACAGTTTGTTCATCATTCCCTAGTGGGAGACTTTGCTGCCCAAGCACTCATCAGCACTATGCTCCACCACACCTTTCCTTCCGACCCTATTGTCGGAGAGGAAGATGCTGCGGAATTGCGTCTAGATACAGCTGAATCTACATCTCTCCGCGAAAGAATCGTTTCTCTCGCCAACGAGGCTATCTCCCAACCCCTTGTCGATAAGGAATCATCAGAATGGGGAATTGGTCCTGGTAAAGAGAAGACGGCAGAAGACTTGTTAGACGCGATTGATAGAGGAAATTACGAGGGTGGTCAGACTGGAAGTGCGTGTGTTGCTTCTTTCTGTGCATCTTATTCACTGATTTGCCGTCCACAGGGATGTGGTGTATTGACCCGATTGACGGAACCAAAGGTTTCCTGCGAGGAGAACAATACGCAGTCTGCCTTGCCCTCATTGTCGATTCCATCGTCCAAGTTGGTGTTATCGGTTGCCCAAATCTACCCTTAGACTTGTCCAAACCAGATGGTGGACGAGGATGTATATTCGTTGCTGTCCGCGGAGAGGGAGCGTATCAGATTCCTATATCTTCAAATTCTTCGACACCCTCGAGAATCCAAATTCCGCCCACAACAAGCCCGAGTACCCTAACCTTCCTCGAATCATATGAATCCTCTCATGCCTCGCACTCGACATCATCTACAATTTCCTCTCTCCTGGGTATAACCAGTTCCCCAATCCGGATGGATTCTCAAGCTAAATATGGATGTCTTGCTCGGGGTGATGGGAATGGTGCAGGTGGTGTGTATATGCGTCTCCCAGTTTCAGGTCTCGGTCCAACCGCGTCTTATATTGAAAAAATATGGGATCACGCGCCCGGCTCATTACTTGTCGAGGAAGCAGGTGGAGTCGTGAGCGATGCAAGAGGATTTTCGTTGGATTTTGGGTTGGGCAGGACGTTGGGTAAAGGAGAGAACTGGGGAGTGGTTGCTGCAGGGAAAGACGTTCATAACAAGGTGTTAGAGGCAGTCAAAAAGGCATTAGAGGGTGAAGGGAAGGTGCTGTCCAAAGCTTAATTGTATGCTAAAAATTGGGAATGATCCTGACATTGTATCTCTAGCTACACATATATACTATAAACTCGAGGCTTTTTAAAAGAGTCGTTCAGGAGTGAATCTTTCCATCAACAATGGATTACTATCAGAAGATCCATATGGTTGATCTACCACTAACTCACTTCCACCCTTTACCACCAAACTGGCAGCCACATACCCATCCAAACTGCGAGCGAATGACTTGCGATATCCAAAAACAGTCACAAGGCATAACAGAGCGAACCAATGTCCAAGCAACACATATGCAATCTTGGCATAGGGCTGAACACGAACGTATGCTGACACTAGCGAAGTTGTTGTAGCATCGTAAGCAGTGTTGTTTGACCACGACAGAGTGGCAATACCAGCAGTATTGTGCGCAATGGCGCTCCAGAGCCTTTGGGCAACAATATCCTCTGAAGGGAACGAGTAGATAACGGTCCCTAATTCAGAGGAATTGTCTTGCGCACGGATTCCGAATCCTTGTATTCGCGCTTCACTGTCATAATTGCCGGTAGATAACGCAACACGGAGTAAACCATCCCAAGCAGCATATAGGGGGTGGGATAAGGGCTCCCCACCCAGGTTTGATGTTGCGGAATCAAAAAACGGAGCAGGGACGAATGAAGAAAAAGTTTTGTTGTCTCCCCGCAGGAACGCGTATCCAGTAGAAACTGTAGCATGACACTCAATGAGACCTTGACCACTTGGGAAATCCCCAGCACCAGATTCTTGGGTATAATTGTAATAAAAATATCCAATATCAGGATGCGTTGTTGAATTCCCGGAAGCGAACCCACTAAACGATGTATTGGTACAGCCCATCATACCCATCGTGAAACCCCGAGCAGCAATACTTTGTGGATTTTGTCTCGTACCTTCTGGAAGGGAATTGCAATGCTCATCAAAAGTACTAGGGTCGATATTGACGCCAGGGGGTGCACCCGCCTTCAAGACGCATACCGGGCAAAGTGACATTAGCAGCACCGATATCCCCGGCGAAGAAAAAGTCTTCAGGATCCGTATCTGAAGTGCGAGTGAATGAAGCAGTCTGAGTTTCGGAGAGAAACATGCTGCTGTTGTAAAGATTCGTTACGGAGAGACCTGTCCCCCAAGGTCCTATACTGACACCTTCTTGAAGATAAGCGCTGATGAGATTCATGCGCTCTGGCGTGAATGTAGTAGGAGAAATCGAGGATGAGACGATGACAGGAACAGTTTCGATGTGATAAGCTCGGGTGAGAATACCTGGAACGGCCAGAGAAATGCTGCAGATCCCCACAAAGATGTAGAATGTCTTTGACAAAGCAATCTTCCTCGTAAAGGCTTTCTGAGCAGTGGAAATCATACCCACAGGGCCTTCCCAGGCTCTATCAACAGTCCAGAACAACTCTCTCCAAGTGTTAGGAGCGGTGCTCCGGAAACGTATGGCAGAAGCTGCCACGCGTGCAAGGTGAGCAGAAGTAATTGCAGTGTGAGCTTGGGCAAAGAAAGTGAGTAGGAGTTCCGGCAGAACGCGCAGAGACCAAGGGGGATGAAGGTCATGATGAGCTCTAGAGACCGCGTATTCCAACAACCAAAGGAGAATGATGATGTAGACAGCCCAAAGCATAAGGACGATAAGGCTCCATGGATTAGACTTCAGGATCAGTGGAGAGGGGTTGAGGAAGCCTGAAGTTTCTTTTCCCCAAATTTCAGTTGTAGATCGGCGTTGGGGGTGCGGCCTCTCTTCGTACAACATCGCAATTATCTATAAAGGTTGGGAAGAGTGATTAGAGGACAAACCTGAAGTCCTTGTGGACGTGCCACCTACCTAGACTGTCTAGTGCCGCCGTTGATCTGGCAGCATAAAAATCATTGCTTCAGGAATATGGGGCGAATTAAACAGAATCCGGACTCTATGAAGAGATGGCATCGGTTGCATTTACTACTTTGCGAACAATATTAAGTTCCGGACAGTCTCTGGTAGCCGGATGTGGATCAAGTGCACAAGAATTTTGCGAGCTCTTCCCGCGATTTCTCTTCAGTTAGCCACTGGCACTTTTTGATTTGAATGTGATGTTTCAGTTGGAATCACCCATGATACGCACTCAATGCAGTTAAAGCGTCAAGTCGTGACATGGGTGCCTAACTCAGGTTTAGGGAAATACACTCGGTAAAGTTGTGCGTCTATATGCTATTGAGTCTGGTGGCTTCATCAAGCCTCATTACCTTCAAAAAGCCATGCACTAACTGAAACTGGGCCCTAATAATCTATTCAACGGCCTTTTCCAACTGAAAAATCATTCAAGCTTACCGGGATCTTTGCCTGAATATACGTCTAGAATGTCGCCCCTCGAAATCGTAAGGTTCATTAATGTTTGATTGTACTAGCGACCTCCTCAGGAACTGGCACCAATCACATCACTTTCTAGTGGATGAGAATGGGTACCACGAGCCTGTACTATGGTAAGTTGACAATCTGTTGCGAGAATTTCCAAACCAGCGTGTACAATTCTGGTAGTCGCGGTGTCCAGATCTTCCCATGTCATTGCACGAAAAAATCAGTCGTCGAGTTGCAAGGCTGAGTGAGAAGAACATTCGTCTAGCTCCATAGTACAAAAGTCTCAGGTATTCCCGACAGCGTCGACTCGAAGGGCGCGATGGCATACATAAAAACTCGAGCTCAAGGGAAAAGATCGACTACATCATACAATACAGTACAATTAAACCACATGCAATCTAGAAAAGTATTCCAAATATCAATATTTTGAAGGCCTGGCCAGAAGATAAATATCTCGAGTACCCGACAGCATCTTAGCCAGCCATAGCACACATATGATCCTTCTGACACTCCCAGTATGCCGCACCCGCACTACCTATAGACTCTACAACCACCATCTCGGTCGTCTCTTGCGAATCCGGTTTTTGTCTTATCCTTGCTACTTCACCCCTTCTCCTTCCATAGATAACCAATGCAGTCTCGTCCTGGCTCCTGGGTAACACAGGTTTGATGTACCTGGTGAGTATCGACCTCTCCTCCCCATCGTCTTCGAACCGAAGGAACGCAGTCTGCTCATAGTTTTCCCGAACACGGGTGGCACCGACGACGACGGCGGTTCGACCTTCGTATTTGCCTTCCAGGTATGGCGGCATGATACTACCACTGATAACGACTCTGAGTTTTGTTTGGTGAGGAGCAATCTTTTCGTCGAGAATCCAATCATCTGGCGGGTCTGAGTTGAGGATGAGTTGGTCAGTATTTGAAGGTGAAAGCTTGACAGGAAAACATACCATAAGGATCTCGACTGCTATCCTCGTAATCCATCACTCCAGGTGTGTTGGGTACAACACCGGGTGTAGGAGCCGACATTGAATATGCGTAGTTGCTTGGTGTAGGAGCAAACGCAGCAGGGGTAGGCGCTGAAGCTGCTGGCGTGGCTGCTGATGCAGCGGGTGTCGGGGCATTCTGCAAAGACACTTGAGTCTAGATGCCATAGAGTGAAATGTATCTACTTACCCAAACATCACTACCCCAACCGGATCTCTCTGGCGACTTCCATCCATCATTACCCCATGCAGAGGCATTCCTTCCGGGCGTAGCACCACCCCAACCACCAGAACTCGCATTGTGATTCCTGCCAGGTGTCGCACCTCCATTTGAATACGGGTTTGGCGTTCTTGAACTTGCGCTCCAAGCTGGTGTCTGTCCACCAGCATAAGGATTCGGTGTTCTTGATGAAGCATTCCATGCTGGTGTTGCAGAGCCTGCGTAAGGATTGGGTGTTCGAGAAGAGGAGTTCCACGCTGGAGTTGCGGAAGAGTTTGCGTAAGGGTTGGGTGTGCGACCTCCTCCCCATCCGGGTGTACGTCCACCAGATGCTGCATAAGGGTTGGAAGTACGACTGCCGTTTGGAGGTCCCATGTTGCCTCCCCCCGCATTACCGCCTTGCCTGTGACCACGATTGAAGCCTACCGCATCAAGGGGTTCGGTCTTGCCGTCTGATCTGAAATGAATGCTGAGTCAAGTTTGCACAAGGAAACATTATTTGAGCGACTCACTTTTTGTGATACAGCTTGGATTTATCAATCATAATCAACTTGTTACCTGTATTGAGCTCGACTCGGGCCATCGGTCCATTCGTATCTTTGATAATCCCTTGGTAACCTTTGTGAGGACCTTTAATGACAAGGACTGAAAGACCAATATGCCGATCTCTGGGACCGCGAGTCATGCCTGAACCGACCATACCACCTTGAGGTTGCATGGCAGGATTCATCTTGGACAAGTCAGCACCGGGTGCAAGTTTGAGTGGGCTACTCTTGGGCGCTAGCGAAGCTAATGAACGTGCGCGAGTAACAAAAACACCTCCATTTTCGGTGATATCTCGGTTATGCAGGAACGCATAGAAAGATTGGTGAATATGCAAGACACGACCTTTTCGACCCTACGAATAATAAAGATTACCATTTTTATGTGCCAAGATGTAGACAGATACTTGCCTCTCCGTCAATCTCTTTCATATTGTCGTTAACACGCAGCTCATGGCCTTCGGAGTCGGTGGCGATAGCACGATTGGAATCGCGCCGCATTGAGATTTGATGAGGTTGAACCAGACGGACTTGCCCGTTTTGATCCAATACCCTAAATGAGTCACGTTCTGTCTTGAAGATGACACCGACTGTTTGAAGACTACATGATGTTAGAATAAGCATCAAAAGTATTCAGGCGACTTACTCTAACTGAACCAGGTCGTGTAGCTCATAATCTCCAACGACGTTTGTACCGGAACCGACTTCAGCGGCTTCACGAAGATCTTTAGAGAACACCGAGACCTAGAGTGCGTGAGTAAAAGAGATATAAAGGACAAACAAATCGCCTACCTCTTGCATAGACATATCTGACAGGAAAGTGACCACATTGTCTGTTACAGACACAACCAAACCAGTTTCGTCCGCATTTTTACCAGTCATCACTTTGACGTGGTCACCAGGCTTGAATCGTTTCCTCACGCTCCGTGCCGGTAACTCCACCTTTTGACCTTCCAATTCTACGCCTACAGCAGATATGGTGACAACGTCCTGTGAAATCTCCTCTACCACACCATGCACACCAGCCGATTCACCCTCAAAGACTTCGACGTGATCACCAGGTTGCAACACCGAGATTGCAGCTTTGCGAGACGCCTCGGCAATGATAGACAAGTCTACCAAGCTTTCCTCCAATCCATCCTGCCGTCTAGAGAATTGAGTAATCTCGTCCAGAGTCGGATTAACGTCCTCCAAAATAAGAGCACTGATCTTGAAATCCTTTTCAATGAAGCCATCTTTAAAGGTATCACCCTGAAAGACGTAAGCTGGCCCTCTTTTCGAGACATGATTCCGGCCATGGACTTTTATCACTTCTTCAAAGTTGAATAACCTCTGAGGCGGTCTCATGCCCGCAGCCTTCTTCCTCTTTTTGTCTCCACCATCGTCACGGGGTGTGAGGTCGATACGTGGAATGAATTTGAGTCCGACCTCTTCACCATTCTCGGTAATATCCACCACCTGAGCGAGATCACCTGCGTATTGTCCTCGACGGACACGGACCCAGGTTCCTGGAGTGACTGTAGTGTCTTGCTTTTTGATTTGGAGCAGACTAGCCATTTCTTCGATTGGAACGAGGTGGATACCGCGACTGGGATAAACACCGACAAGACCGTTGATTGCTTGACTGACTTGCTGCGAGCTACGGGCTTCGACGTAGACCATTCCAGGTAGCGAATCTCTTTGGAAGACGGAAAGGATTTGGAGAGGTCGAGCGGTGTATTCGAGGTCTAGGGATTTACGCATAAGACTGAAGACGATTTCCCGTTCACGTCCAGGCTGGAAGACATGTTCAAGTGTATTTATCGAGTAGTTTTGGTTGCACGCACTTTTACTCGGACTTGCCATAAACTAGCATCATGAACAGAGGGCATAAGGAGCCGTTGAGGAATCTCGTTCATGTCTCCAGTATACCGAACGGCTGCTCGTCCACCATAACGCTGGTTGAGATCCCTAGCAATTTGTTCAGGACTCTTTTCTTCCTCCTCCATTTGCCGCCGAGCAAGTCGTGCGTGGTGACGCCTGCTCGAGTCATCGTCCTCTGCACCACCAGTTTCAATAAATCCATCTGCAAGCAACGTATTAGCGGTAAACGAATGAAAGTAAAACCGAGTCCGACGCACCATTGCCATATTCTTCGTCATCTTCTTCCTCGTCGTCCTCGTCACTGACCTCGGCTTCGATATCGAGGAAACGAGCTGCTCTGTCACGCTTATGACGGTGCTAAGTTTTACATGTCAGACTTTTGTGCAATTCGAGTTACAAAAGGACACACTTTGGCCCGTTTCTTCTCTTTTCGCCCCGATTGTTCCTCCTCTTCCTCTTCGTCCTCCTCGTCATCTTCATCATCCTCGTCGTATAGTTTTCTGCGTGGTGGTTGGTCGTCCTGTTCGACGTCCTCTTGTCCTTCGCGTCTCTCATCGTCTTCCTGGTCGTAGTTGTCATATCCGTGATCTTCAGCGTCCGACATGGTGGTGGTTAGAGGTCAAGAGAGACTTTGCAAGAGTCAGTGGGACTTGTAAAGAAATAAGAAGAATCGCGTCCACGTGGGTTGTTACAAACTCCGATCGTCATTGACGTCCGTCGCTATATATCCCTTGCTTTATTCCTGCTTGCTCTATGAATCGTTTGCTGCGACGATAAATTGCAAAGAAATTCTCAGAAATTATGGAGAGTTCCATCAAACTTCTCCTTCGAAGCTCAGACGAAATCCTTCATGTCCTGGAGACATACTCCATACCCGCTTATGTCCTCGAAAATGGATTGGCTTCCAATGGTCCTGATTTGAACGACTGGATGCTGGATCCCAGAAATAAACGAATCATTGCCGTTGTTACTCATAGAGATGACGAGAACGACTGGGAAGAAGGAAGGTATGTATGTTTCCCCAGAATAGGGGATCTTGCTAAAGCTGGATTGTAGCGTTTTCGTTCTCAAGGAAAAGCTCGTGTCGACTCCATATCAGGATGAACTTGAGATCAACCGTGTTCTACCTGTGCATGGTGACTTTACTATTACCATGGCACAAATGAAGCGCGAGACGCTAGATTTGCGTGCCTCTGTTCAGCTGCCATCAGGATCTGCCCTCAGTCAACCTCGTTCTGGTAGGCTGATACTGAAATTCGAATTATTATTCTCATGCTGAGGCCTTGACGCTAGGGTTGCGACTGCATATTGTCCCTGGCGGAACAGAAGCAGGAAACGAGCCCCTAGATTTGTTCACCTACGACGTTCAAGGGCTAAAGAACGTATTAGCAGAATGTAGGCGTCTCAAGGAGCTCGCAGGCATGTTACTCTGTTTCATGAGCTGTGTATCCGGACTGATGCTTTGTGTAGATCTTTCGCCAGAGACGCAAACGTATTCATGGCTGGCACCATATACCTCTCATGACGTTCATATACCCCCACGTATGCATCTCTTCCTTGAACCTGTGTGTTATCTCAAATGCTCCTAGTGACTTCTATATTCCCTCACCTTCACGAAACTCACGGACCGTTGCACACAAGACTTTCGCCAGCGAGTGCTGGAATTCCAGGTGAAGATGCAAAGGATATAGTATCAATAAGAGACGATTGGGTTAGAAGTAGAGCTAGGAATGAATGCAGGAAAGCGAGGGCTCGACTACAGTGTGTATTTTGAACAGCCTTTTGGTTTCCTTGCTCACTTCCAGTGTAGTCTACGTATAGGGACATTTAATGTCAACGGGAAGATGCCCTCGCAAGATTTGTCGACCTGGGTAAGAAGCTCATTCAAAGAGAACGAAGGTTCTCCCGTATTCCTACCTCCCTTGAACAAGATCTCCCCGTTTTCCATTGGCGACAAAAATCCAATAGATCAGCAAGGTATGCTTGTTGAAACAAGAACCAACGACGTTTCTAAAACTTGGAAGCAGATTCTCTGAAACCATCTTCCTCCTCTTTTTCTTATTCCTCTACAGCATCTACAAATGCCGTGCGCTCACCATCTCCAAGTTCCTCTTCGTTTTCCGCCGCTCCCTCTGTCTTCACGGTAACGCCATCTTCGACTACCACCACTCCAACAGAGAAGTCTGTACCACCCTCACCTGCATCTTCAACTAGCTCCCCGATATGCGTCAAATCCGAACCAGACCTTGTTCCCACCTTGAGCGCAGACGAGACAAATCCCTCGGATCCTGACATGCTGATTTTAGGATTTCAGGAGCTTGATCTATCCACTGAAGCACTGCTCTACTCAACGAGTACTGCTCGTGAAGATGCTTGGTGTACGGCGATTTTCGCGGCTCTTGGTGAGAAAGGTGAGGTGTACGAAAAGGTTGGAGTTCTATTTCTGATTTTCAGCGATAAAATGCTGACTTTTTGGTCGCTAGCTAGCTTCGAAGCAACTCGTAGGCATGCTTATCATTGTCATTGTCAAAAAGTCTTTGAAGGAGTGTTTCTCGAATATAATGACATCTTCTGTCGGTGTTGGAATAATGGGTTACATGGTGAGTCTAGCTGAGATCTATCCCATGTGTTTCTCTTAAAGACCTTTGCTAGGGGAACAAAGGAGGAACCGCAGTCCGTCTCACATTCACACCGCCCAGTTCAGTCCTCCCTACTCTCAATAGGGTTCTATCCTCGAACTCGGAAGAACCTGGCACGCCCACCCCAACGTCGTCCAAACTTGATTCTCAATCACCATCCACTAGCCGGGATCACCCAGGCATTAAAGATCTAGGATCCACCGTCCTCACCTTTGTCTGCTCTCACCTCGCCGCATTCGATGAAATGGTCACACAACGAAACTCGGATTATCATAATCTCGGGAAGAGATTTGTTTTCGATTCTCTGAGTGCTATACCTGCTGCTGCGGACCCCAAGTCTGAGGACGTGCCTGGTCAATTTGAGGCTTCGCAACATGCTCAAGGGATTCAGGAAAAGTTTAGTATCTTTGAGAGCGATGCGTTATTTTGGATGGTAAGGAAAGTTGCTTGTGATACTTGTGATTACGCTGACAACACTCTACAGGGCGACCTCAACTATCGTGTCGACCTTCCTGACCTTGAAGTGCGGACGCTATTGAGTTCAGAACACTGGAAGGATTGTAATAAGGTTTTAATGAAGTACGACCAGGTGGGCATCAGCTATCTTACGTTCGTGCGTCCTTGCTCATCACCCTTTAGCTGAAGAACAGTATTCAAAACAAGCACGCCTTTGACATATTCTCTGAGCATGAAATCAAACATCTGCCGTCAGTCTTTTCACGATGGGGCCCCACACAAAGTTTATTGACCCGTCATGACCCATTCTTCTAGAACGTACCGATTCAGCCCCGGGGTTGCCGTTGATAGTCTGGGATACGATATCAAGTTAGTGTTTTCTTTCTGGTCAGAAAGCCTTCAAACTAAAACTCAAGCGTCATTACAGGCGTAAACCTGCATGGACAGATCGAGTTTTATACGTCCATTCCCCTTTGACGACTCAAATCCAACCGCTCACATACGGCAGCCATCCCGAAATCACTTTTAGTGACCACCGGCCTGTTTCTGCCGAATTTGCTTTGGATGTAATGCGTTTTTCGTTGTAGGGAAGAGTTTGTATCTGATCCTGTTTTCAGGTCGATCTCTTTGATAAACATCAGCTACACGCTACCGCAACAAACTTGTTCCGACAAGTGTACGGGATGGAGGAGCAACAAGAGAGGTCCAAGCTCAAGCTTAGTGAGAATACTATCGACCTAGGAGACTTGTTGTAAGTAATACATCGCAGAGTCGTTAGTAACATCCTATCCTAAACATCAACTTTTCTACCAGCTACGGCCGCCAGAAGACATATACATTGTCGGTTCAGAACACTGGAAAGGTTCCCGTTGCATTCCGTTTCCTCTCGGCCGACATGGGGAGTGCAGTACGTGAGTTATATGATTAGATTCTCAACAGTTGCTACGCATTCTAAACCTATCACCTAGACCCCAAGTGGTTGAAGATATCACCGATGACTGGACTTTTACTTCCTAAAGAACTTCTGGAGATAACACTGACCGCCACTGTGGATAATGACGTCGCCGCGGAACTCAACCTCAGTCCAAGGAATCTGAATTGCACGCTCATATTACATAGTGTCATGGGGAAAGATCTCTTCCTCGTTGTCTCCGCTACATATCGTGAGTGCTTCGCCCCTTGTCATTGACAATTCTAATGGGTGCTGTAGAGTATACATGCTTCGCAAACAAATTGTCGCGGTTAACACAACTTCCTGGCCCCATTCGTTCGCTGAAAGGGCCAGGAGATCTTTTAAACGAAAATCGGGCCATCAACGCACCTCGGGAAGTGATGCGCTTGGTGAATTGGATGATGACCACTAGTCATTCCGTTGTGCGTACTATAAGGGGCCTGTCTAGTCCATATACTGATTGACTTGTGGTAGGATCAACTATTCCTCAGTCCTGCCGATCAGGACACAGTGCACAAACTCAGAGAGGTGCGTCACTTTCAAGCTACTCGTTCCTCGTTCTCATATCATCACCAGTGTCTTGACACCGGGGAGGACTTTCCCTACTCTCACGAAGCAAAGGACAATACAGTGCTCGTTGCTTTTGGCGAAACACTTTTGCAACTTCTAGATTCGTTGACCGAGTGTATCGTTCCCTCCTCATTGCACTCTCAATGTATATCACCGACAAATCGTGACGAAGCTTTTGAGGTGTGTCCTTTCTCCCCGGACGCGGAATGCCAATGCTCATTCCTCCATCTTATAGGCTCTAGACTCTTTTCCTCCCGCTTCTGTGAACGTAGGTCGATCTGAGAGCACCCGCAACTCCGACACTAATGATGGTTTTAGGTCTGGATATCCGTCACTGCTTTCCTTCACTTTATAGTTCAGTCGTCATCAGAACCTGAAAGCAAGACTCAGAAGATTGGTATGTGGTTTTTATCTGAATATGACAACTGTTCTAACACCTCTGTAGCTGCTGTGTTTGCCCCAGTACTGTTCGGACTTTTCAGGAAAGACTCGGCGGGCTCATCTGCGATTACTCCGTTGCAGAGCCAGGCATTTATATTACATTTTATTAGTTGATTGGGTTGTACTACAGCTCACAGACTATGGATTTTGCATACTTGCGTTATAATTTATACGATATCTACTGTAGTTTTCTCAGGACGGCATTCGTCAATTCTCCAAATCAATATAGGCTGCTTGGCGTAGTGGTTAGTCCGTTCGGCAAGTGCTGAGCGATACTAAGCAATTGCAGAGTCCTGCGATAGTCATTAGAGCAGAAAGCTAGTATATCTTTTTTGTTCCTGACTAGCGTTGTATTCGTTATATAGGAAACTGACGTTATCATTAGGGTACTACACTACCTGTACGACACACTAACTAACAATGGTCCTCTTGTCGATACAAAGTGATCATGAAGATTCTGCGGCCAAGTTTCGGGACAGAAATCCTCCGCAAAGGAAAAGTGGAATCTCTGCAGTAGTGAAGTCATTACCATCATCATCTCTTGTATAGCGAGAGTTTTCCCAACGCAGTTAGCGGGTCCGTATGAAAATGGAATGAATGCTGCGCTATTTACAGGTTTATTATTGGGGTCTAACCACCTGTCCGGCATAAATAGCTCCGGCGAAGTCCAATAACGAGTATCTCGATGGAGAGAGTAAGGCGGAATATATATATTTGTTCCAGGCGGCAAGAACCTGAAGAACTTGAATATGAAGACATGAGTTCTATCACTTAAGTGACTCACCATCCAGCCACTGACCGGCCATTTGAATTCGCAGGTATTTGACGGGAGCCATTCGTGGCAAGAGGAGGTTGAAGCCTCAACGTTTCATTACTGCCAGTAAGAGTCAGATCTGCTTTTAAGACTATGGAAGTCTCACTTACATGCATGCCTTCATAAACTCGAGTTCGTGGTGCTTGGACACATCAAACGGATCTGTACCCGCTGGGTATGCGGCATCCACCTCTTCCATTAGCCTTCTATAGCAGTCGAGATCTGACAACAAAAAGTAGAAAAGACTAGAAAGCGCCGATACCGTAGTATCAGAACCGGCCACCATCGCCAGTGATCCATCTACAACAACGTTTGCTAATGGTGGTTTGACTTTCTCCAAGCCAGCCTCATCCATCTATTACTGTGTCAGATTCGTTGAGGCTGAAATCCAAGATCGTGAACTTACCAAATGATACCAAAGATCTTTGGATGATGCCCCCGCTTGAGCACGCTGAATAGCAGCTTCAGCAGCAAACCTGCGAAACTTATTCACATCCTCTCCGATAGGTAGAACTTGATCAAGGAAAAAGGCAGCCCATGGAATTTGGCAAACAATAGAAGATTGCCTATATCACTGGTGAGAATACGTTTGGACAGCATTTGACATTACTTACACTGCAAAACGATCAAGCACTTTCAGAAGACCACTGCTATCGGAGTCTCGGAGAAGTTCAAAACCACCTCCAAATCTATGATATAAGACCGTCAAATTCTCAGCTTGAGAGTTGCGATTGAGCAGTACTTACGAAAAATCAGCCATGAAATCGAACCTAAGACGAAAAAAGTTATTTTGATCTAGTTCGGGGGCTTTATACAGGGAGATATAACTTACGTGAAGTATGATATTAGTTTAGCAATATCTATTGAAGAACTAGAGCTCGCCATTATTTCGAGCTTCTTGATGAGCGTGTTTGCCCTGGTTGAGATGAGACCCTCGTACTCTTTCAACGCATCTGATCCCATTCCTCTGTTCCATAGTCTCCTGCGATTGGCGTGCTCCTCTCCACGGAGCACTAATAGAGTTCCAGCGGAAGATTTCAGATTTGTACGGCCGTCGTAATCTGTCAAGAGTCTTTCTGAGTCTCTTGGGCATTGAGATTTATGAGATTATTCTTATCGTACATTGTCCTTTCGGGATTCCACCAGCACCTAGTACTGTGTGAGTTGCATCCGCATCTACAATACTGACCTCGTTTGGACCTTATTCATAGCGTGAAAGAATTGAGGATGCCGCCGCAAGGAGTTAATCGCCACTCACCAGTCCTAACAATGGGCCCATATTTGTCGTGCCATGACTTCAACTTTAGATGATGGTTTCCTCTCCAAGCAAGCCAAGCCCCGAACAACTTTGAAGTTCTCGGAAAGAGTGGGCCCGGGATGCCAGATAAAGGATGCAGGGGTGATATCCTATAACCCACGACTGACACGATCAGAGATGCTAGGTAAACGATGTAGGATTTGAGTACGATTCGGAGTCGAAAAGATGGTATTCCAGAGAGAAAACCCGAGGTTTCCGAGTCGCCCGTGCTTTCCGGATGGCTCATCCATGGAGTGATGGAGGACAATGCCAGGCCTATTCCTACAGCACAAAGTGCTTGTTTCGCAGCCGTGGTCGACTTGATTGGTTCTGTCTGATCCCAGAAGTGTAGAAACAGGTATGTAGCAATCCCAAGAAAGCAGGGCCAGAGCATCAGTTGCTGTAGGGTGAAGTCAGGTGGAATGCACTGCGATATCATGGTGAGGCTGTGAGCAGTCAAGATGCGTGTTTGGTCTCCCCGGGCTGCTCTTATAGTCATTAAATGAGCGCCAAACATGACTCAGGCAGCTAAGAAAACGAAGCTAAACAGGAAGTAGCACGGGGTTCAGGCCTCAATAATGCGCAGGACAGCTAGCGTTATCTCGTGTTAATATTAACGGTGATTTGTGCATCCACTCCTTGGCCGGCGTAGAACACGGGAATTTCGTGAAAGCGGTTCCTCAAAGCCTGAAAGACAAAAGGTGCAATAACAAGTGAATAAGTACGATACGAGCGTTGGATTGGGTTGTGGTCCGGTGTTATCTCCGCGTTTTCGAGCGCCGATGATATCTTGCCACATATGATTGTCCACGGGAACTGGATGCCCCACAGATTGAATTGGTGAGTCGAGACACCTGTATTCCCTGTTCCATATTTCTTGCCAGCGGACAGGAACGGGTACACGATCACCGTGAAGGTCTGGATGTTCCGGATTGCAGCGAAAGGATAGGTAATTTCTCGCTCAAGAAAACTCTGAATGAGACATGGGGAGACGTTAGACTGTTGAACAGAAACCTATTTTGAGAGTTGACGGCGCAGAGGAGGCGGAGGCGGAGAGTGAAAACATGACATGGAAATTTGATGGAGGACAAGAACTGACCTGGACTGACAAGAATCGGATGCGATGTCAAGGCACAATGCTCGTACGTAATCATCACTTTACTTTCATTTCCAGTAAGTAGCTGCCCACAAGACCGCAAACTCAAAATTTTGTATTGTCATGTCCTTCCAAAAAATACTGGAAGAAAACGCTTACACTGGTGGATCCTATCTGAGAGACAAGTTCGAAGCAAACCTATGCGACCAGGGTCGCCCACAATCATCAATTCGTTATGATTTTCATATTCCACTGACACGAGCGGATGCGTCGGGTTTCCAAGACTTTCTGGGATTTGTCTCCTTTTCCTGAAAGTTTTTGCCAGCTTTCACATTTACACCTGGCCCTGTAGCCTTCCCTCAAGCTCGTCCGCCGCCTGGCTGAGAGGCTCGATAGGTCATGGCGCACACATCTCCCGCAACGTTTTTAGTGTGGAGTATAGCTTCTAGCATGGTACGTCACTTCAACTCTATACTATATTCTTGCGCTGGCGTCATTCACCCTGTCCAACCCGTACAAAGTTAGGAGCTTTTCTTCTATATCATCTCTGGTCCTTTGACAGGTTCAAATGCCTCAAATGGAATCATGGGCCATATTCTGGTGCATTCAAGAGGATTATGACAGTGCGTGTACTATGACATCTGGCCGCTATTGGATGCTTACTCCCGTGCTTTAGTATTCATATATACTAAGTGTACCGTGTATAATAACTTATTCTCTCGGGTTCGCCATCATCAAGTATACTGAAGGGTTCATTGCAATACCTCTGACCGGAGGTAGACCCAAGTCATTGCGTGGAACGATACACTGGTCACTAAGAATTTCCTAGTGGTAGTGCCTAAACCGTATACGACATGGAGCCGGTCTGCGCAGGACGCGATATTCCCTCTAACTTTGACCTTCAGCCTTGGATGGAGTCTAGAAATGTACGCGTCTACTCTTGCCTTTGTTCAACCATTTTTAATAATTCTGAATTAATAGGATTACGCATCTGGAAGGCATGCAATTTATTGAACAATAAAATAGTGTGCTGATACTGCGATCTAACAGAGCTCTGTTTCTGGTATTTCCTGGTCAACTCTGGTTCCAGCCAAGAAAATTGGTTTCAGAGTAAATATTTCAAAATCTGGACTTGTGGTTCTATAGTAGCCTTGATTTATATGCCCTTGATTACTACCTTGACCCGGTCCGACCATTTGAAGGTGCGCTATTCATTAACCAATTACTCCTCATTTGACCGCCCCTCCAGTCGGAAGCCATTGCTTTCTTAGCTGGAAGCTTGGGCAGCTTTTCGCTGACGATCTGTTTCCTCCCTGTGTTGTGCGTGTGCTTCTTGACAACGAGGTACATAAACTTATTTGTACAACTCCAGATGGAAGTTCCCGTTGTTTTTGCAAAATTTAGTACGACGCCTCTTCACGGTCCCGCTTAACCTAGACTCTCTGACGGCTATCTCCACAGAAACAGGAAAACGTCGATTCTGCAACTATCACGCGACTGACCAAGTTTCATGAGCTCAATGTAGGCGCATCCGTTGCAGCTAGTTTGATGGCCTGACGGCTCGTTTCTAGACCATACGTATTATATTCCGATTTCTATTCTGCTGCCCACTTATGATACTTGGTATCGATGGTGTTCGCCCTCACGTACATCATATCAACGAGAGTATGCTCTGGACCGGTTCGTAATATATCTCCTTCCCCCTTCCCTTTCTTTCTGATATGTGGCACTACAGACTTTCTGGCCGTCTTATCAGCATTTGGAGTAGTTGTTTCATCTGGCATAACGCTAACGGTATATGTTTCGCCTTTTGGGCGTTTTCCGGGTCTCATTTCTCTTTCCGTAGATATTCTTTCCCAGGGACATTGGAAACGAAATAGCAAAACGCGATGCACTGAGGGATAGAAATCGGATCATGACATGGAACCAGCAAAACCAGTCCATAGTATCGGAAAGTTATACTCAACGACATCTCTTAACATCTTCACAGTCGGCCGTACGAGACAGTCAAACAATCGAGCACCAGAATGCATTGGGTGAAACCCCGACTTTGAATGGACAACATAAGCTTTGGAGTGAGGAGGAATCAGACACTCACTATGAAGGAACGTTCTCAACCCATGAAATGCCTCCACTAAGGCCTAACAGGAGAAGAGAGAACGACGAGGTAGAGTTGGGAGGAGTTGGTACGCTGACTACGACGAATCTGTCGTGGCATAATAAGAACCTTACTGGAGGTGTCAATCCAGCGATACACACGTATACTTCACCTATTAGTGCGTTCTCTACCTCGAAGATATGAAGCTCACTAATATGATCTCTCCTGGCATAGATTTTGTATATAACGACAGAGCGTCCGAAGCGGCTTCGAGATTTACGTTTACTCGGCGCCGATAGAAACTATACGCTCCTTCAAGTTTTTATTTACTTACTGTATTTAGTCGACCAACCACTGTATTATTCTGGCTATGGGCATTGGTGACACCATGCAAAGCATGCCAGGTTGTTGTCCCTCATTGAATAAGCAAGATCAGCCGTTACACTCGTCTACATTTACTTGCGACTAATTCAACCAAACATTTTCTTATATGCCTTCTTTTCCTTGTCCCTCTTCTCCTTCTTTCTCTGCCTGATCTTTGCGAGCTCAGCAGCGATAGCCTGATCCTCTGGCACCAGTTGAGCGGCCTCAGCTAAGTCCTTCTCGGCGTCATCGTCATCTTTCTTTATCGAGAGCGCAAGTGAACGGCGGTACAAGGCTTTGGCTGAGTAATTTACAGTGGTCAGTGAAGACCTGTCTACAAAACAGGATAAAAACACACCTTTATCCGCGTTGCTCAATTCTAGACCTAGCGCACGCGTTGCGCTTCCGATGGCGACGTCGGCGTTCAGCGAAGAAGGGGGTGTTATACGTACTGCAGCCAAGGCAGAATTGAGGAGGAGAGGTGTAAGGAGGGCAGTATAGGCTTGACGCGTCTCTGCTGTCGTCTCTTCCGGCAGATCGTGGTGTACATCAAGGTAACGGATAGATTCTGGACGAATTCAGTTCAGAAAAAGGCTTGTGCACAAGGATAGATCGCCACGAACTCTGGTATTTTTCCAATGCCTCCTTTGTCTTTCCTTCCTTGAACAACTTGTTTCCAACTTCCCTGATAGCTTGAGCAATCTCTATCACGGTCTCTGGTTTGGAAAGGTCGCGATCCTCGTCGTCAGGATAGTCTTCATACGGGTCTCCATCTGCACTCGCATTTTCCTGTGTTAGGGAAGGATCGTCTGGAGAGAGAACGCCGCAGTCTTCAATGATGATGGGGGAAGTAGGGGCATCGCCTGTAGATGTGGGGAAGTTTTCTATTTGACGCACTGTTTCGATGGTTATCAACAAGCGCCCGTAATAATGCAAATTCGGAAAAACGTACCGACTGATTTGCCCTTGACGACTTCACCGAAAACGACGTGTTTTCCGTCAAGATGAGAGGTTGGGCTTACAGTAATGAAGAATTGGGAACCGTTGGTGTTCGGACCAGCGTTTGCCATGGAGAGGAGGAATGGTTTAGTGTGGTTAACGGGGAAGCCCTCGTCTTCGAACTTTTCTCCATAGATGGATTCGCCACCGGTACCTGCGTATAGTGTGAGATATAGCTGGACCTCACATAATATCCAAGTACGAACCATTTCCAGCAGTAAAGTCGCCTCCTTGACACATGAATCTACATTGGACGTAGAAATCAGTCAAAGTAAAGTTTTCGTAGCGTACTTTACGCACCCTTTAATGACACGATGGAATCCAGAGCCTTTGTAGTGCAAAGGCTTTCCTGCTTTGCCTATACCTTTTTCTCCAGTACATAATGCACCTGCGATGTAAAGCGATCATGAGCCGAAGAGGAGTAAAAAAACTCGCAAAATGCGTACGGAAATTCTCAGCGGTCTTTGGGACGAGATCACTGTAGAGTGTAAAGATTATGCGTCCTATTGGCTGACCACCGATAGAGATGTCAAAATACGTGAAGGGTCTTTCTGAAGCCATTGCAAGTTGGGACAGGGTGAACGAGCAAGACCAAAATATATCAGTCCGGTCCGGATTCCGGGTCTCATCAAGAAACTTCGAGAACGTCCAGAGCGCCCAAGCTTTGGCAGACGTCTGATTCTGAATTTCGAAAAGCAGACTTAACATTCCATTCGAATGATATGATGAGCAATCACCCTCTTCTTCATGTTAGTCGAACGACTGGTCTTAGTCCAGCCCTCTACAGCTGTTTGTTCGTGAGCCCCGGGTTCCAAGATCTTGATCAAAGCTAATTTCCAAGTGAATGAGGACCCACAGGCGCTCCGAAAAAAAGTATAGAAAGCAGATGGCGGAGAAACCAGGATGGTAATAATGAGTACACGAGGAGGATCAGAAGAGTAGTGCGATTCACCCAGAGTGAATTGAACAAATGATGAGGGAGGCAGCTTGAACTATGGCAAATTCATTCAGATTCTTTCCCAGCTTCACGAGTCATCTTAAATGATGCTCAGAGTATGCAGGTTCGAGCTGGCTACGGCACGTCTCGGCATGCTGAATTAGTTTTCGGAGTCCGAATGTCGAGCCTTTGCCACTGAGAGCACTTGCCATAAAGCCTTCCATGAGTCGGCCACATTAAAGCGGCGAGTACTGCCGATCACCTCGAATATTACTTAGAATGTTCAAATCATCTGTCCTCTAATTCGCCTTCTTTAGCACTTAATGCTTGGACGAAGCGCTCAAGCTTGTCCCCATGGTGGAGATGCACACGTAAAGACAACAGCCTTGGAATTGGGGTATCGATAAGGGTCGAATGTTCAAGCGCTTAAGCTTGTCTATTATAAATAGAAGGCCGCCTTTCTGACTCGTCTACGCTCTTCTCCCATGTCAGACTCCGAAAGCCACTCCTCCTCCAAAAGTCACTCCTCTGATGAAGAGGTCGAAGAAGTCGATCTTGCCAAGACCCAGGTTGAACATGATCGCTATCTCCATCGTTTTCGACTCTGGAACCGCAAGAAAGCCGAGTGGATTCCTTGGGATCCCTCGTCGTATACACCCCCTCAACCTCCGAAAGAGGATCTGAACCATTACTTCTATGTAGATAGCCAATACCAGACCAAACGTTGTATGTCTTTATCCCTTTGATCTGAGTGCTGATACTGATCTTGACCTCGTAGCGGTGCCAGAAATTGTCATGTCTAATTGGAGCAAGACACTTCTTCAATTCTTGAGGTATGTTGCTGCTATCGCATCGATGGAGAGGATTGAATGTTTAACAAAAACTATACTCACAGAACTTTTATCGGCGATGTTTTCTTCAGCGAGAAGCCGGAATTTCCTGTGACCGGCTTTTACTCAAAGTTGGATCAGCTGAAAACACATTTGATCAATGCGCAGTCTGCTGTATCGAATAGTTCAACGACGACATTCGATGAAAAGGTCGATCTTGCCAAAAGCCTCGGAAATCTTGACATCAATAAAGGTATGTAAATACGTCGCTCTCAAAATACCCTAGTATCACAGCTTAAATTCATTTGTAGACTCGCTCGAAGCGGATATTGATCAACAAATTACCCAAGCAGCTGAGCACTTGGAGGTCCTCTGGCGATACGTAGAAGAGCAGTATAGGCCGATGTAAGCTCTTTTGTGTTCTAGCCTACGAAATGATTAATTTCTGGCGTAGCGGTGAACGGCTAGCTCTCGAGATTAGTCATGGTCATATTTCCTTCGAATTGTACGACCTCATTAACTTGTCGTTTGATACTGTCGTTTTTGAGTTCTTCTGCAAAGACTTGAATACTTTTTCAAACCTGGGGAAGTCTTATCTGCACATGATCGTTATGGCCAACCGGTTCGTTAATATTGAAACTTGCCTTACCCGTGGATGTCATCAATGTTTCATTCTAGTTTGCGTTCACTGTCAAGAAGAGATACTATTACTCGAGCTTCGGAGGAAGGTCATTCTCTGTTTATCATTCCTAGAATGTCTACTGATGTAATGCAAAGAATGTTGGCAATCGAGGGTGTCGGTCTTTACTGGAACGGAAAAAGCTTCGCTGAACTTGACCGAGAGTTGAACATCAGAGGTTACTCTGTAAGTATCCGATGTTTTTGAATGGGACATCGATTGACCATTAATCATAGGGGACAAACGATATATCAGAGCTTTCACTTCAGCATTTGACTCCCGAGATGAGAGAAACACTTGTTGGTGAGTTGAATTGTTCGATTCAGATTAGACATTAGTGTGGAACGTATGGCTCGACGTAGCTAGAGGAAAGAAATATGTTTCTCTCGCTGGGGTGCATTACAAATTTTGTAAGTGTTTCAGCCAATCTACGCTGCAATTACGAGCTCATTTATATCGCCCAGATCGCGGGGTATTGTGTCTCACTTGCTTGCCTTTGTGGTGATACGGCTGCTCACTATTTGTAGGACCGAATCATGGTGGATCGCACAGCATACGACGAGGAAGGAGGATATAATCAAGAATTAGATGCGTAAGCGCAAATCTACAGTATGCAATCATAGAAGTTTAATCCTTGCTAGTGACGCCAAGATCCCGGAAGTTGACAACAAGAAACTACATCTACTACCGGGGGAAGTCTATGGACTCAACCTCGCCACAAAAAAATGGACTTTTTTCCTCGTGGATACAATTGAACCTGTCGTCTTTGACGAAGGTGCTTGGGATCACTTGGTTTTGGATGATGACGTCAAGGTCCTTTACTTTTGCTACGAAATTACTATTCCGATTCAAGTTGATCTTGGTGGCAGACCCTTATCAAAGGACTGGTCGATGTTACGAGGAACGAAAACACATCGACGAAGGTGATTAACGATGTTATCTCGGGCAAGGGAGGAGGACTGGTGAGTTTTCATGCTGATTTAGCATTCCTACTTGATTCTAATTATTTTCTGTCGAGATTGCTGTCCTTCACGGTCCTCCTGGTACAGGCAAAACTTTAACCGCCGAAGCAGTTGCAGAAACCCTTCGACGACCGTTGTACATGGTCGGGTTTACTGAGCTATCTACGGATCCTTCGGATCTTGAGGAAAATCTGAGGTCTATCCTCAAGGTGTGGCCGGTTTAGATTATTGTGGGCTCAACTGATTCGGATTCCTGTTTAGTTGGCTTCAGCTTGGGATGCCGTTCTATTGATCGACGAAGCAGATGTGCGATGGTTGTTTCTTTTAGCGCCGATACTCCCAGCTGATTCCCTCCGTAGGTCTTTTTGGAACAACGAAGTTTACACGAGGTATAATCTTCCAAAATGCTCTACCTGCTCCGACATGTGTTGATTCGTCTCTTTGACAGATCGAAAGAAATGCTTTGGTTTCAGTCGCACGTTAGTTGGTTTCCTGAGTTGAATCCCATACTTATATTCATGTATTTTTACAGTGAGGGCCCTTGAATACCACCGTGGTGTCCTGTTCTTGACATCCAACAGGATCAAGACCTTTGATGAAGCCTTCCTTTCGCGTTTTTCTGTCGGTACGTCGTTCGAGTCCGGCTCTTGAGAAAAACTTCGTTAATTATAGTTTCTGCACTCAGCTATCAGTTATCCTGAACTCGACCAAGCTGGACGTCTCGCTGTCTGGTCCAAGTTCTTCGGATTGGCTGGATGCCGAATCACAGATAGTGAAATCGAATCAGGCCAAGAAAACACCCTTTCAAAGTCCGAGGTTCTTAAGTTAGCAATGAAACCATTCAATGGTGCATTTTTTACTCTCACAAGCTGTGACCGACTCTACTGACCTTTTCTCATGCAGGTCGTACTATCAAGAATCTGGTTCGAACGGCCCAAGCGTTGGTTTTATCTTCCAATTCTAGCCTGCGCCTCGAACACGTTCAGACTGTGGTTAGAGCGCAGGAGAAGTTCCTTCATGAATTTGCGCAGTCAGCAGGCAAGTCCAATGCTTCAGACCCGAGAAGGCAGCTATGGGACCAAACAACAGATTAGAAGGGATAGAATGGATTCAATAACAGTGAACAATGGTTCTGTACAATTAATATTCTGAATGTAGAAATATCAGCGTCTTTGAGTTTGAGTCGTGAGAATTTGACTTGTCACTTCAGATAGGCGAGTGGACCATCTCGGATATGGCCTTTCTCTAGGAAGATGAAGCCTCAAACCAATGGGAGCACCAGTCGTATCTTTTTTGCCCCTCAAATCGAGCTCAGGGCAGACCGCGATGTCATCAATGCCACTGACCTGTGCTTCTCCCTAGCGAGTATGGTTTTTCCCATCCAGCATCTGTAAGTACAATTTCCCGCGTCACTTCCCTTTGAACCCTTTTACTAGCTTCCACGCTCCCCTGATACAATGGCAGAATATGCACACCTCTCAACACCAGACCCTGAAATCGCAGAAGACTTGAAAGTACTTGCCGCCCGGAACCAAGGTGTTGCGGAGCTTTCCGTCCTTCGAGCTCAAACCAATGAGAACAACAGTTGCCCTTCGAATCAAACCTTGACGTCATCAATGCACTGTGCTTCTCCCTAGCAAGCATGGCTTTTCCCATCCAGTATCTGGACCGGTAACCTGAAGTACAGTTTCCCGTCACTTCCCTTTGAACCCTTATACTAGCTTCCACGTTCCCCTGGTACAATGGCAGAGTATGCACACCTCTCAACACCAGACCCTGAAATCGCAGAAGACTTGAAGGTACTTGCCGCCCAGAGCCAAGGTGTTCCGGAGCTCTCCGTCTTTCGAGATATGGTTAAGGTTGCCTTCGTGGAAATCATGACCAAGGCACTAGGTCCAGAAATGCCTTTGGGTACGTGACTGTCATTTCTTCCTGTCATTTTTTTGGAATGTATTCATCCAGAGTCCGAGTACGAAGCAAAGGACTACATGATGGATACCGGAGATGAAGCACAAGTACTAGCGCGCAACATCATCCCAAAGAAAGTAACAACGGATGAAAATTTCCCGTTGTTGTTCTGGATTCATGGAGGAAGTGAGTTATTATGATATTTAGTACAGCTGAATGTAATCCAATCCGGTCAGGTTGGGCAGCGGGAGATGTAGAACTAGATGACTCCTTTTTGAAGATCGCCTGCGTGAAGTTGCGGATATCTGTCATCAATTGTGAATATCGGTACGAATGTAAGAGCTTAATATCAATCCCATACGTTGACAAAACGTTCAGCCTGGCACCGGAATATCCATTCCCTACCGGCCTAAATGACTGCTATTCTGTCTTGAAATATGTCCGGAGTTGACTTGTTCGGTCATATACTATCAAGTGCTTAAATCTGAATTTCCCAGGTTGCTATCAATCCCGAACGATTCTCAGCGTCTTTGAGAAAGGGTTTTATCATCGGTGGTGCATCAGCGGGTGGCAACTTGAGCGCGGTCCTTGCACTGCGCACAAGAGATGATCTATTCTTCAAGGATAAAGCCTTGACAGGGCAGGCGCTGATGATCCCGCTTGTCATTCATCCAGATGCGTATCCTGAACTTTCTGAAGAGTGAGTACCTAATGGCACCTTTTACGATCCAAATCATCCTATCTTCCCAGGTATCGATCGCGCCTGCTTTCGATGGAACAGAATGCCGACGCACCAACTCTAGGCAAAGAGTCTATAATGTCGGCCCTCTGTAAGTGCTCACTACCAGTAGAATTGACCTTGTTCGAGTCTTGATCGGGTCCGACAGATCGATATAAGGGTCCTCCATCCGACCCACTCATGTCACCTTTGCTGGCTTCCTCGCACAAGGGACTGCCTCCTGCGTTTATTCAAGCGAACGGGCTCGACCCACTGCGAGATGAGGCATACTTGTACGAAAAAGTTTTGAACAAAAGTGATGTTAGTACGAAGTTGATTGGGTGCGCGTACTTCTTTTCAGTGTAGAGCCTACGCATCGACGTGTTGATTATTGTTATAGATATCCCGGAGCTCCTCACAGTGCACTGTGGCTATTTCCACAGAAAGAGCTCGGTAAGAAGATACGAAAAGATTTCTACGATGGTCTGCAATGGTTATTGAGTTTTTCTATGGAGAAATGAACTTGAAGTTTGTATTGATGGGGCTAGCGTCCTTTGAATTGTACGAATATCACACTTTTCGGATCGTCTTTGTAACGAAGTCCGAGGCTGACTTGCTTGTTCACGGCAACAGTCTGACTCGAAATCTAGTGTTACGAGGTTCCTGTTTAAATGAGAAAATCACTTCGTAAAAAATAGTGCTAAGAGTGCCGTCGGTACACGAAAAAGCAATGACCACTTAATATTCATCTGTCTCGTTTTGTAACGACCGTCGGTCACGAAGAATTGATTCGAGCTGGACACATATAGTACTTGCATTGAAAAAACCAACATTTGTCATGGAGACCTGATGTCTGTCCTCACCGATTTAGATAGCGAGGCTGACGGAGACGTTCGATAATACATAGTTAGCACTTCTATTTTCAGAACATTAGACTGCCGACGTCTCCTATCCAGTATTTAAACTGGCGCAGTTTTTTGACAAGCGTCAAACCTTTACCTACTTTGTCTTATAGCAAACTTTGACTATTCTCTGGCACAATGGCAGAATATGCACATCTCTCGACACCAGACCCCGAGATCGCTGAAGATTTGAAGGTGCTTGCCGCGCAGGGTCAAGGTATTCCAGAGCTTTCTGTCCTTCGGGAAATGTTGAAGACCACCATCCCGGAGGGCTTGGCTAAAACACTAGGGTCAGAAATACCTTCAGGTGAGAAGCCTCTGTTCCTTTGTGCTATTATAATCCTTCATTGAGACGTTTTCATCCAGAGTCGGAGTACGAAGTCAAGGACTACATGATGGATACCGGGGATGGTGCGCAAGTACTAGCACGCAACATCGTCCCCAAGAAATTGACCGCGGATGAAAAGTTCCCGTTATTGTTTTGGATTCACGGAGGAGGTAAGTTTTCACGATGCTATTTGCAACTAAAAGCAACTTGAATTCGGTCTTAGGATGGGCAACAGGAGGCGTGGAAATGGGTGACAGTCATTTAAAGATCACCTGCGTGAAGCTGCGAATTTCTGTCCTCAATTGTGAATTTCGGTGCGCATGCCAGAGCTGCCAGTGGCATCTAATCAGTCCGTGTACTTACCGACTAGGGCTTCAGCTTGGCACCCGAACATCCATTCCCTATTGGTCTGAATGATTGTTATTCTGTCTTGAAATATGTCAGCTTGCACGTTTTCAGTGATGTATACCGAGTGCTTACCTTCGAGTTTTCCAGGTCGCTAGCAACCCTGACCAATTCTCAATGTCTTTGAAAAAGGGATTCATTATCGGTGGTGCATCATCGGGTGGAAACATGAGCGCGGCGCTCTCATTGCGCGCAAGGGACGATCCATTCTTCAAGGATAAAGCCTTGACTGGACAAGCGCTAATAATCCCGCTTCTTATCCATCCAGATGCGTATTCTGAACTTTCTGAGGAGTGAGTTATCAAAGGATACTTGAGCTTGGAAACTTAGTCTATCCATAGGTATCGATCGCGCCTGCTTTCATTGGAGCAAAATGCCGACGCGCCGGGTTTGAACAAAAAATCTGTGATGTTATCAGTCGGTATGCCTTCACAGAGTGACCTTGTTTGAATTAAATACTGACTAAGTACTATCTGTGGGCGATGGTAGAATGGTATAAGGCTCCACCATCGGATCCACTCGTGTCTCCTCTGTTGGCACCTTCGCACAAAGGATTGCCTCCTGCATTTATTCAAGTTAACGGATTTGATCCATTGCGAGACGAAGCGTATTTATACGAGAAAGTTTTAAACAAGGATGGTGTTAGCACAAAGCTGATCGGGTATGTGTTCTGTTCAGTGCTGAGCTACGTTGATGTGTTTATTCTTGTAGATATCCCGGAGCGCCTCATAGCGCGATGCTCGTATTTGCCCATAAAGAGCTTGGGAAAAAGATACGAAAAGACTTTGATGAGGGTTTGCAATGGTTGTTGAGTTTCTCTCCGGAGAAATAAGATAAGAAGGCTTGTGGAGGTTGTAACTAGTGCCTTGTACATTCAATGAAAATTTGTCTTGTTTTATTCACATTCCGACTCCGCTCCCACGCCACACTATATTGGACCAGCTCCCCACTTTGGAAGTACTATAAAATATTAGTTTATCAATAATAACGCTTTCTAACAACTGTGAACCTTTGACATTCTCGATTTCCGAGTTTCCACGACGTCGGTTCCTGAATGACTAGATAGATCCTTGTCAACGGTGCAGCTCACGCCGCTTTTCTCACCTGGTAAGTATGTATTAAAACTGGCATCAAGCCTTTGCTTACTTTGTCTTGAAGCGAACCTTTACATTTCTCCAGCACAATGGCAGAATATGCACATCTCTCGACACCAGACCCTGAGATCGCAGAAGACCTGAAGGTGCTTGCTGCCCAGAATCAAGGTGTTCCAGAGCTTTCCGTCATTCGGAATATGCTGAAGGTTACCTTCCCCGAGATCATGGCCAAAGCATTGGAGCCAGAAATGCCTTCAGGTGCGTGGTACCGATTCGTACCATCGTCTTTATTGAGGCGTATTCTTTGAACCTGTTTCTTTAGAACCGGAATATGAAGTAAAGGACCACATGATGGATACCGGAGATGGATCTGGGGCGCAGGTACTAGCACGCAGCATCATCCCTAAGAAATCGACTCCAGACGAAACGTTTCCGTTGTTATTCTGGATTCACGGAGGTGGTAAGTTATCGTGATCTTTGCAGTCAGATTATCATCAGCTGAAAGTGATCGGATCTTAGCTTGGGCGGCAGGAGGTTTGGAAATGGATGATTGTATTTTGAAGATCGCCTGCGTGAAGCTGCGGATATCTGTCGTCAATTGTGAATATCGGTGTGTCCGCGAGAATCGATCAAGCCAATAAGTACTGACAGAATGCTCAGGTTGGCACCGGAACATCCATTTCCTACCGCTTTGAATGACTGTTATTCGGTCTTGAAATATGTCAGAGTCGACATCTTCAGTGGTGTATATTGAGTGCTTATATTTGAACTGCGCAGGTTGCCAGCAATCCTAACCAGTTCTCTGCGTCTCCGGGAAAGGGGTTCATCATCGGTGGTTCATCAGCAGGCGGTAACTTGAGTGCGGCCCTTGCACTGCGTGCAAGAGACGATCCATTCTTCAAGGGTAAAGCCCTGACAGGGCAAGCGTTAATGGTCCCACTTGTCATTCATCCAGACGCGTATTCTGAGCTTCCTGAAGAGTGAGTACTCGTCAGACACTCAATTTGAACAACCTGTTTATAACCTGTCTGAAGGTATCGATCACGTCTGCTTTCATTGGAGCAAAACGCCGATGCACCGAGTTTAGGCAAAGAGTCTGTGATGACAGCAGTCGGTACGCCTGCACACAGAATGATCTTTTTGCTCGACTAACCTCTGAGTGACAGGTCGATACAAGGGTCCACCGTCGGATCCGTTCATGTCGCCTCTGCTGGCCTCTTCACATAAGGGGTTGCCCCCTGCGTTCATCCAAGTTAATGGGCTGGATCCATTGCGAGACGAGGCCTACTTGTACGAGAAAGTTTTGAAGAAAGATGGTTGCAGCACGAAATTAATCGGGTGCGTGTCTCGTTCTCCATTTTGATACCGTCTTTGTATTGATTGGTGGTCACTAGTTATCCCGGGGTTCCTCATGGCGGGTTGTACATATTTCCACAGAAAGAACTTGGTAAAAAGATGCGAAAAGACTTTCATGATGGTCTGCAATGGTTGTTGAGTTTATCTCCAGAGAAATGAACTTCGGGCACTTGATTAAACCTCCTGTAAATTGTACGAATGGCAAATGCGAGTTTTTTGAGACAACAGTCAAGGCGGATGTTTGTCGTTGTATTGCAACAGCCTTAATAGAACCAGCCATGACGCGATCACGTGGAGTTCATTGGTTTTTCTTCCTTGTCGATGCAACCAAAGACACCGACTAGACACCGTGCCCGTTCCGACGTCGCCAGGACACCTTTGACACCCTCTGTTATTTCTGGAATCAATAGCGTAGGCCTAGGAAGTACCTTTGGATCATCGCCTTCCAAGAAACGCACAACAAAAGCTTCTGCCAAAACCTTATCGTCCTCGACATCAGTCTTTGACACTACAAATCCTTTTATTAAACCGCCTTCACGCTCTCAATCAAGAAGTCGCCCAGGAAGTCGCCCAGGAAGTCGTCCAGCTTCACCAGTCAAATTTCTGTCGAGCAGTACAATCCCAGTTTCCGAGGATCTCCAAAGACAAGCAGGCGAAGGCGTTATCAGAAAAGGAGGAATAGAAAGTCGATTGGACGTTGTTACTAGAGATTATATTCCACCGCCCAAGAACGACTTGAAGAGGTCGAGATCTACACCTGCTACTGTGAGTTTCCAGTGTCTTTCCTCATGTTTTCACATCATGGCCAACGCGTGTTCTTTTACGTTTTCTGCCTTAGACCCGCGACCGTTTTATTACTACACGCGACACCGAAGGCGAAGTAGCTGCAACACTTGAACAAATGCATCTCAATCCCGTTACATCCTCCCCTGGCCACACCGCCCGTCTCGTTGAAGCTACTGGTGTACCACTGAACCGCCGTATTCTCAGCTACCATGAAGCACCACCCGCCGCTTCGGTAGATACCGCCCTTTCCAAACAATTAGAGTGCGTCAAGCCTCTTTATGCTCGCCCTGGTTCCGTCTCGTCTTCTACGGGCGCTACCACGAATAAAACGCGCAAAATTCCTACTCAACCCGAGAGAGTTCTAGATGCTCCCGGTATAGTAGACGACTTTTACCTCAACCTGTTGAGTTGGTCTTGCCAGAATACTGTAGCAGTCGCGCTCGAGTCGTCTACTTATATCTGGAGGGCAGACACTGGAAATGTCGTGCAGATGGGCGAGGCTCCCGAAGGTTCTTACGTTTCATCTGTTGAATTCTCTGTGGACGGTTCCTACCTTGGTATTGGAATGGGTAACGGAGATGTTGAACTATGGGATGTTGAACGAGGTCAGCGAATGCGAGTGATGAGTGGACATCAATCGCAGATTGCTACTCTTTCTTGGAACCAACATATCCTGAGCTCAGGATGTGGTGACGGAAGTATCTGGCACCACGATGTGAGGATTGCAAGGCACAAGGTTATGGAGTTGCTGGGACATTCCGGAGAAGTTTGTGGATTGAAATGGAGAAGTGACGGAGAGTTGTTGGCGAGTGGAGGAAATGACAATGTGGTCAACATTTGGGATGGGCGAATTGGTGATGTCGGAGAAGGAGCAAGAGGTAGTGCCAAGTGGACGAAAAGAAACCATACGGCTGCTGTGAAGGTATGTTCTAGTCTTATTCTGTTGCAACGTACACTGATTCTTTTGTCCAGGGTCTGGCATGGTGCCCTTGGCAGCCCTCTCTGCTCGCTTCTGGTGGAGGTACAAATGATGCTACCATCAACATTTGGAACTCTACCACTGGTGCTCGTCTCCATACACTCAAGACACCTTCTCAAATTACTTCTCTCATCTGGTCTCCTTCGCGTAAAGAAATTCTTTCCACACACGGCTATCCTAACAATTCCATCATGTTGCACTCGTATCCTTCTATGGACCGCGTTGCAGAAATCCGAGACGCGCACGATTCACGTGTCTTGTTCAGTGCCCTGGGTCCTGCTGGGGATGTGGTCGTCACTGGTGCCGGTGATGAGAACCTTAAATTCTGGAGAATTTGGGATGCCAAGGGTGCAGAGAACGCAAAGAAGAAGAAGGATGATGGGGAGAGGAGGACGAACACCACCAATCCCCATGCGTTGGCTATTCGGTAGGCCTTAGTTTTGGTTGCGTTTAGCATGTTTCGTTTTTTTTTTCAAGTCATCAATGTTTTCTTAATCTCTTCATATCTCTGTAATCATCATCCTTTCCATATGTCTACGGTACCTACTGGCTCGCATACGTACATACTTACACGACACAATCCTGCATTTTTCTGTATTTTTCCTGTAATGGGATCGTAGACTTTAGTCGCTATATATGAGTATCCTCCGGATTCTACTTATGATTATTATCACGAGGATTCTTTACAATAATCAGCATTTTGTCTGTCGAGAAAGTGTTCCTTGATGATGGTAAACGCGAAATCAAAGTGTAGTCGTCATTACAGTTTACGTGATCTAGTACCTCTTCCCTTCATGACATGGACAAGTTTGCTACACTAGAACCTCTACGCTTGTACGCAAACAGCTCAACTCCAAAGAAACCAATACCAAAGCCTGTCCATCTTGTAGGGCGTCTTCCAGCAGATCTCCACCTCCTCATTCTCTCATACCTTCCTGTTCCCGACTTTCCTGCATACAGTCGATGTTCACGAGCAGCAGCAGCACTTTCCGAATCCGAAAAAGTCTGGGAAGCCAGATGGAAGGCTTTGGAAGTCGATAAACACCAGTTAGGATCGGTCTTGGATGATCTAGAACAACACAATCGAGAACAAGCAGGTGCTTCGCGGGTAGCAGCACCGCCGACTATCACAGTCGATGATGAATTTGGAGACTTTGCTTCTGGAGACGTGCTCACCAGTGCTCCTTCAGTAGACGAGATGGGTGACTTTGTGGGAGCTTTTGATAATGTCGCTATTACACCGACGACAGCGACGTACAAAAGTAAATCTTCGACTTTTAGAGGGATGTTTATTCGCGCACATAGTCTTCTAAAACAGCTCACCAAAATCCTCGAGTCTCCACCCCATGTCATTCTAAACGACCTTGCATCTGCAGTTACACCTTCCCTGAGATCCGAAGCACTTGCTCTTCGTCTTCTCTCTTCATACCTCTCTATACACATCCAACCTCTACGCAAATGGAATACACTGCATTCTGTGCTAAGATCGGCCATGGACCGCTTCGACGCAGGTTTGCTAACGGCATTCGACCAAGCAGACTCAAAAGCAGACGAAGCAGGGATGAAGGAAGCTTCCGAGTCGAGTTGGCTTGTTTGGGATGGAAGCGGAGATTGGGAGATGGGTAAAGTGTGGACGGAGAAGAGGGAGATTTTCTATGAGCAGAATTGGGATCCTATGGATAACTTTACGTGCGTGCATCGTGTTTCTATTTGACTTTCGTTGGGTATTAATTTGGATTTTGCTAGGAAGGACGGACACGGGCTAGACTTTGATGCCATGCACAGTTTTATGGATATCGTCCTGGCCGCAATTAAAGACCATGGGTCAAGAGCTGTACGCGTCTTTCCAAAGGATTCTGGCGTGTTACTGTTCTTCGCTGACAGAGTTGCTACGGAAGTTGTGAGTTTTCCTTGTGTTTTCCTCGGGTGACCCTAGTTGAAGGTGTTTTTACTCAGGTTAGTGAATACGTTACATCCCTCCTTACTCGAGCACGGGATATTTCACCAACCATATTTCTGCAAGCCTCTGCGGCGACATTTGGTGAAGTATGGAGAATGGCTGATGCTATTGTGGAGGCTGCAGATTTAGGAAAAGATGGTGACGGAATTGTAACTCGTACTCAAGCAGAAGATGTCGTGTAAGTGCTTCATTTTATTCATCTGACGTTCTCGTATCGACTATATCCGTTACAACTAGCTACCGTATGTTCGAAGTCAACATGGACGAGTACCTAGACGAGGAGGTAGAGAACGTGAAGAGAGCATTTGAAGCAATATGTAAAGGATGGGAACGTCAGGTGTGTCTAGTACTCTTCACGTTTTCACTCATCCTGATTATTGTTTCGACTCTAGGCATCAGAAACCGATGCCCTCGCATCAGCTGAACGTACACGCTTCTTAACCTCACAAAACCCTGCCCAAGTCAAACGAAATGTCCTCGCATCTTTCACCGACGTACTCTTGCTCCCTGTGACCATCGTTCCTCGCACAGTGAACGCAGTGGGAGGCGCGCTGGTGACCGGTGTGGTGACCGGAGGAACGGCGGCAGCGCAGGGTATAGCAATGTTGAATCCGGTAAGGTGGACCGGAGCTGGGAATGGACAAGAAGAGAAGGAATATGAGAGTAAGGGATATCAAGTTTATGGCGCTGGGTCGGCAGGTAGCAACGGTAATGCGAAAGGGAATGAGAAGAGTACAGCAAGAGGACTAGGAGGCGATGGAGAGATGGTATTTGAGATTGGGGATGAAGATGACGAGGAGGATGACTTTGTCGGTGATGAATTGAATGAGAAGAATGAGTGGGAGAAGGAGAGGGAGGAGAAGGATGAAGCTGGGTGGGGAAGTGGCGATAAGACTTCGGTGAATACGAGGTGTAGGTGTTTCTCTCTTCTCTGCAGCAAGTTTGGGATTTGACTTTGGACTCGTGAATTAAGCCTCTGTAGCGTCGACTATGTCAAACTTGGACGTTAAAAGTACTGCAGCGTCCTCAATAACATCCGCTAATAGTATCAAGAGTGCAACCAGCACAACAAGTTCTGTCCCGACACCTCTTCCTTCGTCGACAACAAACACTTTAGACAAGATGGATCTTTTATTATCTTTAGACGTTGCTCTCGAACTCATACACACCTCGCGTGAATCTCTAAAGAGAGTAGAGACGTTTGCTGGATACCCTGGACATTACGGGTTCAGAGTGAGGGATACTATAGAGGAGTTGTTTGTGTTGTTGCTGAGGGCTTTGAGTGAAGGGCATGTCGAGAAGGGATTCAAAGAGTGAGTCCTTGCTGGAATTGTCTGACTCCTAGTATCTTGACCGAATATGCGGTGTCACAGAGCTACTCAGCGAATGACATCGTACAAACCAGCCGAGCACGAAGAGATGACCAGTGTAGCACCGCTGCTGCAGTTCTTTGAGCTCGTTCACATCGGAGATATGATGCAGAGCATGGTTCAGGTGTATTTTGACAAGGAGATGGTAAGTTTGCTTCTTAGCTTCGCTTCTAATTTGGAAATCCAATGCGACCTCAGGCTCACCATATCGACAAAACTGATTTTCTCAATTCGGTCGTTCGCGAGAAGAAACGCTTCGAGAACACGTTGGACGATTCGGTCGCAGCTGGTCTCAATGCCGGCACTGATCTCTTGATGAATCAGGTCGAACACATCGTCCAACAGTTAACGAAACCTCGGGAGTATTACCCTCCAGAGAATGTTGATTTGGAATTGGGTCCGACGGAAGGATGTAAAGAAGCCATCAGGTGTCTAGAAGTGCACTGCAAGCTGTTGAAGGGCAGTACGAGCAAAGAGGTGTTGGAAGTGTTTCATCAGGAAGTGGGTATTCGGCTCATTGCGTAAGTTTGTGGCGTTTTTGACGTTGTCCGGTTAATTCTGATTCATGCTCTGCGTACGTCTTGGCTTCCAGGATACTTCAAAAACACATTAAACGTCAAATCATCTCACTCAAAGGCGGTTTCCAGATTATCGCAGATCTCAACGCGTACCATGCTTTCGTAACATCATTAAAAGTTCCGCAGATTGCGAATGATTTCAGTCATCTCAAAATGTTGGGACATGTCTACGTTGTCGAGGACGCGAAAGATCTGGCACAAATAGTACGGGACGTTACGAGGTACGGTGGGGCGTACAGACCCGAGGTGAGCATCATGATGGTTCCTACGGTCGTTAGGGGTTTTGATAAAGAACTGTCTGGTATATAGGACATTTATGAATTCATCCAGAGACGGTCAGATTGGAAGAAGATTGAGAAAACGGTTGATAAAACGATGTATAATTTAAGCTTCAAGGAAGACTGTACAATCTGCTAATTTGGAAAAATCGGATTTTATTCTACGATTCTCCTCGGCAAGAACAGCCGGCCCCTCAGACAATGTTTGATACAATGGAAGATTTCTATCTACGGTGTCTTGTCAGAGTTATTTTCCTCATCCTCTTCCTCAATTTCCCAAGTACGACCAGTTAAACGCGCATTAAGCGTAGCCATCATACAGTTGGAATATCTGCCATCATCGTTTTTGAAAATCTAATGCATTGATCAAGATATGGACTCACATTTTTGGCAGCATAAAAAACCTGCATAGCAATAAATGTCAGCTCTGCTCACACCAGTAACTTGAAGATGACGCACAAAATATAATGAACCAAAGTATTACGGAAGAGGAAGAAGAATAACAGTTCTAGCATGGAAAAGAATGCAGAAACCAGCCCTGTCTCAATAGCTATGTTCATTATATTTCGGATCACTACTTTTGATTGAGATTGCTCTTTCAGAAGGAGAGTCCGGGGGGCCTTTGATTGCTAAGTCAAGATTTAATCAGCAGTTGATACTAATAGAAGATAACTTTACATACCAAAAACAATAAAGAGGTGGTGATGGTGAGATCACATAGTATGCTTGCCAATAACCAGGCCTGCATCTGAAATCAGAATGAGTTTTTGCCAATGGAGCCTCCTGCATACCATCAAAAATGCAACCTCCAGTGGTTGCCCCTCTCCTTCCCCCAAATAAGACTAGGAAAATTATGAGGACAATAATCATATATAGAGATTGAAATACCTGTGACCCTGTCCATATGATTGAGATACATTGAACAAGGGAAAGCTAGTAGTAGATCCACTTTCGTGATCAGTGGAGAGACTTGGATACCAATGAAAACATACCAATATTACCAGGAGTAGAACTCCCCAATGCCCCTTGAGTTGGTAGATTTTCAATGAATAAAATCCATGGACAATTAATGCAACTGTGAACGTCAGAGAAATTCCACACTGGGGAGATAAATGACAATACTAAGCCCAGAAATCACCCCCAGAGCTTTAAATGGCCATAGATTTGCAAGATCAAATAAATCTCCAAATTCAACTATACTCCAAAATGCAGCAGACATTGCAAACAAGCTCCATAGGCATTCAATGAAAAATACAAAAACAGTGATTATTTTCAGGTGGTGGGGATCCTGTGGAAAACAGATATAATAGACAACTGGGGTGATATGAACAAGTATACTACTGTAGGATTTGCAAAACTCACACATTTGTACTATCAGGATGCCCTGCAACAGACAATTCATTATATATCCAAGAAACTGTGGGAGATTCAGAGTTTAGACATTTGAAAGTATCAGAGGATACAAACAAGAGGTAAATCACTGAAAAAGGTTTAAGGATGAACTCCAAATCACTCTAGAAAAATAAAATGTAGCAATACACACGTTAAAGCAGAAAATTCCTCTGGAGAGGAGCCAGGATCAGGAAAGCCTCGAATTTGGATGTTGTAATCCATAGTACACAGTTACTCTGGGTGTAAAAGTAATTTGAAACTTGATCACAGACCAAGAGACAGCCTGCCTGTGTCTAGCACAGATAAAACAGAGGGGGGAAAGGACACAGTATTATGAATCCATCATCCGGTTGAGTAAATATATTTCTGTAAGCCTTACCCTGATTAATGTAGTTTCAATCAATCAATTTGATTCTGTGATAGTTATTACCATGGAAATTACAGTTGTCTGTGTTGTGCCTGACTGGAGGCCTCTGCAAATTTGATGGATCTGATGCAACACCAAGATACTTGTCAGTTACAGCTGAAGGACATGTTTAGATCTCAGCCAAGCCTCAGCCAGTTACTTGAGTTGGTTGGGGACACAAACTTATTGATTGCTAAGCCAACTGGTCACAGTCTTAGAAGCACCTGAGAGATTTGAGTAAGAGCCATGGCAAGGAGTAAACCCTCAGCTCTATATTGGAATTTGACAAATTCAAACTTATGGCCAGTAACCACTTCATGTTTGTCTCTACAATTGCAGCATTTATTACTAGATACACAAATATGTTCATTGTCAATCTGGATCATCAAGAATAATTTGCTAAATAGCAACTACAGGATAGCCATTTCTCCACAAAGACATACAGTGTGATCATCATATGTATTAAACTATCAGATCAACCTTCTTCCAAGTACGACCACTAAGACGTGCATTTAATGCAGCCATCATACAATTTGAATACCTGTTAGTTGCAAGGACCTGCTCAAATAGCTGTTACATGCTAGCATTAAATTAACTCACATCTTGGCTAGCATGTAATATCTGCACAAGAAATCAGCCAGGCACTTAAATTAACAGAGTTTGATACCTACAAAATATATTGTACAAGACTGTTCCTGAATACAAGGAAAAACATCAATTGCAAACTTGCACTAAATGCAGTGATTAGGCCAGTTTCCACAGTCACCCTCATCACCTTCAAGAGAAGTAATTTCATCCTGTTTTTGGTCAATAGACAGGATGCTTGTGGTAGCTATAATTTAGGGATCCATGTATAAGACAACATGTACAACTTATAACTGAAACATACCAAGATCATGAGGGTAACTGCAATAGTAATGTCACATAAAGCACTGGCTACCAGCCATATCTATTGCCAAGTTACTATAAAAAATAAAGACAGAAAATAAACATACTATTAAAATATTTGTTGACTCAGAAGCACCTTCACCAATTCCTAGATAGCTCTATCCTCCAAGTCTATGTTAGGTTACACTATGACCATACCTTGAAGAATCTGACCTGGGTGCCATCCCAAAATATCATGAAGCATTGAACAACAGACAACTGGCCAGTAGTAATTATGATTGATAAAGTTAAAAACAACACTCCATCCAAGCAAGAAAAACTTACCAGAAATACCATTATTGAAATAGACCAGTGACCTTTAACATGATAGATTCTCCATGAATAAAATCCATGCACAGTTAGCTCAACTTTGTGAAGTCAAAAATGATGTTCTACATATAAGATGTTATCACACAAACCAAGTCCACATAATGGTCCCAGCATTTTGAAGCCCCAAATATTGACAGAATCAAACAAATCTCCATATTGAACAATAGACCATGCTCCAGCATATGCAGCAAATAGACACCAAAGACATTCCAGGAGAAATAAGAAAGCAACAATGATTTTGATGTAGCCAGGATCTCTGGGAAATGACATGTAGTATATGACTTGACAGAAATTTACCAAATATGTACTGCAGAAGTATTGAACAGACCCACATATCTGAACTATCAAAATTCCTTGCAACATGAAGCTCATCATATATCCAAGGAGCTTCATTTGTTATCTAGTTAATGACTTATAACACAGGGAATCAAAGGAACTCACAAGAGGAAGGTCACTGACACAGTGTTAGCTTCAACGTTCTGAACTTGGTCATATTTGACCGCCTATAGTACTCACGTTAATGCAGAAAAACTCTCAGGTGAGGAACCAGGATCTGGAAAAGCCATTGAAGAAGCCTGGAAATGACTCAAGAACTTGTGAACAATGGTTCCCAATGTGAAAAATAAACAAAAGGAAATGATCAAAGTAAAGGTAATGCACTTCAAGTGCAGGAAACAGATGTGAAAAATGTGGGTGAGCTAGAAATGAAGACCTTTTTATTGACTTTATCTTTGATCACAGCACTTGTGCAATTGCATTCATCAGCAGCATGGTGGTATCCAGAGATCAAAAGAAACAGATATGATCTATAGAAAAGAGTCTCATCATTCTGATTTGCACAGGTAAATAAACAACGGTATCCAACCTGAGGCATCTAACAACTGTTCAGGACAATACATTACAGATTGATTGTAGCCCTGATCAGTGACCTTGGAATCAATATTGGCCAATGGCCCCCAGAAACTTGATAGCTTCCAATGGTCTGACTGCTGTTAAGTGTCAATGATTTAAAATTGAATAGTACCAAGCCTTAAGTAGACTAGTTAATAGCTTAAAAGACTTTTGCCCCTTGCGATATGTAACAAACTGCTAGTCAGATACAAAACGATGTTGATAGATACTTGAAGTCGAACGACCATTTCAAAGCTGATACTAATGAAGCTTCAAATTGAATATGTTTTGGTGGCTCGCAAACCTCTATGTCTTCTCGTAGAGCCTTGAAGTGAAATTCGTTCAGCTGTTGAATTCAACCATGACAGCATAAATTTTAGGTGCTCCATGACGGCAAAATTCCACCCTGCTTTGGCCAGACCCCTGTTACCTTGAATGACCCCGGCACTTTCCGTTTCCTTTCTTCGATACTATGCATGCACCCAAGGTCGAAGTGATATATGCACCACGGCCCGCCAGTAGGCAAGACTTATAAATCGTCTGCTAACTATTCTACCAGCTTGGCCATTTTTTAACTTCGGAATCGGACATTGACCTGCGACGGTCCCGCATTACGAGACACCGGCTTGGCAGCACAGCATCGCTACGGTAAATAAACAAAACACCGAATCCCATTATATTAACAAGCAGTGCCCACCTGGTGCCTAAAGTCTGCACCGACACACATTTCGGTCGGGGTAACTTTACAAGTGTACGAAACCTCAACAGCTCTCATAACCAATGTGACCTGCAAGTAATGGACAATACCCACCGGCCCTCGTTCTCCGACGCCAAATTCTCTCCTTTGGTTTCGAATACCGGTACGGAGCGATAAGAGGCTGTTCCAATCCTTCTCAAGCATCTGTTATAGAAACCATATAGTATTTAAGTGAAACTACGGATGTCTGACAACCCGAGACTGGCCTCTCATGCCAGGTAGTGATCATGTCGCATCGATCAACTACCTTCTCGAAGAAAAAGGCCTGTGAAAATTGCCGGTGAGTAGAGATGACTTCAACTTGAGTTAAAGAAGCTCAATGTGTTTCAATATTTATTAGACGTAGAAAAATTGTGAGCGAATTCTTCCAATAGGTAGTCTAGGTCTAACCGTCATGATTTTTTGAGAAATGCGATGGAGTTCGACCTTCTTGTAGTGCCTGTACATCAAATCCCTCAAAGTTCGGGGACTGTGAATACGCAGCGGGCCCATTAACTCGTAGTCAACGACTACTTAACATGATCAGTCATCTACAAACCCGGCTGGCAAATTATGAACAGGCTACGAGGTCTGATGACCCTTCCTCACTATCCCCAAGTTCTACACCGCGGGATACCCAACCGCTTGAAACTAATCCCTCCATTCTGAGCGATGTGCAACCCTCTCGATTGCAGCCTCTTCACGAAGATTTTTCTCCGCGCACTTATACCAAAGAAAGTGCGTCCTATTTCTGCAAGTTGACACTCTTCAACGCCGATGTAATGGCTTACTGTCTGGTATAGCTTCGACTGCGTTGAGGCCTCAAGATTCGCTTCGAGTATTCACGCCGGAATTGTGAGTCAGTTTTTTTGCTGCCTTTCGACTGACTCTTGACAAGATGTTGCTTCAATCAGGTACGAACTATTTCTTCGGTATTCGCTCGAACTTGGTTTTTTTCTCGAACCGTCTTATCTTCGGGCTCTCCTTTGGCCAGAGAATTCCATTTCAAACCCAATACCCGTCCATCCCGCACTTCATAGTATCATGCATCTATGGAGTACCGTCATCTATTATCCAACGGCGGACATTTATGAACAAATTCTATTACCTCAGGTTATGCAATCAATGGCATTTCGAAACTTCAACGTGGAAGACTTCCTGCATCGTACTCAATTCCTTCATTATATTCAAGCCGGAATACTCCTGGCTCAATATTTCTTCCGTAAGGGGAATCTCCCTGAAGGAAAATACCACGTTGCTGGCGCTGTATCTCTTGTTCTAGATGCACGCCTGCATCAGCACGCCGGATTGCAATCGAAGGTTCGCTTCAACTTAAATTTGCAGCGCGACCCATTCTTGGAAGAACAAGAACTAATCAATGCATTCTGGGGTGTGCTGACTCTGAGCAATATGTGGTCTACAGCTACTGCAGGACCATTCCTGGACTTCCAAAGTCCCGCTGCACGGGTGGACATCCCTTGGCCATCTGATTTAACAATCGAGTGTCCCGGCAGGCCCAGAGACCGCACAATACTCAGATTTCTCACAGATACCACGGAGATATCAGACCCAGACTCCATTCTGACCCTTGTTGCCAAAGCCGCAATCTTGTGGCTAGAAGCCACTAAATTTACGCTCCAGTATGACCCTAGTGAGTACTTATATCAGGTAGAGAGCATCTGGCATTTAAATTGTTTCTTATCTAGCACTCAGTCCGCTCGAACAACTTTCATTTTCAAGTCGCTTCCAGACTCTCGATGCAGTTACGCGACAATTCATCAAGAAAATTTCTCCGCAAATTTCTTGTGGCTCTCTTGGAAAAAATCTTATACTTGGTCAGAACCTCTGCCTCTTGGCCTTAATTTTGCTCCACAAGCCTTTTATAACTCAAAATCTAGTCTCGTATGAAACTATCCTGTCTGCTCTGAGGTCCATTTCTCGCTCTCTTGTCACGATTGATTTGAAGGATTGGCAAATCTTCGACCCTATCTTTGGAGTAAGTTGACTCTAGCAATACCTTTACTTACAATGCTAATTTATTCTCTTAGATTATATGGCGTGATACATCGAGCGCCATCATTTTTCAGGTTAACAATTGCTCAAACACACTTGAGGTACAAACTGAGCTACTGCAGTTATTGGAGAACCTCAAGAATATAATGAAAGAATTATCCAGGTACTCTGAATCTGCTAGTAAGTTTGTGATTTCCCTGTTTTTTAGCATTTCACAAACTTGAAGCATTCGTAGGACTTCACGCGGAACAGATTGAACAAATGCATTCAGAGACTGTCGGAAGATGAACTGAATCTGTTTCGCTTGCTATAGGCTTTACTATACACTCTTACTAGTACACACTCATTTAATACTTCATGCACGTTTTCCGGGACTTTGGACTCTCGCTATAACTACTGTACATTCTGTCTTTTGAATTAATAATAATGATGATGCTATGTGCTATAAGCGTGATAGGCGCGGCAAGCCCAGCCGAGCCTCTATCTACGTCATTTGTACCTCCCCACCCTTGTATATAAGGTCCACAGATACTCTGCCGCCGCATTGCATCCATAGTCAACTCCATCATGAACACGAAAGAGTCCTTCACTTTGCCCTCCCTTCCCCCGACCGCCCATCATCCATCCGACGCCAGGCAACGCTCTACTGTTGCTGAACAGCCCATAGCATCATCAGGCATGGCTATTTCCCCTCCGAATGATCAAAGGAGGGAGCAGAATGAAGAGGAAGGACCAGCAAGAATAAGAGGAGGTTGTTTTCCCCTACCTGTAGGTTTATTCCAACAACAGTAGTACTTGTACTTACCCAAATCTTTCGGCAGAACGGGGGTTGTTGCTATATCATTCCCATTCCTTGTTGCTGTTAATAAATATCCGAATACGATTGGAGGAAGAGAGAGTTGATTGGACAGTATTTACGCATCATCTGAAAACCGTGTACCTATAATGTATTTTTACACTAGCCGTGAGGACACTTTACATATCTGCCTCTACGCAGGTGTACTTCGAGGTGACTCTAATCCAGCGAAATGCTTTAATCAGAAGGGCGAGCCCTAACATAAATGTACACAGTTGTAATACAGAGGTAAATCTAAAGAACGTCGTCGCATGAAGAATGTCTACGAAGAAATTGGAGTGGGTGAAGAATCGGAAATGTCAGTAAGTGCTTTCGGGGTATTGGGTGGATTGGTCCCCGCTTTTGCAACTTCGTGCGCAGAGTCAGATCCTGGGGGAGCACTTTCAGTTGGAAGTGGGGAATCGAAGGTATGTCGCAACATAGACTGCTCTGGAGTATCGGTACTGTCAAAAAGTACAAGTGTTTGACTTTGATTTCCGTCAGACAATGGGAATTCTGGTTGCGAAGTTCGCAACGGCGACGCATTTGGCGATTCAGAGGTTTCAACGTGAGCCGATGAAGCTGAGGACTGTGGGACTAGAGGTGGTATGGGAAGAGCTCTCGGGGGAGAAACTCTGTTGATGGAAGACGTATTAAAGGTGAGTCCAGGCTGAGGAAGAGGTCTGCGTTGATTTAGAGATGCCGCACGTAAAGGCAGATGGAATGATAAAGAATTTGTGGTAGCTATCGCTGCAGGTTGCTTTGGGTAATTCGAAGGAAGATAGTTTTGCTGAACTGTAACATCGTCTACCTCCTCGAGCTCTAATTCGACGGTCTTCTCCTACGCAATAGTGCAACGATCAGCCCACAATAAAGACTTCTATGGAGAGGTACATACGTCAAAGTCCTTGAAAGTTTGGTGTTCAGCGGGGATAGGCATCATCTTGCCGTCTTCAGTCACAATATGAAAAACACCATTCCCGATTTGGATGCTAGAAAATCGACGACTCTGCCGAGTGCTCGCCAATGGTACCTGGGATTCTGCGTCGTTCGATCCGTTCGACCGTAAAGTACGTGCAGAAAGACGTGCGTTGAGAGCTGCCAGCATACAGTTGGAGTATCTGTGAACGATCAACATTTAAAAAATACATCCCTCACAGAAATCGATCGCTCACATTTTGGGCAACATATAGAACCTATTCAAGTTAGTTTTAAATACCAGCGTGAGCTAGATAGCAGGACTCACAAAATATAATGAACCAAAGTATTACGAAATATAAAAAAGAAGAGCAATTCAGAAAGCGCGCCGAATGCAGTGATCATTCCCGTTTCTACTATCACTGTCATGAGCTTTTCAACCTTTAATTTTGCCGTGTCTCCTGTGAGTGAACGGGAGGCTCGAGGAAGCTGAAAATTTTTTGGCATGACTATCAGACTAGACGGTATAATTGATGGATAGTCGACGGGAACGCACTAAAATTACTAGTGATACTGCTATGATTATATCGCACACTGCACTTCCAGAGAGCCACACCTGTTTTATCAGTTTAAGTAACGAGCGAGACTCAATTCAGATCAAACACACCGCTATGAATATCCCCGAGAGTGACAGTGAGCCATCACCTACTCCTAGATAGGACTATACACACTGGTGAGTACAAGATATCTCAGAATTTCCAGGTTCTGAGAAATACCTGAGTCCCACTCCAAATCACTGCAAAACACTGAACGGTTGATATCTAAGTAGTAGAAAGGAAGTTGAAACGCAGAGTCAAAAGGTGGCAAAACAATACTCACCAGAATGATTAGTAGTAATAACAACAGAAGGCCCCAATACCTTCGGCCACCGATTTGATATATTCTGCGCACGTAAAAGCCATGTACAGTGAGAGAAGCTGTCAAGTCCGTTTATTGGGATGTGGAGACAGTACGGAGGAGCGGTTCGACCCACCAATTCCACACAATGGCCCGAGAGTTTTGAAGCCCCAAAGATTTGCCGTATCAAACAAATCGCCATATTCGACTATACTCCACGATGCAGCGAAAGTCGCAAAAAAGGTAGACAGCACCTCCACGAAGAAAAGAAATCCCACAGTTATCTTCATCCACCTCTGATCTTTCGGGAAGGCGATATAATAAATGACTGAAAGAAACATATAAAGCTCAGGTGCTGATACCTAGGGGAAAACTCACAGATCTGCACAACCAGAATTCCTTGTAACAGATAGCTGAATACATAACCCAGAAACTTCAAGCTATGAGTGTTTGATTCCTCAGACCACCAGGAGAACTCACGAGAGGAAGATCACTATTCTCAGCGAAATTTCAGTCCGAATTAGACACCGCGTAACTAAAAGATCATACTTACGTCAACGCAGAAAATTCCTCTGGAGAAGAGCCGGGGTCAGGAAATCCCATTGCTATGAACGACGCTCAGGTCTGGCGCCCCAGGCGTCCCCAAAAAATAAATACGCTTAAATAGTCGAAAAGAAGGTGTGAGCCCTCAGGTGAGGTGAAATAGAGGTTCTTGAACCTCAAGCACGTCAAGTGCTGACAGAAGGAACGAAAGAGGGTATGTGGGACGGAAAAGAAACCAATCATTCCGACTGCCTACGTAGTTATATGTTCTCTCCGTCGCTGTATAGAAGCTGTCTGAGGGATCAGTCCGGCGTGCCGGTAGCAGATTTCATCGAACAATCAGCGTTACCATCGAAGTCGAGGAGAATTGTAACGCCGGCGTATAATACATCATGGAAAGTAATTCAAGTGGATTATGCCTATCATCAGCAATGGATAGATTCTCTACTTCTCCCATTCGTCAGACCTTGTGATCAACAGAGCAGTAGGAAACAGGCACAGTCGAGAAGTGAGTTTTCGAAGTTGGATCTTCCAAGAATAGCGAGTGACTTACACGTCCGAATATAATCCCTAGGCCGTGGAAGCAGGCCGTAGGGAAAGCGAAGTCTTGCCGTTCGAAATCGAAACCCGACGGCCAGCTCGGAAGATTGTGTATTGAGCCCGGGAGTCGTCGACGACTTAGCAGAACTCTGGGCCTCTGCCACCAGTTGACATGGAAATAAGCTTGTATGCGCAGACGGCGAACCAAAAGACAGGATAGAAGATATCTTGAAAAAATGATGTCATCAATACGGTTTGACGCCACGATCTTTTCGACACTGGCTTTCCTAGAAGTATGCGACATAGTTAACACGAGAACGGGAAGTCTGTCGTGCGCACGACTAGCAAGCCTTTGGGACAGCCTATGCCATTGTGTAGCAACTCGTTCCTCGTACCAGTGCTTTCTTCCGGCTTCCTTCCTTCATACCGCAAAACCCATCAAAACGCGACTCATTCCTCGACGAGTGCACTCATTCTATTGGCCAACTCTCAGCATATGTAGCTCGACCAATCAGACATTAAAAAGGGTCCCCGAATCAATTTCGGAGGCGTTTATCATACTTGAATTAGCGTCTTGCACGTTTAATGAAGCAAAAAGGCATACAACGAAAGACGACAATCAACGGAATCAGATCATCATTCCAGTTTAATCATTCATGATTATCTTTTTAATCGAATTCATGCCTTTGATTTCATAGCGGTGCTCTAGGTTGGGATTCGGATGCAGAACCGCTCTCTTGGGGCGACTGCGCAAGAATCGTATAACAACGAGTTGGGGGCGATTTGGCCAGCTTGGACCTGTGGAAGTGGGTCGACGCATATCTATATCGAGCCCGAAATTAGTGGAATTAAAACAGACCCCACTACTCGCGCTTGATGGGTTGAATCTTGCAGCACTGGTCACTGCAGGTGCACGACCTACAACGGAATCAAGATATCAACCCTTCAACCGTTGACTTCCAAGCAGATACGTGAAACGTACCTTGTAGGTTTCGTCTGCCTGCGCCAGGAAGCAGAAACTGCCAAAGAGAATAAGCCCAGGATGATTGCCGTTTTGGGCCTTGATTCTTCATGAAGGATCAAGTCAACGAAATCGGCATTGAAGACAAGATGATCACTGTAGAGCCTCGGTAGCTTGCTGGTCCGTCTCTTTCGTTCGATCTCCGATATCAAGTCGCCAAACTAATGACCATGTATTGCCGACTCCTTAGGGACGATCATAAGGATCTTCACTTTTTTTCGGCAACACTGATGTCAGCGGGAACAGTTCAGTCCGTCTCCATTTCTCCTGACTGATAAATGAGGCTGACCGTTGAAAAAACTTTTAGGAAGGAACAATGCTAATCCTCAAGCTCAAGTCACCATGTGCAACCCGCTTTCATCCCCTTTTCATCCAGAAATGAACGATGACAGTCTTAATATAATCTCTTGACACGATCATCTTGATGCTAAACTAAACGCCAGCATTGTATTCGAGTATCGTCTTTCGCCGATATGAAACACTGCAGTAGTGAAAACACCATCTAACACTTGCAGCCTTGACACCAACATAGTTTCCCCAACAAGCCAGCCTGAAAATAACCGTCCAACTCGGATCGACACACAACTGCAGGGGGAAGAAAGCACACCTGTAATCTGACATTCTAGACCGCGAGGAACTCCAAGGCACCATCGCAGGACATCTACCCACCCGTGAGATCCGGACACGGCTATGATCAAAATTCAGACCTCTGAATGAGAAACGGGGGATGCGCAGTTTAGAATAGACCGAATACCACTAGCATATGCAAGTACCAAGGATTGATGTAGATGCTAACTTATATCTGTCAAACCGTTTTGGTCGGAGACGAACTGATCGTCCGCGCTAGCATTCTAGCAACGGTGAATCAACTTGATAGATATTAGAGACTCTGGGTGTCGTTTGGTATCATACCCTTCATCGTCCGCTTCTTGGACGACAGTGACACAAAATTGGGCAAGACTGAAGCTGAAGTATAAGCGCGTAACCGGCAAATTAGGGGCACGCGTGAAAATTGCCACGTCAGCAACTGACAGTATTGCCGCCATGCTAACCTCGCTCCACCGGCCGCTGTACGCTTCGCTGTGAAAAGCAAGTACAGCAGCAGAGCGAAAAACACAGCTCAAGCCAACGTCAAACGCCGGTACTTGGCGCAGTTTGTAGTTGGAATTGTAAAACTTTCTTTGATTCTGCTTGTGTAAAAAAGTCCATGATACAAGAACGAAAACACTACGGGAGGCAAGTCTGAAGAAAAGAAGAGACATAGAAAGGGAAAAAGCAATAAAAATATTGACAAGACAGAGTATGAAATCCATGCAATCCAGGGCAACTCCTCTTCACTGCCAGACAACCTAGTCAACACGCAGACGCCATCTATCAATTCTAGCGTAGGCGGAAAAGCAAGTGTAGAAAGTACGATGAAAGCATAAGAGGGTCCCAGTTATAAAAGCAAAAAATAAGAACGCGGTCATTCTGGTGATATATACAAGCGGGTTGGATGGATTGGGTTCGGGGATCGCAGGGTGATAAAAGGAACCCAGTCCTTGACACTTTTCGCAAGGACCAGAGTGTGTAGCGTCGGGGAGAGGTGTGGGAAGGGAGGTCAGTGGTATCGTATGGGCTCCATATTTAGTCGTGCAACGTAAGGTATGCGTGAGTAGCGTAAGGACGTTCTTGTAGATTTTATGTTGGCGTCTTTGTGGGTAATGTAATGCAAGAATAAGTTAAGCTTTGTCTCTAGTCAGATTAGACCATAGACTGTGGTCTGCTGGGTGGTAATGATGTCGCACGACGCGAAGGTTTCGGAGTGGGTCGGCGAAACGTCTAAAGGCAATGAAAGGGGAACGGAGAATTAATTGGGAAAACTCCAGTGAATAACAAAACTCATGACGCACATGCCGCGACATTATTATCTTTGCCATGGATATGGGTTCCTGAGATTGGTATATCGAGGCCACTGTGGTCCGGAGTCAGATATGCCTCCATGAATAAACGAGGGTAAAACGCACTGGGTTGTTCAAATGTTGGACCACCACGACGTGGTGGTGATGGCGACCGAGGTTGTTGCGTTAGCTGAGACGGTAACGAGCGAGATAAGACCGAGCCCGCATTTAACCCGACACCTTTACCGACCATGGTATTGGTCGGTGCAGTCAACGTTATGGGGAGACTGACGGGTAGACTGTCCAATCCAAAAATGCGCCATGAAACCGACTTCTTTTCCACATCCCGACTCGCTTGCTTTTCCTTCTCAACGTTGACCGGAAGTGTTCGGGAGCGGCCAAAGGCGAACCGGATGACGAGAACAACACCGAAAGCGGCGACGAACCAGAGGAGAAGAGGAGAGCATAGGGGGAGTTTTGGTGAGAACCCTATGAGGTTGAACTCCACGGGATTGCAGGGGAGGTGCATGGTGAAAAAGGACGACCCGGTGACGGAAACTCGAAAAGAAATATGCGAGTGTCGACGACACAGGGATTGGCAGTCCTAGCACGACGTGGACGAGGCTGTGAACGCAGTGGGTGAAGCCAACGGTAACCATTCATTCTCTTCTCCCTTTTATCATCCGCACATTATGTAAGCTCCTTTACTCACGAAGAACCTTCGCTCCATCGCTTGTTCCCTCTCATTTCGCTCCTTCTTCCGAGGACCCTTGCCTACTTATCAGCCTTCTTCTAGTGTATCCTTAACCATTTTTTTCATAGTTTCAGGCCAGAGAAAAATCCAGTCCTGGCTCAGTCTTTCTGTTTATCTACTTACATCTCAATCTCAATCATGATGAAATGATGTCCCCGGTGATGAGATATCTCAGAACATCTTCCCTTCTACCGTGTAATCCCCGCCATACGCCGTGGGACCCCACCGGTACCGCGTCACTATTGTCAAAGTATTCATTTGTCTCCTTGTGAGCTGGCCAATCCAAGGAGCTGTGTACCTACGTGTCTTCCTGGACGTTTAATCCTCTAGAATCTGCGGTAGTCTGTGCATAATGCACCTCCGAGGAAGGAGGTCCCGTGTTATCACCCCAGAGGCTAGCAGGTTTATCCGGGTTTACGGCTCTCTATACTAGGGCCATTGCGCGATGTAGATAACATTTCACGGCAGCACTCTTTCCTTCTATGTTTTACGTCCCCTCAGAATCCGAGTATATGAGGGGACTGAAGTTTACCAAGGTCCGTCGAGAAAAATTTTCCCTTGAAAAAACGAAATTGTATTCTCTCTAGCCGGTGCGAGCCTGATGGCGGCGTTCTACTGAGCGTCGCGTCTAGCGAAGAGCAAATCTTTTCTCCAGAACCGAATGGTACAAGACCTTAAAACGCCCGCACTTGTATAGTCTCGTCACACTAACCCTCTTCGCGGTTTTGTGAAAGGGAAAAGTGATTGTCATCTGGAACTGTTGTGCGTTGGCACAATTTCGTACTCTTCTCGAGTTCATTTAACGCAAAGGTTATCTATCGTTCGTCCGACGGAACCTTACAGGCGATCTGGTACTTATCTTTTGGTATGTGCCTTGTGGCCCTGAAAAGATTCGAAGAGCTCGAGCCTCTTCAAGGTTAGACTCTCCTGTCTGTATTGCGCGTTGTTGAGGTTTGATCGAGGCGTGCATACACTCGTAAAGCTGAAGTAAGTTCGATTTCAGCTTCATGTAAACGCGCTATGTATAAGAAGTAAACGCCACGACCATCTGTCATTGACACCCCTATCTAGGGTGGCAAGGCTCGATTTGGAATTAGAGGCAGAGGTCATGGAAGGAACGGGTGCACATTGATGGATCTCTTCATGAAAAGCAAGCATGCATGCAACAGAGCACATATCCATACTTCGAGACGTCATTGAACACGTCGTCAATGTACTTTCTGCCAAGTACTTCGAGTTGCAAGGGACTGAGCTATGAGGAGCATGTTTGTCCGAACCTCAGTAATTAACCAACGATACTCCGTCTCGCCGCAAGGTAGCTTGGGCAGACTAATATCGGTTTGAATGCCCGCAAAGGAGAATTAAAGCCCTATAATGTCCCGCGAGGCATTATAGTGTGCTATAAGTAACGTATGGGCGTGGATCAGGTGCACTGGCATACGTCCTATTCCTATTCACAGTTCAGGCACTGTAAAGCCTTATAGGGAGCAGAGCATAAGTATTGTGTATTAGTGGCTTCCTGGACACGTTGTACTTATTTAAATGCAAGGGATGTATTGTGACCTGTCGTCGCCCCAGACAGCCCCAGACTCGTCATGAATATGAGTAATTATTCAAGTGAACTTGGATAGGTCATGGCAACGACAACGGTCGCAAGTAGCAACCCAATTGGTCGCGATCAGAAATAGTCACAACAGACTCGCAGACATGGGAGGATACCGGATGAGCGTCGGATTGGCAATGGGCAATGAGGAATTCCGGTTGTTGTTCCATCCCAGACTTGAGCACAACGTTGTCCTGGGACCTGGGTTGGATGTACCGGATGTGAGAACTCAGAGAAGGACTTCAAGAAGAGAAGGATTGGACTGCGAAGAGTAATACCCGAGGCTCAAATCCCTGTCCCGGCTAATCCCGTCCTGTGCGACCGAGCTGGCGAGGAAAAGTCCGATTCTCAGTTACTATAGGTAGGGATTGGAAAGTACACGGTCTCGAGAACTCGTTCCTGAGAGAAAATCGAAAGTGCGAATGCAAAAACCTAATTCGCGCGTGGACGAAGGGACTTTTCCAGAAGCAGACTAGAGGGTTCCTATTTGCGATGCACACACAGGAATTGCGAATACCACTCGGAGTTCGGTGCAGCTGAGCTGTAGCTGTCACCGTAAAACTACTAGGTTTTAGATTAGACAGGGATTGTTCAGTCTTTGATGCGGTGCTTGAAGACGATGTTGAGCTTTCAGATTGAAACTTTGTGACGGGTTCGGGAAGAAGAATGCCTTGCCAAATCTGCGGTAAGATATCATCGTTGATGCTGCTTGAAATAGCTTGGATTGTGAAAAGTCCCTAGAGGCTACTAGATTGATCAACAGCTTTGCCAAAAGAGAAAGCACCATGGCACACGAGTGGGGAAGGGAAACATCCGTGAGACATATAGTGACTGACGCCGCCGAACATGACGCAACCTGCTCCTGAAGATATCCAAGAAGCTCTGTATACAAGCAACTAGTCCCAAAAATTGAGCGTGCAGTTTCCGGGGACTGAAGCGCGTCACGAGCAAAGCTGTTGAAAGTCTGCGTCGGTATGTCTACCAACTGAGTCTGCCTTCGTGGAAATACTGATATCAATAGTCTACGGGCGTTTATCTGTCAATAACTCAACGAATGTCACTGTAGCCTATATCGCTATACAGGCACATCTACGATACGGAAACTGGACGGAGTGTAGACTGGACTGATTTAAGGCTTTGAGAAGGATACAAGACGTATATCCATATTCATTTTGATTTCTTTGGCGAATACCATGGCATCAAGAGTTGCTGCTACCAAACGTGTTGGAAAGGAGGCGAAGGGAAGAGGACGAGGATCCTATGCTTCAAAGGCATGTAATATGTGCAGACGAAAGTACGTTCCGACTTGATGATTTCTCGATCAAGTCATTGATATCTTTTGAAGGAAAGTTAGGTGCGATGAGAAGAAGCCAGTTTGTAGCGCCTGCTTGGCGTCTGGACGCGAGGCCGAGGTGAGTGCCTATTCAAAAACGCACTTTCTATCGGTTGTTTGACGGTTATATTATCAGTGTCAATATACTGGCCAGACTGCGCGTCAACCTCGGACTCAAGCTCATTTCAGTGCTATCAAGAACTATGCAAACGCCCTCAGACGATATGCAAATATGCTCGAATCCATGCTAGAGAAATGCCAGAAGGAACATGGTACTTCGACCTTCGAAGGCAAATCGTATCTGCAACTGCGACCAAAGGCACCTTTTGATGAAGAGGATGACCAAGAGACGGCGCATGATTCTGACGACACGGTTTCCTCGATCTCAGAAGGTAGCGATATTGGGGAACTATGTTTTCCGACCCAGGATCTGAAGGTAGCAATATCTACTAGTATTTGAGCTTCTTCCCTGATTTGACCTTTTTATTAGTTGGAAGACAGGCACCTTGTGTATTACGGAACTGCAGCTCCATTCAGATATGCTTCAGACCACCCTGACCCACCCGACGATACCCCTCCAAGGACGTCGAGGTTCTCCGAGATAAACTCTAATCCCAGAGATCGGTATGTTTTGATGATAGATGGCGTAGACCCTAGCCACTGCAACCCATACTTTGAGTGGGCCCGACATTTGCCTTCCCATGTGCCCCTTGACCGTAGAGAACATGACAGGTGTGTTTTCCTGTGTCGTAGACGTACTGCTATTGAATATCTTCCACAGAATTCTCGATTTACTCTTCAAATTCTTTTCTAGCTGGTGTCTCCGGGTCGTACCTACTCTCTTCCTGAGGGACATGTATCGATACCTTAGTGTTCCGCGCAGCGAGATGCCTACTAAAAGGTCGCATTATTCGCCAATGCTACACAACGCACTTCTTTCAGTTGCCGCCGCTTTCTCAGACGATCCTCGTATTCGCGATTACAAGACGCGAAAGTGCTTTGCAGATGAGGCGAAGAGATTGATAGACGAAGGGTGCGCAGAACCTAATGTCAGCGTCGTCCATGCACTGTCTATTCTAGGCAGTTTCCATTCGTCTAGTGGAGAGCACGGGCTGGGGTACATATACTTTGGGATGAGTGCACGCGTCAGTCAAGCTTGTGTGTCGCATCTTATCTCTGTCAGCGTCTTGCACTGAACGATTTGCAGTGGGTCTCAATGTTGACTGCTCTGGATGGGTAGAATCCGGAAAGATCGCACTTCACGATATTCATGACCGATATTGGTGTTACTGGACCACCTTTTCTCAAGATGTCTGTTGGTCACTTTATGTCGGACGTGACTTTGGCATGCCCGAACCACCAGAGAAACACAAGATACCCGTACCATTTGTTGATACAGATTATGATCAAATTTCCTGGGAATACCCGCCTTCAAAAGTTCCCCCTCAGCCGAATTATCTTTCCAGGACCTTTGCGGCTACTTGTGAACTCTTGATGATTGCAAGACGTGTTATGGATATTGTGTAAGCCGGTTCTGTCATTTCCACGAGCCGTCATGTACTCACGTTGGACCTACAAGGAATGCGTTGCATGCTGCAGGCAACCGACGAGAAGTAGGTGACGAGATGATCAGTAGCATAGAGTATGCGGTTGTTTCAATTGACCTGCCAGTAGGCTAACCTTCTCATCAGTTTGAAACTACACGACTGGAAGAGCAACTTACCTCCTGAAGTCGATGTCACTCTTGCTAATAAGAACAATTGCACGCCGCATCGTCTAATGGTGCACCTTGCTTTTCATTGGATATTTATCATTCTGCATCGACCTTTCTTCCTTCGCAAGAAACGCTCTTCTTCTGATAAAGATATTGACCACGTCAAAGTATGATTGTTTATCTCCCACCTCATCTAGTATTGACCTTGTATATTTTGTATATCCAGCTCTGCAAAACCGCAGCCGAGAACGTCATGGACCTAACAAACACCTGGCGGTCATTATACACACTACGTTACATCCCAATCACCATTATTCAAGTTGTCTTCGCTGCTGGGACTATATTCATTCTTTTAGCAATCCAAGCCACATCAGGCTTACGCGTTGCAAAAGAGTCCCTTCGACACTATCTTTCTCAAGCGGAATTATGTGTGCAGTACCTGAACGAAATGGGACAGTCGTGGAAATGCGCGTCGGATATAGCAGATATTCTGAAGAAATTGTTACAGCAGCAACTAAAGCCTGTATTGGAGAAGAAGCTTGTGCAGTCAAGCAAGAAGCATGGAAAAGAGGTCGAGGCAACGACATCGTCAACCGTTTCTGTGCCGACTTCGCACCCAGTTCCTTACCCTGGATACCAAAAACTTGTACCGTCAACAGCTTACGCTAGCCCTCCCAGAACTCCTGCCAACGACTCGTGGCTCCCATACGGCGACAGACACACTGGTTCTACTCCATCATATACCCCGACTGCGTCATCGGTATACTCGGGTCAGAGCATCTCTCCAGCTGAAGCTCCACTGCACGATTTCGGTTTTCCTTCCATGGAAACGGCTGGATTTTTGGCAATGGCCGATGGGGAGGGGTTCTCCCATGCACCTTTTATCGCACCATTCCATACTGTAGGATTAGATGCGGACGATATGGGGTACCATATCCAGCACAGTGACGAGAACATGCTATGGCCAGAAGAGACGGCAATGACCGACTGGCAGGATATGGACTTTGCTTCGCTCCAACATTATCTTGGAGGTGGTGGGAATACGTCGCAGTGAGAAAGCGAGCTTGCGTCGTGTGTTCCTTACTGTATTTTTTCTATTGTACTATTGCCTTGTATGAGTATTGCTGGTATCAAGAAATATGTATACGACATGTATTGTACATCGCGTATGATAATGTAGTAGTTACCCAAGCCTATGCAAGGTAGACCTTGACATCATCGATAAAGTTCCAAGCAGGGGCCTTGCCTCCCTGAAATTGTAGAACGTCATTTCCTTGGGCGACCATGTTGTCATACTGATGGAAAGTCCAATGACTATATCCCGGCTTGATGCTGTCTATCATTTCACCGTTCCAATGAATCTCGACAAACGTGCTAGCTTGGAAATAGGGACCGCTAAAGTCACTGTTGAGCCAGAACTGCAAAGAGTAAGTCTTCCCTGCTTCAGTCTCGAGAGCTTTTGATGGCGTCAGAACACCAGGGAATGGATCTCTCGCGTCTGCAGAGCCAAGTAGCGCAACTCCATGTCCAGTTCGGGCGTATGGTGCGTAGTGGAAGATGGTTGCATCAAAGTAGCCGAAACTGGGGGAGAGACCCTTCCACATGTCGTATCCAGATGTGAAGCAGAAATCGGAGCAACTATTGTATTCCTCGAAACCTCCATCCAAGACAAAGTTTTTGCGAGCGTAACCTCGAGAGAGGGTTACTTGCAGGTGATCACCATTGGACATGTATTGGCCATGGTTGGTGGCAGTGCTCTCGTCAGTGACAAGATAATACTGGCAGACATGATGAGTACACAAGTCGCAGTTGAAGCATAGGGACCTTACCAGGGCACACGTGTATGTCGTTGGAACATCGTTGACGACGGCTCGCCAAATGTTAAAGTAACTGCAACCACCGCCTTTTAAAGAACTCAGTTGAGGTCACGAGGTCAAGAAAAAGGTATTATTCACCTTGACTATCTGCGTTGCGACTGCTGCAAATGTCAGCACAGGCTTGAACATCGTATCTGTCGAGCATCACAAAACCCATAAACTTTAAAGTTGGTTAGAATCTTTCCAAACAGACGAGACGACAAGCACGTACACCGGGAGCTTCATTGGCACCATCAGTGGGGCCAAAAACAAGATCATAACCATCGGGAGTATCGGTTCTGTTCAAAGCGTCCTTTTTGGCATACCCACTACTTCCACTGACATAGGTCAACGCGTGGGGAGGTTCCTCGAGTTGTTGGCCTCCTCTGTTAGTTTTCTCGGTGGCGACATGCACGTCAGAGTAGAGTGCGCATTTCAGGTTGGATTTTTCGCTAAAGACCCAGTCTAGCAAAGGGTTGTTGTACTCGTAGTACATGTTCACGAAAACTATAAATCGGTCAGTTTTTTCAATAGGTTTCCGAAAGGAAGGCAACTCACCACAAGAATCTGTACGGTCACAAAAGTCGAGACATTGACCAACGCCAATACTGTAAGTCGAGTTGTCAACGAGAGTGTACGTCAAGTAGCCCGTTCCTTCGATGGATGCATCTCGGTCATCAAAGCCGTTTCCAGCGCCAGAAAAAACTTCTTCATAATCACTGGGCGAACGCTTAACCAACGAACGGCGTGTTTTTGTGATCGAGCCGACAGTGGTATTCACGAGATCACCGTCTACAGCAGTGATGGTTGTAGGAGGAGGCGGGAGGTTTGGAGGAGTGTCAGTCTTTGGACCCGACTTTTGGTCAACCTGTGTAGCAGTAGATACGATTCTGTCGGTGTCGGTTGTAGCGCCATTGATAGTGTTGATACCAGTTGAATCGGGCTCGCCTTGAGATGCAGGAGGAACGATGGTGCCCTCTGCTAAAACGCGGTCAGCACTGGCAGAGCAAAATGCGACTGGATTTGACACCTACCAACGATTGACACCGCAAGAGTAGTGAGCACTGCCAGCTGAGAGAGCGAAAACATGTTGACTTTTCTTGGGATTGTGCTCATAGAGGTTGCTTTTATAGATGCACGTAGACCACGTCGGTAATTAATCTCGAGAGTTGGTCCCGTCATCACGACCGTAATTTCCGAGCTGGGGGTTCTTTCATACGACGGCGTTAAGCTAGCTGTAGCTCGGTGAAAGCGAAAAAGCGGTAAAAAGAGGAAAGTGATGACAGTAGATGGAGGTTCCCGAAGTCCACGACCATCCAGGTCCGATTCCAGTTGACCAATGACATCGATAAATTTCGGTTCAAACAAAAAAGAAGCCACTTTCTGAATGACAGGGAGGCGAAAAAGAAACGCTGAGGGGGAGTGCGCCTGGTCTGGCTATCATCGCGCACAAGGAATGCGCTAAATGAGCGGATCTTTTCTTCACGAAGCAGACAAAAGTCGGGTGTACCAGGAGCGACTTCGATTTTAAGCGTATTTTCAACGTGATACGGGGCTAGATCTCGAGAATAGTTGAACATTGGACTCCAAATCAGACTCAAATTGGGCAGAAGGTAGCAGGACTGACCCAGTAGCTACTGTCTTGGAGGGACAAGACAAAGTTTTTATTGTATGCCATTTACTGCAACGCCCCTCGAAGGTATTGCTATTCTGACAGTTTATGTCGTGTTGAGCACGCGCTATCCCAGAAGATTCTAGCCTAGGAGAAACATCCATTTTTTAGTTATTTTAGACACCTGGCCCTGACAGCGGCAATAGACAATGATGTTCCTTTGTGTAATATCGGCCCCGTTGAGTGTATACGCGCGGACCAGAAAAGATTGAGGGAATACGCCAGCCAACGGGTTCAAATTTATTTCCAAACGCATTTTAGACTCGGATATGAGAGCAAACTTGGTCATGTTGACGCGAAAAGCATTGACACGTCAAGCATCTAATAATGAAAATTTTTTGGTGTTTAGGTTGAGTATTAGAACAGTCTAGTAAGATACAAGATGGAGTCTAAATCAGATTGCCTGGATGGATTGTTTCAATTTCTGCTCGGATGAAAAGGCAAGTCGACGTACCTTGGGCGCGACACTGGCTATTTTCCCCCAGCCCTTGAGCTTCAAATCCGCACTGACCACTCCACCAATACGTGTCCCTAGCATCTCCCTCTTGTTATTCAACAGTACAGCCGCGTTGTCGTCGAAACGGATAAAACGGCCGTCAGGCCTCCGTACAGGTTTTTTGGTGCGGACAATGACTGCACGTCTGACGTCTCCTTTCTTGACCTTGACGGCGGTGACCGAGGCTTGTGCAGCAGCTGAGACGGGTCGAGCATTCTTGACGACACAGACGATTTCGTCGCCTACAGAACCCCAGCCATTGTTGACCTTGTTTTTTAAAACGTTGACGCACTCGACAAGGAGGGCACCAGAGTTATCTATGACCTGTAACGTGTTTGAATTTTGAGATGCATAATAATTTTGAAGAGACGTACATTGAGGGTGCTTTTGAGGCCAATCATGGACCTGACGAGTGATAGTGATAGTGGTTAGAAGTCAAATGTGACGCAAGCGGCTAAACTCCACTCTACAATCTCTTCCTTCTACCACAACCATCTGCCTCACTTTTCGCGTCTAATTTGTATTCAACATGGTTGCTTCGCGCCGAGGAAGTGGTAGTATTGTCCTGCCCAGTGGGCAGACGATGGCCTTTCACACTAGGACTCACGAAGAGGAGGATCTTCCTCATGCAACCAAGAAGTACGCTCTCTACAGCTGACCAGAATAGAGCAAACATAGTAATGGCGTAAATTCCGATAGGACTATGGCAGATCATCTGCGGAAATATGAGAGTCTGTTCGTATTACTTTTGATTTTCTGGTCGCATTTGTTCTGATCCTTGTCGATTCTATCTAAAGCTTTACCCTTACACCTCAAAGGATGCGTATGATTGTCGAGGCATTCAAGGACACTCTTGAATTAGGATTGCAAAAACCCAAGCAAGTAGTCGTGAGTCTTTGTAGCAAACTTCATGTTCTATATCAGTTCTGAGATATGCTAGCCCATGATTCCAACCTTTGTGTTCGGTTATCCCACTGGCCAAGAACGAGGCGACTTCCTTGCACTAGACCTTGGTCTGGATTTCTTTCTTTTCTTGTCTTGACCCGGGTCTCATCTTTCCTTTTCTTGCCAGGTGGTACAAATCTTCGTGTCTGTCTCGTCACCCTCCAGGGAGACGGTAAATTCGAGATGACCCAATCGAAATACCGTCTTACTGAGGAACAAAAACAAGACGAGGGTCAAAAGCTTTTTGATTTCTGTGCAGAATGTCTCAAGACCTTTATTGATACTAATTACGTCGATGAGAATGGCAATTCTACCTTGAAAGAAGGAGAATTGTTGCCTCTTGGTTTTACGGTATGATATCTTTTTATTGTTATTTTGTGCCACCGATTGAATGACGTTCTACAGTTCTCTTATCCTTGCAATCAGAACCGTATCGATCATGGAGAACTCATTCGCTGGACTAAAGGGTTCGGAGCCAAAAACACTGAAGGCAGAGATGTGGCGGAGATGTTCAAGAAATCACTCGAGAAATATGTATGTACATCCTTATCTTTTTCTCGGTATGATACTAAGTAATCCCAAGAACGTTCCCATTATAATGACAGCACTGATCAACGACACCACTGGTACCCTTATTGCCTCCCACTACGTCAACCCTCGTACCAAGATTGCTGTCATCTTTGGCACTGGTTGCAATGCTGCATACATGGAAAACGTTCGTGATATCGAAAAGATCAAGGACCTTGGTATCGATGATAATGCACAAATGGCTATCAATTGCGAATGGGGCGCTTTTGACTCTTTCGAGCATGAACATCTTCCAAGGACGAAATACGATGCTACCGTTGATGAGCAATCGAACAAACCAGGAGAACAAGCATTCGAGGTCAGATTCATCATACTCGATGAGAGCCGAGCCGCTCATGTAACACAAATTACAGAAACTCATTTCTGGAAGATATCTTGGAGAAATTTTGCGTCTGGTCATTTGTGAACTTATCGACGAGGGTGTGCTCTTCTTGGGTCAGAACACTTACAAGTTGGAAATCCCTTACTGTTTCGAGACCGCTTTCCTGTCATTGATGGAAAGGTTAGTAATCGATCGTGGTTTTAGGAAGGACCATCTAGCTGACGATGTTGGCAGTGACCCTACGGATGAGTTGCTCATGATCATTGGTATCTTCACTCACTTCTTTGCTGTCGAGACGACACTTGCAGAGCGACAATTCTTCCGCGCACTCGCAATGTTGATCGGTCGTAGAGCCGCTCGTCTTAGCGCTTGTGGTATCGCTGCCATTGCTAGCAAGATGAATTATGTCGAGGATGGATGCCTAGTCGGCGCTGATGGGTCCCTGTATAATGTGAGTTGTTGACTCTTCTATCTTAGTTTCCTTAATGACGTATCTATCTCAGAAATACCCCAGCTTTGCTGATAGAGTACACGAGGGTCTGGTCGATATTTTCGGAGAGAAGGGCAGGTGTGTACTGTTTCCCTTTCGCAAACGGATTCTCTCTGACTAAAATAAACCAGGAATATCATTACCCATCATGCCGAAGATGGTAGTGGTGTTGGCAGTGCTATTATAGCTGGTATGTAGTGTGAATCTCGACAACAAGCTTTCCTTGCTAATCTTTCCCCTCAGCAATGACGAAGGCTAGGAGAGACGCCGGGCTGTACCCCAACGTCTAATCGCTCACAGACTCTATATATATCTTATATTAAGAAACACGGGGATGGACTGGACAGTTGAATCGAAATCAAAAATTGTAAACTGTATGTGTTTCCAGTGTACTATACCTCGTTCCCTATGTGCACTATCTGCTTCGACGAGAATTATAGACTATCAAATATCAAATCTCAGAATTATCCATGTCGTAAACCAGCAGAAAGAACAACTGACGTATCTGGCTACGTCCATGAGAACATTAACTCACCGGAAACTCCTCGGTGAACTCATCATGTCGAAACCCCTACCACCTGACATGTTTTGCGTACCACCCTCACGTGCTCAGGTTCTAACTCTCTCAACACCTATCCGTTGTCGCGGTCCGGTGCATTACAGTCGGACATGTGCACCCGCTCGCAGGTGTATAAATTCGAGCAGAGAATGGTGGAACACTGATCTTTCCAGTAACAACAATGCGTTCTGCCGTTTTTTCTCTGGCTGCGCTTTACGTTGCATCGAGTACTGTTTTTGCCCTCACGCCAACCGTGACCCAACGTGCTTCAAATGCAGCATGTACCTTGACAGCAACTGGTGGCGATGACGCTCCCCAGTTCCTGAATGCTGCACAAACTTGTGATACAGTGGTCATTCCAGAGGGCGAGACTTTGGATATTCAGACGCGGCTGAATATGACTGGCTTGTCTAATACGAATATTGTGAACCTCGCGTTTGTCTCTGCCTCCTGCACTACTGACAAGCCCACTTCGTAGAACTTGCAGGGGACTATTCGCTTTAACCCAGACATTGACTACTGGACTGGGGTAAGGTTATAAGCTTCAGAAAGTTTTTGTATTAATATGCTTTGCTACAGAATGCCTTCTTTATCCCATTCCAGACTCAAGTCACTTTCTGGCTTTTGGGAGGTGAAAACATCGTCTTGAATGGAGGCGGAACTTTGGACGGTGCTGGGCAGGTACGTCACTTCCTACTGACGATATGGACATTTCTAAACAAATTCTCATAGGCGTGGTACGATGCATTGTGCGTTCTGTTTGCTTCCATACTCTGTATATCGCTAGATACTGATAACCTAAACCAGCGCATCGAACTCGAGTCTATTAAGGCCTATTATCATGACTCTCTTCCAAGCTGAAAACGTCCTCGTAGAAAACATTCATATGATCAATAGTCCTGAATGGCACAACTTGGTTAGGTTCTCAGACGTTTTGGCCTCTATTGAAGCTGACGCTAGGACGATCAGGTCAACGAGGCTCAAAATGTGGTGTTCACTAACATTACGATTCACGCAGAATCGACTTCAAAAAACGATGTCAAGAATACGGATGGATGGAACACCTATAGGAGTGATAATGTCACCATCAAGGACTCAGTTATTGTGAATGGAGACGATTGCGTTAGTTTCAAACCCAGTAGGCATTCAACTCTTGTGAAACGGGGCACACCCTGACTTAAGTCCACGGCAGATTCAACAAACATCTTCGTGTCCAACTTGGACTGTACCGGTTCCCAGTACGTTCTGAGATTTTGACCTTGTCTCTTTAATGCATGTCTAATTCCTTTTGGCAGTGGTATCTCGGTTGGGTATGTATTGCTTGGCTCGATGATTTTTTTTTTCGCTGGAACATTTGTAGATCGCTTGGTCAATTCCCTGGCATGTTCGACATCGTCCGTAACGTCACCGCCGTGTACGCTTTTTTAGGTGGACTGCGCAAACCTTTCCAGCTGATATTTTACCCCCAGGGACATTCGCATGTCTGACGCACAAAATGGAGCTCGTATCAAGGCTTGGGCCGGTCCAAACGTTGGAAGCGGCATCGTCCAGAACATTACATTCCGAAACTTTGTTGTGAACAATGTCGACAATCCCGTCGTTATTGACCAGGTATGTGTTTTTTTCTGCGTAGTCGCCCGTGAAATCTCTTGACAATGGTTCTGTAAAGTGCTACATGACGGATGCAGATGTTTGCGCAGAGTTCCCGTCCAACACCTTTATCCAAGATATCTTCTTCAACAAGTGAGTACTATTAACTATAATCTATTCCAGCAATCTTATCTTTTGGTTTCTAGCATTTCCGGGACAGCGTCTGGAGCTACTGTCGCATCCCTTGCATGCTCGCCAGATGGGAGGTGTAGCGATATCAACGTTAACGGCCTAGAGGGTCTCAGGTAAATAACAACACAATACCATTAGTGCCATCTCTAACTGCAGACTTTAGTGCTGGTTCAGGGACGACCACTTTCAAGTGTCAGAATGTAGAATTGGAGGGCGACAGTGTTGATTTGTTCCCCGAGTGCACGGATACGAGTAATGACTAGGAAGATGTATACTGATCTGTAAAATACTGTACCTACCAGAGAGTGACTACGAATCTTATTTGACTAGTTGAAAGTTCTCCATAAGAATTGCTGTTAAATATTATTGTTGGCGGCAAAAATACGGCAACGCGGTGATACTTTTCTTAACCTTTCCTACATCGACAACGCGCGACTGGGCCACTATCTAAGCACGACTGCGACTGGTCAAAGGCATCCTTGAACAGAGAAGATATCTAATGGCTTCACTTATCGCCATTCTCGACCTCAAAGGCAAACCTCTCATACAAAGATCCTACCGCGACGACGTTCCTCCATCCTACGTGGAACGTTTTCTTCCTATTATCCTCGAGATTGAAGAGGAGGGACAGCAGGTTACACCATGTTTCTCTAGAGAAGGGATAAACTACATGCATATCAGACACTCAAACTTGTATCGTGCGTCGTCGTGATCCTGCCCTCTCACTACTTTTCTCATGTCTTTTACGCAGTCCTTGCACTTTCCAGGCGGAACACGAATGCAGCAGAAACTATAATATTCCTTCATCGCCTCTCCCAGGTCCTTGTCGAATACTTCAAAGAGCTGGAAGAAGAATCGATTCGAGACAATTTTGTCATCATATACGAGCTTATGGACGAGATGATGGACTTCGGATACCCGCAAACCACCGAGAGCAAGATCCTGCAGGAATATATTACACAAGAGTCTTACAAACTCGAGGTGCAGGTCCGACCACCAATGGCAGTAACGAATGCTGTGTCGTGGAGAACAGAGGGAATCAGATACAGGAAGAACGAGGTTTTCTTGGATGTGATCGAGAGCGTGAATATGCTGGTGAACTCATCGGGATCGGTGGTGCGGTCAGAGATTCTAGGCGCGGTGAAGATGAAATGCTACCTGTCAGGAATGCCCGAGTTGCGATTGGGTTTGAATGATAAGGTCATGTTTGAGAGTACAGGGCGAAGTGGGTGCTATTTTTGGTGTTTTTTCTTCATTAGCTGACACGGCGTACAGCTGCTAGAGGCAAGTCTATCGAGATGGAAGATGTCAAATTCCACCAGTGTGTCCGACTGTCTCGATTCGAAAACGACCGGACAATTTCCTTTATCCCGCCTGATGGAGAGTTCGAGTTGATGAGCTACCGTAAGCCTTAAACTGGTTTCGCAATGTTACTGTTCCGCTCATTTTTTGTTCAAGGGCTATCTACTCCCGTCAAACCACTCATATGGGTAGAAGCTGCGATAGAGTCTCATAGTGGGTCAAGGGTAAGCATCATTTCTATTTCTCAGCGATTTGGGTCTCAATTTTTGTCAGGTCGAATACACGGTCAAGGTCATAGCCCAATTTAAACGTCGCTCCACGGCCAACAATGTCGAGATATACGTACCGGTACCAGATGACGCAGATACACCCAAGTTCAGGGTGAGTAGACTAAAATATCTCTGTTTCGTTAATACCCTCTTGACACCGACTTTTTAGGCCTCGACTGGATCCGTTCAATATGCTCCCGACAAATCCGCTTTTGTATGGAAGATTAAACAACTTGGGGGAGGAAAAGAATTCTTAATGAGGGCACAATTCATGTTGCCCAGTGTAAAAGCCGGTATGGCAATTTACCTCATCTCCAATCCAAATCTTGATTTGTCGTCCCAGAAAATGAACCCTCTGCGCGCATACCTATCTCGGTCAAGTTTGAAATCCCCTACTTCACAGTATCTGGTATACAGGTGCGTCTCAACCATTGTGGAACCTCTATATTCTGGATTTATGACGTTTCTTTATCAGGTCCGGTATCTCAAGATAGTTGAGAAGTCCGGGTATCAGGCACTACCCTGGGTAAGGTATATCACACAGAATGGCGACGATTATAGGTGTGTGGTAACGAAGTCAATTTCCTTCGGTCGTACTCACCATTCTTTTCAAGTCTTCGTACAGCAAACGAAAAAGGTTCTGCGCCCATAAGGCCGATGTAGAAAATTTGGATCTTTAAGTAGATTTTGTGTGCTGGAACTGTACTACCTTAGCCTGTCTCCTCAGCCCGCCGGCACTGGCTCGCAGATGTGTATTTTATCATCCTACCGGATTCATGAAACGGTTACGACTCTCAGCTATTAATTCTCGGCGGAGCTCAAAGACCTGCGAAGTGTGATTCACAATTGTTTTTATTAGATCATAGGTCATTCATAGTACTACCGTCGCCTTCGTGTATGAAAAGGCAGTTCAAATGATGCTCCATTGTACACCTTGGATAGTTTCGGCGTCGAGGTCTGCGAGCTGGCCAAAGGCAGCACGAGAAAGATCGATGTCGCCCGCACCACAGACACCGCAGACGTCTACAACAGTAACTTGGACACTACGCCCTTGGACTGTCAAGGTAAGATGAGATCAATCTAGGTTCGATAATAAAAAGAAGTGGAACTTACAGTCCACGTTCATCTGCTTGTTACAAAGTTCACTAGTACAAAACGAGGGTCAGCACATTTTACGGGAGAATAATTGAGGAAGTCTTACTTGTTGAAAATTTGGCGGGGAACCGCAACGACGAGGTCTGACTCGTTGTTCTCATTTCCACATGCGCCCAGGCCAGGGGGGTAGATGGCAGCTAGAAGATGTATCCCAATCGATGTCCTCTGTGGCCAATTAAGGTGTGTACTCACCTCTTCCAGTCCCTGATTGTGCTATAGTGGAAAGAGGTAACAACAGGAATGAAAGGACGGCGGTGGTTTTGAAAAACATTGTTCAAGTTGGTTAAGAGAAGAGAAGGTTCAACTGGGACTAGCTACTGGTAGCTGCAAATTTTGCCCTCCATTTTTATACTTTCCGAACGCCTACTTTGGTACTGAACATCTTGGAGCACTTTCGCGTTGTTTGAGCCTGAGACAAGGGATAGATGCTTATGCGAACAAATTCTCCACCCACTTGTAAACATCCTTTTACAGCCGGGGCATAACCTGCGCTCCGTTCACAAATCTGTATCATGTCGATTGAATGGAAAAGCCCGGAGCTTGAAAAGCCTGAAACAGGCTCCTTTGCAACAATAGAGAATCACAGGTGACACCACTTGCGCGCCTACTTGTTATAATAGAGGTATCCGGTGCTGGTCAGTTGCACTCAGTCAGCTTGGACTTGGACCATGATAGCGCAAAAATTTTTACGTTCCAATACCTTGGGACGTCCAGACGTGTCCCGGAGTTCAGTACCGGCACTCGCTGAAGTGATAGCACTCTTGGCTACCTGATATGAGGTCTAAAGTGGTCCAGGAGTTCAAACGCAGAATATTTCAAACTCCGACTCTTGCGGGTGCCGGTTTCATCCCAGTATCGAACGACCTCAGGCCATGCTCGCCGTTGCACGAGGTGAGTCGTTACTCAAGTTATATTTATAGATGATGTTTTCACGAATGGATTGAGTAACTTTCCCCAGAATCGGGACAAGATGGTAGTAGCGGTGTGTCAGTGTGACTATCTTTACCCAGTGGTAGGCTAAATTGGCTACCTAAAGGTCTTCGAATCTATGGAAGTATCACAAGGCCTACTTAATACTCGCTCGTTAAGTCACTTCAAATGTGCGCACAAGATACCTATGTACTTATTGTTCAAGCAATTACGACGAAGTACTCGTTAATCCCTAGTGCCAAACAGGGCACCGACCGTTCAAACTGGATATCCGAGCATTCAATTCATGAAGATTTGTTTCCATCCAGACGGACGTTAGCGAAATAAGTAGCTGTATCTGCTCTTTTCTCCCTTAGTATGTAGCTTGCATTCGATACTTTCAAGTTCGCCAAGGATACTAATACCGTTGGTATTCTCATGTCAGGAAATCTCCCTCGACTCTATAGTCATTCGAACATTCGATGGCAAACGAAGATAATTAATAGTAGTCAATAATACGCGATACATAATACCGATGTCTTGTACGGATTTCAGTCTTTGACCACGATATACATTCGAAGCAGCTCAAACGATGTTCCATTGCACAGGTTGGATACGGCCAGCATCAAGAGACGCAAGCTGGCTGAAAGCAGCGGGAGAGAGATCAATATCACCTGCACCACAGCCAGGGCAGGAGTCTACGACGGTGACTTGAACGTTACGTCCTTGGACTGTCAAGACATGATGTCAGTGTATGCTTGGAGGTAAACCCGTCTGCTTACAGTTAACGTTCATCTGTCTGTTACAAAGTCCACTAATACAAGAGGACGAGAATCAGCAAGTCACAGAAATGTTCAGGATAGAATCCTACCTGTTAAAGATCTGGCTGGAAACCGCAACGATAAAGTCGGAATCAGTATTAGTGAAACCACATGCTCCCAAGCCTGGGTTGAAGAAAGTAGCTGAAAGATATTTTTCAATTAACATGCGCGGTCGGTCGATGAGCACACTTACCGCTTCCACTTCCTGATTGAGCCATGGCGGCAATGGGGAAGAAAGAGAGGGCGGCGAGTGCAGCAGCTTTGAGAAACATTGTTGATGAAAGAGATAGAGTACTGAAGCTGATAGAAGACGATCTGTTGATAATTTTTGGTAGGTTTTGCTCTCACCCTTTATACTCCTCGAAGTAAATTTCTACCTGGTTTAGTACTAAAATCACCGAATAATCCCTTTTCGTGGTCCCGCGTTGTTTGAGACTAGAGGATAGACTATATAGACAAATGGGTTTTCTCTCTTACCTGTAAGCACCTTATTTGGAATCGCTATCCTCGTGTTTTGTTTAACCCAATTGAGATTCCATCTGCGGAACGGAAAGCGAATGGTGGGATAAGCGCCAAGTGGCATATGTTGCACGTTGCATACTACGTGGAACTGTCTCAATAATGCAGATTCGATGGTACCCACCTCTTGGACTGAAAAGCCATTCAAAAACCAGCATTAGGCATAGTAGAGAGTGTATCAATCGAGAAAAAGGTATCTGAAGAATCCATCCTGTCGGTTTCGTTGCTTTTGTTCCGCGTTCAAGTCCTGAACCAGCGTCACAAGTGAATTGAGTCAAAAGTAATGTGCAAAGCTAATCGCATTAGTTGTGGATCATTGACGGCATGCTGAAAGACAGGACTAAGGCATCGATATACAGCACCGATGGCTCGGCAAGTTTCCAAACTGATGGTATTGACGGGGTACTTATTTGTGTCAGTGTGATCGGACGAAAGAGATGTTTCGGGCCGGCCAACTTGAAGGTAGAACTGTCCTGCAGGACTTGAGGATAGAGAACTTCAGGCTAATATCTGCAAAACATGGGAAGTGTGTCGCACAAGTGGGCGGTGGAGGCAATAGTTCACTACACTTTCCGTTTTGTATTTTAAATCCGTCGGAGTAAAAAGAGTTTGGTCCTTGAATATTTGAATGACCTTGTAAAACAACGGACGGAGTGCAGAAACGACCCGCTAGTGTCACAAGTAGAACCTTTCAAACATTACTATTTACCGACTAGGCCGACAAGTTTCAAAGAAGACTTACAACATACATTGCAAGATCACAAATTTGGATTGAAAAAAGCCGGGTGCCACTATTCAAGTTGAATTTGTACGCATTCAAGACCTGAGCGCTCCATCTTCGGGAAGTACGCTGAGATGGCTTATTCCTGAGGCTCGTCAAAATAAGAGTTCACTGACAACATGTCATCTGGGGAATCGGAATAGTTAAGTCACTTATGGGCACGCCGATCCAGGCAGTTCAAGGTTTGCCGACCGGCTTTAAGTTAACGTAGACTGCTAACTAAAAAAGGAACTCACTTGACTCGTTTTGTCGGACGTTTCTCGAATCGAAACAACTGATGAAATAGTACATCTAGGACCCGCGGTACAGATCTGTCCCAATTACTCTGTGACGAACGTTGAGGATTTCATCTTTACTTCCGAACTTATCCGAATAGAGTTACATATCTGGAGTGAAGGCTCTGAACAAGCCCTAGATGTAGGCTAGAAACAAGCCGTCACCACTCAGCTTGATATCGGACATAGAGTTGATCCAGCGTTTTTATAAGAAAATTTTGTGCCACGTTGAGCTCAAGGGGAGTAAACGCGAAACCCCAACGCTGAAGGTTGATTCTGATGAATTCCGGTCGCGAGCTACCGGATTTATCTTGTCTTCACAGCTTTCCCTTTCCGCTATTATACGAGATGAATCGTACACAAATTCATGAATATATTTGCTGCGATAATATTTTCATAGAACGAACCATGATTCTCCCCCTAAAATACTTATTGTCATCTTTTCTTAAACACAGGGTAGACCATACAGTGTGACTATTGAGCTAAGTAGGCCTTCAAGTCTGTAGAAGTACCATGCTGATTACTTTTTGCCGCTCGCTCGGTAAGTCTTCTCGAACCAATGCATTAATTCGAACAATCATAGCGATATTAAGTCCCTCGTCGTTAATCCCGCCTCGCACTACACAAGGTCTGGGCTAGTACGTATCTGAGTACTCAAGTTTTGAAGACTTTTTCCTATCAAGATGGATACTTGCGAAAATAGGCAGCGACCGACTGCTCTCTTCTCCTTTGGTACCTGGTTTGCACTCAATAGTTCGTTGCCCTTCACGTTTGTCAAGAGTATGTTGACATGCTTCTCTTCGAACACTCAATAGCAAACGAATTTAATTAATCATAGCTAATATTCAACAGTACATAATGCATAATACTGATCTCTTGTATGGATTCCAGCCTTTGACCACGTTGCAGTCGAAGCAGCTCAAACGATGTTCCATTGTACAGGTTGAATACGGCCAACACTAAGATCTGCGAGCTGACTGAAAGCAGCAGGGGAAAGGTCGATGTCACCTGCGCCACAGCCGGGGCAAGAATCCACGACGGTGACTTGAACGCTACGTCCTTGGTCTATCAAGAATGAAAGTGATATCAGTATTGGCTTGGATGAAAAGTCTGTCCACCTACAGTTTGCATTCATACGTCTGTTACAAAGTCCACTATATAAGATGATGAGGATCAGCAAGTTGTAGTAACGTCCAAGATGGAATCCTACCTGTTAAAGATCTGGCTGGAAACCGCGACGACAAAGTCGGAATCAGTATTAATGAAACCACATGCCCCCAAGCCTGGGTGGAACCAAGTAGCTGAAAAATATTTTCAATTAACGTTCGTGGTCGGTCGATGAGCACACTTACCGCTTCCACCTCCTGATTGCGCCACAGCAGCAATCGGGAAGAAAGAGAGAGCGGCGAGTGCAGCAGCTTTGAAAAACATTGTTGATGAGAGAGAGGTAGAGTACTGAAGCTGACAGAAGACGATCTGTTGATGGTTTTTTGCAGGTTTTGCCCTCAGCTTTTATATCTCTCGAAGTGAACCTCTGCCTGGTTCGGTTTTGAATTCGCCGAATATTCCTTTTTCATGGTCCCGCGTTGTTTGAGACTAGAGGGAACTACGCAGACAAATGGGTTTTCTTTCTTACTCCTGGTAAGCATCCTATCCAGAATCGCTATCCTCGTGTTTTGTTTAGCCCAATCTGACACATTAGACTCCATTTGTAAGACGGAAAGCGAATGGAGGGATAAGCGCCACTTGTAGTGGCATATGTTGCATGCCATACGAAACTATCCCAGTAATGATTCGATGGTCAGCACTCGGGTTGAAGAGTCGTACAAAAGCCAGGAACATTAAGCGTTGGAGAGCATATCGATCGAGAAAAAAGTAGTCGAAGAATCTATCCTGTTGATTTTGGTGCTCCTGTTCTGCGTTCCAGTTCTGAACCGGCGTCACAAGTATCTGTGGCGGGTAAGTATGCAAAGCTGATCACAGCTAATACATTTACTGCCATACGATGCCACCACGCAACGGCACGCTGAAAGACCGGATTAAGGCACCTACAGGAGATAGGCATCGATATACAGTATCAAAGGCTCGGCGAGTTTCCAAGTAGATGGTACTGACGAAATACTAATATGTTAACGTTGATTATCCAGTGCATCAGTGATTATTGTCGCACTGTCGAAAGTGAAGCTTCAAGTCGGTTGGGATAGGGTTGTCTCGCAGAACTTTAGGATAGAGAAATTTAAGATATTAATTAATATCTCCAAGACATAGAAACTGGTTACTAGTTCTGGCTCTAGTGGTTTGTCACAGTGCTTTCCGTTTTGTATTTTCAGACCCGTCGGAGCAAAAACAGTTTGGTTGACATTCTTGTACCTGAACGACTTTGTCAGACAGCGGAGTACAGAAGCAACCCGCTAGCATCGCAAATAGAACCTCTCAAACGTTACTATTTACCTACTAGACCGACAAATTTACTGCATACATTGCAAAAACAAATGTGGATTGAAAAAAGCCGGGTACCAGCTATTCAAGCTGATTTGATACGCATTCAAGACCTGCGTGCCCGAGCGCTACTTTCCCGGTCTTAGGTGAGCACACATCTCGAAAAGCACCGGTTGATTGAGATGATTCGGGGGTTAATTCCTGAGGTTCGTCAAAATCAGGATTACAAAGGAGAACTCAGAGCTCACCGACTTAACCAGCGTGTCATCTGAGATGACCTAGTCTTGGACCATTAGGGATAGGACCGAATCGGAATATCGAAGTCAAGCCACGAGCGTAGATCCAGGAAGATCGGGATAAAGTTAATTCTGTCCATCCCGAAGGGGAAGACGGGGAACATACGTGAACATTCAACAGATCATAGTTTTGCCGACCGGCCAAGAGTTAGTATTTTGTCGGCGTTTCTTGAGTAGAAAACAACTGATGAAGTGTATTGTGAGCTCGTGATACAAATCTATGTCCCAATTACTCTGTGTAATGATTGCACAAGGGATTTGACATTGGTACAATTTACATAGCATTTATCTTTACTTCCAACTTGACTTATCCGAATAAAGTTACATACCTGACTCTGGACAAACTCTAGATCTCGACAAAAGCTCGATATAGAATCAAGCCGTCGCCACTCAGCTTGACTTCGGTGTCAGCACCGACAAAGAAGACGTCCCCCTGCTTTATATCCAACGACTGTCCACCATTTTCATCCCATCTGACAATACCATTGCCCTCTGTGACGACAGTCAAGCTGGGCCCATCGACGGGAGGATGCGTTTCGTCTAACTTCTCACCCGAAAGCTTGACCTGCACAACCGAGAACTCCGGTATGGGCGGATCGTAAAGCTCACTTTTAACAGAGGTCGAAGAAGCAGGAAATGGCGACGGCTTGACATAATGTCTTTCTGGTGCAGCAGAGACGTACGTGAGTCCAGAAATGAGGTTGGGAATGTCACGTAGTTTAGGAGTTAAGCCAGCACGAATGACATTGTCAGAGTTGGCCATACATTCGATGATGTCTAGAGTGATGAAAGTTACAGGAAAGAGCTTGGCAAATGAAGTACGCAACTCACCCCCTGATACATAGGCATGAGGCTCTCCAGCCCCTAAGAAAATTGCTTCTCCAGGTTGAAGGGCAACATGATTGAGCATGAAGGCGCAAAAGACACCGATATCTCCAGGGAATTGAGAGTTGAGCCGCAGTACGAGCTCCTCGATGCTACCTTCACTGTGGGTTGAGGAGGATTTCTGATACCGTTGTACAAGAAGGTCTAATTGCTTCCTGAATTCTGCCTCTTCCGCAGTCATTAAAGCCGCAAAGACATTCTTCAGAGCAGCTTTTGCTTCCGGACCTGTGGGCGACGACGTCGACGAGATGGAAATGAACGCCTCGGTGATGGCAGGCGGTATCAGAGCTGCTAGCTCGGGGGTAGACGAGAGGTTCTGAACTATATCGGGTAATGGCTGAAATCCGCACAGCGCTCGGAATGGCGTTAATGCCAAAGCTAATTCGGGTTTGTGGTTGTCGTCTGACGAACGTGTCAAGGCCTCGGAGAAAATATTGGAGCGAATCACAAACCTTTATATATTTTGGGCAACTCGGCGTGTAATTTCTCAGCAGTCTTCTTATCCGGGTGCGTCTGAATGCTCAAAGCCTTTTCGATCGATAAGACCTGGATGTGCTTGTGAGCAGTGCTTAACATCTGCGCAGGGTCGAAAACACACTTTGAATAAGAAGGGCAGATTTCCTTCTTTTGCATCCGGAAATCGCTCGGCTACACGATTTCCTATGAGAGATGGGTTTGCCTTCAAATGAGAGGATAGTGTAGGCGTTGACGGCAAAGGCAGACAAGAAGGCGAGGTTGGGTGGGTTCCCATCCAGAGCTAGAGCAATTTCTAGAGCTGAAGTGGGCACTAGTGTTGATCTAACTTGCCTCTGCATAGGGCTTGCCTTCGTCTACAGCGAAAGTTGACGTGCTAGATGCGGCGGCCAGTCGTGCAACCATCGATTTAGAGCCAATTTTTCCCCAGTCATATTGTTGAGTAGTTGGAACAATTTTGAAAACTGAAGACATGGTAGTAGGAGGAAGAGTGCTTCAAATGATCGGGCCGGTGTCTGCACTTTGCTTCTACCTCAATGCACAGCCAAGCAGAGCTCTCTATTCCACACTTCGACCTCCATGGCACCTCTTCTCATACATCTAGTCTATATCCATGGCTTCAGAGGTATTTTGGCCCAATTTTGTATCAGAATTTCGACTGAAATGACCTTTAGGCGACGAAACTACATTTCAAGTCTGTTTCCGAATCCTTGACCTCAAACGATATCGAGTTGACCCCAGGACATCCTTCAGGCATTCCCAATGCATCTACAGCAACATCTTTCTGAGAGGATACCACCAGGACTGAATATCGAAATACAGTCGACGATCTATCCCACCTATAAATCAGCGAAGCCTATCGCACATGCAACCAAAAACTTCCTGGAATGGTGTGTTGCTGCATTTATCCTTTCTTAACCTCTCTAATAGCATTAAGGCTGAGTACACAACCTCCCGGACGTGTGATCCTGCTCGGACATTCAATGGGTGGTCTTCTTGCTGCCGAAGCAGCGACGGACCACTCTAATAATTCCTATGAGAAACCGCAACGAATCGTTGGAATGATTGCTTTTGACTGTCCTTATCTTGGCATGCACCCTCACGTTGTAGTTAGTGGTATCGCTTCCTTGTTCGCAAAGAAAGAAGAAGAGAAGTCGGCGCAAAAAACAGAATCTGAATTAAATCGACATCCCAGTGTCAAGATTGCGAATAAAAGAGTCACGGATGATTGGGAGAATTTCAAACAGAATCCTGGAGGTATGGAATTGATATTGACGTTTATTGCTCCCGACTCATCATTTTTCTATAGCGCATTCCTCCCGAGCATCTTTGACATCTACCCAGACATCCTTCTCTGCTTCTCGGTCGTCGCCATCTCTATCTCCGACTGGTTCCTCCACATCCTTAGCGTCTTCATCTCGCTCTGCGTCATCCTTCTACGCCCGCACCATGAACTTTTTGACAGACCACGCTGACGACCCTGTCGTTCGCTGGTTGAGGAAACACTCTGACGAACCTTTTACGGCTAGTAAACGCTGGGTTGTTGAGCATTTCCAATTTGGCATATGCATGTTTGACCCGAGCGGTCTTAAGCAACGTTATATTCGGCTGGTAGCATGGAATGGACTTTGGACAAATTACTGGACGATCACCGTTCCTGGACCGAAATCAAGCGACGCAAATAAAGCACATTCTGATGGCGAGCTCGAGTCTGAGGATACTCTGCACCGCAGACATCTGGTGGCAGAGAATGATGTGGCGTTGATTGAGGCTGGCATATCAGATGGTGGCCCTCATTCTCCTGCGACTCATCGGCGAGCAATCTCAGCCGCAGAGTCATCTGCGACAAGTTTAAACTCAGTGTCTTCATTAGCATCAGAACCCAAATCTCTAAAGCAAGATTCTGACGAAACGTTGTCAAAGGAAGAAAAGCAACGTGGAAAAAAGGAAATGCAGAGACTGAAGAAAGAGCGAGAAGCAGAAGCGAAGGCCTTGGCAAAAGCGGAAAAGGCCAAAGTCGGAGAACATTTCATCGTCTTACCCAATGGCATAGGTTCTGTCTTGGGTGGTTGGGAAAAGTGGGAAAAGGTCACGATTGCTGGAGTAGAAGATGAGGTTGCTGCACACACTGGCCTGTTTATACCATCGCAGAACTTGGAGTATGAGGGGCTGATTGAAAGGGTGGGCAGTAGGGTCTTGGAATGGTGCCAGAAGATCCAAGGCCCTTGAGAGTAGAGAGACCGAATAGGATACATTAGACCATCTGTATTGGCGCGTCAAGGTGTACAATGTATATAATATGAAGATGTCTACGAGAAGCCCGGAACCGCGAGGATTAGGTCAAAAGATTTTGCAGGAAAGATCCGGAAGAAACTGTCAGATTGTCAGGTCTCTGGTCGCACATCAGTTGGGATAGATGGATCCGTAAAGGCGTGATTGCATTTTGTACAAACAAAGAACAGAATCATTCGGGTTTCCTTTCGTTTCGACTGGTCCTGATAGAAGACGGCACTGGGAAACAGTATGTATGTGTTATATCGTAAGAAAGGACACTTGCTCACTCATCGTGACCGCACTTCTCGCAAACGATATTAGAATGGGCCTAGAGTAAGGATAAAAAAAGGATGGCTTAGGCACTCGTCGTAAGCAGAACAAGAAAACGCACCAGGGTAGGATCTGACCCCAAGTCGGTTGTGACTCCCACTTGCTCTCTTCGCATTCCTTCAACACGAGTAGTCTTCTTCTGACAGAACAGCCTACTCACTTCGTGACAGTTAACAAGTCGTTTCTATACACACATTTGTTCTCGCTGATTTCATCGTAGTCACAAATTCGGCAGGCATAAACCATTATTCGACGCTGGGGGTCCGCTTTTGGATAGAGCAAATTGTTACATTCTGAACAAAACTGAAGAGATGCCTACTCTCGTCCACCAATGGTAAGCATAGTGATAAAGAACAGACCAGGGCAGCATACCATCGAAGTTCAAGAAAAAGTTATTTACCTTTGTTTCCCATGAATCTCGTAACCATTTGAATGACTCAGTCAGTCAAGACATTTGCTCACTTTCTGATTCCGTTCTTTCCTCCGTTCGTTTTGCGCCAAAGAACCGAAAAGATACAAGAAAAGTCCGACAAATACAGTATCGGCATGTGCTAGATGTGCTGAAAACAATTCACCACTACGTACGCAAACATTCAGGTGACTGGTCTGGGTCAGAATCTTCGGGGCTTTTCCACCGCAAAATACGTCGATAATGCAAGGTATGATGCCACAGGAACCATACCTTCAATTCTGTACGGTACAGCCTTGAAAAAACGCCCCAATGTTCCTGGTCTTGTCGTCAGCTGCGTGCGGATGCATGCGGCCCTTGCTTATCTTGTTTTCGGAGGATGAAAATTCGCCTTCTTTTCATGTTTTTCTCATGTCGACACGAGTTGCTCGGATTAACGGTGATAATCTGGTTAAATGAAATGTGCTCGGAAATTCTGGCGTTAATTATAAGTTCCAGAACACAGAATATCAAACTGGAGAATTCGTGAAAGTCGGGAGGGAACACTTCTGGGACCCCGGAATGCGTGGGTAGGACTATGTCCCAATGCCTACCAATGCCAATGCCACTGCTAGACATGGTGCTAGATAAGCCTTTAACAGCAACTCAGGGTCGAGATAATTGCAGACGTACAGAAGAGAATGGAATGGAACTGCTGAAACTCAAGGTTAATTTCAACGCCGACGTTGTAGGGACGTCACAAGCCTAGAACAATCGCAAGTAGTCGAAATAGGATGAAGATGATCTCAAAAGGTATGATAGAGGTAATTATCCAGGACAATCCTCGTCTCCAGGTGTCTCCAGATATAAAGATACATCAGGAAACCCATCCAACGATGGGCAAGGGACACATCAATTCCACAAAGCCGAGGCTGTCTTCGATGGCAAGGACCCCAAACACCGTGCGATAATTTCAGTTTTAGCTTACACCTCGACAGCCATCAACAGAATGTTGCCGTTAATCTTACGCGCTCAAAGATCCCTGTTTCTTGGCCGAGTATAAATGGCGCAACCCACAAAGAAATTTTCAAGGCTTCTTTTGCTTGTTTCATCCCCTCCCTTTCACGGTCCCAACCTACTCCCCTCCAGCCTAGTCTAAGCCATGAAGTTCTCTTCTGCTCTTACCCTCGTCCTTGCTTCAATCGCCACAACTGTGTCTGCTGCTCCTCGGGAAACCAACGCCGACCGTTTGGCTCGCGGAATGCCTCCCATGCCACCCGTCAGGCGAAGTGGAACACCTGCCTTTGGTGAGGGCAAGCAATACCACCATCTTTTTTCAATTGCCACTCACATCTTTTATCTCAAGCTGCTAAGCGACAATCGCCATCAGGTACTCCCAACCAATGCAACACAGGCAGCACTCTCTGCTGCAACTCGACTTCAACCGCTGGTGCACAAAGCGCACTCTTGGGTCTTCTTGGAGTCGTTATTCAAGATGTTAACGCATTGGTCGGTTTGGGCTGCAGTCCCATCTCTGCCATTGGTGTTGGAGGAAACTCTTGGTGAGGAAGAAGTGCTCGTATTCTGTGTCGTCTCATTTACACTCTTCACGTTTTAGCTCTTCACAACCAGTCTGTTGCTCGAACAACAACTTCAATGGTATCATCGCTATTGGCTGCACACCGAGTGAGTGTCTTTGTACGTTGCAGACGCGTGTTTGATCCTGACCAACTGTGATACAGTCAACATCAACCTTTAAATACCGTGATTTCTCAAAACCGCACGATGGAATAGTGCATATGCTTAGACAGGCCTTCGATTTCTCAATACCTATAACATGTTGTTAGCTCGACCGCGGACTTTTGTGGTGTACACTGTCTGTAGACATGCAGAGACTGTACACCCCAGAACTTTTGATAGTATTGTTGTCACTCGTTTCTACTATTGAACTATTTTTATAATGATGAACGCTTTTACGCTTCCGTTACTACTTTCGATATTCCGCTGACATTGTATTTTTTACTCGATGTCGCGAAGAGTTGTTCCGCAGTAACAGATTGGTAAAGATCCAATCATCCAAGTACCCTTTTTTCTTCAATTCTCCTGCCGACCCGACTCCGAACTCGGAACCTGTCAGAAATGTGGATGCCTACAACATGTTTGAGAATTCTGTGACTATTCTGTGCAGAACACTAAAGACATCGCTTGAGACGCGCGTCATTCGAGCGTCACGTATTAGCACGAGTATTCAACGTTGCCCTGAAATCAGGTTAAAAAAAGCTGCACAATCGTTCAGGAATATGTACGAGTGCCACAGTCCGCTCCCGCTTTTTGCCCAGAAATACCGCGATTGAATTCCATGATATTCCTGGGCGTCCAGTAACAATAGAGAATTTCCGCTCACGGAGTGATGAGGTGTATTTGGCGGCCGCTCTATCGACGGACCTCGATCAGGCAGTAGATAGAGTCGAATAAGATCGTGACAAGGAACGACAGGCTGTAAATCGCGCTAGAGAAATATTCACGAACCATCGCTTCCAGCCTTTGGAAGACGTTCAGAATCGGGGATGAATCGATGAAAGCTTCTGATCACGGCAATGCCGTTGCAGGCCGAAACCTCTTGCACCAGCGTCCAAATTTCTAGGCAACGTGATTCCGGGATGTCGAGAGACTGAATAGTTCTACGTGCTATCACAGGGCCGGTAGATTCCAGGTGTAAAGAACAACGTTTACGCAAACAGTCTCGGATTTTGCGATAGCACGGGCAGACGAAACGGGATGTCTCTTCAGAGTCTAGACGCCTGTAGCTCATCAATAAGTTTCGAAGAGAAGCCCGTATTCTAAAGAGTACCATAAGTCCACACTAATCCTTCAGATGGATTCATCTTATCTCCACTCGAGTGAAACGCTCAAACCAGAAATAACCTAAACATTTATGGCCTATTGATGAACATGAACTTCGCGAGCTAAGGTAACACCAGGACTCCGATTGCTGCTAACGGGAGCGAGCAGACGCCGACATTGTTGGAGTGCCCTATAGCTGAACAAAGGTCTTTGAAAGAGGACTCCCATGGGGTGCATAGAGAATCACATAATTGTACCACATATGAGAGCACCGTGCGTCCATTTACCAAAAGAAATAAAAGATTTCCACAGAAACACTAGCGACATGATTCGCCCATCCTGGAAACTAGTTGCGTATAAGTCACTTGGGTCGAGATGGAGAAGGACAAAACATTTACCATGGCCCTGGCAATGACCGCTAATCTGTCTCCAGGTTCCAACGAACGTACAAGTTCATATCCTCTATTTACGCGCCCTTTGAACTGATCATAAGTTCCTACTACGGAATCTCCTTCAGTTTTCCAAGTGATGACATGCTCTCTCCAATTTTCGTCCGCCGTGACATTACACTGTATGTACCAGTGCTGGGGATGATCGTCTCGTTCTGATGAGCATAGCATTTTGTATTCATTAGGTCGAAGTATAGTGGGTTTGCTGAGTGCGGTATTGTACCAAGAAGAATTGTCAAGCTTGGGAGAAGGACGCAAAATGGCAGCCTCAAACCAGGACCAAGATCCATTGTAAGTCCCTGGGATGAATGAATGATGGTGGATGCTTCAAGGCTAGAACCACTCACCTTGATGCTCAGGTTCACCACCCCATCCTTGGTCACGACTACGAATTTTGAACCTCACTTCCCGAATACTTCTATGCTGCTGGAATTCACCAGATTCATCTGGATGAGAAGGTCCAGGCATGGGGTCTGTAATAAGATAACAGCAAGCTTGATTGTTGACAACTACGATTGGGACTTCTTGGAGGGTAGATACGCGAGGCCAATATTCAGCAGTATCGAGAATAACGTCGACTAATTCCAGTGGAAGGAAATTAAGCAGATCTTTGCGAACTGCTGCGACATCATCTTCAGAAGGACAACCATCTATTTCGGATTCCTCGACTTCTTCGGCGGCTCCTCCTGAGTGAGAGCTACCGAGACCAGTAAAGCTGAGGAGTGAGTGTGCGAGAGCGTTGAACATGGTGGTGCTGAAGAGAACGAGGTCCAATACTGCGCAGACCCAGCAGCATGATCTTTCCACATCGTTCTACGCAAAGAACATCGGTACAGCCACAAGTTTGTTTTCTCTTTTCCAGCCTTACAATTCCTTGTGACCAGAGAACTGTTGTCAAAGCATTTCTCTATATCTCATCTTATCAACACCCGTTCTTTGACGTGTCGGCTCCTTTACATATGCTGCTTTCATCCCTGTCATTTCGGACCGGCAATTTATCATGTTCTGACACTGTCCCTTCTTCATAGCGTCAATCCCGTTGCAGCCTCGACTTCAACCGGATTGAAAACTTCCGTCTAGGCCAGGCTCATGTACAATTTACTTCTTTGATTATCTGGCTGTCATTGACAGGAACAATGCAGGATTTTCAATGATTTTCTGAAGAAGCAGAGATATTCGATCCTGTATTCTTTTCTCTCAATCATCAACAACTTATATGTTTCGTCCTCGTGGTATCTAGACTTGCTATCCAGACTTTCTTCGCGTCTCGAAAGTTCATTCTTGGTGTTCAGATGCGGCTTAGAGGAGATGTAAGACGACAGATGAAAGCCGTGAGGTAAGTACTGGTAACTGACCGAATTACGAGATTACTGAACTGCGCCACCGACGATTGATTGTAGCATACTATATGTCAAATCTTAATGCGATAACGACTATCTACGCCACACATCCTTCTCAAATAGCCACATCATCATGTACATAATCAAAACCCGTCTCATGCCTTATTCTCGACCCAAACCGGAAGAATTACGCAGTTCTGCAACTTGCTTTGTCGCGAGAAAACAGTCTTTCATCTGGATCATCTCTTTGAAACCTGGGACAGCCGTGAAAGAGAAGAAAAGTCATCTTTGAAACGCTTCAAGCCACCGCAACACACTCTTTTCGGACAAGCGACACAAAACGTCCAGATACAACAGGATATTGCTAATGAATCATTTCTGTCTTCCATTTTGTATTTGCTTCCTAGGAGACTGTCACCGGAGGTTCTCTGACCTTGTCAACCCTGGACCAACTTTGTCAATTCACGAGTCCAAGCAGAGGGTAGTCCACGTTCTTCATAGATATCACCCTCCCTGACACGATAAACATACTCGGTCTTCCTTAGCTCGCCGAACTTTGTTCAACTCCGGAGTTATGCTTTGCGAGCTCAGCAAATCACCTGCTTTGCAGTTCTGGGAGGTATAAAACTCGTCCTCCAGTCTCAGCGAGGAAATCAATCCGCTTCTAGAGCATTTACACTCTTTTCTGATCTTTCTTTTGCCTTCGCTCACTTTCGCTTTCTAAAATCATGTTTTCTCTTGCTCGCCTTGCAACTATTGCCACTCTTGCAATCTCCTTTGCTGGTACGTCCGAAATATCAAGCCAAAGCCCATTTTTTATCTACTTTTCGTAGAGGGTTCCTTTGTAGCCCGGGAAAATGGTGTTATGACCGACATGGATAGCATTTTAGCTGCTGCTACATCTGTCGACCAAAAGTCGGGTCCATCTCCAGATGCACCCCCTCAATTGCCCCCCGCCAAAACTTCGGTCACAATCATCGATGGAACCCATGTCAACTCCACCGTCGATGCCGTAGCGGCCAATGGTGTGACTGTCAGCCGCCGTTCCAAGGCCAAGCGTGGCTATGGTGGCTTGCTCAACCATCGTCGTGGACTGACTACACGCGACTCGGACCCTTCTCCGGATCCACGCTACGAGCAAGTTTTTGACGTCAATGGCGACCAGCACGACGGATCTATTCAGGGCACGGCCTACCTGACGTACACTGTCGTCGACAATTCAACCTATAACATCCAGGACTGTCTGCATTTCTGCGACAGGGTTCGGGATTGTGGTACGTGGTAGACTACCACTCGCCGAGGCTGACCGAGTCTGACTTGTGTTTATAGTCTTCGTCAACCTTTACTACGAGTTCAACAATCCTCTTTTGGACTTTGTATTCTCGGAAAAGTCAAACCTCAAATGTGCAGCCTATGCTGACCGTCACATTGCCTCCGAGAAAACTAACCAGGGCGGACAGCAGCTTGAAGATCCTCCTGCTGACCTTTCATACATTACGGGTAGTTCTGGATGGGCCCTCAAGGTCATCCCCGAACCCGCTGTTCCTGCAGGCTATTCCAAGATGTTCGGTCCCTCAGGCGGCGCAAACAACGCTGACGGTTACATGGGATATGTATTCCTCGATAGATTTGACGTTCAGGCTTGCGCAAACCTTTGTGATGCACGGGACCCCGACCCCCATGGTGGCCGTTGCAAGTTCTTCAACATTTGGCGTGCCGTTGTTGATGGCAAACCCTCTACTTACACGTGTTCCATGGTATGAACTTTCCGGTATTGACCGCAGATAGTACACCATTTGACTTTTCTTTTAGTACAGTGAAGTTACCGACGAAACTACTGCCGTAAATTCTGGTCAAGGCTCGCTTCAGGTCACTGAGTCAAGAGGTATCTATTCCTTCCTTCGTTACGTAGCCAAACACCCGACTGATAATTTGATAGGTTATGCTCTCACCAAGGCCCTGCCTCAAAACTGCGTCCTTCAAAATTAGACTTTCAATTTGCATTTCTTTTTGGGCTGTTGGCGTCGAAGGTTCACACTGTTGACATTTATCTATCTACTTTATTCACACTCTAAAATCCTAGTCACTCCTTTGCTCAGAACTTTTGTTGTATGTATCTTGAAGTCTGTGTGTACTATTGTATTTTGTCAATGGATTCACACTTTTGCTTCAATTCAAAACACAAAGCTTACAGACATAATTGAAAATTCAGAGGTACTCAAACACTTCTCTTTCGGAACATGACCTTGGCCGTTCTGTTCGGCATGATGGTTCGGCTGAACCAAAATGGCTTTGGAACCTCTTTACGGTCGCCTTCCAGTTTGACATCATAAGTCAGCAACGTGTGTGCGACGAGCGTTTTCAGTTCATTTACGGCGAAGAAACGACCGGGACTGCAGAACCAACTTTGTGAGAGGCGTCCTTACATTCAAGCCTACAAACTCACCAGGAATGACGACCGGTACCAAAAAAGAAGTATTCCGGATTTGGAGTTATCATTTGGTGCTTGATACTTTCACCTTCGTTAGCCCTCATGTCGGAGAATCGGAAGGGTCTGAATTCATGGGGATCTTCGTAGTACCGCTACAGATAATGGTCAATTATGATCAAAGTAAAGAGATAATACCACAGACATCATCGTGATGCAAAGCAAATGATGGCACTGAGATCCGAGATCCAGCTGGAACAAAGGTTCCATCTGAAAAAGTGAAGTCTTTAAGGACCTTTCTATCAATGGCCGCTGGCCAACAGTTAGTGGGAGCGTTACATTGATGACTGCAAGGCTTACTTGCACCGCTTCCCAATGTTCTGGCCACTTCCTTCATGAAGCTATCGACTAGGCGCATCTGACCCATAGCCAATTTGGTCCAGCCATATTCATCTGTCATTGATTGTACCTCATCTCGTAGAGCAGTGATAACCGGTTCGGGTTGTATGGCCAGATGATACAAGATATTCGTGAATGCCTAAAAAATTGTGAATAATGTTGGTGAAAAACTATAATATACGTATGTCTGACCATGCTCTGCAGCCGAAGTTAGCGTAGTGAGCGTCTGTGAAAAATGGCCACGCACAGTAGTGTGTATTGCAGCCATGTTTATGCTCAAAACTCTCATGGTCAAATCACGAACGGTGCGTAGTTCGCCTTGAGGATTCTCGTCGAGTAACCAAGAAATAAGATCGTTCTACATAGATGACATAAGCCCGTTTCGGAGGTGCGAAATCGAACTTACAGGTCTCTCAGGCCAGTTACGGTCGTATTCTTCCTCTTTTTGTAATCTATCCTCAATCATAGGTCCCAAGTGTCGCAAAGCTCGAGCAATAGCGGTACCGAGCGGTGTGAGGGTGTATCCGGCAATTCTATAGAGTGATTGGTGAATCTGTGCATATTGTATTGGAGGTTGTATGACTTACGGTTTCAGAAGATCCGGGAATAGATTAATGATTCTTGCAGCCTTGAAGACATCAATCGTGAACTCAATATTGAGTCTCTTTTGAAAGCAACCGTCATCCGTGAATTCCGTTTGTGCAAAATAATGGCACAATGAACACTCACAATGTAGTCTGGTTCTCTGCCTGGATAACGCACGAAGATGAAAATAAGTTCCAGCCTGATTGAGGAGAATTCTTACACAAAGGAAGACCGACAAGCAACCGATTTGTGGTACGACAAACTACTCTCATGACAGTGGCCAATGCTGGTAAAGCAGTCCATTCTGAAGACCAGAACGTCAGTGAATTTGTGTAGTGTAAAAGATAAAATGTGCACACCGTGTGAGACAGGGATCTCTTCACTAAACGCGGTTATGATCTCGTCTCTGATGTCCGAGAACCTCACAGCGATATTTCTGGTGAGAGTAGTTCTGACAACATCCATGTGATAGTTATTCAGCATCGTTGCTTTGCCAACGGTATAGTCTGCTTGGATAGACTGTATTCATTCCGAGTCAGACACTATCATTGCCTTTGGGAATAAGGAGGGTACAGACATCTTTGATAGCCTCGTCAAAACTTAGATAGTCATCATGTGCCTTCTTCAAATCATTGATCATGTCTGGGCCAGTGATTACGACTGCCCATTGGTCTGGCATGCGGACTTTGAAGGCTCGGCCATGGTACTGTTTTCACAGAACCATCAATCACAGTTAACATGAACAAAGGAAACAATGGCATGCCTTGTCATATCCCTCTTGGATGATATCTCTGGCATGGAGGACAAATTGATAACCCCCGTAGAACGAGCTGAGAAAGCCATCAGGCCCGACGGTTGGGATGTGGGATAACTACACGCAGTTCACAAAGAGTTCGATTTGGCAAGAAATAGGTACACACCTTGTATCTGGTCAACTGTGCCCGGGCAATCTTCGAGAGCAGAAACAGGGCCCCAAACCCTACAGTGAGATAGCCAAAGCTGATCAAGTCAGAAGACATGGAGTTGCTGGCGACAGTAGGCGAAACCCACACTTTTAAATTGTCTGGAAATAGAACGAGGAAGAACGACGTCACGAGTGTTTGATCGAAACAGTTGATCCTATTGGGTTTTAGAATTTAGGAAGGCCATGACTGAACAGATTTTGCGTAAACGTCGAAGAACGGCATCCGGGAATCAATGGGAGCAAACAGAAAGGAGCTGTATACAAGTGTCCTCCAGACAGGCTCCAGTGCAAGCATTTTTTTTTGGTTTGAGGCCTCTTAACGCCCGTCTTTTGATTGATCTATAATGCGAATCTATCTGTCGGGCCGTAGAATAGGAACAAATCTGGTATGGTGGTCTCAACAATAAGTAACGAAAACAAAGATTAGATGGTCATATACTCACTGAACAGGCCTGATTCCCTATCTAAAAAGAAATCAAGCTTAAGCGGGAGCGGCGTTGATCTACACTTAGACCATCCACCGGTTCTAACTGTTGCCCGCCGCTGCCAAGTGCTGCGGAGGCATGGTGCTTAGATTCTTTAACTTTGTCAATGAACGAAAAAATCTTCAGTCTTCCTAAATTTCCTAAATCTTCCAGCAAAAGGTCTGACTCGACGACTCGGAGATGATGGTAAGTTAGAAACTTGATTTTACGGCATTTCTGTCTTGCATGTACATGTTTGGCTGCGGCTTTTTACATCGTCTGCCTGCTGCTAACCGTTACCTAGTGCTCTTCTAACAATTGCCAAAGGCTCTGCGCTGAAACGAAATACTAGCTCGAAGCGTTCATGGGCAACAGGAATAATTTTTATTTATAGTGGCGCATCTACAATTACACTTGTCAAGAACGAATGATAAACTACCGCAGTCTCTTGCTCGTCGACTGGTCATAGTTCTATTCTACGGATGGATGTTTCTAACGTTACGCGTATAACTTTTCAAACCTGAAGTCCTCCAACAATTATGCAACTCAAGCTTCTCTTTGTCTCTGCCTTTACCAAAAACGCTGCTGCTGTCACCATTCCTGCTGGCCAATGGAACACCGTCCTATTTCAACGTCAACAGCTTGATATGTCGCTTTTACTCATATATCTCACTTTGGCAGGCTGTAATATTCACAAACTCCGACCGGCTCTTTGGGTATCCCATCTGGTTCTGTGACTAGCCAAGTCGGAGTTTTGTGTGGTTCCATGGCAGGCATTGGCAAGGATCATTCTTGGTATTTCGTTTGTTAATTCATCGGCGTCTCCACTTTGACTGGTGCACCATGTTGCTCTTCGTTGCGTGTTCGTCGATTTTGGTAAGTGTAACCTTGGTCTCTTCAGACGGTACCACGACTTTGGGATGCACAGGTACTACTAACGCCGACCTTTGAACCGACGAAGATTTTTTTTCGAAGCCATACATAATTGAAATTCAAGTTTGGTTGTGCGTTGAACCGCATTCTTAATTCTTAATGTACCTCGAACTTCTCTGGAATGTTCTGCAGAAGTCGAGCCAAGGCGTTTTGTGTCCATATAATCATCCGTTTGGGGAATGCGGACAAGGTGAGTAGATCATCGAAGCCTGCGTCTTTATATCTGTACGTACTACTCTGTCCAATTAGGTGCTCTCCGAGGCTCTCCGCCGGTTCGAAATATCATAAAGCGTCCCTCGACATCGCTTCAGTCGCTTCTTTTGTCACCAAAATTTCAAAAGTACAACGAATTTTGACCGTGTTCACACCGGAAAACCCCAATTAAGCACTATGAAACAGGACAGGACCCTTGATATTCTGCAGTTCACGTTCGCTTGTTGATACATTGATGGACGAATAACGGACTGGAGCTACATGCTGGCAACTTGTATGCCTGCCTGCCACGATGTTAATTGAACCAAAAGGCATGCCTAGAGGGTGGCCAAAAGGTATAAATACTCTCCTCAAAGGTCTCTTTTCTTCACTCGAACAGTACCTTCCAGTCGTTCAAGCTTCTCTCCTTCATCATGCAATTCAAGCTCCTCGCTCTCACTGCCCTTGCTACCCTCGCGGCTGCCACTCCTCTCGAGACTCGTCAGGGTCAATGCAACACTGGCTCTCTCCAGTGTAAGTTTTGACGCTTGCTCGCGATATTTCTATTCGTACTGACTGTTGGTTACTGGTGTAGGTTGCAACAGCGTCCAGGATGCCAAGTCTAGCAGCCTTACCGGCATCCTTGCCTTGCTTGGAATTGCCGTCAGCTCCATCACTGGTCAAGTTGGTGTTACTTGCTCTCCCATCTCCGTCATTGGTGTTGGAGGCAACTCTTGGTATGGCCTGATTTGATTACGCCGTAAGGAGGTCGAGACTAACGACCTCTTTTTCCAGCTCTGCTCAACCCGTCTGCTGCGAGAACAACAACTTTAGTAAGTATCTCAAATCGCATGTATCAACTACTTGTTTTGACAAGAGTCACTTTACAGACGGTGTCGTCGCTCTCGGATGCACTCCCATCAACATCGGCCTCTAAAATGGGACACTGAGTAGATTGAATTAGGTCCTAGGTCCTGGATCTGAGCTTTGTATTGCAGTTCGAGTCCTAGTCATGTTTTGTATGCGTTGTGGAATGAAAAATTTGATGTTGTTGTGGTCATTCAATTAAAGAATCGAGAGTCTGACCGAGAACCAGCTACAAGGTGGAGCAGAGTTCTAGGCCTAATAGAGCAGATCCTTCTATGTATGTGGTTTTAGTACGAACTTCGAAGTGACTAATCAAACCACTGAGCATCTGTGGAGGGACCTGGTCTGCCAGAGTTCATTGCGTACCCCATGCTTCCTGCGAGTCCAAGCATTTACGAATCGCACAAGTGAAATTCCTGAGAAACACGCAACGACCTTCAAACCTCTACTCTACATACGCATAAATACCGTACGACCACCAGGCCACTTTTTTTTACTGCCTCCTGCGGAACATAACCTTTGCATCCCTATTAGGCACGACCATATCCGCGTACCACTCCTCCTTTGGTATCCCAGCATCTTCATTCTCAAATTTAACATCATACGTTACCAACATATATGAAACGAGGCATTTCAACTCGTTGACTGCAAAGAACCGTCCAGGACTATGTATACGAAAATCAGAACCGAGTTACTAAAACCAGAAACGAGCACGACTCACCAAGCATGTCTCCCAGCACCAAACAACACGAAATCCGTGCTAGGAGTGACCATTTGATGCTTGATGCTCTCCCCTTCATTCTCTCTCATATTCGAAAACCTAAACGGTTCCATCTCCATCGGGTTCTTGTAATACCCCTCGTCGTGATGCAACGAGTATGCAGCGGTAGAGATTATCGTACCCGCCGGGACCTGTGTTCCGTCTGAGAATGTAAAGTTTTTGAGGGCTTTGCGGTTCATGACGGCTGGAAGACGTCGTAGTTAGTTCACGTACAGGGACACGCTAAATAGAGAAACTAAGAGGACTCACCAGCACCAGTCCCAGAAATCCTCTGCGTTTCCTTTAGAAAACTGTCCAACTTGCGCATCTTTCCCATAGCTGCCTTTGTCCAGCCGAGTTCTTCTATACACTCTTCGATTTCTTCGCGGAGCTCTTTGATGATGTCTGGGCGCGCAGCGAGGTAATAGAGGGCAGTTGTGAATGCCATACTCTAACAGAACAGTTTTTGAGAACAAGTAAAAACACATCGTATGGAAAGGCTCACCGTCGTATGTATCGCAGCTACGTTCACGGTGAGAATACGCAATGTCAAATCATATGTATTCTTTTGTTCCGGTCCTGCAAGTTCAAGAAGCCAAGAGAGAAGGTCGTTCTGGATATACAGTCAAGCCAATATTAAATTTCGTGAAATGAAGATCCTTACGGGTTTATCAGGCCAGTCCTTACTATCATACTCTTCTTCCTTTGCCAATCTTTCCTTGACCAACGGATCGAGATACTTTTTCGCAGTTTTTGCTGTCGAGTTGAGGGGTGTGGCAATTCTTCCTACAACGCTATGATACAAAATGATGAGGAACCAAAGCACGAGATACGACTATACCACTCACGGTCTAAGAAAAGCAGGGAACAGATTGATAAACTGCGCCGACATGAAAACTTTAATCGTAAAATTAATGTTCATGTCCTGTAAAATGAAGGTCAACACACATCAGTGAGATCTAATCCAAGATACATACTCTCCACTCTGGTTCCCTACACAAAGGAAGCCCAACAAAAAGCCGATTCGTTGTCCTCGCTACAATCTTCATTACGGTAGGGAGGACGTGGACGGTTTGCCATTCTACGTATACGTACAAAGTCAAGAATCGAGTAGAACAAACAAGCAAGACACGCACCATCTTTAACAGGAATCTCATCCCCGAACGAACACTCGATTTCATCCTTTACATCCGCAAACTTTGCAGCAATGTTCCGAGTTAGAGAATTCCGTACAACGTCGACGTGGTATGGATGGCTTCGGAGTTCTTTGCCCATTGTATAGTCGGTTTGGAGAGACTTTTATTTAAAGAGAAGAAGGGTAAGGAATAGAATTAAAAAAAAAAGAAAAAGAATAGAATAGGACGCACCTCGAGAACCGCATCGGGAAAAGACAATTCTTCATCCGCTGCTCTTCTGATATCGTCTACCATCTTTGAACCGTTTACAAAAACGAGCCATCGGTCGATTAGGGGGACTTTGAATGCACCTCCGGGGTACTATGTAGAGTAGAGAAAATCTGAGCAAGAGTCGTCGTCGGAAAGCCCCTTTTTTGGGAGAAACGCACCTTGTAATATCCCTCCTCGACCATCTGCCTCCCATGGGAGAGGTACTTTAGAGCACCGAGGTAAGAACCAAAGAGGCCTTGAGGACCTATGGTTGGGATTGCGTCGAGCTGAAAGTGCAAGGTGTCAGGAAGTTGGAGCGATGAGTATCATGGATTGGGAACGCACCTTGGCCTGTTCAGCTCGTACTCTGATAATCTTGGTCACGACTAGAGTCGCAAATATACCGAGCAACGCATATGTGATTGAGGATTTCAGTTCCAACTCGGGTACAGCGAGGTGTTGTAGGATCATCTTGGGAGAACAGTGGAAAGGCTTGGAGCTGAGGGCGGTAAGATATTTGGGTGGTGTAAATGAAAGCTAGCACGTACCAATGGTTACTAGTCTCTTAACCGAAAAATGTTCGGGAATGTAGGTGGGTGGGATAACATTAACAGGGATGGTTACATGTATATATGACACAGGGAACTCGATCGAGAAGCACCTCATGACGAATGTCATTGGATGGAGGGGAAAAGAATGAGTGATTACAACTACGTAAACGGGAAAACCGTCGACCGAGCGTCTATTCTACCAATTTGTACAAGCACCAATGGCCAGCAACAATTCCAATAGTGACACATCGTGCTGATCTCAAAGTCAAGGACAGTTTGCTTCCAGGATAAAAAAAGGACCGCCACGTCTATTACTGTTTTACGCGTAAATTTAATTTACACCTCCACCACTACGACGCCTTAGAGCGCACTAGCACCAGTAATGATATCAACCAACTCGTTGGTAATCGCAGCCTGGCGACCACGGTTGTATTGCATGGTGAGGGAACCAATCATGTCTGAAGCGTTCTTGGAGGCGTTGTCCATGGCGTTTCGGCTAGAGTAAAATGAGCGAATGAAGCGACTAGAAGACGTAACACTGACCGAGCACTGATTTCACAAGCGTGGCCTTCGACGAGAGCAGAGTAGACAGCGTTGGCAAGAGTGAATTCAAAGAGGTCCTTGGTAAAGTCGTCTTCCATCTCGTACTTTGCAAAGCCCTCTGGAAATAAAATGAGTACCAACTAGAGTTGTAAAAGAAAAATACTTGCCATTCTTCTTCAAAGCCTCTTCTCCCTTGACCTCCATCGCAGCCGCCTCGTACGAAAGCGCCGACACAAACCTGTTGTAAACCAACACAACCGAATCATACTCTACCCCACTCTTCACAATCAAATCCGCAACACCAGCAGCATCGGCAAACGTAGGAACGTCCCTTCCAATCATGACGAGGTTTTTTCCGAGGACACGGGAAAGCTGGGCTTTGGATTTGTCTCCGACAATCACGATGGGAGAGTCTGCTTCGACAGTGGTACCGGGAAGAGGAGTTTCCTTGTCGTTGGAAAAGGCACGACGCGTGGCTTTGGTGACGGAAGAGTGGATACCACCGCAGAGACCCTTGTCGGAGGAGACGACGAGGAAGAGTTTGCGACCGCCGGTGGAGGCTTCTTCTTTGACGGTTTCAAAGATTTCTGAAGGAGAGGATTAGGGAATGACGTGAATAGACAGACACAGAGTCGGACAGACCGGCGTTGGCAGCACCGTACTGCTTTCCTGCCTGCATGGCTCTCTGAGCCTTTGAGAGTTTGGTGGAGGCAATCATTTTCATGGACTGCAGAGAGTGAGTAGAGGATACAGCTGGAAGACTGGGACGTACTTTTGTGATTTTCTCAATGTTCTTGACCGACTTGAGACGGAGCTCGAGCTCACGGAGGGTGGCCATATTCCTGGCCTGTGGAGGGGTGGCCAGTATAGGCTGCCTCGAGAGCGCACGGGCTGCTGTCTGTGTCTGTCGAGCAAACATGGTGGACAGGACGTGGTTTTTGGGATTTCCGCCAACACTCGGAGCGTGTCGGCTTCTCTTTCTCTTTTCTCACGGTCACGCAATCCAGTATATTAAATGATAATAATTAATATTAATTATTATTCTCTACCATGTCTGAAGAACCGCTATTCGATCCCTCTCTCAAGAAACGCAAGAAAAAGGTCGTCGCTTTCAACGAGGATCCCCTCGGCGCAGACGCAGATCCCACCGCTCCAGCCCCAGAAACCATCGAAAACACGACAACAAATGGAGAGGCTGTCGATTTGGGTCCGACGACGGCGCATGAGCAGATGAAGAATGCAGAAGAGGGCGACGATGATTTCAAGGCCATGTTTGGTGATCTAAAGAAGAAGAAGAAGAAAAAGGATATTCCTATGGACCTTGTCAGTCGCTCATCGATCTCTTCAGTTTTTCGCTGCTGAGCTTTTTCAGGGTGATGACTCGGGCACTTCTACACCTACCGCTGCTCCGGCAGCAACCGAAGACCTCGACTTTTCCGATATCAAAAAGAAGAAAAAGTCGAAAAAGGCTGCGTTTGACCTCGAGGCTTTCGAGAAGGAGCTCAAAAAGTCCAAGGACAAGTCTGCAGAGGATGAAGAAGACGAGGAAATCGAGCACAATCCCAATCTCGATATCGACGATGCGGATTTGGAGCATGATCCATTTGCTCAGCCCGATGCACCTGTGGGTGTAGATGCTGGTAACGAGGCATGGTTAAAGAGTGACAGAGACTATACGTATCAAGAGGTATTTTCTCTTCCTTTCTCATTTCCTAAAACTAACACTGCTGCAGCTCTTGACTCGCTTCTACTCCCTGCTTCATGCAGCGAACCCCGCTCTCCTCTCATCATCTTCGAAACGTTACACTATTGCGCCTCCTTCAATTCACAGAGAAGGTAACAAGAAGACCATCTTTGCAAACGTTTCGGATATTTGCAAGAGGATGCATCGTCAAGTATGTCGTTGTACTTTTCTACTTTCTGGATACTAATGTTGCCACAGCCCGAACACGTTATCCAATTCCTCTTTGCCGAAATGGGTACCACTGGCTCCGTAGACGGTGCTGGACGACTCGTCATCAAGGGTAGATTCCAGCAGAAGCAGGTTGAGAACGTTTTAAGGCGGTATATCGGTGCGCACCCTTTCTTTCTCCCCGTATCTTTCCTAATCCTCTCTCAGTCGAATACGTAACATGCAAAACCTGCAAATCACCCGACACCCTCCTTACGAAAGAAAACCGTATCTTTTTCATGTCCTGCGAGTCTTGTGGGTCAAGGAGGTCTGTCAATGCTATCAAGAGTGGATTCCAGGCGCAAGTTGGGAAGAGGAGTAAAAATCGGGTTGGTTAGAGTGCTCTGTACACGTTGTATTGTAGATTGTACAAACTTGAATATGTACGCCTCGATGTTGTTCGCCTCTTGATCGTGACGTCGAGTAGTGACGTCATGTCGAAACTTGACTGTCAACTTCGACTATAAAACCCTGGCAAAAGACGTCTTGCAAGCGGTGAATACTTGAAAAAATGGACGGTCTACCACTCGATACATCTCACCCCGCCGTTAGGGACTACCTTGCTCTTATCCGGTACGCTCTTCTCCAAACCAAAGACTAATTAACCAACAAGCATATCCAGCCTCCAAGTCCTCACCCCACTCTCCCTCCTCATAAATATCGCCACCATCATTGTCTGCGCCGTCCTAGTCAACCCATCCATCTCTGGAATATCCACAAGACATCCAACATCCATCTCTCCCAGACCTATGGTTATAGCTGTATATGTAGCAGCGATATACGTAGGACAGATTGGTTATTGTATGCTTTTGGTTTTGGCGAGAAAGGAAGAGACAAAGGTATCTCAAACACTTTTTCAACAACTAGGTATTAAAACCTCTCATCGCAGAAAACCCTAATAAAAGGCGTCGGCCTCTCCCTCGTCCTAGCCAACTGGGTAATGGCAATATGGGCTATATCCTGGGTATTCGAGTGGTTCCTCGCTGCGACGGTTCTTCAAGGGATCCTTCTTCTCCTCTTGCTCTATTCCAATATCGTTCTATTGATATATCACAAACCGACGAGCGAGAGACCGTTTGATACGATGCTCATTCACGCACCGTTGAGGTTCTTTTTGGTATTGGAGATTGCGATGATGTTTCCTTTGGGGTTGTTGTGAGTCTCCTCCCTACCTAGTTGTGTACCAGCTTACTGTCATCATATAGCATAAAACTAGGTCTAACAGACGGAATCCCCGTCGGCGGTGCACCTACGGAATATGCAAACCCTTGGCCTGGATTCGGAGTCGTACTGGGGACGAATCTCGTCGGACTTTTGGTTGTTGCGACTAGGAGAGATATTGTCTGGTGTGTAGCCGCTACATGGATCTGTGTGTCGATTTGGAGTATGAAGCCGAAACCTGCGCCGGTTTTTGTGAGTTTCCTGCTTGTCTTTTCTGTGAAACTTTGACCTACTCTTGTTCGTGTGCAGATCACAGCAATCTTGTTTACAGTCCTCCATCCACTTTCTCTTCTTGCGTCGTATCTGTATTATTTGTTCAAACAACGAAGAGAAGGGAGAGGGCGGGTTGCGTTGGGAGGAGATGGAGAGGAACATCCTGGGTTGTATAGGAGTACTACTCGTGCGCAGGGGAATGGCGCGCCTGGTGGTGGGCAAGGGCCGAGGGAGGTGGATGCGGAGGCTTGGGGAAGTTGAGCTGGTCGAGTTGAAAAGAACCTTTGGACATTTTATGTTTAGCATGCATCTTATCCTAATCCTATCCTATCCTCGAGTTTGTGTACTAGTACTTGTTGTACAACTTGCGTATATCTCGATGCCTGTGACGGAAATAGCTCTCAGTCGAAGAGTGGCCAAATATCCCACAACACTGAACTTTCCTAATTGAGGAAACTATGCCTCGCTCGACAGACATTGTCCTCAACCACTCAATCGTTCCTTACCCGCTGTCGCCTAGTCTACCTCTTGGAAACCGTATCTGTTTGGTTCTCTTTGCCTCGAGGTCGTCTTTCCTTTTACCGCAAGTTTTCAAGCGTTCAACACCTCAAGGCAACTCGTTATGGAAAATCTGCTTGGTTACTGCTCTATGAATTCAGCGCTCCCGAGTCCAATCGTCTGTTGCACTTACACGTATATAGAGCTCGGTATGAGGAAGGAACTCTATCAACATCGAGTAGCACTCGTCTCAACAACTCGTCCAACACTACTCATCTCCCGAGATGTCTTACTCCACTTACAACTACAACTCCTCCTACTCTGCCTCTTCCTCCTTATTCATCCTCACACCCGCATCATCTCCTCGGGAAACCCACGAGACGTACGAACAGCTCTGGCAGGTTCTGCGTCCTTCTACTCAGCAAAACCGCGGTGATGCTTCTCCGCAGAAAAAGAGATCTGCTTCGGGATTGAAGAAGCTCTTTGGCAAGGGTTTCTAGATTCAAGTCTCTAGGGGGACGTGACGCGGACTTGTCTAGTCCGTAATCCGTCCTTTGTCATCATCCATCCTCGGCTCCGAGACTGCATTTACTAGCACGCCAATAATGCGTCCTGTGCTGCAAAGCTAATCCGAACGCAACCAAATTGCCGCTTTTTGCTTGCTCTATGCATTTCGGACTGCCGAGTCGATGCATTTGCAATGCTGCGGCTATTTTATCGCCATACAGTCTAGACATCCTCTGATGGCTTAGCGAGAGAAGACTATCCCTCCACCATTCAGTCGGACTGAGGCCACTGCTGCTTTCTGGCCTAGTAATGGTCTCCTATCATCTATTCATCTACGCTTTTGCCTCAAATTTGACGCAAGGCCATCCAAAAAATGATTGAATTCAATCAATGGACTTTTGTACAATCCCTACACGTTGTATATCTTATTAACACTTTATAATACCACAATAGAAACTGTTCTATCCTGTTCTCATTTAAATTCCAACACCTTTGCTTCCTCGGCCACTATCTTCAATGATAAGAGATTTTCGCTTATATCTATATTTTTGTTGAGCTGATGGGTAAGGAGTGACATTATTTTTTTTGCTTGCTCTGTCTTTTCACCTAAATGCCCGCCGAAAAATCTTAAAGACAGCCTGAGATCGCTTACCAAAATAAATTTCTGTTCTGTATCACTCATCGATAATGAATGAATGGAATTGTATCATTCAGAATATCAGCAGGACCAAGATTATGAGCATCAGCTGCACAGTCGACAGCATTTAGGACTATTGCATTTTCTCGTGAGCTAGTTTTCTGATGTTCTATAGAGCTTCTGATCAGATTAATTCTGTATATCCAAGCGCTCATCCGGCTTGAGTGGGAATCTTTCAATAGAAAGCTTGACCCTGATCTTTGCACCATAATTGTTCGTCGACATTAAGTAGCGTTGACCAGCACCTGGATTTCTGGACCTTCATCCGAGAGCTGGAAATCACTTGAGATAAACGTATATTCACTACATTTAATACTGGCCATGCATACGTATATTGATGCCGTGAAGACATCTGCTAAGGATTAGATCCGCGATCATCACTGTATTATTAGAAGCCGAACTAGCCTGGGATGCAGATAGTCTTCGTAAACTTGGCTTATATTTTGAGCTCACTTCAATCTACTAGTGATGTGTGTCCGTACCGATGTACAAGTGTTCAGCCACTGGTAGCACTTTGGTTGATGACTGAAGGAATCAGGAATCATAGGAACCCGAGTCCGAGGAACATTGGAGTGGGACGATTTTAGCTTCTATCATGATATGTCAGGAAGATTAAGTGGATCTTGTAATAGAATGGCGGACACGAGGCCTATTACGATGCAAATCGATAGTGGCTGAGCTGACAGCCACAAGTGTGGCACACTTTTCCAGCCACCGAATGAACCCGCCCTGCCGGCGAAGCCTTTAAAAAGTCCGCTGAGAAAAGACCCTTGTTTTCCCCCCCTCACTACCACTTCCCCCCAACAGCCTGATACTTGGATTTCCTTCTCATGCCAAAAGATATCTCCTTTGACCTCGTGGAGTCCATGATGACACACACTTCTTCCAATACTGCCCTATGGCTTACATTCACTCTCCTAATCTCACCTGGCCTCTTGGCGATACCGCGTCTCTTGATCTCTTTTTCTTATCCTTGCCTCACTGTCCATAAGTTGGACGATGTCATTTGCCAACTGGACAATGCGTTCAAACGATGTGCAGTAGAGGGGGTACCAATGATGGAATGGGTGCATCTGGCTAACTTGAGGTAAGAGCTGATAAATTGGAAAACCCTTATTTATGGTTTTTGGCTTGCAGAATCCAGACAAGATTTTCAATGATTAAGGAAAGCAACAATAATCTGCCGTGCCCATCACCCTTCGTGACTCGGAAATATATCAAGAATTATGTGGATATGACGCGGGATATTATTGGATGTCACCAAGATGCATATGCAGTATGTCTAGCTTTGCAGGTAGGTAGAGAATACTAAAAATCTAGGAGTTATTTACATTCTCCTTCAGAACTCACTTGAGCGAAAACGCCGATATAATTATATCTCTGAGATCCAATACCTCCGATCTATAAACTTGAATCACCACCACACACGAAGGCATGGTTGAGTGCAGTACAGCGTTATTGCGCTCTATGGTCGCTGGTGAATATGTAAAATATTTTTGTTTCTGCCTGCAGATCTCAGTGCCGTTAAATGAAGGTACATTATATTCTATGATATTTAAGTGTATAATTTACTGGAAAAATTGCAACCAATATAAGGCGCCTCAACTTGCCTGATCAATAATGGATAGATCTTCATGGTCAGGTCTAATGGCCGAAATGCTGAGTCTGGTCCAGTTTCGTAAGACCATGACCGCTTTAATAGAAGCCCCTATTTTGTTTTCGTACAACCAAATGTCCAACAGAATATCCACCTCAGGACCTCCAACTCTAGATGCAGATGAGTCAGATTCTTTGAACGAATCGCAGCCGTTATCCAAGATTTCGTTTTCGTACAACCAAATGTCCAACAGAATATCCACCTCAGAACCTCCAACTCTAGACGCACTAGACGAGTCAGATTCTTCGAACGGATCGCTACCCAAGACCAGGCCGTCGCAGAAGTACTACCTCCGGCTCGCAAATGAACTGTCCAATAAATTCACAGGTCCCATGCCTGTGCAGGAGTTTTTGGATACGTTTTTGCCTGTAGATGATTCGGCGTTTAAGCCTGACGCTAGTGTTGAATCTGTGCGGAGGGGTTTGTATGTTACAGTGAGGGGTCATGCAGATTTGGTACGGGACATGATTCTTGTCCAACATGAAATACTGACGCTTTCTTTTGTGTTTAGCTCGAAGCCGTGTCGCATTGTTTGAGTGATGGGTTCACTATCAAAAGCACGAAGCCCAATACAAAAAGCCGAAAGGCTAGTAAGCCTGGAGACCCTCCAGGATTCGTGCTCTATCATTCACATGACCCCTCTTTACCTGAACTCGTCGTTTACGTCCTTCAAGGCAACAAAACTCCAGATCCTTTCAACGACTCTTCGTCCTCCTCTTCATCATTCGAAAACACCGAACACGAAGAAACCTCATACATCCTCGGTCAACTCATCGCACCCATCATCCCCCAATTCGCCTCTCCGCATCCTGACAAAAGTCGAACACATGCGTTTTCTGTCTTGATTCACGGCCCTGGGACTGGGATAGGAGAGACCAGGAAAGCGCGACTTATTCGATGGGATCGTTCCGGGGCAGTTGTTAGCCAGGCTTTCGAGTTTGTTCCAAAGGCAGACTCTAGCTCGGATGGGGAATCACTAGCACTTTGGAGATTCTTTTGGAGGTATATGAGGGCAGGTGCGGCCGAGCGGGGGTTTGATACGACGGTGGAGAAGGTGGAGGAGACAGATTTGGAAACTCGTCGGGCATGTGAAGCTCTGAGTTTGGGCAATGTCAGCACCAACACGCCTGTCAGTCTCTACAAGTACCACGTCTGGGACGACTTCCATCCTGAAGATGACCCCGTCTTCTACTACGCTGTTGATAAACCACTGTCTACCAACTCTCTTGTCGGCCGTAACACACGAATCATCAAAGTCTGGGATCCGAGGCTTGAGCGAGTCGTCTTGTTGAAGGATACATGGAGAATTGATGAGCCTGGTATGACTAAGGAGGGGGATACGTATATTCAACTTCACAAGGCTCAGGTCCGACATGTACCACGGTTGCAGAGAGCAGGAGATGTCTCGTTGGAGAGCGGGCAACAGCGGACAAGGACGCAGGACTTCGTGCATTTTAACAACCACTCCACGACTTCATACACGATGCAAGCCTACCGTCATTATCGTCTAGTCCTTCTCGATATAGGGCGCAGTATCACAGAGTTTTCGGATATGAAACATTTGGTGGAGATTTTACGCGCAGCTCTCATTGGTGTGTTTTCCCTCCATTCTCCGAAGCTAATTGACCTCTAGCTCATTCTGACGCCGTTTCCAAAGCTGGGATTCTCCACTGCGACATAAGCACCGGCAACATCGTTATATCCGACAATCTGGACAGTCCTGCTTTCCTCATAGATTGGGACCTCTCGAAACCGGTTGACCAGATCGACACTCCATATCGGCAAACATTGGTAAGACTACTGTTCGTTCCAAAATCATACCTAATTCTTTTTGCAGGGAACCTGGCGCTTCAAATCCGCAGTTCTACTCTCTCGCAAATCCACAAACCACCTCCCCATCGACGATCTCGAATCCTTCTTCTACGTTTTGTCCTGGCTTGCTCTACACTACTCCAAGCATAAAGACGATTCTATCTTGCACCGGTTGAAAGCTTCCTACGACGAACTATGGGTCGTCGGTTCGATCAATCAAGGAGGAATACTCAAACCCTCCTTTATGCTTCTAGGAACACTAGAACGCGAAGGTGGTTTTCCCAAGGGTCCTTTGCGCAAGTTAATTGTAAGCCTGGAGAGAACTTTCAAGATACGTTATCTGCAATATCCTTCTGCGTCTGAGGTCGAGAAATATGAGAAAGTTGCAGAGTCCATTACTGGAGAAGATGATCGGCGGTTTTTCGGTGCTGTAGATATTTTGTTGGGGTTGAGGAGGTTGAAGAGTTCAGAGTGGATGATGGCGAGGTTTGATGAGGCTGTTGGATCCGAGTGGTCGAGGAATGCTGTGGTTAAAGTGGTGAAACAAAGCGTAAACGAAATAGCTGAGCGGTTTCTTTTACGTCTCGAATGTTGCCGAGGCATGTAAGATTTTACAGACATGTATTGCTTCCAAGTGAAATAAATACTATGAATAAAGATATATGTATAAAGGTATATTGGTCAAATTTGACCTTTTTCTCTTGACGTTGAAGCAAAGTTATGGAGGATAGAAGTCCTCAGTGGGCCAAAAGATGGTGATGGTCTCAGTCTAAGACCGGAAAGTTCTTGTAATTAGCCTGGTGACCAAGCGTCCTGTTGTGAGCCTTGCTACAGGACGGCTCACAACAGGATGCTTGGTCACCAGGCTATCTTGTAATTAGGGGATGCCTGTAGCGGCGTAGATGTTGCAACGATTGCAAAGGTATCGACTCGGCGATCCGAAGAGCGCACAACCGGCAAAGAGGCTTGGGAGGCATCAAGTGGGGTTCACTCTATGGCACAACGTTGGGTGTGGTATTGGCATGCTTTTGCCGCATAACCCGTAGGTTGAAAGTGGATACTAACAAAGGGACGGAATGCAAGACAAGTCCGCGTCACGTCCCCGTAGAAATATGAATCTAGAAACCCTTGCCAAAGAGCTTCTTCCATCCGAAAGTAGACCTCTTCTTCTGCGGGAAAGCATCACCGCGGTTTTGTTGAGTGGAAGGACGCAGAACCTGCCAGAGCTGTTCGTACGTCTCGTGAGTTTCCCGAGGAGATGATGCAGGCGTGAGAATGAATAAGGAAGAAGAGGCAGAGTAGGAGTAGGACATCTCGATGGATGAGTAGTATTAATTGGATGGATGTCAAAGACAAGTTGAGACGAGTGTCGCTCGATGTTGATAGAGTCCCTTCCTCATACCGATCCCTATATATACCGTTGGGTGCAACAGACGATTGGAGTCCGGAGTAGAGCCTGAGCGGTAACCAGGCAGATTTTCCATAACGAGCTGCCTTGGGGTGTAGAACGCTTGAAAACTTGCGGTAACCTCGAGGTGGATTAGGTGACAACAGGTAGGGAAAGATTGAGTGGTTGAGGTCAATGTCAACGTCAAGTTTCCTCGATCGTTCTGTCTGGTCATCGGCGTCGACGATCGTCGGAAGACCCTACGTTTCCTTATTTCTTATCGTAGCGGACGCTCAGCACTCAGCAAGTAAAGAGCTTTCGCTGACATTGCCCGGAGGTCGTCGGGCAATCCAAAGGGTCCTTTTCTCGAGGATTCTCACTACCGACTGTGGGAAACCTCCAGATTTAGCGCGTGCTTCTGAACATAATCAATCGCTTTCACGCCGACGTCTAAGCAAAAAGGTAATTGAACTTCATTGTATTATTCACTCAACCGGCCCTCCTTACCCCAGCTTTATCAAGCTACAAGATGAGGCACCCGTCGATTATTACGCTTCAGCGCCCGATTCCCTACTCGCTCTATTCACAATTTACGACAAAGTTTCCAACCAGATGCCCTGCGGATACTTTATGACAAATACGACCCCTGTTCTTCTGGCAGACCCAGGAAAAACGGACACTGGAACCAGAGACCTATAGCGCTTGTCACGTTGAGTATGGGACACCTTCTCCCTGCTCTTTCCGAAGCGGATGCTGCTTCCTGGACGTCGTTCGGCGTACCGAAAGAAAGTCCAGAACACCGTTCAACTCTAGAAGAATGTGATTCGGCATGGGACTTGTGTGAATGTCTTTTCCAAGCTTCATTCGGTTAGTCAAATGTTTCTTCTCCCCGAAAGTCTGTCTTATCATTTTCGATGGAAGGTTGGCTGGCCTATTACGCCAAAGGCTATCAACACCGAGACATTAGTGTCGGAAACATCTTGAAGCCCGAGAAGGGTTCCCATCCGTGCAAGGAATTTTCGACCAGATTCGTCCGATCGCTCTTGGGCTTGAACATGAAGGAGACCAACACTTCGGGGACAAATGTAGCGTCTTCTGACGACATGTCAGGCTCTGTTGATGAGGACATGTCTCAACTCAAGATTGGGGGCAAGTTTTGGGAAGATACGATTGCTGCTCTGGAAACGAACGCGTCGTCGAGCGACCAAGCTGCTGCAACCAAGTACAGACGCCAAAGGGCTATCATTGATATGGCAACTCAGTTGGAAGACATTGCGCGAGATCTCGGGGTCACGACCGAGTGCAAGGCTTATCTCAGAGATTGTGACATGGTCGCCCCACTCAAGAAGTATTTCGAAGACGATAAGCACCGTGGGTCTCTTTCGGTAATTCGCAATCGTGTCTGGTTGTTTGCCTACTGACGGGCTCTGTGATTAGGGAACAGCCGAGTTTATGAGTAAATCTCTCAGGGAAGCCATGGAAGAAGGATCAACGTACTTACAGTCTCCGGTCGACGACATGCACTCGTTGTTTTGGACGGCGCTCTGGTGTGTTCTGTTCAATACGAAAGATCGCGGACACACATCTAAGGAAGAGAGATGGAGAAATGAGCTGCGAGGAAGTCGTCAAGACCGGGATTCCGCCATGAATGATATCTTGAAATGGGGAACTGGTAAAGAATATAGTCCAATGCTGCGTATCATGACTCCTTTGTTCGTCCAGTGGCACAGTTTACTTGACAATCTGGATCGTGATTGGAGGCCCGCCTGGAAGAGTGTGGACCAAGGTGAGGCTGATGAGAAATTACTGGTTTTCCATGATTTCGCGTTCCATGGCATTTTGGGATTTGCAAAGCTTATCGCAGAACATAGACCACGGCTGATGTCGATGAACTCGTAGTAATCTATGTACATCATTATTATTTTATATACCTTCATCCCAACTGCGAAAAAAAGAACGGCGTGACGATGGAGAGATCCTTCTCTTGGTTTACCCAAAACTGGTGAGATGTCTGTCCGAGGTTGGGGAATGACTGACGAGTGGACTGCAGGACAAATTACAAGCCCAAAACTTTAATACACGTTCATTCATCGTGAAAACCATCATAAGTACAGTGGAATAAATCCAATCTACCTCTTCAGGATGCTCTTCTAACGTTGAACGTCAAGAACCAACAGCGGAGAAGGAGAATGAGCTTGTGCCGCATCCTGACAGCACGTTTCCTTATTCTTCATTGTAGCGGACTCTCAGCAAGTAAAGAGCTTTCGCTGACGTTGCCCGGAGGTCGTCGGGCAATCCAAAGGGTCCTTTTCTCGAGGATGCTTGCTTCCCCTCTAGTGTTCGAAAAGTCCGGTTCAGTCCGGTTCAAGCAAGAATTTTCTGAACTCTGAACTGAACATTAAGTCCAGTCCAAAAATTTTCTGAACTTTGGACTGGACTCCGGGTTCGGTGAACCCAAGTCCAGTTCAGGTTCACCGAGAGTTCGAACGCGTTCGGACTTTTTTCAGTAAAATAGTATTTTTTTCTCCAGTATTTTGTTAACAAATTTTCGGAGGCTGAGATAACAATGGCCTGCTCTTTTCTACTGCAACTATGTAACTCTTTTGTAGAGAAAAATAGATTTTATGGGAGAGATTGCAAATTGCAATCTGATTCTCCATTAAAAAAACACAGACACTTGCCAGATATGTACCCAACACACACTTTGAGGACCTCTTCAGTGTGTAATTTGCAGTACTGGAAAAAACCTTTCTTGTAAATTCACTCAAATGCCCGGTATATTATAATATATAAGCCATTTTCGGTGGTATTCATAGTATAAGTTCGGACACGTCCGAACACGTTCGAACGCGTTCAGCAGTTTTGAGAAAATTTTGAACGCTGAACTGGACCTTCGGTCCGGTCTAAATTTTCTTTGAACTTTGGACTGAACTTTGCGTCCAGTCCAAGGAAGTTCGGTTCGAACCATTGTTCAGAACTGAACATTTCGAACACTATTCCCCTCGTCCAGCAATTCACACTACCGACTGTGGGAAACCTCGAGCAACCGCCAACGCCTTCGAGATTTAGCGCGTGCTTCTGAACATAATCAATCGCTTTCGCGCTGACGTCTAAGCAAAAAGGTAATTGAACCTCATTGTATTATTCACTCAACTGGCCCTCCTTACCCCGGCTTTATCAAGCTACAAGATGAGGCGCCCGTCGATTATAAGCGTTATTACGCTTCAGCGCCCGATTCCCTACTTGCTCTATTCACAATTTACACTAGATGCCCGACGACCTGCGGATACTTTATGACAAATACGGCCCCTTTATCTTGAAGTTCTTCTAGCAGACCCAGGAAAAACGGACACCGGAACCAGAGACCTATAGCGCTTGTCACGTTGAGTATGGGACACCTTCTCCCTGCTCTTTCCGAAGCGGATGCTGCTTCCTGGACGTCGTTCGGCGTACCGAAAGAAAGTCCAGAACACCGTTCAACTCTAGAAGAATGTGATTCGGCATGGGACTTGTGTGAATGTCTTTTCCAAGCTTCATTCGGTTAGTCAAATGTTCCTGCTCCTCGAAGGTCTGTTTTATAAATTTTGATGGAAGGTTGGCTGGCCTATTACGCCAAAGGCTATCAACACCGAGACATTAGTGTCGGAAACATCTTGAAGCCCGAGAAGGGTCCCCATCCGTGCAAGGAATTTTCGACTAGATTCGTCCGATCGCTCTTGGGCTTGAACGTAAAGGAGACCGACGCCTCGGGGACAAATGTAGCGTCTTCTGACGATGTGTCAGGCTCTATTGGAGACAAGTTTTGGGAAGATACGATTGTTGCTCTGGAAAAGAAAGCATCGTCGAGTGACCAAGCTGCTGCAACCAAGTACGAACGACAAAGGGCTGTCATTGATATGGCAAGACAATTGGAAGACGTTGCGCGAGGTCTCGGGGTCACGACCGAGTGCAAGGCTTATCTCAGAGATTGTGACATGGTCGCCCCACTCAAGAAGTATTTTGAAGACGATAAGCACCGTGGGTCTCTTTCGGTAATTCGCCATCATGTCTAATTCTTGGCCTACTGACGAGCTCTGTGATTAGGGAACACCCGAGTTTATGAGTAAAGATCTCAGGGAAGCCATGGATGAAAGATCAACATACTTACAGTCTCCGGTCGATGACATGCACTCGTTGTTTTGGACGGCGCTGTGGTGCGTTCTGTTCAACACAAAGGATCGCGGACAAACGTCTAAGGAGAAGAAATGGAGAAGCCTGCTGCAGGGAACTATTGTTGAACGGGATTCCGCCATGAACGATATCTTGAAATGGGGAACTGATGAAGAATATAGTCCAATGCTACGTACCATGACTACTTTGTTCGTCCAGTGGCACAGTTTACTTGACAATCTGGATCGTGATTGGAGGCCCGTCTGGAAGAGTGTGGACCAAGGTGAGGCAGATGAGAAATTATTGGTTTTCCACGATTTCGCGTTCCGTGGCATTTTGGGGTTTGCAAAGCTTATCGCGGAACATAGACCACGGCTAATGAACTCATATTAATCTACGTCCATTATTATTTAACATATTGTAAGTAAATACCTTCATCCCAACTGCGAAAAAAGGAACGGCGTGACGATGGAGAGATTCTTCCTCTTGGCCATGGTTTACCCAAAACTGGTGGGATGTCCGTCTGAGGTTGGGGAATGACTGACGAGTGGACTGCGGGACAAATTACGAGCCCAGAATTTTAATACACGTTTCGAAGTTCATTCATGGTAAAAATCATCATAAGTACAGTGGAATAAATCTGATATACCTTCTTCAGGATGCTCTTTTCTCCCTTGCCACTGCCGTTGCTAACACTGAGCGTCAAGAACCAACAACGGAGAAGGAGAATGAGCTTGTGCCGCATCCTGACAGCCCATACCCACCACACTTGACAGGCTACTTCCAAATCCTATCAGCGACCTGAACTACATCCCCCATCTCCCTCACATCATGCACTCTAACCACCAACGCGCCCTGCTGAACCGCAGCCGACACCGCAGCAGCCGTTGCAAAAGTCCTTTCATCCGGTTTCGTCTGTCTTCCTCCCTTTTCCTTGTCCTTGTCCTTCGTTCCCTCCTCTAGAATCTTCCCCAAAAATGACTTTCTCGACGCACCAACAAGCTGAGGATATCCCACCAGCGGATTTCTCCTCTGCTTTCCCAAAAGTCCAACCATAACATCACTCACAACCCGTCCCGCGTCTCTGAGTATATCCAAATTACCCTCTACAGTCTTGCTGAATCCGACACCTGGATCTACAATGACGAGCCAACGGCGTACACCACTGGGTCCGAGGACGATTTGGTCGACTTTGGGGCCGAGTTCGATACGGATTGCTTCGATTACTGGGGAGTCTTGTGAGTATGAGTAGGCAGAGTAGTCTTTATTTGACCCGGCGTCTCCTCTGGAATGCATGAGCACGACTGGGACAGCATATTTCCTTGCAATGGTTTTCATTTCCGATGTGTACATAGCCGGAGTTTTGTTGTCGTGTAAACTAGCCGAATTAGTTTCCTCCACAGACGATGTAGGATACACAGGCCCAGAAAACGCATAAACGTCGTTTATACAATTCGCACCAGCCAAAATCCCAGCCTCGGCGACTTCTGGGCGGAACGTGTCTAGACTGATCAACATGTCTTTGGGGCCCTCAGTATCGGAAGAGAGATCTCCATTTCGTATCGCCTCGACAACGGGTACTACCCTATTCACCTCTTCGTCTGGACTGACAAACGCTGCGCCAGGACGAGTAGAGTAACCGCCAATGTCTAGGATATTTGCGCCTTGTTGGTAGGAAGAGAGAGCGTACCCCAGTGCAGTGGGTGAGGTGTTGTGCCGAGAACCGTCGGAGAAAGAGTCTGGAGTGGTATTTAGAGTTGACATGAGATACGTGCGGTATTTTTGGTTTCGAGGCTTGGATCTAAGTTGTCGCGAGCTAGTACTAGGGACGGATATGTCCAGTATGTCGATGTTGGAGGTACGGGATCGATGAAAGAGAAGAGAGCCGGGGTAGAAGGTAAAGGGTACTTTGGGAAAGGAATGACTCGTCGCATTGGTTCGTACTCTTCTTCGTTTAGACCGATGAGAAGCTCGTTGATAGCTGAGAGATAGGTGTTCGTAGAATTGGATGTATATGTGTTGGAATCATGCTAGGGGCAATAAACAAGATTCGTTAGAACCATCCTGAAAAGGAGCAGAGAAACTTACTTGTAGAGAGGCCGCAGCACAAACTCCCTCTCTCGTATTCTCGGATGTGGAACTACCAATTCGCCCTGGAGATTGTCCAAGTTGATCCTTTTCTCGGGACTGCGCGTATCAACGACGTCTTCGTCATATAGTAATAGATCCACTGCTCTCGGTCCATTCCTGATGGACGGAACACGACTGACAAGGACTTCGACTTTTTTGAAAAGGGAAAGGAGAGCTGTAGGCTGAAGATTTGTGTTTATCTAGAAAATCCTCCCGGTTTCAGTCAAAATATCAGGAGATGCAGCACAGGGACACACACCAGGACAACGCAGTTGACGAATGCAGGCTGATCCGTCACATACATCGGTGCACTTTCATAGAGGAAACTAGTGTTGACGATGGATAGAAATGCCTTATCGGGTAGTTCCGGGTCCGAGACTTGAAAGACATTTCGAGGATGCTCGAGTAAACGAAGTGCCGTCTCGATATTTTGGAATCGGTCTCCAAGGTTGGAGCCCAGGGCTACAGCTGTGTGTGACGATGCAGATTTGGGAAGGCAGCAAATTCGTCGGGATAATCTATCCATCTCCGGGATATCTCGACTTTTGAAACTAGCTCACTCTGACGCCGTTTCCAAAGCTGGGATTCTCCATAGCCTGGTAACCAAGCGTCCTTTGCTTCACAGGACGCTTGGTAAATCTGGGTTTAAATTTGGCAGAGACTCTCGGTTACTCGGACAAGAGCTCTTTGGGACACAAATCCGAGTTAAGCGAATTTTTTGCCCATTCTTGGATAGGTCTCTTAGTCACGTCTATCCAAGAATGGGCAAAAAATTCGCTTAGCAAGGACGCTTGGTTACCAGGCTAGGATTCTCCACTGCGACATAAGCACTGGCAACATCGTTATTTCTGACAATCTGGACAGTCCTGCTTTCTTTATAGATTGGGACCTCTCGAAACCGGTTGACCAGATCGACACTCCGTATCGGCAAACATTGGTAAGACTACTGTTCGTTCTAAAATCATACCTGATTCTTTTTGCAGGGAACCTGGCGCTTCAAATCCGCAGCTTTACTCTCTCGCAAATCCACAAACCACCCCATCGACGACCTCGAATCCTTCTACTACGTTTTGTCCTGGCTTGCTCTACACTACGCCAAGCATAAAGACGATCCTATCTTGCATCGGTTGAAAGCTTCCTATTACGACGAACTATGGGTCGTCGATTCAATCAATGAAGGAGGAATACACAAAGCCTCCTTTATGCTTCTAGGAACACTAGAACGCGAAGTTGGTTTTCCCAAGGGTCCTTTGCGCAAGTTAATTGCAAGCCTGGAGAGAACTTTCAAGACGCGTTATCCTTCTGCGTCCAAGGTCGGATATGTGGTATTGAATCAACAATTCTTTTTTCCTTCAACAGGAAAGAACTCAATTCACAACCAGCCTCAATTTTGTCCTTTTGATCTGTGTAACGTTTCCCGCTACGATCTGAAACAGGGCGATCACTGGTAGGTAGGTAGGTAAATGTAAGCTCAAATGCGGAGTCTGGTCAAAGACAAGGAATCTCTACCCAAATCTCTTAGAATATTTCTGAAGGAAGACAGGTGTTCTCAGAATGTATCACTCCACAAATATCGTCAAAACTCACAAACGACCAATATCGTGTGATACGGTGGTAGTTCATTTGGAACTTGCCTTGATAGTGTATTTTAAGATCATTTCCATCAGGAAAAACCCAATTTGCAAATCAGCACAGAATATTATGAACCTCAAGTAATTTAGGTTATTTGGCAGGAAATATATCTAGTCTAGGATAATGAAGAGAATGAGCCATATTACCTTGATTATTTTAGTCCGATTTTTTAAATCCAAGATTAGGGTGGATTAGGATATATTAAATGTATTTGCAACAAATTGGCAGTAAACTGTTCTTAACTGATAATTTTGTGCAGTATAAACTTCCAAATAGTACTCTCAAATCTGATCAATATTACACTTAAATCATATTTATTTCAACGGGTATTATATACACTCAAAGTCATTAAAATGCTATAGTAGAGATTCTAAGTCTAAGTATTTGTTGCAGCTGGCTGATTACTGAGCAGTCAGTCTAAATCAGCCAAGCGTAATGCACCACCCCCTTGTTTGGTGATGGATCTATTTCTGTACAAAGTTATCCAATATCAGTGTTGACCAAGCCATATACAAAAGTTAACCTACATGCAAAATTCCAACAACTCTGCTAGAATTCGGTGAGCTGAGGCAGGGTGGTCTGTGACCATATTTTGCAGCTCAATAACATGTGCATTATACACAGATGAAAATGTGTCTGCAGTGAAATGGGCAGCATTATGTGTGCCCTTTTGCCACTCTGTCAGAGAGGCAAAGATCTATACATGGACAGCATTAGTATTTACTCAATAAGTAATATGGATCACAAACATACCGCAGTTGCTGCTAGTGCAACAAACCTTACAGGTATTTCATTCCGTTTATCTTTTCCAGTTGGATCTTCCCATGCACAAGAGAAAGTAGATAACAGTTGAGACCCAATGTGTCCTGAGGTCTGAAAGAAGAACCTTTTGAGGGTCTTCTTCATGGCAGTTGACAGGTATGGCCGCTTGGCATCAATGTTGTATGTCTAATGAGAGCAGTCAATCAAAAATCTTCAGGTATGATCAATAAGCTCACTTGCCTGAGTACCAGTGAGAGTCTTTGAGTCCCAGTCATTCTCATCCCAAGTGCCAGGGAAAGTAAACTTATCATTACTGATGAGTTCCTGCACACGAGCAATACATTTCTCATCAGTTCCGAGCTCATACACAGCAAGTTCCATCAAAGATATATCCTTGATGTGCTTTCGGAATGAAGCAAGTCGCTCAGTCACCTGCCAATTAATGAAAGTTAATACAATATAGTTTGAGTAAACTGGCAACGTACCAAACTAGCAAGAGCATTTGCAAATTTGAGGTCAACAGAGATACGTTCGGCAATATACTTTGCTTGAGCATCTTTTGCCTGTAAGTCAGTCGCACTTTGGAGCAGGAGGCTCCGAGTACTCCGAATCTTCTCCTTGAGCTCTGGCCATGCATTCTCAGTAACGCACTGTACTTGAGTCCGAGTGATTGCATCCCTAGCAACCATGCCAATAATTGAAGACTGTTCCTTCAGACGTATATCCTTTCCTTTTTCTGGAAATACCAGTTGTGCATATTTCGGCCAGATACGTGTTGTTGGGCGCATATTGAGAGGCTGGGAGCTAGCAGTGACCTTCGGAGCCTGGTTTCCAGTAAGTATAAAGATAACGGAGAACGTCAGAAGGAAAACCTCATTCAAAAAATCCTGGTCTCGCTTTCCAAACATTTTCTGTAGAATGCATGATTATGCTGGTTGTACAATATGATGCGAGGAGACTTACTTTTTTATTACGTCCTTTACCATCTCCATTCATAGCTATTACAGCGTCTATATCACCATCTAGGCCAACTTGAGAACTCGTGTCCATGTCAACATCATCATACTGGTCACTGTTTGGAACACTTGTTGGCCGTGAAGAGATACTCGCTGGTGATGAAGGGTGGCGGTGGAAAGCATTAGAATGATTGAAATCAGCCGCAAAGTCGTCATCCTCTTCCTGAGGTATAAAGACAGTCTGGAAAAAATGTGATTTTGCCGCGAGCAGAAAGGAATGAAACCAGTATTACACACCTCTTGTAATAGATTTTCGTCATTTATTTCCTCCTCCTCCTCCTCCTCCTCCTCCTCACTGTTGTCGTCATCAGTATCCATGTCTGAGTCTTGTTCCTCGTCGTCACTCGCTCCTTCATGAAAGGCCTCATCCTCGCCCTCTGTCTTGTCATCTTCACTATCAACAATTTTGCGGCCAAATTTCTGTTAAGGTATGCGAGCTATTCACGTATGCTTTGGGAAAGTCATACTCACTTTGAGAGGTAAAACTTTTGCTGGGGCTTTCGTAACTTGGGTTTCCTGTTCCTTTCTAGCTTTCAAAACATTTTTCTGAGTCGACGAAGCGCTAGCGGCTAACCATCAAAATGATGAGAAAAAGAACCATAACGCAGATCAATCCATCAAAGACACGTTACACGCGCAATATATAGTCACTCACCACTCCCACCACCTCGTCTTTTGCCTTGCCCATGTTCTGACACTTTCCCTTTGATATTCCCCTTGGCATTATTTCCTCTACTCTTACCAGAACCTCGACCATGTTGAGAGGAATCTCCCTTCTCTGCCAAGCCCAGTTAGTATGGTATTTTATGGCTCAGAACTGAGGTTGACTGACTCTGAGCGGAATCTTCTCGCCGTGGTTGCTTAGCCTTAGCTGCTGTCTGAACCAACTCAGACCCGGCCCTTTTGCGAAGCTCTGTTTCAATACATAAAGATCAGATAGGACTCGGAACTATAGGAAACTGATGGTTGTGTACCTCTACCTCCCCTCATTTGGGTTTTTTGCTGGGCTATTTTGTAGCGGTAAGATATTTGAGAACTTTTTGACAATGAGACTGAACAACTTACAGATTGCAGATTCTTCACCGGTACTGGTTACTCGGCCTCCTCGTTGAGATGCCTTTGTCTGTGCAAGAAGTTCTGGGCTGAGCACAACGCTATGATCAGGCATGATGGTTTCTGGTGAGTAATGCCAGCAAATTACAGAAGAGCTAATAACCGATCGCTAACCTCCGTTCCTTTTACCCCAGTGTAAACCTCGCCCTTTTCAGTATGTCATCTTCATTCCCAGGCTCCGAGTCAAATTGCAGGGCTTGTGGCTCAGGTCCATTCTCAAGGTCCGGTCTCTCTCGTCACCTGCAGCAAAGTCGGAACCAAGCATGTCAAAACCTCTTTCAGTCTCAATTTGGGTTTCTTCCAAGTGCCGAGGACACCAATATGCATGACCAAGCTTCCCATGGGCAGCTCGAAGATGCAGAGGCTGAACCAGGACCTATGGCTATTGATCCATCCTCTACACATGTTGGCCGTGATGATGATGGCAATTCTTTTGACGAAGACATTGGAGTGGAGCATGAAGAGGATGTTGAGGAACTGATGGCAGCAGCGGAGGACATTGAAATGGAGCAGATTTGGGAACCACCTCGGCCGCAAAACGAGGCTGACTTTCAGCCGGGTGCGGGAGAGGATGGAGAATTGGATGAAGGAGAGGTGGACGGCACAAGAGAACACAATGAAGCCCAACTGAACAGCTTGGGCAATCTCTACCGCACTTGCTACTCTGATAAATATCCAAGTCGTCAGGCCGGGTCTGCAGCAACTACCACGTTGACGGGCGATGAGAAATATGCTCAAGCTTTGAATATTGACGTGAATCCTTGGGCGCCATTTACTTCGAAACTAGACTGGGAAGTTGCATATTGGGCAAAAATGCGAGGGCCAGGGTCAACAGCTTTTTCAGAGTTGTTGTCCATTGATGGAGTATGTTATTCATTCGTATCATTTTCTCCTGTTCACTAATTAAATACATTAAGGTTGTTGACGCACTTGGGCTTTCTTACAAGACAAGTCAGCAGCTAGATGCTATCATTGATAGACATATCCCTTCTCCTTGCCCTAAATTTGCTCGCCGCCAGGCTGTAGTGCAAGGCCAATCTGTGGAATTCTATAGCCGAAATATACTCGACTGCTTGAAGTCGTTATGGGCTAACCCAGACTTTGCAAACCAACTCATTGTGGAGCCTGAGCGACACTATGTAGACCAAGACAAGACTATTCGGGCATTCCATGACATGCATACGGGGAAGTGGTGGTGGGATACGCAGGTATGTCTACACAATTGTAATCTAGGACTATAATAATCTAATGATATGACTACTCCAGAAAAGCTTAGACATGAAACTGCGCAAACCAGGCTCGACAATTGTTCCGGTCATCATCTCCTCAGACCAGACGCAGCTTACAACATTCCGCAATAAAAACTGTTATCCAATCTATGTCACCATTGGGAATTTGCCCAAAGAAATACGCCGTAAACCTAGTCGTCATGGCCAAATGCTTCTTGGTTACCTTCCTGTTGTTAAATTGTCGAGTCTCACTGGTCCCTTGGCCACACGTCGTCGCATTGTCGCCAACATTTTTCATGCTTGCGTTGGTTTCATGCTGAAGCCACTAGAACAAGCTGGACAGAGCGGAGTACATATGACAAGTGGTGATGGATTAGTACGCCGTACTCATCCTATTTTTGCGTTACATGTTGGTGACTATCCCGAACAGCTTCTTGTGACAGGATGCAAAAAGGGTGAATGTCCGTCATGTCCTATGCCTAAGGATGAAATAGGTGAAGTTGCTGGTGTATATGACTTCCGCAACTTTACGCAGGTTCTTGAAGCCTTTGATAAGCTTGACCAAGGGCTCGGGTCAACTGCGTTCCGCCAAGCATGCCGAGGGGCAGGTATCAAACCTATTCAACAACCTTATTGGAAGAATCTACCCTTTGTCAACATCTTCCAGTCAATTGCGCCAGATGTACTACATCAACTATATCAGGGCGTGTTAAAGCACCTCATAGGATGGCTGAAGACAATTTGTACACCTCAGGAAATTGATGCACGTTGTCGGCGTATGCCTCCCAACCATAATATACGGGTCTTTATGCAGGGCATCAGTGGCCTTTCTCGTGTCACCGGGGCGGAACATGATCAAATATGCCGTTTTTTACTCGGAACGATCATTGACATTCGTTTACCAGGAAATCAATCCACCGCTCCCCTTCTCTCTGCAACTCGAGCGCTCCTTGACTACCTATACGTCGCTCAGTACCCTGTTCACACCGGCGAAACACTAGCTCAGCTTGCTGAAGCACTCGAGACATTTCATGAAAACAAGCATATATTTGTCAGTCTTGGTGTTCGCACACATTTCCACATCCCAAAATTTCATAATATTGGTCATTACCGCGAGCTAATCGAACTTTTCGGAACCACAGACAACTGTAACACCGAGTACACTGAACGCCTACATATTGACCTCACCAAGGACGCATATCGCTCTACCAACCACAAGGATGAGTATCCCCAAATGACTATGTGGTTAGAACGCCGTGAAAAGATGCAGTTACACCAGAAGTATCTACTCCGGCGTGAGACACCAACAAACATCATACCTCCTCGAGAGTTGCCCCCACGACTCTTTTATCCTCGTACCGTGACTATGGCCAAACACCCTTCTGTTCGTGGCATACCAGTCTCAAGTCTCGTTCAGGACTATGGAGCTACCCACTTCATTGATGCTATTCAACGCTTTGTAGCCCAATACCAGACTCCAGATCGCCGCTGGACAAGAACAACGCTAGAAAAAGCAGCAACCTACACCCATCTTCCTTTTAGGAAAGTTTCGGTATTCCACCGAGTCAAGTTTACCGAAAATGATCGATATAGCATTCGTGCTGGCCATCCAACGTGCAGCAAATCAACTGTAGACTCTATTCATTGCCAGCCTGCGCGACGTGACAATCGTAATAAGATGGTACCAGGACGCTTCGATACAGCGCTTATTTCGACGTCTGACAACCTAGACACCTCTAAAGCTGGGTTAACAGGTATTACTATTTGCAAGTTCTCGGAAATGTCCATTAGTTGACTGATTGTATGCAGGGCTTCGTGTTGGGCAAGTTCGCTGCGTCTTTGAGATAGCAGAGTCTGCCCTCCGCATGATGTTTGATGAAAGAGATGTGCCAAGACCACCGAAACATCTCTGCTATGTAGAATGGTTTAGTGCATTCCGCCGAGCAGAACGACATCACCATCTCCATAAGATATCCCGCGATATTGTCAATGGTGAACGCCAGGCCAGTATTGTCCCTGTTGACTTCCTTCGTCGCAGTGTACACTTGATTCCGCGTTTCGGCGCTCATGCTCCAAAGGAATGGACATCTAGCAATGTCCTTGAGAAGGCAAAAGAGTTCTATGTCAATAGCTTATCGGACAAAAATGCATATGTAACGTTGTATTAACGTAAAATTGACACTAGAGAAGCGCCGACCGTGTCAGCACACACCCTTGCTTGTTTCCACATATCTGGCAACATCAGAAACGGGACCAAACACGGTCAGGCAGTCTAGCTGCGATAATTAACCATGTTTACGCAAGTAGAGAATGTAACCAGGGGGGAAATAGTTAGAGCGTAGAGTGTTGGCGACCGGCGCAATGAGCATCGTAGGATGTAAAGAGTCGCATCCATAAAAATATAAAAGGAAGCTGACATAGTAAAAGGTACCGAGCTTCCATATTGGGAACCATCACATGGTTATATAATCAAAACGCCTGATCCGTGACTTCGGATATTGGACCCGATTTTGTTTGTACACTTGTTTACGGAAAAAACGCCAAAGCTCATGAATTAGAGGGGTGGTAGAGCCCTTGGCAAGCAAGGGAAAGTTTAATTTATTAACATTTTCTTCTAAACCAATGCAAAGACCTGCTAATCCTTGGGTGATCGCAGGTAAGTAGAGGAAAATAGGATAATTCCCAACGCTTCCTGATATTACTCCAAAGTTGCGCTAATATTGCCAAATTCCCAAACGGGGTTTTTCCTGATGCTCTGGGGCTTGAACAGCATTCCAAGACTCAATATTCGCTTGAATCCCCTCCCGGTGGGTTATTCTCAGTTTTACCCTGCTCCCCGCCAATATGACATTACTGGCTATATACGCCCTGTAGACTGTCATTCTTCCATGAATCCATCCATCGTCAATAAAAGCCGCCGCTGTGAAGGCTACTTCGACTCGAATCGGAATCTGGATTGGATGCTCCTGATATCTATTAACACAAATCGCTGGGAGAGAATTTTGTATCTTGTTCATTGCTCCGAATACTATTTCTAGCATCGAACTAATCTTTCCGTACTACTATCGCTTACAACGTTTTGTGATGTTAGTACATTTAGAACATGCGACTGCCTTGCCTCATCAACGCGTTCTCCACTTTCTGTTCTGTACAATAGACGGCTGCCTGTCAATGACAGGTTCTCTGAAGCGGAGTCGAGGTACATTCATGATCGGAGGCTGGCTGTGAGTGTTTTTCAGAGACGTAGGCATTCAGTGTGTTTAATTGTTATTGCATACACATGTATACCATGCCATTACCGTGTAGCGAGGACCATAAGTACCATGCCATTACAATGTGGCTCAGACCACAAGTACCATGTCATTACCACGCAGCTCAGACCATAAGTACTGGTGGATAAAGACTAGTGCAGTGTAGCACTCCTTCCTCTCAACTTTGACATAGCCTGAAATATTCAATATCATGTAAATCTCATAATAGTCTTATCTATCAATTTACCAACCTCACACTTGCCATATTGAATGATATTCAGGGAGTCTGTGACAGGAAATCACAACAGTACCGGTGCTACATTTGATGTTAAAGTATGTTTCCTTATCTCTGTTATTGATTGTAATCTCTAGCCTCTTGAAAATATCAGCTGGAAAATGATTCCCATTGCCTCTGCAAAAAATCAAATTCAACAAGTCGCAGGCTGGTAGTCACTTTTGATGGTACAGAGAATCAGTTTGGTCCTCAGGTGTGTGTTATATCATATATAAGAGATATAGATTCATTGATTATAATCAGAGTAGTCATGTTGTAGAATTCTACTCCCGTATCATCAAAAATGCAGACCAGCCCTCTTACTACACCAGTGGAATTGGCACCTATCCAAAGCCATCTCATGGAAGAAAAATCGCTTATATGCATACCTTCTTTAAGAATAAGAAGGCATCTATTACTGCTGAGTATGCCTTATTAATGATAAACAGTTTACAATGTGTCATTATAACATAATCTTTTACAGGAATTTTCACTCAAATCTTCTCGCAGGTTATAGATGGCTTTCTGAGAACTATGAAGAAGGGGATCAGATATTTCTTCTTGGTTTGTTACAGCCCCTCTCCTTATAATCTCCCTTGCTAATCTGGTACAGGATTTTCCCGGGGTGCTTATCAAGCAAGGGTCCTAGCAGCCATGATCAGAAAGGTGACTGGTTTTTGCTGTGGCTATCAGGATCTTATAGATATCTATTATTTGTTGTCTTTTAGGTTGGTTTGCTTAGAACTGGAAACAATGAACAAATACCATTGTGGGTAATATTTCCAATAATATTCTTAGCCCATTTTAAGTTTTCCAATTGGTTTATGAATCTTAACAGTGCCTTTGAGATATACAAAGATCTTGATTCATCAAAAGAAATGATTGTCTCCCGGTATAGTGCTTCTGTTCAATTCCTACTGCCTTACTAAAAGGTGAACTGCTTGTAGGGATGGAAACATCATAAAGAAAATTGAAGAAGAAGCTGTAAAAACAACTACAGCAGAAGAATTCAAAAAAGCATTCTGTTCTGAAGTCAACATTCATTTTGTTGGTGTCTGGTAATGACCTGTTAGCATGCATTTATTCAAGGCATTCAATCATATTTGTAGGGATACTGTTTCTTCTGTAGGCCTCTTTCGGAACAAGAGGTATCCATGTGCAGAATCAGCTGAAAACATCTGTTTCCTCCGACATGCTTTGGCATTGAATGAGAGAAGGGTTAGATTTTCACCAGAGTATATTGTTGCAAAAAAAGACTGGTTCAAGCCTGGAGAATTTGGAGAACCAAGATGCAAGGAAGTCTGGTTCCGGGGATCCCACTCTGATATGTGAGTAGCCCCGCTCTGATGAAATCATTTGAATACCTAAATATCTAATTATGTTGAATTGTTTGAAGTGGTGGTGGGAACAGAAGCAATGTCACTTCTGATGTTGGTGCTGTCTCTAGCCGATGGATGGCATATGAAGCCATGTTAGCTGGTCTTCAAATGACTGGTTTTAACAAGAAGCTAACACAGGAGCACTTTATTGGCCATCCCCCAAGTAATTCCATGAGCTACTTCTACAAATTATTGGAATATCTTCCACTTAGTAAATGGTCAGACCCCTCTGTCTCACCATTGATTGATGAAAAGAATAATACCCCAATCTGGCAATATCATTGGTAATTTTTGTTGTTTATTCCAAAAATATCCCTTATCAGGATTTTAGGTCCCCTCATTCCGAAAAGCCACGAATAGTGCATAGACATCAAATGTTACATATATCTGTTGATCTGGCTCCATTGGATGAAGATTATGATACAAAAACCATTGCCAGATTCCCAGAAGGTTGTCTTTGGAAGGTATCTGACTATTCAATCCAAGGACCAAGATTATCTCCAAGCCAATCTATTGAAAGGATAACTCAGCTTGCTGAGGATAGAAAGAATGGTGTTGCTTTTCTTCACATTCCAAGGGCAGGCATGCAATCCAACCATTTCCAGCCACAAACACCAGTATGTAGAGGCTACTTATTCATGCAAATTCTAAATCTGATTTGACTCTTACAACTGGGACCCTCTGGCAGTGCCATCACAATTTCCATATTACTGCAGTGATCCCAGAAGTGAAGTCTATTATGGCCAGAATCAAGCCCTGGAAAAGACGATCAGTGCCCTCAGACACAAGAACTTCTGAGATTGAGAGTCTGAGCCTTGATTCTCAGCCACAAACAGTATGTAGAGGCCACTTATTCACACAAATTCTAAATCTGATTTGACTCTTACAACTGGGGCCTCTGCCAGTCACAGTACCCGGGCCGTAGCAGTTCCCATGCTACTGTATTGATCCCAGCAGTGAAGTCTATTATGACAATAACCAAGTCCCGGCCTGAGAGAAGACAATCAGCACCCTCAGCTGACTTGGACACAACAACTTCTGAAATTGGGAATCTGAACTTTGAACTTGACATATTTGATTTGGAGAAGATTCCCATTTTAATTGCTGCTATTCAACAACAATCAAATATTCTAGAGTTCCTTGATCGACTCAATCTCCTTGCTCACAATTGTAAGCACTTCTTTCTGATTGTTTCAAACTGTGAGCCTGATTGGTGAAATAAACAAAATTTAGCTAACGGCAAACATCTGATGCTCCGTGACAAAAATTTCTGTCCAATGCTGATTCAAGTCCTTCAACTACAACCCCAAGAGAGATCCAAAGCTCTGAAGAGAATTGAGTTGGGAATTCGATTGGCAGATAAAGTCATTTCCAATGGTAGGTTGACACCGAAGTCAAGCTAAGTTCATACTCTCATATTGTAAATGCAGTTGATAAATCACAGAACTATATGCAACTCTGGAAAGCCATAGCGTCAGTTGTCACCACTGTTCAATGCGATAACTTAGAAAGGGCTATGATGATACTATTTCAAAGCATGCAGGGTATGGTTTCCAGTGTTGCATATCATAATATTTTTTACAAACTACGTTGTGATGAATATAGATTTTCCCAGTCCCCAAGAACTATACATGTTCCTCATTGAAATCTCAAAAATGAATATCAGCCAACTAAATCGTCTTAAATTAGGAACAACTGAAAATGCCGTCAACCCACAGATTGTCGTCAATATAATTCGCGGAATGCAGTTTCTCATTACAAAAGAATTGTAGGTGCTCCAGTATTTTAATATATGTAGATTGGAGACTTATTATTTGTTTTGGTTTTTGTTACCGTTAGGAACGTTGAACTAAAACTCATTACTCCTTTCTTGACTGAACGTATGGAAGGTGTTCTGAAGAGTTTTGGTAGTCAACAATGGGAATTCAACAAACCCCAAGTCATATCAGACTTGTTCACGGGGATCAAATTTTTGACAGTGCAAGAACCTGACATTTTTGGCCGTTATATCCAGAATAACACCAAGGATTTGTCGGAACAGGCAAAACCATGCCGTCTTCAGACTATGAAAAATTTAATTCATGTTTTTCAACGAATGGAAAACTTCAATTCATTTGGATCTTTTCAAGGCAAGTTCTCCCTCTTTCCCTAGAAGTCAACAGCTGAAAGTCTGACCTGGTTACAGAATTCTGGCATATCATAGACGATGAAAGAATAATGGAAAAGAATGCTGTCGAATTTGTGTGAAATAAACATAAGCGTAAAACACAAAATTGTATTTGAATACTCTTTTTGCAGACACATGTAACATTATTTCCAAATTCTATCAGTAACCTGAACTACATCACTCATCTCCCTCACATCATGCACTCTAACCACCAACGCGCCCTGCTGAACCGCAGCCGACACCGCAGCAGCCGTCGCAAAAGTCCTTTCATCCGGTTTCGTCTCTCTTCCTCCTTTATCCTTGCCCTTGTCCTTCGTTCCCTCCTCTAGAATCTTCCCCAAAAACGACTTTCTCGACGCACCAATAAGCTGAGGATACCCCACCAACGGATTTCTCCTCTGCTTTCCCAAAGGTCCAACCATAACATCACTCACAACCCGTCCCGCGTCTCTGAGTATATCCAAGTTGCCCTCTACAGTCTTGCTGAATCCGACACCTGGATCTACAATGACTAGCCAACGGCGTACACCGAAAGGTCCGAGGACGATTTGGTCGACTTTGGAGCCGAGTTCGATACGGATTGCTTCGATTACTGAAGAGTCTTGTGAGTATGAATAAGCAGAGTAGTCTTTATTTGACCCGGCGTCTCCTCTGGAATGCATGAGCACGACTGGGACAGCATATTTTCTTGCGATGGATTTCATTTCCGATGTGTACATAGCCGGAGTTTTGTTGTCGTGTAAACTAGCCGAATCAGTTTCTTCCATAGACGATGTAGGATACGCAGGTCCAGAAAACGCATAAACGTCGTTTATACAATTCGCACCAGCTAAAATCCCGGCTTCGGCGACTTCTGGACGGAACGTGTCTAGACTGATCAACATGTCCTTGAGGCCTTCGGTATCGCCTTTGTCAGAGGCGGAAGAGAGATTTCCATTTCGTATCGCCTCGACAACGGGTACTACCCTATTCACCTCTTCGCTTGGACCGACAAACGCTGCACCAGGTCGAGTAGAGTAACCACCAATGTCTAGTATGTCTGCGCCTTGTTGGTAGGAGGAGAGAGCGTACCCCAGTGCAGTGGGTAAGGTGTTGTGCCGAGAGCCGTCGGAGAAAGAGTCTGGAGTGGTATTTAGAGTTGACATGAGATACGTGCGGTATTTTTGGTTTCGAGGCTTGGATCCAAGTTGTCGCGAGCTGGTAATAGGGGACGGATATGTCCAGTATGTCGACGTTGGAGGTACAGGATCGATGAAAGAAAAGAGAGCCGGGGTAGAAGGTAAAGGGTACTTTGGGAAAGGAACTACTCGTCGCATTGGTTCGTACTCTTCTTCGTTTAGACTGATGAGAAGCTCGTTGAGAAGCTGAGAGATAGGTTTTCGTAGAATTGGATGTATATATGTTGGAATCATGCTAGGTAATAAACAGGATTCGTTAGAACTACCTCGAAAAGGAGCGGAGAGACATACTCGCAGAGAGGCCGCAGCACAAACTCCCTCTCTTGCATTCTCGGATGTGGAACTACCAATTCGCCCTGAAGATTGTCCAAGTTGATCCTTTTCTCGGGACTGCGCGTATCAACGACGTCTTCATCATATAGTAATAGATCCAAATCCACTGCTCTCGGTCCATTCCTGATAGACGGAACGCGACCAACAAGGACTTCGACTTTTTTGAAAAGGGAAAGAAGAGTCGTGGGCTGAAGATTTGTATTTATCTAGAAGACACTTTCGGTCGGTCAAAGTTTCAGGAGATGCAAGAACACACACCAGGACAACGCAGTTGACGAATGCAGGCTGATCCGTCACGTACATCGGCGCACTTTCATAGAGGAAACTAGTGTTGACGATGGATAGAAATGCCTCATCGGGCAGTTCCATATCCTTCGAGTCCGAGACTTGAAAGACATTTCGAGGATGCTCGAGTAAACGAAGTGCCGTCTCGATATTTTGGAATCGGTCTCCAAGGTTGGAGCCCAGGGCTACGGCTGCTGTGTGAGGTTGTGCCTGTCCAAGTGACGACGCAGATTTGGGAAGGGACATGGAGGCAGCCATAGCGGCAAATTCGTCCGGATAATCTATCCATCTCCGAGAAATCTCGACTTCTGAGGACTCAGCGAAGACGATAGCATAGGGTTTCGCGGCTTTAACTGTCACTTTGGGACAGTAAGCCGAGCTGGAGGCTCGGGCTGAAGAGTTTGCAGCGTAGATATATTTGAGGGTTTCGACAGCAATGAGAGAAGCTAGAGCTTCTAGGGTTAGGAAGGAGCTTTTCGAGACAACCTGTAGATGATCAGGCAAAGAAATAACGAAAAAATTGCACATACCTCGTAAACAGTCCGAATCAAAGCCCTAAAATCTATCCAGCACTCTTTGCTTTTCAAATCTAGTTTTTCTTTTGTGCCCATATGTCCCAGAGTTTCTGCTGTGATATTTATCCTGACCAACTGCTTCTCCACCCGTTCAGCAGGATTAATCCCAACGATAAGGTCGCATTCGAGGTCCTCAATACGGTGGATAATTCCATTAAGAGTCAAATTCCATGAAGAATCACCCGAGCGTGTAGCCTCAGCCTCCACAGACACAGATTTACAATGCAACGGAGGTTTGACCTGTGTTACTTTTAATTGGACTCCTGATAATCTCGGTGTTCCCTTTGCAGCGGGGCTAAGTAGTACATCAAAGATGGAATGCGTCAAGTCTTCTAGGGATTCAAAGGATTGACTAGTATCAATCTTGTCCCGTATACTGGAAGCCAAAGTCGAGTAATTTATAGAATGCTCCAATTCATCCGTCTTCGCCGTACTGGATATATCATGTGGTACAGAGAGCGTCACTAGCACAGGCTGAGGTTTTGGCGGACTGGAAGGATCTTTTGCGGGCCATCGAGAGCCACCAGCTAGACGAGGGGTAAGTGAAAGAGAGTTGACACGGATAATGTCCATGAATAAGCGCTTCGGAAATCAGGAACTGTTTGCGCGTTGTTGACGCAGTTTTTAATGACGCCCTGCCACGTGCGTCGAAAACGCTTTAGAATTACGCCCCAATCCCCAAAGGTTTTGCTCTTCTTCCCAGCTTTCTTCGTTCGCGCTTTCCAAGACTCTTCTTGACTCTTCCTCCTCGTCGTTGTCGCCTTTGTTTGCGACCAAGCTCCCTCGCTTTCTGTACCTTTAATTGTTGCCACTTCGCCTAACCGACACGTATCCATCTTGAATACTCGAATCACACATGTTCACCGAGGAGCTCAAAGCCTTTCGTAGGCTCGGTTTTAGACATGTGCGTCTTACCACGTTTTACTGGACAGTTCGAGTACTCATTATTCCCGCCAGGTCCTTCTCCAAGTCCTCAACTTTGCTTCCGTCATTGCGTCCGGACTTATGATCTGGAAAGGATTGGGACTTATAACAAACACAGAGTCACCTATTGTCGTAGTATTATCGTACGCTTTATCTCTTCTTTGCACCATTTAACCTGACTCGTGTTCAGCGGTTCCATGGAGCCAGCATTCTACCGTGGTGACCTTCTCTTCCTGACCAACCCTTCTTCTGAACGATACCACACTGGCGACATCACAGTGTACAAGATTCCCGGTGCAGACATTCCTATCGTTCATAGGGTACTAGAGACGCACGATGTTTCACAGACGGTTAAAATTCCTGGGTGAGCACTCGCTTCCCCAATTCTTCTTTGGCCTTCTTTCTATGTTCCATGCGCTTTTCCCAGATACTTGCTTTCCCTTGTCTTTTTTTTTAAAAAAACTCCGTCTTTTGGTTTAATGCTGCGTTTTCGAAACCTTGAACTCTTGTGCTAATGCTCTGTTCAGACTAGACACCAAACAACCTGGCGACCAGCTTCTCCTCACAAAGGGCGACAACAACTACGTAGATGATATCGAGCTGTACCAAGGTCTGGACTGGTTAGAGAAGAAGCATATTGTCGGAAAAGTTCGAGGGTTCGTCGTGTTTCTGTTTCTTCTTTCAATCATTCTAACGTCGTACCTCATAGATTCCTCCCATACATTGGCTATGTCACAATTGCAATGGCGAGTCCCCTTATCTTTCCTTTGACCTGATGCTAACCTCTCTTATCTGGCAGAACGACTTCCCTCAACTAAAATACGCTCTCCTCGGCATACTAGGCCTATTAGCGTTAATACAACGAGAATAATCGTCGCTCTCTGCCTCTATCCTTCCTCTCTCCTTTCCGTTTTCGCAGTGCTCTCCCGTAATGAAAACAAAGATGATAGAACTACTCTACCCTACACTCTTTACACTACCAGGGGCTCTTACATTACCTTGTAAACCGGCGGGTTTTCGACTCCGTAAGGGTCGGAGGTTGGAGTAGATGGATGGCTTGTCTTTTTTATACTTGGTTGGCTTTAGCACGGAATGTAAGCCGGGTTTAAAGCTGGTGTAATATTATTTATGATTTTTGATACCTAGCAACTAATTTGCTTCCCATACGCAGAATGTTTTAGCTGAGGCCATCAACAGTATACCCAGTACCGGCGACAAATCGTGCGGACTGATATATATGACCCCTCCGTGACAGGTAAAGTCTAGAGAAAGTACAGTAATGAAACAAGAATCCTTTGCACAGGCAATTCGCGCGTAACTTTTCTCCTCTCATGTATTTGGCATTAATGCGCGCATTGTCTAACTACTAGTACCAAGTGTGCCGTATCTGAAACCGGTCCCAGCTCACGACTTCATCACTTAGACTGCTTGAGCACTCAATGGCAAACGAATATAATTACAGTAGCAAGCATTCAACAATATTGCGCGGTACACAATTATGATAATACTGATATACTATATGGATTACAGCCTCCGACAACACAACCTTTAATCGGGGAAGCTTAAACGATCTTCCAGTCGACTTGAATACGTCCAACACTCTGATCCGCAAGAACGCTAAAGGCAGAAGGAGAGAGATCGATGTCGTTAGGGCCACAACCGGGGCAGGAGTCTACGACTTTGACTTGAACACTTTTCCCTTGGTCTGTCAAGGACGAGGTGGTATCAGTATTGGTTTGGAAGAAAAAGCCTGTCTACTTACAGCTCACGTTCATATTCTTGTTGCAGAGTCCACTAGTACAAGATGGTGAGTATTAGCGAGTTGGAGAAACGTCCGAGGTAGAATCCTACTTGTTAAAGATTTGAGTGGAAACCGCAACGACATGGTCAGAGTCAGTGTTGGTCATTCCACATGCTCCCTGGGCCGTACCCGGGTGGTAGAAGGTAGCTGGAAAATATATTTTCAATCGACGTCCGTATACTAGTCAGTCGATGAACAGGCTTACCGCTTCCAGTTCCTGACTGTGCTACAGCAGCAATCGGGAAGAAGGAGAGGGCGGCGAGTGCAGCAGCTTTGAAAAACATCATTGTTGAGAGAGATAGAATGCTAGAGGACGATTTGTTGATGGTCTTTCTGCAGGTTTTGCCCTCAGCCTTTATACTTCCTGGAAGTGAACGTCTGCCTGGTTTGGTACTGAAATCGCCGAATAATACCTTTTCATGGTCCCGCATTGTTTGAGACTAGATGATAGACTGTATGGGCGAACGGGTTTTCTCTCTTACTGCCGGTAAGTATCCCATCCAGAGCGGTATCCTCGTGTTTTGTTTACCTAAACCGATATCAGACTCCATTTGTTGAATGGAAAGCAAATGGAGGATAGACGCCACTGGTAATGGCATATTGCATACCACATAGAACTATCCCAGTAGTGGTTCTGTGCTACGTGACTCGGCACCCGGGCAAGTTGAGAAGTGACACAAGAAATTAGCACCATTGGACGTTAGAGCACCTATCATTTGGAAGAAACTGGCTTATCCAATTGCAGCCGAGTGAGGCGTTGAAGCCCTGAACCAGCGTCAGAAGTAGAGTGATTCAACAACCGAGGCAGAGAATACAGAGTTGACTACACGGGTTGTGGATCACAGCCAATACCTTTACTACCATACAACAGCACAGCGAGTGGTCAAAAGTGCTTACAAGAGATAGGCATCGATACAACACCGAAGGCTCCAAGAAGTTTCCAAGTATGTAGATGGCATTGACGAAATACTGGTATGTTAACGGTAACCGTTAGTTATCTGCGTCAGCGTCGCGTTGTTGAAGGCGATGTTTGAAGTCGAAACGATTTCCATATTCTGTGGAAATGGCTATCCTCGAGACATGTTCTATCTTGACCAAAGGAGAGAGTGGAGCCGGTGGTTTACTATATTTTCCGTTTTGTGATCTAACTTGAAATTCAAAGGTCGACATCGGTCGGAACGCAGAAACGGTTTGGGTCTTGAATATAGCTTGAATACTTGGATGACTTTGTCAGATAACGGAATGCAGAACGACCCGCTAGCATCGCAAGTGGAACCTCTCGTTACTGTTTAGGACAACATGTTTCAAAGGAGACTTACTGTATACATCAACTACCGCGATTCAAACTGGATTGGTACGTATTCAAGACCTGGATGCTACTGCTTCTGTTCTGCAGTGAATACTTGGAAAATAGTGGTTGACCGTTCGGGGTCGATTGGCCTGCTTAAAATCAGAATTGCAAACTCGAGCTTGAAGGGAGTACTCGGAGCAGTGCTTAAACTCGGCCTTAAGCTATTAATGATAAGACCAAAATGGAAAATGGAAATCAAGCTACGAGCACGCAGATCCAGGAAGTTCGGGACGAAGTCAATTTTGTCTGTCAGGAAAGATGATGCAAATGTTGACGTGAGATTAGTGTTGCCGATCGGCAAAAGTTTGTAGTCCGCACAGCGACACGAAATTCAGAACCTCAATGCATCGTAGCAGAGCATACATGTTTGTGACACAATTTATACAGGATCACATTCAATCTACAGTTTCTTGATCAAAACAACTTTTCCATCTCCAACTGCACAACGAGTTCCAAACCACCTACTTCGAGTTCGCGTAAACGAGGCAGAGCTCTATCGGTGAATGACTTGATCCATGCATCAGCCGACGGTACAGTCCTTGGATCAAGAGTAACATCGAATTTAAAAGATTTCAGTCGCGTCCTGGATACTTCAGATCTCCTGGAACTGACCATCATAGCGACGACTTCGGGATCAGGCAGAGGCTCGTTGGACAAAGGCGACCCATCCTCTGAATGATAGAAATCTGGGTCATCTATGATATAAATATGGAAAACTTCCAGCAGTGGAAGGAGAGCAGTCGTAAGAGATGATGAAAGGGTTAGAGAACGGAAAAGTTTGTCTGAAAGTACAGAGTACCGCTGCGCACAGAGTGTGAGTCGAGTAAGCATCGGCGTCAAATTCAGTAGCTCCATCAAGGGCTGGTCTGGTGGACTTCGGCTGGATGGGATCAAACCTTCCCATAGTTCTAGCTCCCGAAGTGTACATGACGATTCCACAATCATCGATTTTATGCTTTCCAGAGTGCGCGACAGATTAATAAAATATTCCGAGACTTCGAGTGACGGAAGCTCAAGTGAGACCTTGAGTGTGACAAGCGCAGGAAGGACTAACGAAGAGAGAACAGCGTTCAAGTCTTCAGGATAAGTGAAGTCGCACTCGAGAGAAGAAAGTTGGTGATGTATAATTTTGGAATCATTTGAGAGTATTGGATCGAAGTTGCAAGCCCGGGGCGCTAGCCTGGCCCTGCGCAACTGACCGCACACAGTAAAGCAGTCGGCCAAGTCCTGGATGTCATTAAGATCTAGATGGATCTCGTTTAGGTGTGCAAATGCTTGAGCATACTCCTTCAGAAAACCTTCCATCTTCACTAAACGAAGGGCAGTAGAACCCTTCAAGGTGGTGGGTAAAAAGCGATGATATGCGGGATACGGTTTCAAATCGCGTAATAACTCCAGTGTCTCCAAATTGTCAAACTGAACTGGGTGGGAACGAAGATAAGCTTCCAACTGGGAGGAAATACTGCCATTAGGTCCGCTTGCCCAGGCGAAGTCTAACTTGGCCTCTCGCCATCGATAAGAAGCGTCCATGAGCATCCAAAAGATGGCCAAACCGCGTGCCGTGGGTGTTCCAGCCGCACGAACTTCGAGTACCAAGTGGGAAGGGTACGAGCGATCGAGGTAGAGCGAGAACAGATCTTGCAAACCACGCTTGTCGATACCCAAGTGTAAGTTGAGCTTTGACCATAATTTCGGAGTAGACAACGTGATAGCCCGCCAAAAGGAACATGTTTGTGAAAATGCAAGTGTAGGGACTGACACCGATCCATATCCTACCCATAGACCACAAGATTCTGAGAATATTTCCACCCAAATCTCCACGGGAACTTTACGAATGGGCGTTTCATCACAAAAGCCTTTGTGGGTAATTTCGAGCGAGGAAGGGTATTGTCCTGAACGGAAACGGTCCGAGTTGTTATCAGCAGTGACGGGTAATGGAATACTTGATGAAGGTCTGTTGTCTGTTGGCAGTTCCATAAGAGAACGACGCAGCTGGCAACTGCAATGATAAATTCTAAATCACGTGTTGACAGAAGCTCAAGCCTGAGGTTTATTGCCCCGAGAGGACCACTGTAGGTTCCCTCTCACCCGTCGACACGACGCGCTTCTGGCGCCGTATCCTTCCGGCGTCGAAATCTCCAAATTCGGCGGCAGATTCAAGATGCAGAGCATAAAATCAAGAGAGTCCGCATAACCTCGCTCCCTTTCCTTTAAGAGGAACGAGAAACCCGGCTCTGTTGTCCCATAGACAAATATCGCGCGTTCATATTCCCAATCCGAAAAGTACCAGCAGAGATTTGGACAGAGATTGTGTTTATCTGGCTCTGCCCGTCTGTGCGTCACCCACAGCAAGACCTACATTCCTATCACGCGTATGCTCGTTCTGGAGTGCAGGTATTGTGTCCGTACCATGCATGCAACGATTCTTGGGTGTTGAGCATGGTAAAACTATATCTCAACTGCTCAAAAACACGCCCTCTTCGTCTCAAGCTTAGTACTCTGGATGAGAAAGGTCGAGATGAGGATTAACTTAGCGAAAAATTTTACTGATGCAGCTGGAAAGTCCTTGCGCTTCTTTTAGGTGCCCGTACCCAGTGGTCAAAGGTCGAAATGCGCCTTCATTGGGAGATATACCATGAAAGTACAGGTGTTTTGAAATCGGTATAAGTCACTAAGATTCTCGAACACTTTTGCATAGTATCTGGAGTCTACCAGTGGAAGTCATAGGCGCAGGAGGGGGCACAGAAAGTTCTCCGCATGCAAAACTCTGGCTGGAGTGGTATTTGCGCTGGGAAACTCGAAAGATCTAATTGTTTCATTTCTAGTTTCGAGACGAAGCTGAACGAGAGCTATTCGGATAGCGTAGGTTGAACTAGAATTGACTAGCCGTGGCCATTTGAGCGGTCGATACGAGTGCTGGCAGCAGACACGAATGGATTGGATAGGTGAGGCCGGGACCATGCTTGCGTCTTCACGAACTGTTCACAATTTCGCATGTTATGCCGACTGACAAACGTAATTATTCATGTAAAGGAACCCCTAAGTATGTCGTAAAATTTTGGCCGACCAGTAATTCTAATCTGCAATGTCCGTCTATCAAATATCCGGAACAGTTCCTTCTGACCCTAGTCAGAGTTAATGTACCACCTGCCCAGTACGTTGAAATTTCCATTCCCATCTAGGAGATCTGTTGAAGAGACATTAGCATTATCGGAAAGGCCATTTACAAGGACAGTACGTACTGGATTGCAATCCATCAAACTTCCTCTAGAACCTCAGTCAGTCCCTACATCGCTTGCAAGAAAGAATGAACTCACGGCATATACAAACCAAGCATATCGTTCCACCCACGGCTGAGAATCCATGTACCGAGCTGTCTGTTCGAGAAATGTTTGTACAACTGAGAAGCAAGAGTACGCTAAGAATTCCGCGAAAAGAAGAGAAGACACGGACCAGCAGAGTCGTCTATTGTAGTGTCAGCCCATTCCGTTACCCAAATATTATGGTCAGGGAATTTCTTGTGCGTATCTTCCAAGAGCTGGATAAAGTTTTCTGGACCTTGGCCATACCTGCGTGTCAAATGAACAACCGGGTTCTTGGAAGATAGCGGTAACGTACCAGTGAATGACAAGAAAATCTACAGTGCACCCCGTACATGCATCCATGAAATCTTTCAACCATAATGATCGGGCATCTGCGACGGCGGGCGACCCCAGTCGTATATTGAACTGCCCTTTGAGCGGCTGTATATATTGTTTCCACAGCTGTGCTGCTCTTTGAGGCGACATATTGGACTGCGAAGGAATATCCGGTTCGTTGAACGCCTGTAGAACCATCAGCTTTGAGTAGAGAAAAATCTCAACAAGGCTGACCAGGAGAACTTTGGCATTCGTGCTTTTGATCCTGTCGTAAAGGTTTCCAATGTTGTCTTCTCCCCATTGCATAGGTACATATTCTATACCGCTGGGAACAGACGAAGGCGGATAATCATTCCAGTTATAAACCCACGAAGCCTGACCGACACCAGCTTTCATAAGATCTGAAGCTTGATACGTTCCCGGGGCTGAGGCAATACCTCTTTTAGAGTTTCTGGCCATCGTTGTCGCAGGTAGAAGGGAGCCCAGTATCAATAAAATGAGAGACCAGACGCCGGGTGCAACCAGGTAGAACGCCATTTAGTGAAGAAGAGCAGGTAAGTCCTGGGATGCAAGTGCCGGTCCTATACTAATCTTTTATACTGGAAGGGACAGGGATAGTGTCGATGAAGCGGCTAGAACTTTGCCCATTGCTGCCGATTGAGAGAGTATTGCTGCATAAACTCGCTGTGGGTAAGTGTCAAATGCGCTCCTTCCATTAAGCTTGCCAATTCGCGCAGGTAGAGTTCTCGTTGTCTGTTACGCGTCCGAGGCATTGTGTATGGAGGAGTTCCCGAGGACGACAGTGCCATCGACGATAGAAGGATTTGATAGGCTTTCCATTTCAGTTTCCGTGGCATCAATCGGTCCTATTAAAGAGTAACTAGACATTCGATGCAATTTGTATATTTCTTTTGTATGACAGAGTGTAATCCAGTTGATACCAGTTTTGCTGGAGGAAGATTGTGCTCTACCAGAATAAGTGAGAGCTTGACGGTCAACTTGTTCAATTACTCACCCAAGTTCCAAGGTCGTTTGCTTTCCAAAGCCTTTACAGAGGGCGTCTGCCATCTCCTCGGCCAAAGAAGTCTCAGTATTGAAATTGAGGACTAGTTCCTGAGATGCTTGATGTTGGATCGTATCCAGGTACCATGTCCTTAGGCTCGCTGAAGAATTCATGAGTAAGAAAGAGTCCAGTAGCCATACTTGGAAGGAAGGTTTATTAACCGGGAAGAAGGATAACGTTCACACGTATATCACTGTCTTGACCTAGCCTGGTTGCTGTGACCAGGCTCACAACAGGACGCTTGATCACCAGGCCAGTCTTGAAGCTTGACTCGCCGTCCTCCCGATCACCGCTACGAGTCTTCTGTTTCACTATCATAGACTATCATGTACTTTGACCCCACTTTCAATCGCAATAAACGGCTCATTTTCTGATCTCACTTGGACCCAAGTTTTCTCTGGAATAATCAGGTACGTACTCCTGAGGGTAAAGTACTAGACCGTCGTCTTTATATAACGGGAAGAGGGTGACATGAGATTCTGTCGTGCACTCGATGAATCCTTAGCGTTCTTGTTCTCTCGTCTTAGTTCTACTCATGCCAGACGTATTGTCTGTGTCATCACGCACCACACATACACACTCCTACCAGAAAAGTATTGGGTCTCAGAAATCCATCACCTTGTTTTCGTTTCAAAGTGAAGCAGCATCATCAGAACTTGAAACGGGATATTTCGCTTGTGCCAAGACTAATATATGGGTTCTTTTAACATTTGCTTCTTTCCGACCTTTACATACTTGTCTGTAGATGTTCTGATGAAAGGTCGTTCTGGTCATACTCGGTTTCTTTCTTTTAAAACAAGTTAGTACTAACTTCAATTTAATCGGAGTCAAAAATCGTTATCAAGCCATTGTTCTCCCGCAAATCAATACTATACCCTACCTGGTCTTCTAGAGGTCAATCATTGATGCTGTGATGCCATTTCCCGCATTAGCCATTCACGCATCAGGAATCATCAACGCTCTTTGATCATTCACCACCCAACGATTACGCGTACAAAGATTTCGTCTGTACTCTTGTATATGTTTATGAACGGTCTTCGTATAAGTATCTGACTTGACATTGTGTCTTAAAAGTCTTTGCTGATTTTTACCCAACAAGCTGTATGGATTTAACGATCTCCACGTTGAACAAAGGTTTTGGGCTGAACGAAAATCATCATCTGCAACTAGTATCTTCGGTTAATTTCGGACTTGCACGTATGTGGGTCGGTTTAGTGCTCATAGCTTCAGTGAAGCCTCGAAGTCTACAAATGAAAGCCAACGGATGACAAAAACCACTGAGTGCGATGCGACAGATCTCGCTCTATACTTCGCACTGACCCCCATCTAGGAGCCGAATCCCGCAGTCGGTTGAAAGAAGGCTGATAATTCGTAATCAAAACACCTGGTCTACGTTTGAATTAGTGTTCCTCGCGATTTGATTTCTCCAAAAGGATATCATTTGGAGGCCAGTCTTTCAGTCCGGACCATTGGAACTTTCACCCATTCATTTGACACTTTCGCTCACAACTGTCGACTCATGCTGGACTCGCCTTCAGGTACACGGAGCCGAAAATATCCGGGACCTAGGCTTTATTGCCAGCGTGTAGGAACTGAAAGCAAGCATCATCACTAGCATCGGAAATTCAGACAGCGATAGACAGCCTGGGGCCAACACTTTGGCATGAAGGTTCAGGTATGTTTGCCGAGAGATATCTTCTCAGGTGGCGAGGACGATTGCGCCATTTGGTTTCTGTACATGTTTGAACTTCGCACGAGGTTTTGCCATCTAGCTCCACACAGCAATTCCCATTGGCATCAGTCGAAACTTGATGGAATCAGACCGGAGATCTGCCCGTATTGTGATAAGTACTACATACAGTATCGCGCGAACTCCTCTAGGTCTCCATTTCCCTCATAACCTCCTGTACTTTAACTTATTGTCAGAATGCCCGAGGGGACATCACTGAACGACATCGCCTTTGATACCACCGCTATTCTTTCTCTGGCTTTTGAATGGGGACTCTATGGTACGCTTCGAAGATTCGAAACTGAACGTGTCTAAACAAGTAGCATTTAGGTATTTCGGTATTGATGTATGGGGCTACTATGAGGGAGTTGATGTTCACGCAAACAAAAGTTAACCACAAAATGACTGTTTTGGCGACCGCGTTCTTCGTGCTCAGTACATCAGTGAGGTTAATTCAACTACTGACAAACACTTGAACTTATCTTTTCTTCAAACTAGCACGCGATTGTCGATCTCATTCGACTGAACGAAGGACTCGTGAATCTACGGGACTCGTTTCCTGGCGGACCCGATGTCTTCTTTGCGGATGCTACCCAAAAGTATTTCCTAATCAGAAGTGGCTTCTATCTTGCCCAAACACTGCTTGCAGATGCTGTGGTGGTGCGAACCCCTTTTCATTTTCTGACCTGCTGTTCACTAAATCTACCATTAGGTTTATCGATGCTACGTCGTGTGGCAGTCAATATGGGCTCTTCTTGTCCCGAGTACTCTCTGGCTTAGTTTATTAGGTAGGTGTGAAATTTTGTCGTCATATGCCATGTTGACATAGTCAATCAGCTACCTCTATCGGTGCACTTTATACTTTGGGCCGGGCGGTAACCGAACACGGTGGTGTGCAAATTTTCAGCTTCGCAAAATGGATCAATGCCTTTTTCGCCATGTCTTTGTCCACGAATCTCATAAGTACCGGTCCGTAGTCCTTCAGATGTTTCCGGACCTACTAAAGCTGAACATCTACTCCCAGCTCTTCTCGCGTTCAAAATTTGGAGGGTGAACAAACGATCATCTCAGTATCGTGTTTCTGCTGGTATTTTGGGCCCCGTATTCCGGGTGGTCATCGATTCCGGGATCCTGTATTCGGTGACTCTTACCGTGACACTCATCACATTCGTTGCAAGGTCAAACTCACAGTACATATGTTTGGACATGGTGAGTGATCTTTTTCTATTCAGTGCGGTTGATAGGACTGACGCCAAGATCTTCTAGCTGATGCCCATTATTGCCATTTCATTCTATATGATCATTCTGCGTATCTCCATGGCAAAGAGAGCACTGCCCAGCTTCAGGCAGAGTACAATGGGATCAGTCACTCCTTCACACCGTTCACGGGCCACAGACTATCAATTACGACCAGTCCAGGTGCACATTTCTCAACTCACACACGATGATACTGTCGCAATCAAGGAAGAAATCAGTAGTACGGCACCTATGAAGCTGGAACACAATCAGAATAATCGTGATTCGGGTAGTGAATCTACACAATGGCCAGGACCTCAAGTAGTATGAGGTTCAAATGAGGTTAATCATTCCTGTACTTAATGTGTGCGTACTGTTGTTCTACGCTCTCTACTAGTTAGGATGTAACACTAGTGATACTTTTTGCTTGAAGTTGCGCAAAATTTGTAAAAAATCTCTCGTGAGACCTCCAGTAACTATTGTGAAATAGGTCAGCACACCGTGACCTTCTGTGTTAAAGGGTTGAGGGCCCAGGTGTGCTTCGAAAGATCCGATATTTGAGATCACAGTTTCCACAGTGTCTGAGCTCCGAGCTCGCACATGGTACTTACGAAAAAAAATGCAAGTTGACCAGGCTTCCAAGAGTCATCGATAAACTCCCCCAAAACATGAACGCTAGCAGTTTGTGTTCAAGCGAGTGAAAGCCGATGGAGGATCACACGATGGTTGGTTTACATACTAATGTCAACTCCAGGCGCACATTTCGGGAGCCCCCCCTTTTGACCTCTTTCGAGTCGAAAGAGGGATATATGGGGTTACCGTGCACTTCAGATCATCTTCAACGCGAGCTGGCACGATTCTCCGTTACCGTTTGCTCGGTATGTTAGGACAGTTTGGAACGCTTTAATCGAGTGAATAATGTCTGGATTTTGTTCCCCGTGCGTCATATAACAAGTGACTTCTGGATGCATTCTTTTTAAATCATAATAGATTTCATGATAGCTATTCTCTTACACTCTTCGAACCACCGATAGAACTGTGACAATGCAGCTTCTATGAGCTTGGATTCCAGAACAATTAAAAGACTCATTCTGTAAGAAGGCTCACTTATATTGATGCGCTGTAACGTTTGTAGAAAGGTCAGTCTGGACTTATCGAATCTGACGGACATCAGCCTGAGCCGTAAAAGCGTACATATCGTGTACCTATTCAGATATGACCTGCTGTTTTCATTCATCTGAGCTACATTTTCTAGTCAGATCTAAATGCCGATAAAACTTGAAGATCAAAGAACTCGTGGCTGCAGGCTGCAAGGCTTCTGACCTGAAACATTCGCGGGAAGGTCATGTGAGAGTTTATCTCGACTTTGTTCACAACTTCATGCACGGGAATTCGGTGAGGTCAAAGACTTATAATCTCTTTATCTGGAAGCATTGCGAATAGGGGTCATTTTTGGCTCAGGTATGTTGATGTTCGATCCTTGTTGCTGGCACTTGAAAAACGACTTTATTTTATTTGCGAACGCATCTTGAGGAGATTGGGTTGCTGTCCTTAAAGACAAGGTTTAATATTCGACCATTGGAAGGGAATTTCCTTCTATAGATGTGATGATCTCGATTCTTGTGAGCTCTTCAGTGTAACACTTTCACGCATGAGGTAGCATCTATTGATAGCTCTCAGGCTGCGTCAAAAGTGTTGATGTCCGCAAAGACCGAAATAAAAAGAGCAAGGGGAAAACGAAATCAAGTCAGAATACTAGGTAAATATTGGAATTCAGCTCTAATCCGTTATTTCAGAATGTTGTCGAAGCCATTTACTGTGCTCTCACGGATCCTATCATACCATTATGAGAACTATATGAGGCTATGATTATGGCCCTTGGATGCTAAAACCTAGAAACATTGGATTCAGATCCATTGAAACATACATCCCCTTCACTGGAACAGTTAAGATATTTCCTCGGCGAATAGGGCCAAGCCCTCGGAAGTTTCAGAGCATCCTTGATGCAGATTCGCAAAGCAAGATCAGCATTGGTAGGCAAAATTTTGATACTTTCAGACTTGCAATTTACTCGGTTCCTGGCAGGCTTCAGGGAAAACCCTGTTTAATGTGGCACCGCGCTACTCGTACCTTATACAAATGTATCAGAACATTTGAATAGTTTGTCGATTTGTTGGTCAAGCTCGAACACTACTCGAACATTACTTGCGCTTTGTTGGTGAAGATCTTTACGATCAGATAGTGCTTACTTGTTACATGACAGTTACTCATTCATTATTTGAGGAAGAACACTGACGAACATGTAAATCCGTTAATTAGTAAGTGTGAGGAAAAACATGGGATCCGAAATCAACCCCAGTTAAACAGGCATTCTGAATTGTTGTTTGATGACTCTAGGAGCGCAGTACCAGAAGGTGTCAAGGGCACTGACCTTTCAGGGTCTTACCAAATGTGGTAGAGGAATCATTATTCATAAGAGATGAGTAGTAGTACTGGAAAAACTCACGGATTGAACGTGTTCTCGGCTGTTGGCAGTCGGTATCTTCCTCTATGCAGGGTTCCATGATTGGTATGTACACGATATGTTGCTTAGGCAGGCAGATACTGAATCGGAGGGTAATTAACTCGGAAAATACACGATTTTTAATTTGAGCCATGCTACATGCGCTCCTTTCGAGGCTCACAATAGTTCTAGTGCCGCTGCAGACGGCGTACTCAAATTTGCGGCCACTAGAGCTATTCCCAGATAGATCAAGTGTATTTCTTGACGAAAGACGCGATGGTCGTACTGAGAAATAGCAAGGATTGTTGAATCCTCACTGATAATAATTCGGTTAACCTTGTACATACGTAGCTCGTATAGGACGTAAGAGGCAGAGCACTGTATTTTAGGACCCACCCTTCTTCGATATCGTATTTGGCTTTTAAAGGAAAACGACGATCATTATACGAAATCCTGTTGAAACAAACAAATCAGCAGTTTACAAGAGCCCACTGCCAATGGAATTTGACTTCACAGTACTGCACATGGCATTGGGGTAGTGACACAAGGACGACGATAGGAAACACCCTTGTTCCTATTCTTTTGCTGCTTGAAACGCCACCAGCAAGTGAATTCGTCCCAACACAGAAATGACCCCTATTCTCGTTCTCAACTCGCGTGGCGATTTTTTTTCTCATCAGATCAGAATAGATACTACTCTATGTGCTTGATTCAGTACCTGTCGGAGCTTTTCCAGGGTGTCTGAAGCGTGAACTGGCGACCACCGGTGCGTCACCTCGATGTGAACTGGAGCACTGGGGCTTCTCCCGCGAAAGAGTTGACGATTCTTCTCCAATAGCATAAAACTTGTTTTTGGTCTCAGCGAGTATCACTGTAGCTTCGCCGTCGTGAAGTCGTGACGAGCACTCGTTCAGACTTCTGTGATAATCTGAAGTGGTACTCAATTATGTCGAATACGCCGTTTGTTCCTTGCTAGATTGAGAGTTTGATCTCAGCGATTATACGCTTTAATGTTCGTCGTCAGTGAGTGGCTGGTGAATCTTCGTAGAAATTGAACATGGGTAAGATTTAGGCAGGCTTTGTGAGCACACTCCGTGATGGGTAGTTTCTAGACCGTATACGGGGTCGAAATGCTCCACCAGCTGGCAGTATGTAAGTAAACCCAATACTCTCGCACATACTTATTTTTGTCTTTATCATCCTGGAGGGTCTCGAATCATCATGACTGTATTATCAGTATCAATGAAAAATCAAGAATAGAACTCGCGAGGGAACGACTCAACAAACTAAGGAAGTTCTTCTACTGAGTTGGGGAAATGAGGAGTAGCCGGGGCCGGTTAGATAGAAGAAAGAAGGCCAAGGTGTCTGTAAGCCTGAGTGAATAACTTTAAATGAATGGAGTATGGGAAAGTCTACGAGGAGTAAGGAAATATGCGTTCATAGATTTGTTCATTTCATGAGAACTCTTAGCAAAATCAAGTACGCATATGTTGTTTACTCTATTGTTTACGGAAGCAAGCGAGGACAAATTGAGAACTGAAGTGGACAGAAGCACCCCGGACCAGAGCCATGGCTGTGGGGGCCATGAAGCAGAATGCTAGGTAGGCACGGTGCTTTCTCGTGCAAACCACACTCGGTGATCGAGAAAACATCGCAGGATAGCTGAAGAGACAGAAGTGTTCGCGAGAAGATCGTCTGCGTGTTTTTCAGCTTGCAAGGAAAAGTCTATACCATTTCGTAGTAGGATATGGTTATCCATTAAGAATCGGAGCTTTTCGTTTGTTTTGGGATTTGTAGAACTCCAATGGAACCCTGGTGGACAATGTGTATCTAGGATCCATCCGGGATGTCCTTACTTACTGAATTGCATGAGCGCTCAAGTCGTTCGACTATCGAACGTAGGAGCGCCCATAGGGACTCAACTACCGTCATCTTCTCTTCGAGTACTAGAGCCGGCTCAAAGTGTTCTTGATTTCGAATCTCGCTGGTGGAAGTTTTAAGAATTAATATACATGCCACACCTCGATCGTTTGCGAAATGAATGCGTTTTTTGAATTCAAGTATAGGATTGACAGCATAGCGACCTGACTGTTGGCTCTCAATTAATGAGTAAGTATTAGGGTCCGAGCGACTCTTGAAGGTTTCTGGAGTTTGAAGGTAAGGTTTAATGTTAACAATAACGTTTATTTTTGAATTCATTGGTTAGGTAAAACTTGAGCGGTGATACTATCATGGTGAACGTCAGAGGTGCTTCAATGAACTCGGTTGAACTGAATTTGAGCCGTAGGTGAGGCCTGCATTGCAGGCGCGTGGATCAGAAATTGCTTGAAGCGAAGGGAAGGGGAACCTGGGAAGAGGGCACATTCGCCACGTTCAAATACCTATGCCATCAAGTCGGACGGCTTGGAAACGAAGTTGTGTTTTTATAAATATTTGGATCTTCTAAATCACCGTAATGTTTTGGGAAAAGAATCCGAATGGCAGCAAGAATTTATTCTGATGCTCGCTTCAAGAGACGGAATCGAAGATTGGAAGATACTGCTGAATCATACTTACATGATGCATGATCGACGATAGGACCGGAGGCGTGATAATTATGACCTTGACGAACGGGGTTATGCCCGTGAAGGGAATGATTGTTTTTCCCTCTGTCTGGATACTACGTCTGGACGTGTCAGTTGACTGTCAACGGATAGGTTCTGATAAGTTGGAAGTTTGAAGTTATGGACGCCGGCTGGCAAATGTCAGTTCGTCTGATTTCTGAATGCCGCACTTGCTCCAGGGATGTCAAAAGGGTGGATCCTTGATACTGCTGATAGTATTGATGCTGATACATACTGATATGGTATTGATACTGTCGTTAGTCGCGAAGATGATCAGGGTACGAGATATTACTTATTCACTGTTAGAGAAGTTATACAACAAATAATCAAGAATTGATACATATGTACTTCTGCACGTAGTGTGCCGAAAATTACGAAGAATCTAGACGGAGGGACCTTCAACTGCTGCTGAATTGTTCGGACCTTGGAACGGCAAATTCCAACTATTTGAAATCCACTTACTTGGTGGTTTGGAGGAGACATGTACGATGCCCTCGAGGCTATTTGAGCCTCAATTCGGACGGAGGAACACTTGGCAGGAATAAAATGGGGTTGGATTTGAAAATCAAGTTTGGGCTCCCTCTTCTAGTCTTTTCGGAGGAGGTAAAAGGAGATAGACCGTTCATCAGATTCGATTCGTGACTAGGGTACATACTAGATCACTCGGGGGAGAAGAGCTATTGGATCATGAATCATGGGGTAGAGAATTTGATGGAAAGATGGAGAGACGGAAAGTGGGGGTGGGTGTGGAGGTGGAAGTGGAGGTGGCTCCAACTTTTCGAGCCGACTTGCCGACTCGCTCCTACTATGAGATCTGGTGCCACATTAGCTCTATGCTTGCTTTTTCGTTGCTTGTATCCCGTTGTCTTTGTTGATGTACCTTTCTTAGGCCGGCATTTCGGGTATGGGTACTAGACGAGGTGCGGCGCCGCAGCGGTGCTATGCAGAGTGCGTTTTGATTCCGCTGTCGGATACTTATGTTACTTATGTTACCTCTGTGTTCGCGCAGGCGATGATCGAGTCACCGACTGCCCTTGGGTATTCATTCAAAGGTCAAAGTCTGAGCGGCGTGGACATAAGTTGACAAGCGGTCAAGCAGGTGGGCGCACCAAGCTTTGAAATAAGTCCCAAGGATTTCCTACGCTCAGGTTGGAATAATTATAGTACTCTGAGCACTATAAACGTCCATTTAAGTATAGACCTGTATAGACCCAGCGCTTAGAGCATCCCGAAGCCGAGGTCAAAAGACAAACCTTGGGCAAACCTAAATCTCTCTAAATCCTTCAGCTGACGGTCGGTGCCAGTAAAATATGTGTGCGGTGGTCGGGTTATCCCGACAAAGGCAAACGCCGCTTCCTTCCATTTTTCGAGGAACTAAAGTCTCCGTCCTTTTTGAATGCCGTAGTCCCGTTTGTTTTTGAAAGATCTGAATAGACGGTTCTGATGAATGAGAGCGGGATAAAGATGTGCAGTCAATTAATTGTCATTTAAAGGAGGGTTCCTGTTTTGAGTTGACTTTGCCAATGGGTTTTAATAGCTACGTACAGTTGACATAAAAGTTATGTTAGTTGAGTTAGATCAGACATATGTTGATGAATGTCATATCAGAGATACGAGTCTATGTACGAAGAAAGGGAGAAAGGAAAAACACAAGGTCATACGCGTGTGGGAGTGGCAGAAGGTACCTGGATTCGAGACGTTTTTGATTTAACCTTAAGCGCTCTAGTCAATTGGTCAGTAGTTATAGTGACTCGCAATGTACATAGCTTTGCGTTGCGCACCTAGTAAGCAAAAAGCCATGACTCGAGAGGCTATTTTATTCGTCACCAAAGATCGAGTGACGATGACAATGGATTTAGTTGGCCGTGGCCACGCAAAGCATATTGAATAGAGTCGACATATCAGAGTGGGACCGTACTCGGTCTCTGGAAACGTAGAGAGCCTGAGAGTACTTGGAGAAAAGAAAAACCCGCGGAGCTGATATGTCCCGGTGGTACGGTTCTTGACTGTTGATATGTACATTGTATGGAGTAGCGGGAGCGCCGTGTGCAGTAGGGCGCTCAGAATTTATTTCAAGACGGGGAGATATGGATGGTGTGATTAGTAGGACTCGTCGGTTCGATCGGGTCGGGGGCGAGAGAAGGCGTTGGAAGGAAGACAGGGAGGATTAACCTAGTTTAGCATAGTACGTAGGTGGCGTTTTTCGCGAGTGTCAGTGATGGGTGATGAGATGAGCAAGAGGGGAAGAAAGAGAAGCACAAGCCAAAATCTGCGGACCCGGTCTCTTTTCGAGATTTGCTAGTAGTAGTTGCGTGTTTTTTCCAGAAATATTAGGACAGGGCAAGGTTTAATAAAAAAAGCATGGCGATGCCCACTGTATTGTATTACCGGAGTGGTGGACCAAGAGTGGCTAGAGGGGAATTGAGTGCAGGGTTGGGAAGCGTGGAGATTCCCAGATTTGATGTGACAAAAAAGGAAACTGCCGGGTTCCTCTCCTACCTCGACGACGATGGACGAGTCTGGTCCTCCCCCCGCAAATAATCCCAATAATGCCCCGTAAGGCTTCCCGTATTCTCCTCTGCTTTCTGCTCATTATCACCCAGACAAATACGGTCGAGAGTCACTGTGGTTTGTGCAGAGGTACGTGGCCCACTTTGTCCTGAACGAGGTGAAACAAATCAGTGGACAGTGCAAAAGACTCAAATTACGCTGTGACCGCCGAAATCCATGCGGGAGTTGTCTGAAGAGGGACACTGTATCCAGGTGCATCTATTCTCCTGCTGCTGCTGAAAAAGTGTACGTTTCCCCCAATTTTTGCGATTTTTAGCGCTAAATTAGTGGCAGAGACCTGCACTCACTAAACAACCGGCTCATCCAAGTCGAGTCTATGCTTGCTCAACTCACCTCTGGACAGTTTACCCCTTCTTATCCATTTTCCCTTCCTCCTCCTTTACCCCCGGCAACGACGATGTCCACAACTACGACGAGCACGGCAATGACGATAACAGCGACAGGGATGTCTACAAGTACTCAAACCTCAGGGAGTGCGGCCAACTCGGGGCCGAGTAATCATACAGCCAACTCGGGCGCCCCTTCCAGCACTTCTAGTTCGTGCCCAACATTGATGATGACCACTACTCCAGGCACACACGCTTCACTAGCGATACCAATCGAACAACTCGCCGGGACGTGGTTAAACGACTTGGGCGTGGATGCTACTGACATTGAATCTGAGACAAAAAAGATGTTGGTCAAGATGGAGCCGGATGTGGATGTCCCCCAGTCCCCGATGTCCCCTACTACGACGGCGCCAACGTACACTCTTCCAGCCCATACTTTGCTTCCCCCGACTACTATCTACTTCCCTGCCTCACTTCCTCCTTACGCAAAAGATTTTCCTCTGCATGTCCCTTTAATAACTTCAACACTGGTTGGCTATTTACCGCCATTGGCACAAAAACCTAGAAGAGGTATTTAAATATTTATCGTCTATTCTAGGTGGTGCTAATGAAGTGACAGGCTCCTCTCTGTCCACTTCAAGCCTGAACACTCACACCCTACAATCCCTCCTTTCCCTTGCCTCCCACGTTCTCTTTCATTCCTACCCTGGCATCGTCAACTGGTGCAACTTTTTTGAACGGGCCGTTGAGTTGGGAACGCTGGGAGCGTTTTCAAGTTCTTATCATAAATCTACTATCTCGAGTTCAGGGTCAGCCTCAAATCCGAACAAACCCCAAACCCTCCTTCCTCCATCGGCCATGGTAGCCAAGGAACTAATGAAAGATGCACAGAGAGAGAAGAAGGAAAAGGAGAAACAGAGAGCATACGAGATTCTCTACGGATCTACGTCAACGTCTACTTCGAGCTCCCCACTATCTTCGGCTATGGGAGGTAGGACTTCGGTACCTCCTACACCTACCACTCCATCTTCCGCAATTCCTATCGCTCCTGCTCCACCTGAACTTCGAGCCAACGCGGGTTCGGTCCCAAGTTTACCATTCTTTGCTGCGGTATGTGGGGCTGTGGCCGTTGGCGTCGCTTCCTTGTCTCCTCCGTCTCCGTCTTCAGGTTCCGTACAAGAGAGGGAAAGTATCAGAAAAGAGAAAGGTATTTACCTCGACCCGACATACTGGTTTGCACTTTCACAGCAAGCGTTGGGTGTTTGGGAGGCTGGAGCTGGGATTGGAAGAAGAGCAGGATTGGATCTGAATTTGAGTGAGGTTGAGATGGAGACGGAAAGAGAAAGAGAGGGCAATCCGTATCCTATCTCAGGCTCGAGCAAGGAACAGAAGAAAGATGATGTGAAGGACAAGAACTTGAAGCAGAAGCAGTCCCAACGGGAGAAGGAAAAAGAGAAGGAAAAAGAAATACGACAAGCAGACCTAGACCACATCACTGCTTTACAGTTTCAGGCAGTATTTTTGGCGAGGTTTGGTGCCGGGGAGCTCTCGAGTTCACGATCAGACTCGATGGAAGGAGAGGTAGAGACAGACGGGGAAGCTAAAGGCAAGGAATTGTTTTTGTTGGTGAGATCTTCTCCGCGTTGTTTTATTTCGGATGTCGTCTTAGTCTTTTGTCGCACACAGGTCGGTAAAATGACAAACCTAGCTCGAGATATGGGACTTGATCGGGATCCTGATGAAGGTGTATTCGTTCGAAGGGGACGGGGCGAAGTAGTTCATTGGGCTGGCGTCGGTTCAACAACTTCTTTGGGTTCAAAGGAGAAGGAAGACGAGCAAGGCTCCAGTGGCGGTAGCAAGAAATCAAAGAGAAACTCTGGATCCAAGTTTTCAGAGACAGGTTTTGCTGGAGCCGGCGCTGGCATACTTAAAGGAGGAGTGGAAGTAAGCCTATGGGAAGCAGAGATGAGAAGGAAGGCGTGGTGGGGTGTTGTTTGGTGGGATTTGTGAGATGCTTATTTTACATCTTGCTGAAGGCGTACTAATGTATATATCTTGCTCGATGAACAGGTATATCTCCGACCTCCACTCCTGCTCTCCCCTTATCCCCGTCTCGCCTTCAAGTCTACTTTCTTCGTCATCAACGTCATGCAGCAGCACACAATCTCCAACCTTTACCAACGCCACTACGACGGCATCGCATCAAGACCTCTCGTCCAAAGATCACTCATTTACGACTAAACTCCCCGTTCCAGACATTGATGAGCAAGTATTTTCGCCTTATTCGAAGCGGATCCCTTTCGCGCACGGTTGTGGAGCCGAAGAAGGCTCAGGTTTAGACTGGGACAGAGAAGGCCTTAGATGGTTCGAATGGAGAGCGAGGTTGAGTCAACTCGTTAGATCGATCAAGAGGAGGATGAATGCGCCTGTGACGATGTCCATGGGGTATGGTGGGCAGGTGAGCTCCTTTCATCTATTCTTGTTTTCAAGAGATGCCGTATAGTAATTAAATCTTCATAGACGAATGGAATGCAAGGAATGCCCTACACAATCGACCAAGCTGCTTCGATGGAGGCCGAGGTCAAAGCGTTTTTGGATGCGTTGCCAAGTTATTATAAGCTTGATTTTATGGCTTCCTCTGACTCTTCCTCGGATTCCTCCCTATTCTCACAACAAACTAAAGAACAAGATCCTTATCTACTCATGCAACGCTACGAAATCGCCTTGATCGCTTACCGTCTCATTCTTCGCGTCTACCTCCCCTTCATGCGTAAACATGCTTCTGGAGTTCCTCATCAAGCGAGCTTGGGAACTGTCAACGCTGCGCATGGTATTGTTAAGGTCTCGGAAATGATTTGGACCGTATGGAAAGGTGTGAGCACGGATGTTTCCATGATGGCTTCTTCGTCTGGACTCGCGTTTGGAGGTACAGGAACAGGAGGATTAGGAGGAGCATTCGGATCATTAGATCATGTAACGAGTCTCTCGTCGTTGACCGGCGCCTCGTTCGACTTGTATCCCTTTTCTCGATCCTTGTTTGATGCGTTGGTCGTATGTGTTCATGCAGTGTGCAAACAACCAACTACGGTCTGGGCGCCCCTAGCATTGGAGGACGTCGATAGGGGATTGGCGGTGTTGAAGGAAACGAGAGTAGGAGGATCAGGGACAGGAAGAGGGGTCGGTAAAGCTTTGGGGTACGATGTATCGCTTGACAAGGCGGTAAAGATCGTGGACGGACTGAGAAAGAAAGTCGGAAAGGTTTCGCTACCTTCGTCTTCTGCTAGTCCTAGTACGTCTATTGCGACAGCTGCTGTGGCAGGGACCAAGAGGAAGCACGACGAGATTGAAGGGTCTGGATCTGGTTCCAAAGATAACAAGGACAAGGACAAGGATTCGTCATCATCGTCTTCTTCAAAAGACCATGAGCATAAAGGAAGGGAAAAGTTCGTCAAGACGAGTCAAAGCGGTAGTGCTCCCTCGTCATCGACGAATGGTTATGTTTACCCGACTATACCGACTTTGGAGGAGAGACAAGAGGCGCTTGCTCATACATCGACCCAACATCATCTACACCAACATCATCATGCTTCATCTCAGTCTCAATTCCCACCGCCTCCTCGTCAAACTACACCATTTGCTGCACTCGTCAATGGTGGGAAACAGGGCCAGAGCCAAAGCCAGAGTCCCGCTCAACCTCGAGGCGAAACATCTGCTCCTACCGACAGTAACCCGCTTACCACCACGAACCCTCTGGTTACCTCTCGCTCGTCCTCGGTGCACCCGACGCCTACACCAACGAATGCCAAAGACAAAGACCGTAAATCCAAAAAGCCTCATCCAAGTGTCGGAATTCGAATCAGGACTACCTCTGGTTCTGGTTCAAGCTCTGCTGCGCCCGGAAAGAAGGGTCTTGAGAGAGCTGGGAGCGTGGTCAACAATACCAATGGATACAAGCCTACATCGACGACGACTTCGTCATCTTCGATTGAAGGGGCTATAGGGCCCTTCCCGCCTTCCCAACCCCAAACTCAAACCCAGCAGCATCAAACGAGGTCGAGAAGCGGATCGGTAGTACAACAGCAGCAGGCCCACATGCAACAAGTCCAACAGATGCCAATATCGGGAGGCTATATTGATGTGGAGATGGAGTACAACACCTATACTGGGTCGACAGAGGTGCAGTATGACCCCCAGGCTCAGACTCAGCAGGTATATACCAGTTCACCGGTGGGGTACGATCAAACTCAGGCCCAGGTTGCATATGAGCAGCAGCAAGCAGCTCAAGCACAGAGAGAGGGCTATGTTTCGTATGATCCCGAGGTATATGCATCGACGGCATCTAGTGGGGCTTCGCAAGGACAAGGGCAAGTCTCCAGTCCGTATGGTACCAATTCATCCACAGCTAGTTCTCCGTTGTCCTTTGGAGCAACGAGCACGACGGGAACACCTACATATAGTAATTCTGCCCCTGCCGCTACGACAACGAATGGTGGTGTTGGTCCAGGCTCAAGTCCCGACTCAGCGTACGCGGCCGCTGCTCAAGAAGGTTATTATACCTATCAACAACACCAGCAGCAGCAGCAACAATATGCTCCTCATCCTCCCCAAGACATAGATTATGGCCCCGTTCCAGAACTGGAAATGGCCACCGCGAATTTTGACTACGATGTCAAGCCTTCCGTCGAGGCGTTGAATCAGCAACAAAGGCACTTGGTGCAACAACAGCACCAACAACACCAGAGGCAGCATCAGCAGGCTCAGGCTCAAGCCCAGAGACAGTATGCGGCGGCGGCGGCAGCTGCATATGGACATCCTCCACACGGACATGCGCCTCATAATCATGTTTCACATCATGCACACGGGCACGGAATGGTGATGGACAACCAAACATCGGCTGTTTGGACAACACAGACAATGGGACCTGGACCTTCCGGCCAGGCCCAACAACTCGCTGGTGTTTCACATGAAATGCCGACCCAGTTTTGGGAAGCGCAAGAGGTCGGAGATTATAAGGCCTATTATTGATTGAAGGGGAAGGAAAATAAAATTAAAATGGTTGTCTTGGCTATGACTCGGTTTGATGCTTTTTCTCTGCTTTCGTTTTTATTTCTTTTTTCGTTTATATGTTGTATAAATATTCTTGTTACTTGCTCCTGGAGTGTATTTCTCCCGTCTCGTCTTTGTCTCTTCTACATTTCTTATTACTCTCGGACGCTGTATGGCTGTCTATGTTACTTTTTTGTCTCGTTTACTTAAAGTTATTGGGTCCGGATTTCTTTCTCTGGTGAGCTGCTCTAAACTACCTTTTCCGCATCACGCTGATCAAGTTTGCTTCCCTCGACAGTTTCTATCTGCCTTACATGTACAAGTACTTGCTTGATGAAAGTATTTCTCCCATGTGCGGACTTGAGTTTCTTTCTCCTCTTTATTTCTCCGCTTCAACTGGTTTCTTTAAATGACCTCTCCCTGATTATGAATATGGCTCGAAAGTACTACAGTACTACTTATCTAGATGTTAGTTCCTTATGATGCTCGTTACAAGTCTGTATAGTTTTTTCCGTACTTATCTTACACTTGAATCAATGCAATATCCGAATGGGCGGATTGTAGACTTGTGTGGCAACTAAGTAGCGTAAGAATTTGATAAAGGTTGCTGATGCAAATTTGCTTCCACCAAGTCCTAGTAGAAGCCTAACTCCAAAGCTTTGCTCGTCCCCAGCTTTGACAAGAAGTATGTAGAAGTCGAAGGATAGAAAAGAACAAGGAACCATAAAGAAGCTCACAAGACCTTCCAAAAACGTACTTTTTTTTTCAGGGGCGTAAGCGAGAGAATTGGCGGTTGACGACGGAAGGTCAATACATAGATTGACAAGTGGAGCAGAAGTCTTACCTTTATACTACCACCATGTCCTCCGCCAGCACTAGTGTCGGCGACCAAAAAGGCCACCTCAGAAACAGGTCTAGCCAATTTCAGTTTAATCCCAATCCCAATCTTTCCCGTCCAACTTCATCACGAACTCCATCATCATATCACTCTAGGACCAACAGCGAAGCAGAAAAATTTACATCATTCAAGTTTCCCAGAGCAGATTTCTCGACTGGTACACGACGTACACAAGGATCTGCACTCGGAAAACCTCTATATCTACCCTCGCCTCCGCCTACGCCAGCTACCGAGACGCGAGATGATCAGTGTTGTACAAACGAGTGCGCGTATTGTGTAGTAGATGAAAACCATATCGACGTCCGGTACACCTCTGCGTTCACTTCAGACCGCGGCTCAAAAGATGCGTACAACACGTATTCTTACCCGTATGGTCACGACGAGCATGGCCCTTCAGACTCCTTTTCTTCGTCTGTAAATTCTACACCAAAAACCCAAACTCTGCAACTTGTCCCGATGGCCGGTTCAGATTCTGTTCGGTCGTCACTAGATGTCGATTCTCCTCACACGAGCACCAGCATAAACTCACCCTGGTCACTCTCTTATGGCTATGGGATTGGATTCGGGCACCGAGTCCGACAATCCATCTCTTCTCTTTCTATCGACTTCAAAGGCTCGCTATCTCTTCCTACGCATTTTGGGTTGACGAAGAATCCTTCCGGAGGTCATTATGTTAAATTGAGAGCTGCAGGGATGCGTGGTGGAACTGGGGCTAGAACCGGGTTCCTCAGTCGATTTAATGTGCAAATGGGCATGGGTATGGGGAGATTTGGGCGACTCTCGGCCTTGACATTGACCGTGAGGACTAGACTGGTTTCGCCGAGCGTAGTCAGAGCTTTGATGATGGGAAGTTGGATAGCCATGATAGGGTTGTTGCTTTTGGCCATGTGGTTCATTGTCAAGGGATATTAGGACCAGAGCTGGCTGGTGATACATGGTGGTCTTGACAAAGAGATCACGAAGCTGGGCTTGACCCAACGCATCTTTGCATAACGATACGGTTTCAGGCATTTATCGCCCCCCTACACGATTAAACTTCATCACATCGTCGACTCGACGAACCTTGACGACACGGTGCTTCCTGTCGGCACCTTGTTTTATTTTACCTATCCTGCATATTTACGGCTTCTTGCCTTGCGCAACTTACGACTCGTCGGCATTCATTAACCTCATCCACTCATTGAATCATCCATTCGCAAAAGCATCCTCGTATCTGCATTGTCATACCCGTTCATACGTTTTCTCGCTCAACGCAACTCTCTTTTCTCTTCCCTTTCTTTCCCAAACCCAACTACTCACGCTCTCTACTATATATCATACTCCCAAATACCTGAACCGGTCATCATACACGACCACGCAGTCTATGCGTTGAAGGTGACAGCGTAGTACTATCAGCTCTGGCTTTTGCCATTTCAGTTCTTTGACGTAGGCCACTTGAAGTCTAATGCACAACACGTCTGTAGATTTCCTTTCCCTGGTTCTTCTGGTTTATAGTAGTCAACATTTTGTTGTATTTTTACGGTACCTGAAGTAATATTCACCGTTGAAACGATCACATCGCTCAAGCTAGGCTGTGTTTGGTAGATGTCGACACCCGCGCGTTGAAAGACAGTTTTTCGTTTCTTTTTTGCGGCGACGAACACTTACATCAAGTTTGCTTTGCTTTAACCTGCTCTTTCAAATTGGGCCTTCCGGGGCCGTATCCTACCGATATCGAGAAAGCAACGGATTCAGAACGCCGAGCACGATACTCTTAGTGCGACAAGGAAGCAGAGAACTTACGCGATTGGTTTTCTGTCCTCTCGTGTCGGAAAGCCTGAGACGAAATCTTCATCTCGCTTCGATATATACCAGTCGAGATACAAAGTCTTTCCAACCGGCTTGATTCAGTGGAATAACGAAAAAACATGACCATCGTCGCTTGGAGGAATATCATGCGTTCATAGCCCCAGTTCGAAAAATACCAGCTAGAGATTGCCTTTTCGACTCTGGGGGCCTATGCATTACGGTCGACAACATGTTTACCACTGCGCTTGTTGTATGCTTAAGTTAGTTCGTTAGAAGTGCGCGGATGTGTTCAAAACAAAATTCCGGGAACAAATATTTCACAACTGACTATGCATGTTACAAATTGTTTGAGTACAAGTACATAAACTTGGTATACTCCACTTCTTGCACAAAAACATTGTCCCGTGCTTTTGGTGAAGACATGTGCCATACAATTCTCCTCTTCTTGGCAGGCACAACAAGGACGTATCGCAAATTCACGGTGCAACCAGGATTCTGCTTCAAGACAAGGTTGGTAACATCTGGTACAATGGACACACGTTTTGTATCCAGGGTAGCAGGCTCTGGGGTTTTGAGAAACCAGATGGTGATAAGAGATTGTTGCTTCAGCTCGAAGAAGAAGAAAGTGAATAGGGGGTCTGATTGCGAAGGAACGAAAAAGGTTTCCAGGGAGAATTGTATATCCTCCAGAGTCTGGAAAATTTGAACATGGCAAGGGGGAGCAGGCAATGGCTCTGGTTCAAGGTCGGTGCTTTGGCAATTGTTGTCTGTGTCGGATTTGATCCTTTTCCAGATTGTGTGTTCGTGGGAGGCATGGCGTTTGTGGCCTTTCATCTGTTTATGCTGCTCCATGCAACTAGGAAGTCCAACTTCGATCTGCCCTTCGCCCCCACCCTCGTGAACGAAAAAGTTCCCTTCCAACTCCCATGACATCCGGAAGAACCCTTCAATAAATCTCCTGTACTCGCCGTCTTTCAAGACACTGGCTACAAAACTTCTGAAAACCCAAGAGTCCAACGACGAGACACCAGGCATAGTGACACGATTGCTCAGCGACAACGTTTGATCAAAACAGAGCAATTTCAGCTCCTTCGTAACCATTGCCTGTATGGCGGGACAAGTGAAGTCTAGAATGTGCTGATCCGATCGAAGACGAGTGTGAGAGGCATCACGGATCGCCACCAAAGAGATCTTAGGGTGTGGTTTCAAGCGACAGTTAGCTCGTAACCTTTGGAACATATCTTCATCAGACAGAGCTAATTCTTTGCGGCGTTGGTCGAGGTGATGTGGATGAAGGATAAAGTCCAAGACCTCCGAAGGATTGGGAGTGGCATAATCGAAGATAGTAGATAGAACTACAGGATATCCAGAAAATGGCTTTGCTTCAGGGTGTTTGCCTACACTTGAGATTTTTTATCAACAGGCTTGTAGAGCATGAATATAGAAAGAACGTACATCTCATCAAGATCTGCCTTCTTCCATCTGGGCATGTACCATATTCGACCATTATGACGCATACACCAATCATCAAGCATAGGGGTTGTGCTTGTTGCGACATGACCAGCTCTCACAACCCACCAGGAAAAGAAAACCGCGGCACTAGGTGGATTTTCACTGTCGACTAGAGACCATATTCGAGCATCTAACGGTTCGAAATGAGGCGGGCAATGTTCGGATAAAAGGGGAAGGGATGGAGGTTTCCAGACACCATCAGATGCAAAGAAGAATGCGGAATTGTCTTTGGTGATGAAAAGAGTGGGCTGAGCCTCCGACAGACGCTTAATTAAGAAGTAAAGGAGCAGGGTGCTTATTCCTGCAGCCAGTGTCGTCAACCAGTCACTTTGCTTTGAAATCAGTTTACATACCAGTACCAGAGTGCCCCAGTAACAGTACACCCCCCTTTGCAAAACGTGGAAGTTCTGGGTCATGCAAACGGCCATATGTCTCTGAATTCTCCTTTCGCAAGTATAGCTGCCCATCCATGTTGATGAGGGAAGATTGAAGGGTTTCGCAAACTTTCTCAGGTACGGTAATCCATGTTCCAGTTGCAAAATTAGACCTTTGGCCGTTTCCCCACCAAGTTGTGCGAAAGTTCTCCAAGTAAGGGTTGTCAACTTCGTGCCAGTCTTCGAGCCAGTGTTGATGAGAAAGAGCCATATCAGAAGGCAAGATAAAGAGGTGTAGCTTCAAGTTGACGATGGAGATCGAAAAAGAAAGTCAGCCACTCTTGTCACGCATCTGCGTAGCATGGGCGGCTGGTTTCATTTTATTGCACTTTTTTGGCCTAGGGAAACGTCTTCCCAGGGCCATTGGTCTCGCAGTTGTTAGCATAGGTGCATAGTATCCATACTTAACCATAGTGTATTTACGCTCCAGGGCCGGGTATCTTATTTGATCTTTCTCTATAGTGCGGCGGCGTCGACGCTCGCTCGGTGTACCCAGAGAACACTCGGCGTCACCGATGTCTCCCTACCTGCATCAAACTATGGCATCGAGTATCTCTCGCAGCCAAGGCATCCTATCTTTCCCCGAACTGGATCCACTCAGAAAATACTGCGTGATCAATATCCTAGACCAGATTCGAATAGGGATTACATTGATTCCAGTGTATCATCTAATTCTATCATTCTTAAGTACATTATGAACGTTCATCAAAATCGTGTACAAATTGGGTACGTGAGTAGTCGTAAAATTCATGAACAAGTCGTAAGCGCTGAAAGTATCTGCCGTCCTTACAGTGCAAGAGGTTGCCAGTGCCGTTGCTCAAATATTGTTCCAACTTCCTTCAGCTTCTCAATCCTCAACTTCTGCTCTTCTGTCATCCCATCAAGACCAACTCCAACCGTCTTCAACTTAGCATAACTGATGCCGTTGTTAGTTTTTGGCTGCTTGACAGTTCGCACCTCCGCCAAAGTAATCACCCAGTCCAAATCCATACAACTCCCAGGCGGCATGCGATCACGATTTGGGAGCTTTTCCGAAGGAGCGAAATAAGTCAATTCGAGTTCCCTAAGACGAGGCAGGAGCACGACTGGTGGTGTCATCTTGCAGTTAAGGTCGATAATACCAGTTTCGAGAAGTTTGAGAGTAGCACGGGTAAAACTTCGCGTCTTGTTTGTCAGATCCATGGAGAGGAAGACGAGAGTGTTTCCGACAGAGAGCATGAGGTCTCTCCACTCTCGCACGTCGTTAAATCGTGCAGTGCCAGTAAGGAACAAGCAACGAAGAGGGCAGTTTGAGCGCTCGACCAACTGACGAGCAGGGGCAAATGGGGTATGATATGCGAAAGCGGGAAGCATTGTACTGTCAATAATCCTCAGGCGCTGCAAATTGGGCAGAATAAGGGAGTTCAGCTCCCTCGTTCCCTGTCCGCCATATCCCAGATCTTCCCCAGCAACTCTAAAGTTCAGCTCGACCAACGACTCGTGCTTCAAAGTCCCGGCTGGAAAAGTTTCGCCTCTCTCTCCGCGATTGATAAATCTCGCAGTCTGTAAATGTCGAGCTTTTCGCAGAATACCAGCCCAATCGCACCCTGGTGCCCAGTTCATTTCAAACCGTTGAAGTTGCCACCAAGGAAAAACACAATCATTGGCGGTTTTCATGCTATAGTTGACCAGGATGATCGTCTCGAGTTTCGGGGCAACTTCCCACATGGTCCGGACATTATCGTCGTTATCCATAAGCCACCTGAGATGATTGGTTCGCTTTTCTTCGATGGCCGGTTGAGGTTTACCTTGATCGTCTTTAGGGTCTACCACGCAGTCCAAACGTAGAGCCTGCAGATTGTCTAGGTGCCCCTTGATGCCGGATAGAGTAGGAAGATATTCCGGAGATATGGTAAAATCCGCGTGTTTCCAAACATTGGAATGGGACATGAAGCTCGTCAGAACGTCCAGCTCAAAATCGAGGTATACTGGGTCCGGGGAGTGGAAGCATATGTTGAGAGTAAGACCAGAATGATCGTGAATATCACTACCAGTGGATGTACGCAGGGCATAGCCTATCCACTCGTCGAGTAGACTATCAGCATGCTTTTGTACATCGGGTGGCGATCCGGCAGACCACTTGGACGACCATGCCACATCTCGCCAGAGTGCCCTTATGTCCTCAGCTATGCGTCTCCAACGTCTGCATATTCGCCGCAGGGTCCAAGGAACAGCGAAGAGATTCAGGGGGCAAAAAGGGATTGGCTGATACTCTACATATGGTATAGCAAGGTAGCAGATGTCATTATGGAGAAGAGTGAAAATTATTTGCAACACTTCTGGGGGTAGGTCATTGATGTTCACGCCGAGGTAAGGTGTCTGAGGGAGACCGTGGATCTGTTCAGCAGCGTCGGCACGAAGCCGAGGCGTATTATTGGGTCCAAAGATGTAAAAACTGAGGTAGTCTTCTCGGATTTTGTAGCCTTTGAAGAAGGGATCTAGGCAACTTCAGTATCCGAGAACGGAAGCAGAAAATTTGAGAGACTTACTGAGATTAAGATTCATCTTCCGGCGTTAAATATCAGATTCAAAAAAGTTCAACAAGAAAAGGTCTTGTTGGATGGGGGGAGAGATCGTTGCAGGGATGGAGCTTAATGTAACGGTCGCCTTTTGTACTAGATAGATTTGCGCTTGGACTGGGAAAGTGAGAACAATGTTACGAGGTCATGGTTTAGAGCCCACTATAGAAAAACTATTGAACACTCACTCTGGAAATATAGCTTGCTCGAGGGTTCCCCAGAGCATTCGTCATTTCAGTCTCTACCCGACATACTTCTCATAATGCGGTGGTAGCGGCGATACGTTATGAGCAAATGTTCGGAGTAGTCAGATGGAAAACGGAACTCTTCAGCCCTGGAAGGAAAAAGGTCCGAAAGAATGCTCCTCGTGTTCCGTTCTTATCCAAAAGAAGGAAAATGCTGTTCTGTCGGATTCGTATGATCAACAGACTAAAAGGTCCTAGGCCCCGGTGACCGACAGAACAAAGTCATTCTGACGAGCAGCACGCAAATGAAGAATGGACTAGAGATTTGGCATAAAAGATTTCTTGGCCACTATTCCTCAAGGATATCGGGAGACCGTCCATTACTACACAGCAGAGCGACTTACCAGACATGCCGGGGCTAATAGGTTCAACCTTCCGGTACTTGAGAGTTTTTGGGGATCAAGCCCATGGAGCTTGAGACACGCGTCATTATTTGCCAACTATCAAAATCCGTGGATGAGCGTCAAGCATTCATTCTTGCTGACGAGAAACGGAAAGTGTCATCTTCAATCGGAGCTTGAAAATAGTGCCGCTCCACGCCGAAACCTTATTTTCATCAACTGCATAGTCAGCGTGACTGCTTTCTTCGTTCCCTCGTCGACCTCCTCATCCTCAAGAAATATGGGCAAAGGTTTGCCTGTCCCCTTCCCTCTTCGAAAATGGCCGCTCATCTAGCATTCTCTAGTTCACGGTTCTCTCGCACGTGCGGGTAAAGTCAAGTCTCAAACTCCCAAAGTTGAGCCCCAAGAGAAGAAAAAGACTCCCAAGGGTCGTGCTAAGAAGAGAATTCTATACAACCGTCGGTGAATAGTCATACCATAATTCTACGAGGGATTCTGGTCTTACTTTTCTCTTCAGCTTCGTCAACGTTACTACCATGCCCGGCGGCAAGAGACGGATGTGAGTATATTTCGAGTCATTCGCCAAAAAAAAATTCCCTTTCCTTGTACGGCGCAAACTACCGCACATTCCACCTCGAGTGATGATACAACAAAAATCAAGCATAGTTCACACTGAAACTATCATGTTGATACCCAATCATCTAGTCTTTCGCTCCTATCTGACTCATTTCACTCCTTCTCATTTCTCCTTCGTTCTGCTCCATCACGATACTGACTGTTCATCTTCAGGAACCCCAACCCCGAGAAGTAAAAAGCCTGCATGGGCTACATTGTATCATCAGACTGCCGGGAAAGCAGTTTCTGCAGTCGATACGGTCGTTACTGGCACCGCGGTGTAGGAACTGCCTAGCCTGTCGTTGGGATTGGATCTCTTTGTCTTTTTGCTGTGCAATATTATGGCGTATCATACATGTTACATTATACACATGCCCAACCACTTTCTTCATGCTTTCTTCAAGTGTAATTGGAACAGCGAGATACATAGAGTTTGTGACAGGCTATCTTCGAGAGATTCCTTATAAATGAGCGTGCCGCCGAAGACACCGTATTTACCAAGCTTCTAATCCTTAACGAGCTAGGCCAGTAGATGAGAGTTTCTTACGAGCGTGGCTGTCAAAGCCTGAAAAATTCTCTTGCTGTTTTAACTCTTGTTTACGAATATTGGGTCCCATCATTATAAAATGGAGGAAAACGAAACTTCCTTGCATATATTAAGCAAATACAGTGATTTTAGAACCCGTCTTAGAATGTCGAGTCCACAACTACGCCATAGATTACATGTATGATAGCTGGTAGACTTGGAGTAAATAAGGTGATAATTCCGTCTTCGTCGAAGCGGTCCATATGACTTCAAGTATAGTACAGAGAGCGAGTGGCAAGTACATCGTTCAAGTCCAAGGGGAAATAAGGGAACGGAGAAAGATATCGTGACAAATCATCTAGTACTTGTTGTCGTCGCAGTCTTCGGGGTTAGCAGAATTGGCAGCGCCGGCTATGAAGAAACATATAAGACGAGAAAACAATTGCAGAGAGTAAAACTTACCGGAAGCTCCAGGGGAACCAGAGTTGCTACCGTAAGTATTCCCTGAAGCCCCTCCAGTGACATGGCCAAGAACGCCTCCGAGAATACCTGCTCCTGCACCAGCAGACCCTCCAGCAGAACCAGAAGCATGTCCACCGATCATACTGCCTATTCCTGGAATCATACCAGAAAGTCCAGCACCTGCGTTGGCATTGCCGCTTGCACCCAGTCCAGCTACACAAGATAAAGTGTTAGTCAAAAAGTGAAGTGGTTCAAAGCAATAAACTTACCGCCTGCACTAGCGCCCCCAGCAGCTTTAGGAAGCTTTAGTGAAGAACTTGAAGAACTCAGAACGAGACACTCACCACCGCCACTTACGCCTGCTGATCCTGACCCATTAACGTTTGCACCGCCCTGAGCTGAATAAAGCGTTAGTCAAAATAGGATGACTCGAACCGATAAACCTACCACTACCGCCTGTACTAGCGCTTCCGGCGACTTGAAGAGATATTAACAAGGGAGAAAAAGGATTCAGAACAAAGAACTTACCACCACCTCCAAGGCCTGCTGATCCGGACCCATTAACATTTGCCCCGCCCTGAACACCACTTCCAAGCCCTGCGGATCCCGACCCACTGACAGTTGCCCCACCCTGAGCTGAATAGATCGTTAGTCGAGATAGAATAAAGAATTCAGAGCGAAGTACTTACCACCACCTCCAAGGCCTGCAGATCCTGAACCGCTGACATTTGACCCACCCTGAGCTGAATAGAGTGTTAGTCGAGATAGAATTCAGAATTCAGAGCGAAGTACTTACCACCACCTCCAATGCCTGCAGATCCCGACCCACCAACATTCGCCCCGCCTTGTGCTAAATCAAGCGTTAGTCGAGATAGAAACGCCTCAAAATCATAAACCTACCACCAACTCCTGCACCAGCGCTCCCAGCGACTAGAAAAGATATTAGCAATGAAGAATTCTCCATACTGAAACACTTACCACCGCCCCCAACGCCTGCTGATCCTCCTACTCCTGCACCCGCGTCTCCGTTTGAACTGCCAGAAGCAGATCCACCGACGTTGCCTGACTCATTGGCGCTAGCACCTCCACTTGAATCACCTTGACCTTGAGCGCTAGCTTCACCTCCGCCTGATGAGCCTCCCTGTGCATCACCAGAACCTCCAGAACCCGAGGAAGCACCAGTAGCAGCATCGGGAGTAGGAGCTGGAGCTGGAGCATCAGGAGTAGGAGCTGGGGCGCCAGAGTCGACGGGGCTAGAACATCATCCAAGTATTCATCAGTCAAAGCTAAAAACACGAAAAGAGAAAAAGCCAACTCACGTAGGTTGGTCAGGGTTACCATAAGTATGGCTCCAGTGACGCTTCCATTCCATTCTCTTCATCTGAAGATTCCTAGCATCTTCAATCGCACGAGCACGAGCGAGAGATCCAGGACGAGTTGGTATACCCAAAGCGAGGGCGTCTGGAGCTGCTGCGGCGAAGAGCAAGGCGAGAGTTGCGAGGTTCGCGAAAGGTGCCATTTTCGGTCAACGAATATGGATTGGATGTTTTTAGATAGAGAAAGAGTATAAGCCGAGACAATGAGAGGAGTACAGCGATAGAGACGCAGAGTTGTTTGGAGATAAACGAATAGTGACAGACAGAGACCTCTGAAGGAAGCAGAGATTGAAAAGAAAAGGAGAGTCGTTTGGAAGATTGGATAGAAATTCAAGGTAGGTTTTATATGATTTGATCCATACAGAGGCAAGGAGGACTTGTTTTTCCATCGAGGTGGGTTACCAAGGTAATTTCAGTCGTTGGAAAAAGGAACATCGCAAGAGGTGACGACGAAAGAGTTTCAGCGCATGACGGTGGAGTCAGTCGAGGTAGGTTGGTAGGGGAACTCGATTTCAAAGTGGTGGTACATAGACTCGGAAACTCTTGAAGTTTTGAAATCATTAATAGTCAGAATAGAGGAGATCAGAAAAATTGGCCACATGTGCTTGATTATACTTGATGTACTTTTTGATCCTGGTTCCATTATGACCAAGCCAGAGCACAGGAAAACAGTCAGAAATCAGAATAGCTAGCTGAATTTCACGAAGAGAAAAGTGATCGTGTTGACCGGACGACACCTCATGTCGATGATCGTGTCGCTGTCGAAGAGGGATACGGAAGAAATATTCTCGCGCCTTCTCGACATCAGCACAATTTGTTCTTGCTGCAAGCTTGAAGCTCTTCGCGGTGTCGAAATTTCTACAGCATGGATACGTACTGGGCAAATGCGTGTCATCCAGAAATCCTTCTGACAAAGGCGCTTCTAAACCTTCGAGTCGGACTGGACGCGTCTGGCCATCTGCTCTGGCTCTATCGTTGATGGGACGAATTTATACGTTTTCTACGGTCATTTTTATCTGGCATTTATAGGTACCTCTACCCTGTCAAGTTTACAACATTGTAGTTAATCCAATCTGTTACCTCGCAACCTGGACCTTTCTATTTCTTCTCGACCTCTAGTAATCATGCTTGCAATTAAAGGTGGTCACTGGGGTGACTTTCTCTGGGCGCTTGCAGATAACAGATTGAATAGAACGAACTGATAGAAACCGCTGGCTACCAGTTCAGGCTAATACAAAGTATATCTGTGGTGGCCAGAAATAAGTTGAATTGGCTTCCTGGCAGCTTCCTTTCTTGTCCGCGAGAAACGTGTTGAAGGCTGTGGTGACGCTGCTTGGGAGCGAGATTTTCCGGGTGATATCACTGCTATAAATCGTTCTGGCCCCACATAGCCGGACTAGTTCTATGAATATACATACCGGTGTATCTTCCTGTCGTCCGGATCGCCCATAGACCTAGAAACGTTCGTCCATAACCAGTGTCTCGTCTACAGCATTTGGCGTGTTTTCGCTTTGCAGCTACGGCGCCTGAAAGGAACCCAGGGTTTTCCGAAGATGAACAGATAGGCAATCAGTGTCATAGCCAGTCTTCGCCAATTTAATGAAAGGAACCCTCACCTCGAGGAGAGAATTCGTTCAACCGACTTCTTGTACAAGTAATCTTGAAACTCCTGGCATTCCACACCTTAACACCGTGTTTAGGGATCATATCTTTAGCATTATTCCCTGGACACATCGAGCGTGGGTTCGCTTGTGCTGACTGCAGAGGTGTCATCGGACATTTTCGGTTTCGGAAAGCTAGCTTGGGACCAGCAAGTACTCACCTCATGGTGACTCTGTGAGTCAAGCACCGACCGGTCGAATTGATGAGTTTTGACGAGCTTATTATGACAGTATGTAACAAAAGGATCATATTGTAGGGGTTGATGCAATTGAATGTTGTAAAGGTTCTCATGACTATGGATTCCATCGGGACTAGTTGAACCTTGGTAGGCTCACCGGATACTAGGGTATAAGAAGCACCGAAGCTCTACAGACATAGGGAGGTGGAGTTTGGACGTGGAAGATAGTGCAGAGGTCGTGTTGTGCACGGACCAAACATGTGAGAAGCACGTTACATGACATTATTGTTCCCACGGCATGTCTAGTCCTTTCTGTTCATTTCGAGGCCATGTCGAAAACCCGAGGCGAGGCTTGGAACAATGGTATGGGCTGATACGCAGTCAATAGTGACAATGTGGCTTATAGAAACGCCTAGAAACGTACTGCAACGGTCTTTGTAGCCTGCATGTTCCTTTATCTTCTGTCACGCGACTTGCCTTTCCTACTTTTGGAGTGGCGCGACCCCAGCATATAAATACCCTTCCTCCATTTCTGGTTCACCACTCAACCATCATATCCAACTTGTAACCACTGCACTTCTTTCCCTTTCCATTCAACTCGCATCTTCTTTCCTTGTCATGACTCGTACTGCACGCGCCATCTCTCCTCGTGCAATCATCAAGGACCGTTCGCTGAATAGGTCTGGTCTCGACAAGAACATCAGAAAGGAGGGCGCTGGACAACACAACTGGGGTCGTCCCGAAGATGAGCTAGCTGCTCTTGAAGACGAGCAATTCGAGTTTGAAGAGTACGAGCACGAGTTGCACGATCGTGACGACACGAGCTCTTCCAACGGCTCTGAAGGTGTGCCTACATTCTACCTTTAACTGTTTCTGGAAAGACTAACGTTCTACAATAGCTGCCGAAGACAAAGCTCGCAAAGCTTCTGTTGCTGGTTTGACTGAGGAAGAGCTCGCTGCTGCGAGGCAATTCAGGAAGAAGGCTCTCAAGGGTCAAGGTGTGTATCATTCGTTACTTTATAGGTAAACTATCTGACTCTTCTCCAGTTGACCTCGCTGCTATCGCCCGTACCTCCAACGCTGTCTCTTCCTCTCCTCCAAAAGTCACTTCCCCTGGCGCCGCGTCTGAAACTAGCGTATGTCTCACAACTCTTTCGCATTAATAATCCATCACTTATGCATTCTTCCAGTCTGCCCTCTCTATCTAAGTTAATCCTAATAACGCATCCTACATCATCTCCATCTATCGCAATTCCAAGTTGTACTCGTAGCTGTTTCTTTTGTTTCTTGATGTTACTGTATAAACAACTCAAATGACACTGCCTTTCGTCGTTGGGACTGTTGTTTCTTCTAATTGCTCTTCGTGTGATTTGCTCCATCGATTAATTCAGTCCTTCTCTTGATTCTCCACGAATAGCACCAGGTAAGATGCGAGCAAGCAAGCTTGACGTCAAACGTTCAGCGTTGCTCTGACTGCCGTCAGATACAGCTTTGCACACTCCAAATCATGAAATTTCACGCATTCACGCTCGTTTCTTTTCTCAGCTAGTGCCTACTGCTCCTCCGCAAATTGTATCTTGTTTACCCTGAAATGAAGTCAATCATTTCACCTCAGGCGTCATTCCGCGCTAACGGGTCAATAAGTCAATAGGAGTGGAAGAACCAAAGGTCAGCTGGACTTTCCAAGGTACTTGACCAATTTATTTTCAGCAGGATTTGAGTTTGATCGCGATTTGGACGTCTTTGGCCCTGAGTTGACTCACACGACCTGCATAATGCAAAAACGCGAGATGGCGCGTTCTGAAACATCCCTTTGGATGGATGGTCGGATAGACAGCAGGTTTATTGGCAGCGGCGAAATTAAGATAAGTTATCGATAAACTACTTGATAGTACCCTAAATGCATCGCCCCAAAAGATCAAGTACGATAGAATTTGGAAGACTAAGAAGGAGGAATTCGAAGGCCTCTCACTCGGCGACAAGTGACCTCAGTATGCTGCCTTGCGACTTAGCTTCTCTTCACCGTGATCAACTCGTTTCTTCGCCTTTGCTTCCAGAAATTTCCAAGCCTAGATCCGATTCACGTTAGGTCCGTTGTAGTGGGCGGTACGGAATATATATGTACATCGGTACTTCCATTTAACATCTCGACTTTCATCCTGTAGCTGACTCGAATCACCGCTCAGTGTTCAGCGCTCATCTTTGAAGTTCAAACGTTAAGTTGGGACCTATCTATCAAGATGTAAAGCTTTGATGCTAGCACGACAGAATTGCGAAAGTTCCCGTTCACTATGGACTACTATGTGGGGTAAAAGGGGCCGTGTGGGGTAGTGCGGGGTAATCTACGTGATCGCGTGATGTCCGCCGTTTAATTACCGAAGTTCCGTCGTACCAGCGAGCTAGGCTCAAGAACGAGATGGAAGTTTGAGCACACAAGAGCTCAAGCGCTCAAGCTTCTCAGTTAATTAATTAAAAAGATGCAATTCCATGCGACAGTAAGCGATAAAGTCAAAAGCCAAAATCCAGAAAGGTGAGTGCAAGGAGGTCACGCAAGGAGGTGCAAGGAGGGAAATGCTACCGCAGTCCTCGGCCGTTCTTGGTTATGAGTAGCCAAGATGCTTGTCGCCAGGGCAATAATAACGAATGTATCCGCACAGCTGTAGTGGAAGCTCACAATGACTGAAAATAGAACACGCGCGGAGCTACAGAATCTTCTTGATCCATTCCATCCTAATTGGCAGATGCGCAATATGCCCTCTCTCCTTCTTCACATACACCATATACACTAATGCACCCGTCGAAACACTTGCAAATGACACCATGGCGGCCCACCGGAACTGCGAAGGCTGCGAGAGGATCATCGTCAATGTAAACTTGACCAAGTCTGCGATACTTTGCATGGTGTATTGAAGGGCAGTAAGAGTGTTGCGTCGAGGATGGGTATTCAGGGCAGTTTGAAGTTGTTTAGTTTGGATAAGGTCGAATGACCAGAGGCCAATACGCGAGAGGGCCATTCCTGAAATAGCGAGGCTATAGATGAAAGATAGACAAGTAGGAAAGCAAAGACATACCGCCAAATAAGAGGGCAGCACCAATAACGCCCAAAGTAGCACCTTTCGGAGTTCCTATGGTAGATTCTCGAGGTGCAAAAACGTAGAAAGAAATGATGACGGGTATGAGAGTGATGACCATAGACCTTTGCCAAATAGTTTCAGCCAACGTCCGCAAAACTCATGATGACATGAGATATCACCAAATACTCCAGTTCCCCGCTCTGACGGACCCAAGTCTCTTTTCTAATGGTAGAGCCAATGCCCATGAGACCAGTGACGACGCACAGACCTCGCATCTCTGCGATAAAGTCGTCCGAATAGGAGATTGTTTTTAGATAACCGACCATGATACCGTCAAAGCTGAAGGAGATTTAGTGATGTAAGAGACATTTTAAAACGAACTCACGATAAAACAGTCAGATACAGCAGAGAAATAGATAGGGAAGAGAAAAAGATAGGAAGATGAACCAGCTCCCTCCAATCCGAAATATGCAATAAATTCTCCAGAACACTGGAAGCTCGGCCGCAACCAGATATTGGCAGTTCGTCCTCGTCATTTGAAGGCGAGGATCCGTTCCTTCTCTCCCTCTCCTTTTTCTGTTGGTCAGCTTCTAGCTCTGGAAATCGTTTGTAAACGACACCGATCCAATACAGTTCGAAAAACAGTGACAAGAGCGTAACTAGTGCTAGAACGCGTACAGAGACAATGTTATGGTTGCCTTCGTCGCCGTTATAATCAAGCTTTACAGTCAAGAAGGAAATGAACAACGGTGCAAAGAGTTTGCAAAACAAGTTGATCTGACGAAGGTATGTGTTGAGCTTGGCCAATTTCGTGGATGAGTCGGGTCCTTGTGAGATGCAAGTTGCCCAGTCGCGTTCGACAGCGATAGAAATGGATGTATTGGATAAATGTAGAACGCAGCTTGAGATAACCAACAGTGCAAATACAGGCGTAAAGAAAGAAGTGGTCCCTTCAACGAAACGGCGATGAGGAGGCTGAAATGGGTTCATGCTTGTCGAGAAAGAAAGCATGATCATGAAGGATGTATAGGCCAGGAGAGCGGAAAGTTTTTGAACTATAATAGAGGCGCGTACGAAGTTGAGTTTATGATACTTGTCGACAAGTGAACCTGCCCATCTTGAGAAGAGAATCCCGGTCACTGGGGAAGTTTTCAGATGAAGTGTCGTTGAAGCACGTTGAAAGGCATACTTGTCATCGAGAACCCAAGAATAGACGAAGGGAGCAATGTGTCTTTAAAGTATACTATGAGATAAAGGTAAAGGGCAAACTCTGCTGTTCGGTCACCCCAAGCACTGTTGCTGTCAGAGGCCTACATAATTCAAGATTAACTAGAAGATACCTGGACAAATGCTGCACCAAGAGACATCCCAATCCCACAGGATCAAAATACGAGGACTGTCCAGCGTCTTCTGTCGTGTCTTGTGCTTCTGGCTGTAACAGAGCTTCTCTGTCTGGATCCGTACCGTTCATAACTTGTCTTCAGCAGAGAGAAATAGTCGAGTTTGCATGATGTGAAGGAAAGAAATGATAACGCCTAAAGCGCGACACAAAGATAAGATAACGGCTACCGTGAGTTGAACCGGAACCAACACCTCTTTCAATGCCAAACCCGTTCTCTAAATGCTCTCTGCGATTAAAATGCCCCACTCAATGACTAGAAGTTTTTTTGTGCTTAGCTCGCGGATAGTTTTACTGGAAACAAACGTCATATAGCTCCTCTCCAAAAACCATTCTAGCAACGATCGGACCTCTTCAAATTGCTCTAGGCAACTTGTATGTGATTAATGACCTATGCCTAGCTGAAGCATCGAAGCAGTGATAAATATAATTCGTCCCTGTAACAATTTTAAGGATCGATCTTGGGGTTGGTCGCATTACATATATTATCCAGTCTCCTACTTGCGCAATTTTATCCCAATCCCCTACTCTACTCAACACCTACTAACTAACCATTAGGCACGATGGTCACACTTACACTCCTTTATACATTTTGCGTCGCACTTTCTGTGGTCCCAGGCGGGTCGGCATCTCTTGAAAGACGAGGGCATCATGACCATCGGCGTCATTGGAAACGGATACAGCAACACCACCAACAACCACAAAATGAGGCCAGAGAGTACGTCGACTCTGCATCGCTTTGATTGCTAGTACTCACGAAACTCGTTCTTTCCAGCGCCTGGTCAACCGCTTGGTCCACTACTTGGGGCGCAGGAGATTCAATTCCTACCGACGTACTCTCTCATCTCGGTGCCCAACTCGGAAATGGAAAAGGTGGTTCGTGGTCAACTACCTGGTCGTGGTCTTGGAATAGCAACGGTCAGCCGACTGGAGATGCCCCACCTCCGCCTGCACCCACCCCTGACGGTGGAAATGGAGGTGATGGAGGATGGACCAGTTCTTGGACTAGTTCATGGAGCTCTCAGCCTACTCCTGATAACCTCAACGGTGGCGATTCACCTTACAGAGGTGCCATGAGCCTTGACCCTGCTCACGGCGACTTTGTTCACACTTGGAGTTCCACCTGGGGTGGAGACGCCCCGCAACCAACTCCTACTGGACCTTACGCTGACCAACAACAATGGCTCGATAGTCACAACAACGTCCGTTCCAAGTACGGAGCTGGGAATCTGCAGTGGAACAATACGTTGGCTACCGCGGCTCAGAACTGGTCCAACCAATGCAACTTTAAGCACTCGCAGGGTTCCATGGGGCCATATGGAGGTTTGTAACAAGTTCTTTCTTGCTTCCATATTCTGTTCTGATTCTCTTTTACAGAAAACCTCGCTGCAGGTACTGGAGACTACCAAATTCATATGGCTGCGAATGATTGGGCTAACGAATCCGGTACGTACCGCCATTCTCGATCAGATTTTTTGACTAATTTCTCTCTAGGCCAGTACAATCCCAACGATCCCCAGTACTCCCATTTTACTCAAATGGTCTGTCTATTTGAATACTTGCTACGCAACGTATCTCATTCGCCATTTTAGGTCTGGAAAGATACCACTCAGATCGGTTGCGCCGTGGCCGAGTGTCAGGGCATCTTTGACAGTAACTATGGAGTGAGCTGCTTTTTTCAAATGCTCTGACGCATCATCTTGACCGATTTTTCAATAGCCAGCCAAATTCTATACCTGCGAATATTATCCACAAGGAAATGTTATCGGTCAATTCAGGTAAGCTTCTTGCACCCATGTCCCAGCACCGACGCTGATTCAACTTTGGCAGAGCAAATGTGCAGGTCTGATGCAACTCATGAATATTCCCTCCACGCTCTGCTTGATGCAACGTGCGCTGTCGATACCATCTCCAAATGTTCTTTTATAATTGCTGTCATCATGTATACTCTGAATTTGGATTTATCTGGAATGGAATCCACTATAGCTACTATTAGCAGGTTCCCACTTCAATATTAAATGTGTTGAATGTATGACTTTTTGCGAGCAGGAGAAAAGAAAACTTGATATAGCATCATCTATCTGTCCAGTAAATATTGTCTTATTCGCTCTTATCCGAGTCTTCTTGGTCGTCCTCCCTGGCAGCTTTATGATGAGAAACACCTGCAGCTTTCTTGCTAAGCCTCTTTGCCCGAGCAAAAATTCCAACCTCCTTATCACGAATAAAGTTGATAATGACCATAGGCCACGAAGGATGCGAAGGAATAGTGTCGTAGAATTCTGGGGCAAGTGCTCTGAGAGCGGGAAGACGCGTCCATGGGACTGAAGGGAAATCGTGGTGTTCGTTATGGTATCCCACCTACAAAGTACATCAGACCATAGCATCGCAGGAGAAGATAGATCACACACATTATACGCGAGAATGTTCAGCGGTCCGTAATAACTGAAAGTTTCTTGATCCATTCCATCCCATAGGTAATGTTCTGCGATAAAGTGTCCAGCACAAGGATGAAGACTTCCCGCGAAGAAGCTGCTGGCGAGCAGATAAATGAATGGCCTTACGCCAAAAGTATGAATGAGCAAGGAATCAAAGATGAGTTGCGTGACGAGGTTGGCAAAATGCCATGTTGTCAACTTTTGCGATCGTACGAAACCAGGACGCAGCGCGTAGAAAAGAATCTGGAAGGTTCTAGAGTAGTGTCTGGTCAGTAGTGAACCCGGAGGAAAGACGGTTGCTTGACATACGCGAAAAAAACCTTTCCTAGGACATTGTTAAGACAGAGAAGTTCTAAACGGGTAGGCAAGTCGGTATCAACACCGTCTTCACCAAGGTAACGGTGGTGTTCAATATGGTATCCTTTAAAAGCTGCACAGTAAGGTATTCCTATAGGTAGGTTGGCAAATATAGCAAGAGATTTGTTGGCCCAAATGCTTCGGAAAGCAAGGTTGTGAGTGATTTCATGAATGGCAAGGAAAAGATTGTGGTTTGCTGTTCCGCCAATGACATATGCACAGGCCAGGAACAGAGGTGAAAGGGGATGTGTGTGTCGCAAAGCGATTGCAGTTGCAACCTGTAGTGAGACGACGAAGAGAACGATAAATTTTGTGAGAGGTTCATGTCCCATCAACTTGGTCACCTAGGAATTCGTCCCGGATACCGATTCAGAGAAAAAGAATGTACAGAACAGGAGCTACTGCGTACCTCTGGGTGAGCCTTCATGATTGCCATCCTTCGTGAGCGGTGGGGCTCCTCCGTCATCAGCCATAGAAAGTCTCTGGGATCCTGAGGTGGGGCAGGATGTGACAGGCCATTGTCTTTGCTAGTTGGAGAAGTAACAACGGTCCGACGTGGCGAGCGGTCTTGAAAAGACTCTGCTCCTCCGTATAAACTGTAGTCTGATACTAGTTCAGTGCAATGCGTGCAGCTACACGCTTTGACGAACCTATTCCGTTGTTGACCGGTACAGCAGACATCGCTGCTCAGAAAGAGTTGTGCTCGGCATTTATAATAAGTCGCGTCTAGACTAATCGCTTTCAGACGTGCATCGACAAAAAAATAAATTCAAAATGGTATGATAGCGCAGCCCACAGAACTAAAACTACGTAGTATAGAGAAAAAAGGATCCTCAATATTCAGAGTCTGAGTCCGAGCAGACACTAACTTCCTGAGGAAATTCTTCTGAATCATGAGATGCACGAGAAGCAGCATATGGCAAGCGAGCTGGTTTAGTATCTGCCAACATCGAGTCCTGCCTGGGAGGCTTCTCCTGAATGAATGAATCAGAGTCTCCAGAAGTACGACTAGAAGCTGCATAAGCCGGACGGACTGGTCTAGCATTTGCAACTTTCACATCCTCTCTCGTCTGTCGCCTTTTCACCTTCATTGGCGTGTACGATTGGGTAGTGGGTGCTGGCGAGTAGGTCCTGGAAGTAACCGGGGAGAACGCCCGAGGGCCTTCTTGTCCGTGTCTGACGCCTTGGACGTAAGACTCTCTTCTCATAGACTTGGGTGCCGTCCCGTTCGAATCAGTGAAGGAGTAGGCGTCGCCAGTTCCCTTACGCCATAGTGCCTAGAACGAGGGGAAATCGTTAACAAAAGCAACGGACAAGAGCAATGAAATGCACATACCACCTTATCCGAAGACTTGACAATGTTTTCATCGTCACGGCTGTGGCCAGCCCCTTCGCCCTTCCCAACGGTGTCAACGTCATTTCCAGGCTCTTGCTCGTCATCTGATTGACCAGACCTCCTCCTGTGGCTCCGACGACTAGTGGCACGGCTAGATGTACGTCGAGGAGCTGACCAGTCTCCCTGTAGATCATAGAGGTCAGATGCAAAGAAGCAGAAATACCAATGTGAAGCTTACTTGGGACTGGTACCGCTCACCTTCCGGTGTAGAAGGAGGGGAAAGCATCGACCCAGTAGTTGTAGACTTGGGAGGCACTCGTGGTGGGAGTTGGGAGGCAAATGGTTGAAACATTTGATTGGGATTAGGTGAGTAGTCTGCCACTATTCTAGGCAATTCTGGGGACTCCTAGTCAAACGACAAGAAAATTAATTTAGCATTGCTACACACATCGGATTATGGATACAGTGATAAAAGGGTGTGTCGAGATGATAGAATGAAATCAACCCACATTCATCGTTCCTCCCATAAAATTGTGTAGTCCGTGTGAGTGACTCTTTGTTTTGACCAATCCAGTGGCCCTCAACCATCCTTTCGCCTTTGGGCTCCGGCTCAACGGTGCCGCACCGTCTCTCTCCTGTATTTCTTCACGCATGTCCCGCACATCCAAAGTTGTGATAGTACCGTTCCTCATACGCTCCTCGAAGAACGACTTGACAAGGGCGCTTTGTAACGTCCCATCTTCTTGCCAAGGACATATCTTGTCAAAGACCCCTGATGCTGGCGGGTGTTCGACAAAGATACGAAGATTTTGCGCGCGGAGTTTTAGGGTGTCAAGTTCGAGGAGAGATTCGAGGGTCAGGTAAGACATGTTGTCAACTTCAGCGGGAGTGAGGCTAATCTGACGTTCCCAGCCGTTCCGTCTGTGTATGTATTAGGGATGTATAAGAACAAGGAGAAGATGACTTACATAGCCACAAAGTTGAGATTTCCTTCAGCGTGTCCTTTCGGCATGATGGATACCAAGTTGAGAAAGAGTGTGAAGGGATAGAAACGATGAAAAGAAAGAAAGAATGTTTGAAAGTACCTACCTCTACATCCCTCCTTTAAGACGACACAAGTGATCGGTCATTTCCAATTCGCAGCCAATTCGTATCCGATTGACTACGCCAAAACACATCGCTAGGATGAAGCAGAAAGGAAGCTTCTCAAAGTTGTAATTTGGCCGACTCCGACAGGGGATAGCAACAGGAGGAGGATTAACAAACGTACATCTTCTATTCAAGAATACAATTTTGACATCGGAGTGTCAGCTAGACACGGTTTTCGATAACATCTTTCACCAATTCAGGGTCTGCTTTCTCGACGTCGACCACTCTCCTTTCCTTCTGTAAAAGCCCTTTAAATTCTCCAGGCATGACGTCCCTGTCGAAACTGAAATCCGGAACACTTTGGAGTGCTTTTGAGACCGCTTCAGAGAATTTAGCAGGATGAGCAGTTGAAAGTACAACTTGAGTGACACTCGGTGCACTAAAAGACTGTAATAAGTCACCAATAACGGCTAAAGGGACTCATGGCTTACTTGTGTTGAGCCATTTTAGAAGCGGCATGTAGACCGACGGCCGTGTGAGGGTCAACAACGTATGAAGGAGCTCCGGTGAAGTGAGAACGGATGGTTTCAAGAGTCTTGGGATGCTATTGAGTAAACGCCGAAGTTCTGTGATAGAGAACTCACTTCCTCATCGCTAACGCGTTCAGCACAAAAGTCTCTTCGAGCTGCCTCTAAAACGGCCGTAGGCACTTCGACACAGCCATCATTTTTCATCTTCAACATCCATCCGTTCACTATTTCTCCAGCTTTTCCTCGTCTATCACTCTCGCTTTCGGGGACGTTCTCGTATGCAAGATACCACAGTAAGCGCTCGAAATTACTTGAAACGAGAATGTCCATAGCTGGACTCAAAGTCTCTTTGACACCGCTGCTGTCCGTAGCTTGTTTTCCGTCCGAGGAGCCAGCAGCGGGTTCCATAGAAGGCGCACTTTCTGCTGCAGGGGCCGAGTCCACTTTCTCGTAACGGCCTGTACGCCAGAATCGCGCTAGGATGTCATTGGCATTCGTAGCAACACCAAGTTTAGCAGCCATGGGAAGACCCATCTTTTTAGCGTAGTAGCCGGCGAGAATGTCACCAAAGTTTCCGGTAGGAACGACGAACTGGAGCTGGGCTTCCTCATTCTCTGAAAGGCCGAGAGAACGGCGAGCGTGGAAGTAGGCGCTGAAGTAGTAAACGGTCTGAGCTAGGATACGAGCCCAGTTGATAGAGTTGACAGCTCCAAGACGGTGCTTAGCATTGAATTTGTTGTCGCCGAAAAGAGTTTTAACGATGTCCTGAGTGAGAGGTGAGTTGACGACAAGTTATGCGACGGAACAGCCTTACTTGGCAGTCATCAAAAGTGCCCTTTACCGCCAAATTGTGTACATTGGCATCGGTGACGGTAGTCATCTGTGCTTCTTGTATTGGGGAGACACGACCTTTGGGATGAAGAATGAAAATAGAGATATTGGTTTTGCCTCGTAGACCATAGATGGCGGCACTAGCTTGCTGGGTTAATTTATATTAACCAATAAGAAAAAATACACACCTTCCGGTGTCTCCACTGGTAGCGCCAACTACGGTCAGTTTTTCATTGGCCGGTTCGCTCCGCTCGACCTTTAGTCCATTTCTCCTCTTCAAAAAGAACTCGAACAGATTTCCTAGGAACTGCAAAGCGACATCCTTGAAGGCCCATGTTGGACCATGCCATAATTCCAGAACATACTTCTTCTCGCCCAACTTTGTCAACGGTGCAACTTCAGGATGCCGGAATCCAGCATACGATTTAGTGACAAGATCTCGCAGCTCAGCTTCGGACATTTCATCTCGTGAAATGTAAAGGGATAGGACTGCGACTGAAAGATCAACAAAAGAGTAGTCTTTCCATTCTGATTTCCAGTTTGAGGGTAATTGGGGGATCGATGTGGGAATATACAGGCCACCATTAGGAGCGAGACCAGTCAAAACTGTCTACTATTGCACTGAGGATCAGAAAACTAGAAATGATACAGGTATCAAACTGACCTCTTCAAAAGAAAGCTCCTGCGAGCCTCCCCTCGTTGAAAAATATTTCATGATCGGCCTTGTCACGATGACTCTTGACAAAATGTAGAGATAATCACATTTGTTTGCTTGCAGCTTTAGATAAAAATACCAGATCCTCCTACAGATCTATATCCCGGTGTTGTCGGTATATACCTCACGCCCATACGAACGATGTTCTCTCTCTGTCCCCCTTCCTTATACCACTTTGCAGTCGAGGCGGGAGTGTAAAGTCAGTCCGCAACTCTCCCTCTGCTCTGCGGCACGTTATTTGAACGGTTTATTCTTTTTTCAATGGCGAGAAACCTGTACAGGACACTGGTGTCAAGGAGACTCGACTAATTGACCCCAACGAACAGATTTCTGTATCGCACAACCTCAGTCTGGATCGATATCTGCTCCCTTCAATCAATGTCTTGTTCCTAGGTATCAATCACGGAAGCACAGGGTCTTCAGACACGCGGACTTGACTCCATGATGAGCTTTCAAATGTCGCCAGAAACAAGTAGAGAACAAGGAAAGGTGTGTTAAATCTTTGGCTGTTTCATGTTTATGGCTTATTCGCCACGTCTAGACTCACTAGATATCATTTTCTGTCTGCCATTCGCCTCAAGTCCCTTGTCCCCCCTCGGAGGGTTGCTTGCGTTAGTTCTACGCTGGCCGGTAGTAAATCTCCGTACAGTGCTCAACTAGCTTGTCACTCCCGCCGCGACTGATTGTTCTTTGCGGATGCTTGCTCTTTGCTGCCTCGTGCAAGGATTCTCTCTTTGCAGATTTGATCCTGGATTCCAGGAATCTGTTTCCTCCATTCATGGCATTTTCAGAGTGACCGGTCACGATACGCTATTTCTGCCATCAAAACCTTGTATAAACCCTCGTGTTTTCCTCAACGCAAGCTCTCTGCATCAAGCCATATCTCCCGAGGAGTAAGTAAACCCATCGGTAGAATGGACCGGTCTCCAATATCACGACTGTCTTGTTTGATCTGCGCGCTACATACTGAAACGGTAGCATGGACTTTAATCGAAGATTAATGTATGCAATTGTGTTAATAGTGGCCGTAAATACCACAGTTCATCACGATCGACTTGCTGGGGTTTTTGGACTACAACACTCCACGAGCCATTGGCCCTTTCCCTCCAATCTTCTCCCGCATTTAGTGCCTGAGTTGCCGTTGGAGTTAGTATTGCGCTCCGAATTTAGCCACCTCTTTTTTGGTGTGGCTAGATCCGGGGTAAGCCAACTACTCAAAGGGTATCGAAATCCCTGTGCAATATGAATGCTTTGCGTAGCGAATTCGAATTACATAGACCAGCTGCAAACAAAGAATCGTTTCGTTTCGTGATGTGTATACGTATTTCCGAGAATTCCAACATGCGATTCTTCTCATATGTATTACAGGAAAGGGCCAAGACTGGCCGTCTTCCTAGGATGCGACGTCGCGCTTTAGATGGGATGTCAAGGGCGTCACGCAACTCCGCCGAGGACCGTGCTGCCCGTGAACCCGTGGAGGCATCAGCAGCAGTTGACATTGACAGATTCCCTTGACGAAGATAAATTTGAGGCGAACATTAATTGCTGGTACAAAAGTCGGGAGACTGGTGCCTAAAAGGTTGATGTTTGAGCAGGGTCGAATTCATGGATTGTGGCCATTCGCAAAATAAGAGGGATCAATGCCAGCGACGTATAGGTCTAAAGCATCCGCGATAGAGGCATAGAGTGTAAGGCCGGACTCCATATAGGACTGAACGGATGCAGGTGTGGGCTTAATGAGAGATAAGCCATTAAGCCAATCGGAAATACAGAAAAGAGTCACGACATACCAAATTACTTCGCGGGTTTTCCAGCCAACGCATGATTTCCACGCAATCTGTCTGCAAACGTAACCAAATGGATACGAAGAAGCTAAGTTCAGCTTCGATTAACAGTATCTCGTCTGAGACAAGTTTAGACATTGTTGTTCGTGCAGTAGTCAATGCATCCGTCTTTCGGTGGGAAACTTGAGCGGCATAATGGGCATGTACGATTTCGTTCTGCGTAGCTATAATTCAAAGTCGTGATGAATATGATAGTAACGAAATGATGATCAGAGATGGCGGCAGCGAGAAAGCAGAGAAAAGACGTACAGTCAAGCCGCTCATACAGCTTTCCAATAGAGCTCAGATCAGGTCCGGGAAATGCCTGCCAGAACAGATGATATGAGGATAAAAGGTAAAATTACGCATTAGTGACAGAGATGCCAACCAGACGATGATGCGATATTTTGGTTCGGTTCGGCCGCTTCCCTGAGAAGGTGCTGAGGCGTAATGCTGAGATTGCTAGGTAAGTAACGTCTATGTCTTGGAGGTTTCCGCTCTGAATTATCGGGTTCAATGACCGTGCCCGAGCTTGGCAACCGAGTAACTTACTGTAGCGTGTATCCTGTGCCCAAGCAGTCAGGTTACCTGAACGACAGAGATATCAGACAAGCCACTTACTGTCTTACAGTATTTTCTAACTCGCCCAACTTGCGTGCTAGTTCTTGCAGTTCTCTTTGGCCTCCGCTGGCCCTCTGGCTAGCCAACTTGGCGAAATCAGTGTGAAAATTATTGATGTTGGAAGAAAGTTGGAGCGATTTGTCAACCAGTGTTCTGGTCAAGGCTGCATGGTCAGAAGAAATCTGCATATGGAAAGAAGGGATCGACGAGTCGATTAACAACTTCTCAAAAACACACGACAACCAGACAAACAGTATACGTACATTCATGTATGACTTCAAAACGTGGATCTTTTCATGATGAGATCTCGCAGACCCCGTGCTGTTGCGAACTGTAAGGGGCAAGACAACAGTGCAGAACACTAGGAACAATGATTATCATGTTAGACACGACATTTTGTTTGATTGTCGACAACTGACTTTTCAAACGACCTGAAATGAAGCCGGCGTTGACTCGTTGTTGCCAAACGATTTCTGCAAAGTCCTTGAGAAGAGAAAAACGTGAGTCTAGTCCACGACATACGCCAAAATGCCGTACACACCTTTCGATACGCACTCCAGCGTGGCTTCAAAGGGGGAGCCATGCCTTGCATGTCTATGGAGTGCAACTGATCGCAAATGGTTTCAAAAGTTTTCATGAGCGCGACACTAGACTGCGCGAGCTTCTGGCACGCGTCTCGAAGGTTGGCTACAATGTCTTCATCCCTGAAGACCTGAACAGCATCTGTGTACGAAAGAACCTTTACTTTAGAAGCTGAATGATAAGACATGGATAGAGGATGATATGATCGTTAGAAACTGGGGAAGACTTTTTATGGACACTCGTTTAAATACCTGACGGGTAGTGATAATGGGTGTGTCAATTAAAAACAGACACAAGACGCCCAAATTTGGCGTTGAGCTGTGCTGTGCGAGGGTCAAAACAGATGGAATCTTGATGGTAAAAAGGACAATCCCGATGACGGACAAGGCAAGCCTAGCTATCAAATCGGCAATGGTATCTGTTTACGCTTGGTTTGTAGATCCAGCTGACTGTCAACTTTCTCAGCAGGGAACACTTCTGCCGCAAACTCCGTCAGCGCCCACAAGCATTATCCTGGTCCAACTCATAATTGTCTCAGGTGCATCAACCGAATGTCGCCCCTCTAGGTTAGGAATATGCTGGATATATAGTTGCGCAGCCTGAACCCATACCAGGTATGTCACTGCGGAATGACTCCCTACAGCTCTTGCTCACAACGTCTTTCGTAACATCCTTGGCGCTTCGAAATTCCTCGATACACAATGATACCGAGTATTTCGGGACGTTGATAGAAGATCGACTCCGACCTCTAAAGGACAAGCGGAGTGACTCCCCGCCTGTCTCCGGAAACTACGGGTCCGACTCGTCATCGCGTCACCAAGCGCGACAGCACAACGACGTGGATATGTGTGCACAAAGTGCTTTCGATTTTGATAATAAATGCCAAATAAACGTCTTTCCGTACCTACAATGTCCCTTATTCCCTCGCCACGCGTTTCCTACTCTCGGCGTCAAGGTTTCCGGACATATTTGGGTAGAGTATTCTCGCTTGCCATCGGTATTTCAGGTTCGGTACTTCGTCTCATTCAAATTCGACTCATCTCTGTTCTCTGGGTTACTTCCTTAGGAAACTTTACCACGCTTCAGGTACGTCTTCTCATCGAATGACTTGCCCTGCTCCAACGGATTTCTGAGCTTCGACACCGGGAATTTACAGCTAGGCCATACTTATCCTACTGTTCCTTACGAGTCAAGACTTATCTGGATGTATTTATTCGGATGTTGAGCCTAATCAATTCCATTTACACATCAGCAACTTCAAACCTTGTTCTATTTTGGGTTCAGCGCTCAAGCTACTGAACGATGTCCTCGCAGATGTAATAAAACATCGACCAAGGCGGGGTATAGTAAGTATTCTTTGTGTGAGTCACTGTTGAAATCAAGCCTCCCCCGCGGGACAGCTTTGACGCGTGAGTACCCTGGATTCTTGGTTTCGGCGGATATATTTTACTGTGGTATCTAAATCATTCGTATATCCAGGTTACATGGGTTGGATTTCCTCCGTGCGTCCCGTTCAAATGATAACATTCTCGGAACCTAGTTTGATTTGGGGGCTAATTCTGTCCCTATGCCAATTCTTTTCCGGTGACCAAAAAATATAGACTATATACAAAATACACTTGTTCCTCCAGAAGTTCGCTTCGTCTAATCAGTGGGTGATGGGAACTGACGCCCTTTGATGATGTGCGTAGAGTTGGCTTGTTGTCATGCCCAGATTCTGGAATGGAAAGCTCTCGAGTAATTCAAGAGACGGTGGTTCAGGCAGTTGCATCATTTCCAGTGATTGATTCAAGACCTTTTGAACTTGGACAACAGCAAAACGAACCATCATCAAGATCTAAAGGACTGTCCCACCAATGCGGTACTTTAGATTGAATAAAACAAAGTCCGTACGTCTCTCTCTATCACGATTCGACATCTCAGTTCCAAGACACTTCAATTGTAAGATCATGTTTGACTTCGAGTTCCCTTCTTATGCATGTTGGCTGAGTGAACAAGAATCCACAAGAATTCACGATCAAGCTTCTGCTGCTACTCATGGTCTAGGCGACCAATTTATTCACTTGTGACGGATAAACGGACTCGTTTCTCCCCTTGGGATACTCGGCGACCTTTATTATGACCAGTGCTGGACGAAAAGTATTCGCCGGCCGGTGTGAGGAGTAGTATCGGCGAGTTCAAGTCACGATCATCATTGAGTCATTGCCATCCTCTGAAAGACCTTTGTAGTTCCAGGATTCTTTGGTGCAACCGTATCTGTCAAGGCTGTGGCTGATGCGCTAGTGTATTATGCAACTCATGTGGGTCTCCACCTTCCTGGCTCTGAGAGACAGGGAATCATGATGAACTCTGCGTTTTGGCTTGGGCTTTGAAGGTCATTTGGACTATGAAGCAATCGGGAGAGCTAGGCTTCAAAAGCTCAAAATCGGGATGTCCGTAAACCCCAGGGCATTCATTTTTGGTACCAATGATGCAGGTAGCACTTTGTTACCTGTGTGGCGTACGACCTTTTCATCAAATTTATCACCCGAGTTACGTCTGAAGATTCATTTCATTGTAAAGAAAGTGCTGTTTTCAAATCGTCTGTCGTCAAGCGGCTGAGAATATATTTCAGGTGGGTTGATGTTATTTAGGAAGCCTACACTACGGGGTGGCTTTTGATCTTTTCACCCCTACCAAAATATAGGCATAGATCTAAGTCTGACCACTTTAGCGTGACGAAAGTTGCAATTTGGAAGGATGTCGCACCATTTTCCCGCTCATATTTTAGAAGAACGTGCACAAACAATTCCAGCAGCTTTTTGGGATTTTTCCTTATTTGGGGTGCGATACATAGGTAAAAATAGTCTTGGGGCTATTCGAGGAGCTCCAATGTGCCACATTGCACCACTTGGTTGTGAGTCTAGAAATCTTCAATTGCAGCCAGATTTTGCCGTAGCTTGGCTAGTATCTCGTTTCAACAGCTTCGGTACTTCGTTAGAGTCAAATATCAAGAGATTTTTAAAAGTGACTCGGCCACGAAATGACTAGAGGAGGGTGAGAAAGTTGTTTCGAGTTAGGGTCGCACTAGGATTTCAAAGAATCCCGGAAGTTAGTCTCGTAAACGTGTAAGTACTTTCGCCGAGACTACCAGGGTGAACTATCAATGATACTTAGTCTATCCCGTCAAACTCTTCGGTCATCCTCGAGAGCTTCGGAATCGGAGCGGAAATATCATCAGGTCATTTCCGTTAAAGGCTATGCGTAGAATGTGCCTAGACATAGGAGATCTGTACCAATAAATCTGTGCAGATCATTGGAGTGATGGATGTGTGCAGATGTGTGCCAGTCTAGCAGGTTATTTGCATTCCCGGTCCTGCTCGGGATCAAGGGAAATTGGCAGCAGATATGGTTCTACGCTATGTGCCTCAATTTTTGGATAGGCCACGCCAAACACACTACGTGGTACTATGTAGACCTACACTGCCATCAACGGTAAACCTCATGGATTTTGAATCGATTCTTCAGGAAAATGTGTCAAGTCTGTTAATGAAACTCGTCCGGACAACCGCAGGCCACTAGGAGGTTTCCGAAGTTGGAGAATTCAGTGGAAGACAGATGCAATAAATGTCAAAGAATGTTTGATGGTACATTGGGTCCGACCTCAGTGGAGCTCGATGCAATTTTTCCTCGATTTTCTCGACCCCTATAAAGCTGGCGCGCGCTTGGAAGGGCGTAGATTGTATAAGGCCCAAAGTTGTAGCGTTAGACGTTGTCGTGCAGTGAGCATACCACGAGCCCCTTTCAAGTATTAATCGTGCATAGCCGGTCAAAGCGAACAAAGTTGGCTGCATAGTAATTTGACAATGAGGAGCTGATGACGGGATGTTTACCAGTACTCGTCGAGTGTACTAGAAGCGACAAACTGGGTACCAAACATGATGGCGAATTGTTGATTGCGTCGAGGGCCTTAATAGACACTTCCAGTCGATCCGAGTCGTCTAGCGGATAGACCTACAACGTAGCGAACTACGCAAAAACTACGTAGTAGTGCCAGATCCCGAATCCGCATCGTCCTTGCTTGCGCCACGCTACATCCAGCAAGCTTTACGGATTAGCGAATGAATTCGGCAGAGTAAAGCGCCCCATGAACGATTGAATTTCATGGGTAGAAACAGACCCTACACGATGAATAGGGAGGAAAGGTCGTTCTTCCAGCGCGGGCCAGTCACGCGATCTGGCGTCTGTTGAATGACCGCATTTGTCTCTTGTTGTTCTCGAGTTTGAACACTTCAACAAACTGCCACTACGACTTGGAACCATCCTCTACACATCTAACTCGCTCTTTGTATACCCCCCTTTTCATTGCTGACGACGACGTCCGTATGTCATCGGCTCCCATTACGCCACCTCGACGAACATCATCCAGGAATGCAGTGATACTCGACGACAACGACGATATTGATACCACTGTACCTTTTCCAGTTCGCGATACTAGGCCTGCTTCACCCTCACCAAGTACTTCGGACTTTTCAGTGATAGGCGTGGACGAGGCGGATGGAAGGGATTTTGACAGTTTTTGGACTTACAACACGGGCACACCGTATCGAGGAGGACCATTTGGGTCATTTGGAAGACGGGTTATTTACTCAACACCAACTTTGAACCTACTATCCTCTTCATACAGCGGTGGCTCGGATGACTATGCCAACGGAGGAACCGCGGGCGCGGGTATGGGACCAGGATCTGGCGCTGGTGCAGCAATCAAGTCACTCTTTCCTAGGATATGGGACGTCCTAGTTTCATCACCTACAAAGACCATTCTTTCTACTTCTATTCGACAATCCAATTCTAATTCACCCAGTCCCAACCGACACCGAAACTCTAGTTATTCGGTTTACAACACGCATCGGCATGCACACACACATCCCTACACACCTCCCACAGGCAGTCGCCTGACAAAGTCGAAGAATCACAGGGAAGCAAGACCGTGTAATTGCGCCAGCAGAATCTACAGCGAAGAATTCTATACCAGTCCCCATAACGATATACATCCAGTCGCGCCGGAAGACAATTCCTATTTTGTGTCACCTGCTACCAGTGTTGTTCAAGATTTCCATCCCAGTACCATCTCACCTCCACTATCTCCATCTGACACTATCCGACGCTCTCACCATTCACTTTCTTCTCAATATTCTTACATCAACATCAACTTCTCTGACTTGCCGCCACTTGACGGCGAAGAAGGAGAATTGATTGATATCGATGACGAGGCTTGTTACGTGCCCTCAGATCAGTATGGTCCGTATGGCGCCTACGCTACTTGGAATACTGGCACTATGTGGAGGCACAGCGGCAAAGGCAGTTTCAGTCGTGCGAGGGTGGTCACCGGAATTGATATCTTGTTTATGTTACCGACGGAAATAGCGTTGGTGGTGATGGAGATGCTAGTGGTAGCTACCAGTGCTTCTACTCCGCCCCAATCTGAGGACACGGATAATGCACAGACCAATGACGGGAATAGAAGGTCTACGTATCGCTCATCGAGATTATCTAGCTTCAATCTAGAACCGCTTTACGCCTCGAACAGGAATTATACTCCGGAGCAAGCATTGCAAGATCTCTTGACTTGTACGCTCGTGTCCAAGAGATGGAAGGAATTAGCTATGGATAACTCTTCGTGGAAAGCAGCGTATGAAGGAAGATGGGGAAGCGGTATTGTTGGGGGTGGGATAACGAAGGAAAAGGCGGTCGTAGACTGGTACATCAAACGGCAGCTGACGAGGAAGAGGCCCGCGGGTTGGATGTCCTTCATGGAGGATCCCATGTGGGATATTCCGCTTGATTTGGATACCCCGTCCGACATTCCGCCTTCCTCATCTCCTCCTTCGCTGGATTATCTCATTCTATACAAGGAGAGGCTAGAACTTGACAGAAGGTGGACTGGGTCAGCATTTGAGAAGCGCTACTACTATCATAGGAAGGCTCTTAATCCATTGTCTCTTCCACCGGCTCTCAGGCCAAAACTGCGTCGGCATCATCATCCTACCAACGTTATCACCCCAGTACCCTTGACTGGGGGCGGACTCGTTTATGTTCCTTATGCAATCAATCTATCTGATTCCGATGACGAGGATGCACCTCAGCCAGCACAGGCAGTAGAAGATGACGATGCATGGATCAAACGTATGAATGCAATGCTTCAGGCAAAAGCAGAGGAATACGACCGGTCAAGGATGACATCGGATGAGCCATCGAAGAGTCTCAAAATACTCGAGGAGACGAAGAAGAAACTGGGCATTTCTCTTGAAGGCAACACAGGCTCAACAACTGCTGTCTATGCTAAATCAACTCACTCAAATACCGCCGATTCGACAACGGCCTCTTACGACGTCGTCTCGAATTCAGAAGGAACTTCTTCATGGGAACTAACTTCCAATGCCGGGGATACCCCCGTTTCAAACCCCAACTCCGCCTCTCGTTCTCGCCTTGGTGCCGTAGCTCGTTCTGTAACACCACGTCGTCGTGCCTGGGCCCGCGGTTCTCCTGGGACTCGTCAGGAGCCCGAGGATGAGAATTCGGCTGCGTACCGTCGTCGAGCTTGGGCTTATGATGGCCGGCCAGATTATGACCGCGACGACGACTCGGCTAGCTCCTCCTCAGAATCAGGATCTGGGTCTGGATCTGGCTCCGGTTCTGGATCTAGGTCCGGTTCAACGTTGAGCTCCGTGACCACGCTTCGTGCTCGTGCTCGAAATTTCCCTTCCAAGGCATTCGGTAGCGTCTCTCGTTCTAAATCTCGTATAACTACCTCTGCGATATCTCCACCTATCATCTCTGCACCTGCTAAGAAGGCAGAGAACCCTAGTCCTCCTAAACCGAGACTGAGTCCCGAAGAAAGACGAAAGGCAAAGGAGAAGGAAATACAGCGGTTGTTGAGAGGAGAGATTAGGATCGACAATGAGTATTGGGCGAAATGGGAACCGATGACTATGAAGATCAGTGGGCACGTCGATAGGTGTGTTTTCCATGTCTCCAATTCATGACGTACTGGAAACTAACGATTTTGGCTTTAATAGTGTTTACTGCATCGAGCTGCCCTCTTCGTCGGATAACTTTGTGTCTACCGCCAACTCTTATCAATTCGATGTTCCACCGCCTACGAGATCAGCAGAAATGAACAAGATTTTTGTCACAGGGTCGCGAGATAGGACCATCAAGATGTGGAGCTTGAAGACTGGGCGTTGCCTCGGTACTTTTGGCGTCAGGAAGGATGGAGCTGTAGGTGAAGGACTGGTTCTTTCGGGTGGACCACCCGGGGTACGAGAGCCAAGAGTTGAGAGTGAAGAAGAGAAGAAGAATGCCAAGGGCTCTCGTCGTGACGAGGAGGAGATTTTGGATGAGGAAGAAAGAAGAGGACACAAGGGGAGTGTCTTGTGTCTGAAGTTTATATGGGAGAAGTTCGGACTGGACGCAGATGAACAGTGGGCCGAAAAGCTCAAGGATCCTAAAGGCAAGGGGAAAGGCAAAGCCAAGGAAGTGAACGAGCTCAAGATGGTAGGAAGACGAGGAGTGATGTTCTCTGGGTCGAGTGATAATACTATATGTGTCTGGGACGTTTGGGAAGAGATAAAGGTGAAGACTGAAGAGGAGCCTTCCGGGTCTAATGACGACAGCGAGTTTGCGGAGGACGACCCAGAAGATGTGGCATATCAGCAGTATGAAATGAAAGCTCGTGTGAGAAAGGTACTTCGTGGACATACCGGAGGTGTTCTGGATTTGCGAGTCGATGATAAGTGGATTGTCAGTTGGTGAGTATCCTTACCAAGCCAGGAATGTTGTTTACCTTTCGTTTCATGTTTTTCGCGTTTCTCCTGCCTCGTTCTCGCTTGCTTCTGTGCATTGCTCATATTCTTATCTTTAGCTCGAAAGACACGACTATCCGGGTATGGAATCGAAGCACTCTTGAACTGCATCGGATTATGAGGGGCCACGAGGGTCCTGTGAATGCAGTCGGCATGGAGGACGGACGTGTTGTCAGCGCAAGCGGAGATGGAAAGATGATTTTATGGGACGTCAAGAGTGGAGAAAGGCTGCGTACTTTTGAAGGGCATGACAGAGGGTTAGCATGCATCGAGTACAAGGTGAGGCTTGCATCCTGTATTCCGATCATTTTTCATATTAATTTGGGTTGTAGGACGGCCTTATCATCTCTGGTTCCAACGACTGTAAAATCAAGATGTGGTCTGCGAAGACAGGAGAGTGTCTTTGCACATTGGAAGGCCATGATGCGCTGGTACGGGCCTTGGCATATGATCCATTGAGTGGACGTTTGGTCAGCGCGAGCTACGACAAGACCGTCAGGGTCTGGGATGTCAAGGACGTGAAGGATGGCAGCAGTGTCAAGAATGGAAGAGATGAAAGAATGTTGATCAAGTTGAATGATGCTCATACAAGTCAAATCTTTGACGTCCGATTTGACCTCAGTCGCATCATCAGTACCAGTCATGACCAGAACATTGTGGTCACTGACTTTGAAGGGAAATTGGATTCTGCAGAACTCTTTGTGTAACATTGCCGCCTTTCTTTTTGCATATGGGACCCGTGTAGTAGTATTAATTATACCAATGTCTGTACCTCGCATTCGCAGTTGTAGTAAATCCCTTTTCCACCTTACATAATCTACTAGTTTGACTGGCATCGTGAATCAATGAAACGGGCTTAGGTTACTAAATGGCTTTCGCTGTGTCCGTTTCGACAACTCCTCGTCGATGGCTTTCGACTTACGTGGTATATTTCTTTACGTTGCCGACGCAATTTCCTTGCCGAATAAAATTTTGTGCACTTGTCAGTGCACTTAGGCTCTTACTAGTAGCCACGATCGCCTTGTCACTTCAAAGCTTCACGTATACTTATTCTGTCAATCCAGATGGTGAGTCTTATTCGCTGCACTCTCCCTTTATTCTCACTTTACTGATTAAATCATCCGCTGTGGCTATTTGTCTTCTTTAACGACCGCTTCCCTTCGACGAATTTAATGCAACACTACATACTAGTAGCAAGACTCACTACCGTCACCTGAGGGCCTCTATCGACCCCCAGACGTAATTATTTTTTGTTTGCTCCAGCTATGTTACAATTAATTCACAATCTCTAGGTTGCGACGAGTGCAGAAAGAGGCATAGGCCATGTACTAGTAAAAGTACATTTGCAAATTGCAGGTTCATCGACGTGTCCAATGTGCCTTCGGATTGGTCAAGGTAAGTATTTTTATTTTTGTACCCATGGCCGCGATTCACAGTAGTACTTTTTGGGGTTTAGAATGTACCTACAACTACAGCGCCCATCACTGGCACGTAGCGAGGAGATGAGGTGCCAGTGAGTACGACGCCGTCCGTCTAGGCCATTAGTATTAACATCCAGCGGCCAGTGTCGGTATTGAATTCGCCTTCAGTTGATCCCAAAAATCCTAGCAACATGGACTTGTCCATTGACTAGTGGTCCATTCGACCGCATCTCATTTCCGGATATCGTCTAGGTCAGACTTTGATGTTGCCCGATAGTAGCCTTACGACCACGGCTGCTCTTACTCCAGAATCTGCCAGTGCAGTGCTATAGCTCCCTCAGTGCAATGAAGAGCGTGTGTCGATGAGTTGGTCCATTTCTTGACCGATCTAAGATACGGAGAGGAATTGCCCCTACATTGGAGATCATTTGTTCAATGGTGGAAATGACCTTGTCAGTGACACATCATCATACTTCTTTGCACATAAAAATGACGCAGAATCTGTCGCAGCTCAAGGATTCGAATATATCCATGCTCATTAGGATTTGTTAAGTAGTTTGTTCTGGACAGGGGCGTGGAAATAAAATGTTACGTAAGTAGTTAAGCGGACAAGTTGAGTTGTAGGAGGACGGTCTGTTAATGAAACAGGTTTTATGGTCCCCACTATCGACTTCTACGTTCCTCGTTGGTGGAGGCTCTCAGCTTACACTTTACAACTACAAAAATGACAAAATACGGCTTGTCACCTCTACAGATGATCTCAACGTTCGACCAGGAAGCTCACTACAGTGTTTTGCTTGGTGTCCTTCCAAAAATATTGACGACCTCGTTGCAGTTGGTCACAGCACTGGACGCGTCGATTTGCTCAGGTTAAACCCTTCGAGATATGCGGAACCAGGTCCAGAAGTCTCGTTACCTGTTCGAAACCAGAGATCTTGCAATGCACTCTCGTGGAGGGATAGTTCTTATCTTGCTGTTGGGTTAGATAAAGTGCGAAACGATTCTAGCTTGTTGGTTTGGGATATCACACAATCGTTGCCTGTTTTTTCCAGCTCAAATACCTCTCCTTCTACGACTCCGTTGACAAATGGCGCGCGCACTGTTCAACACCATGCCCAAGGAGAATTAGTTTCTACCGTTGCTTGGTCCTCCGGTTCGAAGAATCTGCTGCTCACTAGTATCTCGAATCGGTGGCTTAGGCTCTTTGATATACGTGCAGGCTCCACACCCGTTGCCAACTTACCATCTAAAGTTCACGGAATTGCCATTGACTCCTTTGATGAGAATCGGTTTGCATGCTGGGGAGACGGAGTTGTGAGCATCTGGGATTTGAGGAGACTTACGAACAATAATGGTGGGAACGCGGCTTCGAGTAGCAGTACACCTGGAGCTACGACAGCTCCTGTGCTGTCCTTCACTGAATACGACGCTAGTGGAGACGGTGGTGTTTCTGCATTGTACAATCCCCGCCTGCCCGCAGCCTCACCATTACCGTCACCCTTAGCGCCCTCTTTATCATCTGCGACCTCCACCTTCCCATCTCCCGTTCGGGCAGCGTCTAGGCTACGTACTCAATCGGCGGGCGGTTCATATTCATCTACCTCGACAGCTGTTGGGACAGCGCTGCCTCCGTACAAACATGTCGTGTTCTCTGATGCTAGAAGAGGAACTATAGCTACTCTGGCGAAAGATGCAGTTTGCGTCAGAGTTTGGGATATAATGGAGGCGAAGTCTTACAACTTATATTCTTCCAACTTGCAAAACCAAATTACACCGGAACAACGCTCTCAGCAGTCTAACAGTGCGCCTGCGGCAAGTAAAAGATCTTGGGCGAGTCTTGCCGCGTACATGCCTGGAGGAGGAGAAGATAAAGAGAAGGAAGCTCATCCTCAGCCTCATATACAACTACAAAGGCGCCCCAGCTCAACACTTGGCCTTAATGGGCGAGAATGGGAGAGGGAATACTTGATTTTAGCTGATACCAGGCGAAGTATGTTTTTGATATTTCCCATCTCGCTATGTTAATAACTCTTTATTATGACAGCTATGCCCCTACTCTTCCCAAACTCTGCAAATACGGTGAACGCTAATGCTGCTTCAACTTCATCCCCATCTGCACTCTCCTCTTTTGCACTCGTGCCTCCTCTTCCCTCTGGTATAGCCCACCACGGTTCTAATGGCAGTGATTCCGACGAATCTAGTTCTGACCACTTAGAAACAGATTTTGAAGATCTTGAGTCGTATCAAACTCGGTTAGCAGCTAAGATAGAGACGAAGGTCTTGCTTCTGACCAACTCCGGAGCATTGTCTATCAGTGCAATCCGGGATGCTCCAAAGTACAGAGGGAGCTGGAGTTCGAGAGGAGAGATGGTGCTTGACTATGGCGAAGATATCTCTCCCAGAGTCATAACCGATTCACGGGTGGGTGCTGAACCTGAAAAGGCATCAGTGCGGGAAAAATCGCGCGATTCTAAAGGGAGGTCACTTTCCAAGTCCAAGTCCAAATCCAGATCGAAGTCCCGGTCAAAGAGTATGCTAGGCAAGCAGCAAAGGCAAAAAACTACAACGAAGGCAGAGAACGCTTTGGAAAAGTGTGGTCAAGTTTCACAAGTACTGCAGATGGATATATCAATGGTGATGAGAGCGAGGGCCGAAAAGGGATACGGTTTGACTGATCCCCTTTTCAATGTATCGATTCTACGGGATTTTGGACATTGGGCAGAGGAATCTTCAACCTTGAAGACGCCAGTCGTGAAGAAAGAATATGTGAAACTAGGTCTAGGTTTGGATGATCTCTTGGCTGATACTTGGGAATGGGTTGCCAGTGAGTAGCTACTTTCTCCAGACTCATTTCTCATACTGTACTGTCTTGCATCAGATTCCAATCGTTTACTCAGTACCCCAACGTCATTGATCTATGGTTGGGACTTCGCATATACCGGTGTTTGGGGGCTATGGGTTGGGCCGCGTGGGGTACCAAGGTATCGCTCTCTTCCGACAGGAGTTCAGTCCAGCACACAAGCTCGCAGTCACAGTCACGTTGGTGTAGAACAAGAAACGCACCGCAGCCGGCCCGTACAAAAATCGTCTCACCAGACACCAGCTCCGCTAGGACCACAATCGAGCTTGAGCTCAATAGCTAGCGGTGGAAGTGATGATAGTACTGGGACGGTCTCCACTGTTGCAACGGCTGCAAGTGGTGGGATCGGAAGAGGCGGGCCTGGCTTCGGAGGGTTTGGGAGACCAGCCCCAGACTCGCCACCTCTGGGACGAGGATATGATAGTCCATCTCGTTCTGATAGCCTCAGTTCAATTAGTTCCATGAGTTCCATGGGACTTGCCCGGTTTGAAGGCGGAATGATATCCTCTTCGCCTGCATCAAGCTCAATACATTCACATGCAAGCTCGTATACTGGTTCGGGATCTGGGAGCGTTTCGGGTTCGGTAGCATCTCTTACTGGTTCTACTGGATCCGGTTCTGGTGGATCGGCTTCTGGTTCGCATCATGGTTCATTGGGCTCAAATGCGAGTGTTGGGCTCGGTTTATACAATACTCACCCTGGGTACAATGACGGGAGGCTTGAAGAAATCAAAGTATTGGAGGAGGAGGCAACTCCAGTTCACAAAGATAGGCTTGAACTACCGCCTGCCTCTGATCTTCATGGTAATCGGAGAGAACGGGACGAGACTGCGCGAGAACCCGGTTCTCCGGGCTTCCTTAGTACGAGAAAGCAGTCATCTGGACATCGTACGAGAAGGAGTTGGTCGCCGTCGGTAGGCGCTGGCCTAGGCCTATCCGGACTCAGTGGTGCATCTTCAAGGACGGCGAATGCTAACGAGAGTTCTACTTCTCGCAGTACAATCTCAACGGAGGAACAAGAATGGCTTACTGCCCTTGAGGAGCTAGCTTCTCGTGCCGATGCTAGCTCCAGCGTCGAGTACGGTGTAATAGGCGGTATCTCAGCAGCTGCTAGAAAGTCCAGAACATCAAATCGGAATGAGAGTAATCCGTGGAACATATGGAATCCTTGGATACCTGTGCCGACAACAAAATTATTACAGAGAAAAGTATGTTTAGAGATGCTAGGGTGGGGTTTTGTTATGCGTGAGAGAGATGGCGATTGGGATGCTCTTGAGAGCGGTACTGACAACAATGATCATGTTATGGGATTGAAAGATGTAATCAGAAGATGGGAGCTGTATGGTTTAATGGATGTGTATCGTGGACATGATAGGTCAAGTGGCACGGGATCTGAAGTTGACTGGGATGGACACGCCCGAGCAGCTTGTTGGTTAGCGTTGATGGGGAAGTACGAAGCAGCTGCGCAGTGTTTAATGAGAAGTGGAGGTGAGTACATACTTGATCTGTTTTTATTCCATTTCGGTATTGCTACTTTCCAAGCTGACCTGTACGATCAGATGAATCCCACCATATGATGTCTGGGACTATCATTGCTCTAGCTCCGTTCTGTGCAATTCCACAAGCTCAGTTCACGTCTACTTCGACGCCTGCCATGAATAGTTCCTTATCTTCTTCGTCTATTACGCCGACCTTAATACCAAATTTGACCGTACCGGCGAACTTGACCCCAACACCGACAAGAACTCAACTGCCTGCTGTTCATAATCACATTTCTGCCAATCAATCCACGACAACTCTTCAATCTATTGCAGTACCACGGCTGGCTCCAGCTCTCAGAGATCATTACACAAAATTGACGAACAAAATGCAGGACCCTTATCTCAAGCTTTTACTCACGCATATGACACAACTTGCACTGGAGCCAAATTATTCAACTCAGAACAATCAAAATAATGCTGGTACGGCGACATCAATATATGCATTCCCAGGGCCGGTAGCATCTTCTGGGTTATCTGCATCTGAAGCGAGCACCACTTCGACCTCAATACCTACGAGAACGCCTCTTCTTCACGTTCTTGAATCACCTGAGATGCAAACATATTTGCCTTTCCGCGAAAGGCTAGCAATGGCGTTTGCGTTCCTCGACGATCAGGGTGTAACAGAGTACCTAAAGAGAATCTGGGAAGTCTGTCGACCCGATTCTGATGGTTATATGCATCACTTCGTTTATGGCCAAAACGACATTTCAGGTGAACCGGGTTCTACTCCTGGTTCTGGCGTTCACCGGAGTCGATCGAGAGCGTCTAGTTCACAGTCGCTCGAGAGTAGTACCAGCATAGGCTTGAGACGAAGAAAGAGTTGGGATGGAGTCGGTGGTGGAGGTACAGATGTTAATGTGTCTGGAAATGTGAGAAAGGGGAGCCTGAGTCGGACTAGTACAAGGGAAAACATACAGTCTGGTTCTATTCGTGCCAGTGAAGGCGGGAACGAAAGTCAGGGAGAAAGAATCATTGGTACGAAATCAAGAAAAGGCAAAGACACCATGACACCATCACAGACGATGCAAGGAAATGTACCACCTCCACAGCCCCAGCACGTCGGAGGGGACATAGATGCATTGATCGTAGTTGGTGCCGGGACACTGGAAGGTAGAGAGGTACTTCGGAGATGGGTGGATCGGGTAGGAGATGTACAAAGCGCAGCTATGCTAGGATGGTTAGGAGCTTGTGTCGGTGTATTCGATATAAGCGCTGGAACATCACGAGGCCGAAAGAAAGGCGAAGGTCTGAATCTCAACGGCTTCAGTACTCCGAGAGGATCTAAAGTAAGGAGTTTTCCGATGGACCGCCAAGTTGAAAAATGGGTTGAGGCCTACCGCGATTTTCTTGACGGTCTGAGGATGTTCCACTCGAGAGTCGAGTTTGATATTGCGAGAGGCGAAGTGCTGAGAGGCGCTATTCTACAGAGCTCAAACCTACTAGGTGCTACTCCGTACCCATTGCATGAACCTCTGGTGCCTCGACAGATCTTGATACGCTGCAACTACTGCAATAAATCTATAGTGCCGCCGTCACAAACAACAACCCCTTCAACTGTTCAAGCGCAAGTCTCGGTTTCTGGTCTAGGCCTGAATCTCGGGACGGCCCCTACAACTGGACAGACACGCGGGCATAGTAACCAGGCATCAACTGGTAATGGAACGGGAAATGAAGTTGGAGGAATGAAAAAGAGCAAACCAACTGTCTGTCCCAGTTGCAAGCGCTCACTCCCTCGGTGTTCTGTGTGTCTGATGACATTGGGGATTATACCAGATGCTGTGAGAGAGGCCGAGCTAGATGATGCGAGTGCGGGAGGTAGGATCAAAGGTATGTTCACCAGTCTTTTGGGATTGCCTTCTCCCGTTGTTGACCCACTTCCGCGTTTAGATACCATGGACGAAGCCGTTATCATCTGTCAAACGTGTAGACATGGAGGCCACGCGTCACATATACTAGAATGGTTCTTTGGGGCCGACGATGACGATGCTTCTGAGCGAGACGACATTCAGGGAGATGTCTATTCACGTTTGGGCCAAAATGGCGATGGGGCTAGTAAGACGACCAGAACGTGCCCCGTGGCAGATTGTAACTGTCGTTGTGCGGACGAGATGTGATTGAAATTCATTTTTAGGACGATACCGTGTATTGTATTGTACATTCATCCACCTAGTCATGTACACAGAAACATCTGCTATTCAAAACACTCCTAGCGCAGTCGACGCCGAACCACTTCAAGCACCCAACAAATCACCGAGATGGAATAATCCACACTCCGCTGTTCCGTCTGTTCCTGATACGAAATAATCAAACTCCTGCTGAGATTCGATTGCAGCAATATCTTCATCAGGATCTTCCGTCGCACGGTGGACATAAGCTGTTTTCATGCCTCTGGGTAGACCATGTGGAAAGGGTAGAGATGATGAGAAACTTTTATGAATCGTCGCAAATACGCGTTAAAACAAAGACATAACGAGCATGCTTCAGGCATGAACGTGATGGATCACGGAGAAGTCGCCCAAGAAGCAGAAAGAAGACATGGCTGGATATCAGAATCATGATACATCCGCCGTGCAAGGAAGAAAGGTAATAATGAGTTCAGCAAAAATGAGACACATGACGGGTGTTACAACACAACGCCCGTCGGGCAAGGGAAACAATTCCACCAGTAATTGTGACTCAAGTATAACTGCAGATAAAGGTATAAGAAACACAATGCAGTGTAAGCAAGGAGAATAAACGCCTTGCATGACAACTACAGGAATACGTTTAAATAAAAAGTAATGGCTCACACTTTAGCAGCGGCCCTAACATCATAAGCATGCGCAGCCACCATCAAACATTCCTCTGGCTTCAGGCCCAACAGAGCGATGGTCTTGTGATAAATTGCCGGATCTGGCTATGGGAATCATTTCAGTAAAGTAAACAGCAATAGCGGGTGTAGACTCAATGCTGAGCATTGTGAATAATCATCAAAAATACAGTAGCCACTCGCAGATCAGATCAAAATATGAACCTTTGTAGACCCAAGAAGTTGAGACGAGAAGAGGGTGTGGAAAGGCAATCCGGAAGACTTGACAAGGTCCAGCTGGAGGCGAGTCGTTCCATTTGCGAGGACTACGCTGTAAGAAAAATTAGCTAGCAGGTTTGGGTCTGAATGGTTGCATGCTTGCATGAAGAATTTCTGTTTCAATCTTTGCAGACCCGGGATTGAATCCGGCCATGCTATACAGAACAATGGGAAATAAAGATCAACAGTCCGACAATGCCGAGAGATAGACCGATGTAATTACAAGTCTGGTAGTGCCAGCTCTGCACAAGCTGTTCCCGACGTCCTTCATCCAGTTCAGCGTTGAGTTGAAGGTATTTCTCGTGTTGCAACAGCTCATTCAAGATACGCCTATGAGTGACATCAATGTCTTCCTGTGGCTCCCCGTTATGAAATCGACGATGGATCTCGTTGAAAAAGCCTCTGCGCCAATCGGCTACCAATGACTGTAGTAAGGAGTCGGGATGATGATCTGATGTGATGGAAACGATTGTGTTTTGAATGGAAGATGTCCAGTCGGTAACGGTCCCCATCAAATCAAAGACCATAGCTTTCAGGTTATATGTAGCTGACATATTTTAAGAGTGGATGCACTACTACCACCAACAGTTAATGGAGGCCCTTCGTTCGGCGAGTCCTGTGAGTTCCACGTCTTCAAACGATAGCGAGTCGAACAGTTCTCCTTTGCGAGGCGTTGATGGTGAGTGAGAAAGAATTTTCTCTAATCTGACTCCGCGCGGTCTGACACTCGCATGTCATTTGCAGTCTCCGCCTTGAACCTTGCCCTACTTCCGCAAGACATCATCGAAGAAATTGCTGATCGTCTACGTTATCCCATTCTACGCACCCGTGAACACAACGAACTTTTATTGAATGAGGGCTTCACAAATTTCGCGGCTGCACGCTTCCATCTCAGCGCGTTTTCTCGCGTTTGCTCCTCCATCCGACCTACAGTCGAGCGTATACTTTACAGAAATATCCACCTTGACAATGTAGGGTGGATTCATCCTACCCGGAGAACGTGGAGTAATGGCAAACATTATGCACATCCTGCGGGCAGCCTCCGACTGCTCTTGAGGACGTTGGACCAACGGCCACATCTAGCAAGGTTCATCAAGAGTGTGGATCTGAGATGGTGCGAAGACGATATTTATGATAGCGAGTCGTATCTGGAAACAAGGCGTTTCCTAAGTCTATGCAGTCGCCTGCACAGATTGTCGATTGACTCTCTTTCTTGGAAATTTATTGACAAGGTATTGATGGCCTCTCCAGATTCCCCTACGGAACTCAGACTAGGAATATCCTCCTTCTCTGCGTCATGCGAATCGAGGTACATGGAGATTCTGCCTACACTCTTTCCTCGTCTTCGGGACCTTCAAGTTCATCTCTATGGCAAGGGCGCTCCTAGTCGAGAGTCTGAACTTCCTATTACTCCCAACCTTTACTCCAGTTTCAACCGCAAGCTCCAGCGTCTTCGCGTAAAGCTCCACGTACCCGACACCGCCTTTGAATCCCTTGCTTCTCGCGTTCTCTTCCTTGCGTCCACGGCCGTCGAGGATCTCTACATAGAGGGCCGCCCTACATTGAATATCGAGCATGCTCCCGCCTTGCCTCCCTTTCAACCGCCTATATGTCAGAGCATCCGTTACCTGTGCCTCAAAGACATTGACCCTTTCCATGCACCTTCTGGATCGAGTAATGATGTCGAAATCACCGACAGGTACGGATGCTCTGAAGTTCCATTAGCGTGCATGCCTTCTCTCATGCATCTTCATCTCGTTCGGCCGCGGCCTCTCGATCGGAACGCGTTTCGCTTACTTCCTTACGGGGTGAAAAGCGTCTCGTTTTCATCATATGGGATAGATTCGACCAAGTCCTCCAAGGACAGCAAATCTGATTTTGTTGCGAGCGTGGTCGAGTCTTTGAATTATCTAGCCGAGTTTTCCGATTCAATCAGAACAAAAGATGCTTCCAAAGCTTGCCATCTTCGCAGCGTCAAAACATATGGCGCGATACCGGGAGATCCTTGGGATTTAGGTGATCTTCGGCCTCTTGCTGTTCATTGTGCATCTGTTGAGGTGCCATTTATCGAAATAGGGGCTGCGGCGCAATGGTGCAATTCGGGTATTGAACCAGAGTTGATTCTGTTCTTTTCTTCTTGATTCCATACATACTGTATCATATCAATATCCATCGTTTCTTTGCTTGCTTTGGTATCTACATATTATTTATTGGGCTCGCTTCACTAACATTTTGTTATATATTTTTTTCTACTTGTATTTCTACGGCATTGGTTTATGCGTTGTATCATCTATAGTAGTTGGCAATATCGTATAGTCGCTCAATCTTCATTCAACTAAGTATGGGAAAACTCAGCTCCCGATAATTGAACCATCTATTTCTAGTGGAGGGCTAAAAATGACTCTTTATTCACGGACCTCGTGATACCTCTTCCTCCTGGGTCTGCAGACTGTGAGTATGTGACCGAGGAACCGTACACCTCCCTTCGACTTAGTACGCGACCATGTCAAGGACAACTGTCAGCCAAAACGGTGAAAATCTAGATCTCGAAAAAAGGGAACTTTCGGGGTCGACTAGTCATGACGAACATTCATCCTCTGAAGCTGTGGGAGAGGCGGCGACAGTCCGGGACAGTTCTCTTGGGACGTTCTATCAGTCCAAGGTCAATCTGCACAGGGGGTTTCTTAGGAATCTATTTCTACCCCTAGACAAAGAATACATGAACGCTGTCCATCGGGATGCTGAAGGGGTAATCTATGAAGATGGCGGTGAAGAAGAAAGGAAAATAAAGAGGAAGATTGATAATCGAATTTTGCCGTTAATCATACTGAGCTTTGTCTGTGAGTCGAGTTTCGAAGCCCATTTACGACATTTACTAAATACTTCTATGTCCGGACAGTCAATCAGTTTGGTAAGTAGTCTCCGTTGTGGTCGCTGCATTTCTTGAGGCGCGAATAATTGAAACTGCTGCGCGTTTTCAGATCGAACAAACACGTAAGTTTTACTCTGTTAGAATCTGCGACCCGGCTGATCCTTTGTACAATTGCAGTGGAAATGCGCACGTCATTCCAGAATTCAATGAGAACTTTGTGAGTGCTTGCTGTTCCCGCATAAACGAGACCGACGGCTGGAATCATTATATTCCCCAGGGTATCACGGACAACAACAAGTGGACTTTGGCATTGAGTATCTTCTATGTGGGGTATTGTGAGTGATCCCGGATTCCAAACTTGATTAAACTATATTCATCATGTCTCAGGTCTTCTTGAGATGCCAGCCAATGGTTCGTGATATTTTAGTACTGACAGAGTGATTGATCCAAGTTCCCGAGTCTAGTTCTCCAAAGATACATCGGAGCAAACAGATTCTTTTTCATTACCTTTACGTTCTGGGGGCTTTCTTCTCTTTCGTTTGTATATGCGAAAGGATATGGGGCTCTATTGGTATTGAGGTGAATTTATTACTTGCTAGAACGTGGTATTCGAGCTCACCGTGCTCAGAATCCTGTTAGGTATTGGCGAAGCGGGGTTCTATGCTGGTGCCATATATTATTTATCCTTTTGGTACAAAAGAAGAGAGCTGGCTATGAGGATTAGGTGAGATTTCCATGTCCAAATATTCGGAAAAGTGTCATTGACTAGAATTCAAAGTCTGTGTATGACCGGAACCGTATCCGGTGCACTTGGAGTGAGCTTTGTGTGAATCAAGTTTCAAGGCTACTGAAAGACGTTTAGGGACTCCTTGCATTCGGATTAGTACGCGCGCGTACACCAGTGTTGACCGGGTAAGATCCAAGTATCAACACCGCCATTCTTCTGCTGTTCACCTATTGATTTCACTAGGTGGCAATTCCTCTTCCTAGTTGAAGCTATACCTACGCTTGTGATGAAGTTCCTGATCCTTCTGTTCCTGCCTTCCTTCCCATTTGCTGCTTCATTCCTCACGCCGAGAGAAAAGGCCGTCCTTCAAGCAAGGTTGAACAAGGACCATAAGCCCCAGTCTCATGGTGGCATGAGCGGTTGGGAGGGGTTCAAGGCAGTTATGAAGGATATCAACGCATGGGGTTTCATGCTGATTTATGCAAGCTGTAAGTAACGCCTAGTTGCGCCGACGAAGAAGGAACTTAAAGTTGTGAAAAGTCAATGTCGGAGTGGCAACCATTTCATACTTTCTTCCAACAGTAGGTACCCCTATAACCACAGTAAAGGTGCATACTTACCTTTTCCAGCTCATCAATGAACTCGGTTTTTCTTCGATTAATGCTCAAGGTTTGACGGTTGCACCCTACGTGGTTGGATTCTTTATGGTGGTTCTCCAAGCCTGGCATTCCGACAAAACTCGTACACGCGGATGGCACATCATGCTATCTTCGTCCGTTTCATGCATTGGATACATCATTCTTGCTTGTTTGGCAGGACAAGCTCCCGGAGTTACACGAGGGTCAGCGAAAGTGGGTGCATCGTATTTTGCGTTGTTTTTGGTTATAAGTGGGAACTATAGCTTATTTCCGTTGGTGATGTGAGTGGTCCCCAGGTTTACACAGGGAAGACGATTGATGTTTGCATTCTAGGAGTTGGGCAGCGAATAACTTGTCGCCCACATCAAAAAGAGGTGTCGGAACGGCGTTTGTGGTATCAGTGTCAAATACGGTTTCAATGCGAGTATTCTTCTGCGAATATACAATTGGAGTAAAGATCTGACTGTTTCTTCAGTGCATCGCCACAGATATACTTTGACCCGGAAGATAGCTTTAGAAAAGGCCATGCGATAGCAGCTGGGTGCGTTCTCTGTCGAAATTGAATGGTGTTGACCTATTGAGTGCCCCTTCGCATGTAGATGTCTTTTCCTGGCATTTTTGGTAGCATTTTCGATGCGTACGAGACTTGAGATATTAAATAAGAGGAACAAGAGGATTTTGAGTGAAATGTCGGAACAGGAACGGGAAGAATTGGATAGGAAAAGTCGGGCAGAGGTGTATGATTTGGATCCGAGATTCGTTTTCATGACCTGATGCTAGGAGAATTAAAGCACTGCAATACAAAGCTTGAGGGGACCTTGTTCTGTTCTCAAACTCTGGCCGTCTGATGGTCTCCGAATGGAAACTCGGGACTACTGTAACGACGCGTGCTGGCGCTGACGTCGGAAATCGGCGATTGCCGAACACGTGAATGGGCTGTGTCCCAATATGGCAGTCATACTCGTCCTCTTCTTTCATCCACGAGTCCTCATCGACTGTCTTCGTTGCCCATGCTACAAGCTGCTCCAGAATAATTCTCGACAGGTACAGTGTTTGAAAATTAATTATCGTTGCATCTTGTCAACTCTGTCTATATTTTTTTTCCAGAACTCGGCCTGACGCCTCTCTTCAGCAGGCCGTCCAAGGTGTTTCTCACCACGACCAGCAGCGGACCAAGGTATCACTCGATGAAGCAGACACTTTGCCAACGAGAGAACCTTGGAATCGTTTTTATCTGTGTCGATTTTCTTCTCTAGATGGCGCAAAGTAGATCCTTTCATGCCTCATCATCTGAGGGAAGTCCTTTGTCTTTGCGGTATGTCTCTTTTTCTTTAGCTGGTCTCTCGTCTTGACCTTGACTATTTCCTCGAGCAGAACTCTGGATGTTGACAACGACGACCCGAATCGAGACGAAGGGTCAGAATTACGTGTGTTCATGAGCCAGCTTTCCACACTGCTGCGATCTAAATGTGTTTAGACCCTCCACGTACGTGCTTCTCATTTGTCGCCTATGCGAGGTTGCTGACTCGCCGCCAGGTCCCTTTATTCTACAATCATCTTCTGGAATCTTGGTAACTAAGCTAGAGACATTGTTTGGTGGAAGAGGTATGTCGTGCAGCTTGTTCTATGCCCCCATGTGTTGAGACCACTGTTCTAGAGGTACATGAGAGATGGGGTTTCTGGGATGTGTTGACGTAGGTGCGGGATCAGGTTGTTACAGGTTACATGGTGCGTCGCTTTCTTCTCTCATTCTAGTGCAGTTGAACTGACGTTCCCGCTAGTTGGATACTGTCAATGTACTGCTAGTCGGAGTGAATTACAGATGTCTTGCGAATACTTTATTGCATTATCCAGAGTCGAAACCTGGCTTTCGTCGTGTCTATTCTTTTTCTAGCTTGACTCTGCTTGAGGCGTTGGTTTGTTTCGATCTGATGTCATGGGCCAAATAAGGACCGGTTAATAATCCGGGCCGATCAACACACCTTGTTTCTTTTCCCGGTTTCGGCAATAGTTCCGAACATAGTGACAGCGACACGTCGACGACCCAAAGTCGTCTACAGTGCTGAGCACACAATCCCAACAACCCAGACTCTCTTCAATCTTTTCATTGCGGACGTCCTCATATCCTACGACTTCCAATACATGGTATGCCCCGTCACAACCCAGTCTCGTCTATTGCCAGGAACCACCGCATTAGCAACAAAACTCGCCTTAAAATCGTTCGCGGCGATGTCGAGTCGGATGGATTCGTCTCTAATGATGACGAGGAGAAGGACAGGCTGCAGCAGAGCGTTTCTGGCGTCGACAACAAGGAGGCCAACGTGAGTCTTCTCCCGTTCCACCATTGAACCAATCACATCACGCCACGTCATGCGTGACTGTTCCGCGGAATGGCTTACTAATCATGTCACTTTCCACTTTAGGAACACCATTTACAGCTTGTTTTGTCTGGATCAACGAAGAAGGATGTGTTTATTCCGACACCAGATTCCAACGACCTCATCGACAACTATGAGGAACTTTACCCGCCGAACAGATGGAAGGATCCTCAATCCTATGTTCACTCTTCACTTACAGTTGAGGAAAGTGCCTCTGCAGCATTGCCTGGAGGCTTTACCTACTACATGGATGAGCGAGACAAGGAATGGCTTGATAAAAACAATGAAGAAGCGAGAGGAGAAGGTACCAGTAATTCGACGAAACGACCATCTTCGCCAAGTTCAAATGCAAAGGGTAAGGGCAAGGAGACTGAGGCATCAGAGTACGAGCCCGTTGCCATGAATGAGGATGAGTTTGAGCTCGTCATGGGGTTGTTTGAGAAAATTGCACATGAGAATACTGAATTTTTATATCATGTATGTTAACCTCTTTCTCTCGGAATTTTTCTGACCCTCTGGATAGGCTCTCGCAAACGGAATGCCCTTTCCTCCGTTCTCAGACTACGAGCCAACATTCTCGTCACCGTTGCCACCTACAACTTTTGCAATGTTCAACCCACCTCCTTGGCTTCCATCTCCTCATCACCTGACGCGCATCGCCCGTGCTGTATACCCTTACTGGAAAGAAAGACGACTAGAGCGCCAAGGACATCGAATTATCCCCACTCTGAACGTGAGCGAATCGTTCATTTCCTTTGATCTATATGTTGCTCACTGCGCCTAGTTTGATGAAGAAGACACCCTAAACGAATCATATGTTTGTTTCCGTCGTCTCGAGGCCAAAGCCCTCCGTAAGACTCGTGTCCAGCAAGTTTCATACACCGACAAGCTCGTGCGCCTTCAATCGGAGCTCGGCTCCGCGCTAGACTTGGCAAAGACAGTGTTACTTCGTGAACAGACCAAAATGGACGCTATGAAACAGAGTAAAGCTGTTTGGGGTATAAGAGCAAGGATGGTTGATTTGAAGAGTCGGAATCCTTCCTTTGGTGACAAGGAAGACGAATCGTTATTCGTTGATAAGGAAAGAGTACCAAAGAAGAGAAAGACCGAAGCTAGGTGAGCTTTTATGTATTCTCTTTCCTGTTGTTGCGGTTGACATATGGTCCTAGTTCTATCAGTGCTGTCAAAGCCGCAACGAAATCTGAGAGGGGCCAAACTCCTGCACAAGAGCTGCGAAGCCTTCGTTCAGACCATAAAGCACCCGAGGCGCGCGCGAAGGAGATACTGCAGACGGTGGAGGGTATTCTTACCAAGCAGAAAGAAGAAGACTCCCAATGGGAGAATGTACTCGACGTAAGTGCTATCAGTTGACTCCAAGCGTACTGTTTGACTGATTTGTGCTCAGTCCGGATTCGTCAGTCCCTATGTACCGTATCCCAACAAGCTTTTCAAATCCGTCTCAACTTCCAAGGCCTCTTCGCCTACACCGTCATTCTCTGCATCGACAGATTCTGATAGTAGAACAGCTCGACGACCATTGCGCATGCGAGTGGGTCGAGGCGGCCGAGCCTACCTGGACCGACGCCTTACTATCCGACTTCCTCCTGCTCGATCATCCAGACACCGAGTTTTCGTGGATTCCGACGACGAACACAGTGCTGATGATGAGACAGGCATGGACGTCGATGAAGGGAATATCGACGAAGAAGCAGACAGAAGACTCACCGAGAGATGGAGATTCGACGACGATTCACCTGCTGTCGGCGGTGGAGGCTCGGACGAGCAGGACCGTATTCTTGTAGATGATTACAACTTCAAATACCTGAAGCACTCCATGACCGTCCTATCAGAAGACGACATCAAGTGTCTGCTTACCGATCCTACGGTTCTCAAGACGGACCCAGATGGCAAGGTAGAACCAGTCATCCCGTTCAGATTGGGATTTTTGCCTCCAGCTGTCACCATAAGCAGAAATGCATCAATATCGTCAACTCCTTCGAGCTCTTTGGCACAGTCATCCTCGGTGGCCAGGACTGCGGCAGCATCGACGCCAGTCGCTATGCTTCAGAGAGCTGCCGAGTCTGTTCCAAGGATTTCTGGCAATGGTGGATTACCGTTGCGATCCACTGTGGCTGCTGCTTCGGCTTCGTCACCTCCGCTGCCGCAACCTACTCAACAAGTACCGTCCCAATCTCCTTCGTCCCAACAACAAGCGCGACCAGTGGCTAATGGCATACATCGACCTGCCATGACGATGCCTCATGTGACAGTGGATGCTTCCAAGGCCATGTCGCCACCTGCACAGAGGGTGTCTACACCTTCTGTCAATGGCGTCTCTAATACATCTTCCGATATGCCAATGCAGGCTCCTAATAGCGACACCAATAATTCCTCAAGTCCACACATCAGCCGTCCTCAGTCTCAGCAAAGCCAACGACAAGCGACTTCTGCATCCCCACATCCAAGTCCCACTCCTCATCGAACACCTACCCCTAACACTACACCTGCATCCACGACTTCATCTCAGGTTACGACACATGCCCCTCGGCCCACTGCAAACGGACATGTCCATCATCCATATAGCTCGTCCCCTCTAACGACTCCATCGCCTGTCCAGGCTTACACGATTCCATATTCTCATCTGTCTGGGAGTTACGGTATTGGCGTACCTGTGAGACAGGTGACAGGTGTAAAGACGCCAGCCTCTGTTGCCACCAATGCCACCAACGGCGGAAGCACGCCTACTCCTTCAACGACACCAACACCGAGTCAAAACACTCAGATTACACATGTGCCGACTAGCCAAGAGATGCTCGTGTTACAGCAGCTCCATCAAATGCAATACTCGCGACCATACATGCAGGGTTTACAGTCTTTACAGGGATTAAACTTGCAAAGTCTGGGAGCGTACAATATGCAGACATTGCAGAACCTGCAGAATATGAGTGCCAAATTGCCGATTGCGAGACATCCTCAGCAGCAAGGACAGGGGCAGACGCAGCAACAGCATACTCAGCAGCAGGGTCAGGGGCAACAAGGTCAATGGGCCCAGCTTTCTAGGACCATGCCGACTGGAAATGGGGCGAATCCATACCCGAATAATTTGGCGACGAATGGACATGGGCAGGTTAGTCCAGGACAGCAGGCATTGAGGCAGCAGCAGCAGATGTCGTCCAAGGCTTCCTAGTTTCGTGTTCCATCCAGTCATGATTCTCTATTTCTATCCATCTTATATCTCGCTCTTGTAACATAACCGTTCTCTTTAACGACCTCAACCTAGCTGTATCATTCATATTTCGTCCTAGTCTCTTGATCCTTCTCCCTTTTTGTTTGTGGATCTTTGTTTATTTCGTCGTCTTTTGTGCCTTTCGTCTCGATTCTTTTTCTGTTCTTTGCCTCCCGGACTCTGATCTCTCCGCAGATAAGCCCCAGTCACTAGAATGCAACCGCAAACTCCTCTCCGTTACGATTATTATGTTTATAGCTATATGTTATGATGCATGCTCAGTTCCTGATGGATTTTTTTCTTCTCTGTTTCTTCGTTTCTCTTTTTCGCTTTCGTTTCGAGGAAATCTTCTTGTAAAAGTAGAATATAAAGTAAATAGATACACATACAAAGTAAATAGGCTAGGTAGCAGGGTTGTACATACGTCGATGGATGTACATAATTTTTTTTGGAATTCTTCTCTAAACGTCTGAAACTCGGGATCCTAAATCGAGACTAGTATATGGCACCGCGGGAGCTAGAATATGGAGAAATTTGACGACATCCGGAGTCGGTCTGCAACTTGTGAAGAAATCCTGCCTCTTTTTCCTTTGAAACCTTCGAGAATTATCTGAACTGAGGCGGGCTGCGAGTAGATACTTGTCAACATGTGCAGCCTGCATTCATTCAATCTGATCTGGGAAGAGAAGAATGCTAAAACACCAAAATTCCAATACCAGAGTGTCGATCAGTAATCCACCCATCAATAAATCGTAATCACAGTGACAAGAATGATGATCAAAAACACGAATGGAACCCACTCTCGACTTTGCTTTTGCCCATGGCAGCCATAACCCATCGGTACACGAACCATTCTGTCGACTACAACGACCCTTCTGACCCTTTTGCTGAACTTTTACGACCTCCCCCTGATGAGACCCCTGCACAGGCCACCGCCCGGATAAAGCGTGAATCGGATGCACAGAGAATTAGCGACGAGATTGACGAGGATATTCGTGTTCAGAAGAATCTTGCAAAGAAGGAAAGCAATGTTGTTAAAGTGCTCTTGCTTGGCCAAGCTGAGAGTGGTGAGTCTTGCTCAACAGTAGAAGTGTACATCATATTATATCATTGATGGTTTATTTTTACGATACAGGCAAGTCTACGACGTTGAAGAGTACGTACGTACTACTAATGGCAGATTTCAAATTTACATTCTCTTTTGCCTCTGAACCCTGCAGACTTTCGTATGCGCTATGCGCCAGCCGCTTGGGAACAAGAACGAAATGGCTGGCGAGCCGTTGTACAGCTCAACATTATCAAGTCTATAATGACAATACTCTCTGTTGTGGAGACAGAACTCAATATCAATGGAGTTGGTGAATCCGAAGCAGAACCAGATTCACCAGACACTGAAGTACGCGGGCGCAGTCCAAGACGAGAGACGCAGAAAGAACCAGATTCTCCAGACTCTCCAGACTCTCCATCATCTCCCGACTGTCCCCAATCCCCCTCGTTCTTCCAAAACACTCAATACCGCTTCACAGAACATCACCAGTTGCTCCTTATTCGTCTAGCTCCGCTACGTACCGTCGAAGCAGACCTCAAACAATGGCTAGGCCAAGGCTCGGAATCCCTTCCCACACGAAACGATTTACCCATGTCAGCGACTCCTTTTGACACACCTACCCGACTGCCGGAATCGGATTTCCGGAGGAAGAAGGACGAATTCGCTGTCAGATGCTGGAAGGATATTGTCAATCCCGATTCCCGGAGGAATAAACAGGGAGAGAAGGATGATCAGAATGAGGAGGACAGGGGGCCAGACTTTGAGTCGGTTACTATAACGATTGCGAGTTGTAGGAATGACATGAAGGCACTTTGGGAGGACAGGATTGTGCAGAAAGCGCTGGAGAAGAGGCATCTCAGATTGCCCGACTCGGCGGGGTTGTAAGCTCGTGTCCACGATTTGTTTCTCCTCTTAGACTGACATATCTACTACCACAGCTTCTTGAACGAGCTAGACCGTATAGCAACAAGAGACTACGTAGTGACGGACGATGACATTGTTCGAGCAAGGCTCAAAACAGTTGGTATGTTTCGAGTCGAGTTACTTCTCATACTTCGGGCTCAATTCCAATACCAACGTGCCGCAGGAATCCAAGAATATCGAGTTCGTTTCAAAAACGCCCCAATGGATGCACCACGCGTCGATGGCGCATGGGAATGGTCTCTATTTGATGTCGGTGGCTGTCGGACTATGGTGGGCTCCTCTTCACTTTCCTTTGCCTTTTACCGACAAGGCTGACATCCCTGAACCGCAGCGCCACGCCTGGCTTCCTTTTTTCGAGAACACGAACTGCATCATCTTCCTTTGCCCTGTGTCATGTTTTGATGAGCGCCTTGAAGAGGATCCTCGTGTCAACAGGCTGGAAGACTCAACTTTGCTGTGGAAGAGTATCTGCCAGACAAAGCTCTTACGAAAAACGCAATTGATCCTATTTATGAATAAATGCGATCTGTTGAAGAAGAAGTTGAAAAGTGGAGTCAAGTTGAATCATTATCTGACGAGTTATGGGGAGAGACCCAACGAAGTCATGAGTGTGGTGAAATGTGGGTGATTTGCCCGATTTTCCGTCCCTGTGTTGTGTTGAATGGCGCTGCAGATCTCCGAGAAAAGTTCAAAGAGATCCTCAAGACTTATTCCCCAGAACCAAGAGCGTCTTACATCTACCCTACTACCGTTACAGTAAGTCTTTATGCTCTGCCTTCTAGTGGGTCTCACAACACTAACGCCAATGGCAGGACACCACTGCGACAGCCAAAACTCTCGAATCGGTGAGAGATGGGGTATTGAGAGAAAATTTAATCAAATCTCAGCTGATGTAAAACGAGGGTTCGTTCTTGCAACTGCTCGCAATTTACCGGCCATCTTATCTCCAATATACCCCCACTGATGCCGAGTCTCTGAATACGCATACCCTCCACTAGCCCTCCGTACTTTGTATCACCATTTGACATCGTGTAGTGACATACTTAATCACTTGTCCTATTATTTTTATCCTTGTAGTATGATCTTTGTCAGGACATGAATGCTATTACTCTATACCTACTAAGATACATATCCACAAAACCTTGATAACAAAAGCCAAAGCAAACAAAATCATAGCACCATAATTATAGAGTAAGTGTAGCACATGGATGAGAGCCTAGATCGTGTATAGCAGCGAGGATGATCATTATCACTTGGTCCAGTCATTCGATTAGATACGCAGCATGTAGAATAGACATAGGTGCGCGCATTGCGGCCTGTTAGTTCCGAGGGCGCACACTGTCAGAAACAATCGGAACATGATTATCCATACTCTATGGGGCTCTTGGACTCAAGCAACGTCCGGAATTGACGGATGTGTCTTGACTTGCGTGTAGATCCCTTTGGTCAATCTTGACGCTTTGTTATCGAGATCCTAAACACCAGTCGAAAAAGTCGTCAGCCTTATACTACGGTTGGAGCTCCGGCTTGCGACGTGCAGTACATAATATCATTCATTGATATATGAAGGGCTCCAAGACTCACGCGGTGCTTTAGTGGCCACGACGGTTCTGTGCTCGATTTTGTCCCTGGTGAAGAACGCTCGTGGACATAAGATAATCAGCCTCAAGGTTGTGCTGAGACAGACGTTTCTGTTCGATAGATTTCTGGAACGATCACAGTAAGAAGGGGATGACTTTTGTTTGACATCACCACATTCATACCTGTAGAGATACATCTAACGCATGTGCATCCTGGTAGCATTTGACGACGGCCGACATGTTTTTCATGCGGGACTTGATGTAGCTCCACATCTTGAGAAAGGAAAACTGCAATCCATTGTTTTCAATTCTGATGCGCGAATGCTGTTTTTTGATTCTTCAAATGAGCGATGTGCGGTCAAGCAGTGAGTTTTATTTCTCGGTCGTTTTCAATCCGTACTTACTCGACATGAGCCAAACGGACCCAGCGTGCGACGTGTATTTCTTCTGTGCCACACTCTACGACCGTCTTGTTCAACTGCAGCACTTTGCCGTTCAATCTACCAACCGTTAGACACGGAAAATAGAAGGAGACCACGGAGCGTAAAATGCTGAAGCAGATTATTGTTAATGCAGCTCCAGTCACCAACGAAGGTATTACTCCGTTGAAACTAAACGGTGCACCGGATGTAAGTAGAAGTTTGGATGAGGAGCTGACAGCCACCGGTTGTGGCACAGTTGTTGAGTCAGAGTTAGCCTGAGAGGGCATTCAAAAGTGAGCAAGAACAAATTTCCTAGAGGTTTATAAATACCAGGCCAGCGCTCTTGAAAGAAATAAAACAAACAAAAATAACCTAGAGTACTCAGCAAATGGGACTCTGGAAGACCTGAAAGGTGTGATGGGATCCGCTTCGGTCATATGGATACAATTGAGGTCAAATCAATCGACTTTTCAGCATCCAATACAGTCGCGCAGCTTAATAGCTTCCAGTCAAAGTAGACATCATCTTGTCCCCAACTTTTTCATAGTATTATCCTTGTCCATCATATTGCTAGCTAAGGAATCTCTCGAGCTTGACATTGGTTCTAAAACAGTTTCAGCTTAGTGCAGAGATAAAATGCGGCGCTCACAGCTTTATTCATGTCGCTCGTCAACACGAGCCTGCCAAGTTCTTCATGCCTTGGGTACAAATACTACGAAATGCTGTTACGAAATGCTGTGTGGGGAAGTTCGATATATAAAATCAGCTGGCCGGTTGGCGCCCACTTTTGATAGCTACGATTGCAGGCTGTCGATAAGATACCTGTCGGATCTTGAGTTTGAGCATTTTGCTGTTGAGGGAAGCACATTCAGTGTCCGAAGTTAATTGGAAACCAGTTCGCCTCCGGCGGGACTACCCCTATGACAAGAGCGGCCCCGGGGGCAGACTAGCTTCTGATAACTTTCGGCATCTGAAAGTCAGTTACAGTGGATGTAACACGCTGCTCCAAGTTTCACCTTAGACTGAATCCCAGAGATTGTAGGAGATTGCCATCCCAGAACAAATGGTTAGGTCAGAAGTAAAATAGAAAAAAAAAAGTTCAAGATCCAAATATGGGCTCAGGGACCTATGCAGCTGGTAAATTACACTGAGGAGCCACCATAGCCATGCATGACATGCACAAAGACGATGTTTCCGAGATGACGTCGTTTTGAGCGGTGGATGACAATCTGCAACAATTCTTCCGTTTTGCCTGTCCAAGCAAGCAACTTTCCCTAACAATCGAGTGAGTCTGATAACCTGACCGATGGCTCTGCACCCAGGTAGCTCAACGTGAGCAGTTGCAAAAAATACACCGTCCTGAAGAGGATCTAAAGATGACCCATTGGAGCAGGTTTGGCATTCAAGGGGCAGTCCTCATATGAAGCACTTAGTACCGGCTCCTGGTTATCCGTATCTGGACTCGCAGATACAGTAGGCAATCACCGCGTTTGATGAGAGCATTGTTTTTCTGTAAATCAGTCATTGGAGCTTCCCAGAACGCAATGATACGTCTTATTTTTAACCTTGGAGACCTCAGACCACTTTCAACCTCGGTGTTAGAAATGAGCGATTTGGTGCGTGTATGATCGGATTCATATAATCGCAAAGATAAAGATTTTGGATTCCAAGCTGCGAGCTAAAGAGTGGAGAAGGGATAAACTTTGCTATGAAGAAGACTTTCAGGTTTCCTTACACAGACAAGTTCCCAAAATGAGTGTATGTCGCACCTAGACACAGCCCAAGTATACCAAACAGGAATTCGTCCGCATGACTTACGAGTGGCATTGCTACTCGAGTTTGGCAGAAAGCATCGAGAAAGATAAGAGATACAAACACTTAACTGTATTCGGACCATCCTCGATCAGGGGACTCAATGTGGATGACTCCAACGCGGAAAATGCCGCGATGAAGATGGCCAAAGAACGAGGAATACTCATAGTGGTCAGACCACTGTTGCTTCTGGGAGTGCTAGACCTTGTTATCGTAACCAATCCGTAGAAAACTTCGTAGATTTGGAAGGAAAAGAGAAAGAGGCATTAGTCTCCCCCAACGAAAGCTGCTAATTAATTTTTCGGCTCTGACGCGAGTGAGTGAATACTCATTCCTTCTTTTCCTTCTCTTCAGATATTGGAACCCATCCACGCCATCACAACACCTTTCCCCTCCGCACCTTTTGCAGAAGCCGAATACGCAGTCAACACCCTCTCCGTCGCCAGTTCGTCTAGTTTCTGCAGTTTTTTGACGTCAGGCAGGGAAGTATTGGATTGGGAAGTTATCGACGACGATGAGCGCCCAAGAGCTCTACGGCAGCACTGTTACCACCGAGTTACCATGAAAAAGAACAATAGGGGTTAGCATCTTATCTCAGTCCAAAAGTAACAAGAGGAAAGGCGGAAAACGAAAGCGAACGACTCACGAGTTTGACCCCATACCAAGCCCTCACACCGATTCCCGAAGGAACAGACTCCTTTGCTTCTATCGGCGTCCTGAGCTCCCGTTCACACATATCTATCACAAGCAAAAACGTTTTAAGCGCCAAAGGAAGATCGTTTACCGTGAAGGCTGTTTCTGCGAACTGAAGGGTGTAGAAAGGGTTTTGGGGAGCGAGGAGGAGAGCGTGAGTGAGGGCCTGGAGGGCAGAGGTGTATCTAAATTAAGAGTAATGAATAGAAATCTTTTATTCAGCGAAACGGGCCCGGGGGGATATGTACAAGGAACGTACTGATGACACGAAGAATATACATCTGCAAGTTCGACCCAACCCTCTAAATCATTATAAAAGGTATCGAGGTACGTAGAAAGTTCTTCTACGCATTTCTCAAGTTTGCCCGTTCGGCGAAGAACTGAGATTCTGCGTTTCCATATTGCCTGAGTATAAGATAAGTGAGACAAAGATTATGCTTCATTATGGACAGCAAACCAAAGCAAGAACATACCGCATTCGAAGAATCCTCTGTCAATTGCTCATCATAAAACTTGAGCACGACCTCTGGTGATTCCGAAGCTTCCATACGGATTCCAGTCAGAACATTTACGCGCGGTGAGTTAGGAAAGGTCTTTGCAAGTTCTTCTAGACACTCCTGTTCATGTCTAAGTAGATTGTAGGACAAGAATTGGTCCACACGCACATCAGCAATATCCAACCTTCCAACATCTATTGCTGCCAGGGTTAGCTGTTCTAGGAAGGCCCAGGCTACAACGTACGCGCCAGAGTTAGATGGCAAAAGTATAAAGGCTTGCAGCTCAAATGCTCACCATCATCACCTAGCTTGACCACTGCATTCGCCTTCAATACTTCTACGCCCTTTTCTAGGGTATGTTGCGAGGCTCTCGTGTTATGGGATCGATAGTTCGCGAGTGTTTCGAGTGCGGAGGACAGTGACATGGAGGTTAGAGACCAAGTTGGTCACGGTAAACCTTGCTTCTTCATACCCCCATCATTCCAGAGGTCTAAGCCTCACACTTGGTAGCCCAAACTGAAGATCTTAACTAAACCCAAAGTATTCTTCTTTCTCGTTGCGTTGGCAGTCTTGTCTTGGGCAATCATATCCAGATACCGACTTGGGTTTGGGTTCTTCTCGAAGCCGTTCAGGATAATAAGGCCGAATAGCGCTTCGAATATCAATACGATGGCAAATCACGTCCTTCGTACGTCTTTTCGTAGGAACTATCATAGGTTTCATACTAAAATCTCTGATAATTCAGCTTCACCACCGAGGTCGGTTCTAGCAGACTTTCTGTCGGCTGAAAAGGCGAAATATCTTGAGGATGTACAGAACAAGACAGAAGATTGGACTGTAGTAATGGGAAACGAATCTGGTGGTACGTTGGTAAAAAATTTATTTCGTACTTATCACGGATATTGGTTTTCTATCTTTAAAATTATTCAGACCTCGACAGCATCGCATCTTCAATCGCCTTCGCCTACTACCAATCAGTAATCCAGCATAAACCCACTATTCCTTTTATCCAAATTGCTCGAGATGACCTATCTCTCCGAGGAGAAAATATCTATGCTCTCGAGTTGGCTGGCATCACCGAAACTGTGGCCAAGGAAAAGTTATTTCTCTTGTCTGATATTTCATCTACAAAATCGTTTTCTTCACACAAATTCGCCCTCGTAGACCATAACCGTCTAGGTCTTGCTTACGCCTCAGGCGATGCCCAAGTTGTTGCGATCGTTGATCATCACGCAGACGAAGGCCTGTACACCGACCCTGCTACTACGAATCCGAGGATTATCACTCCTACGGGAAGTTGTTCGTCCTTAATCACTATATCCCTTTTTGTTCCTTCCCTCACCAGAAGCGGTACCTCCAATACGACTAGCGAGTCAGAGCCTCTACCGATAGAACTATCCACCCTCCTCCTCTCCGCCATCCTCATCGACACAGATGGCCTAAAACCCGGTGGAAAAGCAGTTGATGCTGACAGAGAGGCCGCTGCGTTTCTGGCCTCTAGCGCCAACTTATGGGGCAACTCTCCCTCTTCTTCGCTTTCGCCTTCCTCGCTGCATGATGCGGAACCTATTCAAACACTCACTCGAATCCTTACAGAGAGGAAACTTGATCTTAGCCATCTTTCGGCCTATGATCTACTGAGAAGAGATTACAAGGAGTACATCTATGATGTCCCATGGGCCTCTTCGTCCTCGAATAACTCGGCGCAACTGCAGTTGAAAGCAGGCCTTTCAACTGTACCACTCGCTTTGTCCTCTTGGGCGACCGGGGCAGAAACGGGAAGGCTTTCAGAACTAGAACGCCAAGGCGGCGCTGCCGACCGATGGATGCGAGAAAGAGGATTGAATATCCTAGGTGTGCTGACCAGTTACCGAAGGGTTGCAAAGAAACAAAAGGAGATAGAAAAAGGAAAGGGCAAGCACGAGAGAGAGATGGCGTGGATTATACGGACCGAATCTCCGGAAATAAATTGGAATCTGGTAGAAGAAAAACTCTGGGCGGGACTCCGAGCGAGCGAGGAGTTGGAGGTAAAAGAGCATAAGGAGTTCCCCGACACTGCTTCTGAAAGAGGGGCCAATCTCCGGTTCAAAGTCTTTATGCAAAATCCTCAAGCGACGAGAAAAGTCACTGCACCGGTGCTAAAGGGGATCATGGAGGGGAAAACTTGAGGCGCCTTTCTGGAGAGCGAACGAAGAACTCTTGTGTACCACAGAGCTTGCTGACTGTTCATTGTCGGATTAACGTTGCGGTGTACCTTTGACACTCAGCTATATATGAATTGTAATATGCAGTTTTGCTCTTCCTTTTCCTTGCCGACGTAATCTAAGGTACTTCAAGGTTCGGAGTAACTTGTCCTATTCTTTTAGTGGAATGTACCCACCTGACACTGTCGTAGGCGGTACATAACATCTCTTTCTGTCTGTACATCCATTCTCAAAATGTGTCGTCCTTTTCTTGCTTCAGCCCTCACCCAATGGAGCAAGGCACGCTCGTTTCGTTGTATGTTGCTCTGCTCACAGGCATCCAAGTTTTAGGGTCGATGCTGTTTCAGCTAGAAGCTCTCTGTCAGGACTCAGGATCTCTACCATTGCATGTCTGTACACGTTTGTCGTACAGCTGCAAACGGTTAATCGCAAACGTAAAGATGGGCGTTTGAACTGCCAAGATTCTGTACAAGGCTCTGTAGGGGCTCTCAAACAGGTTTTTGGTCAGTGCTACGTATCCCTATTTTTGCCTTACTTAGCTTGGCGACCCCATTGGGGAAGAAGGCTGGTAGTTGGTGCAGATAGCGCACCATCTGGGCCAGTTGGAAAGGGTGAAGGTCTTGATTGACGCACTAGATCTAATTGCTGCATGGAGGAGCCCATGGGTGTGCACTGAAGACCCTGTGATACGACTGTTGGTGCATTTCTACCGCCCATCTTTGATGTTTGTCATCCGGATCTATCAAAGAAGTCGGCCATGGAACAGCAAACAAGTTTTGCAACGTCCGCACTTCCCTCTTTTCCCTCGGACCTATCTAGTCGATTTCTCCGGCAATCTCTAGACTTAACTAGTATGTCGAGAACATATCTCATTCAACCCGTCAAGCTGAATCATGGTACGTCTTGCGGTTCGGAAGGAATTCCTCCTGTATATTTATGCCAGGAGAAACTTGTAGATTTACAACCGGTTTTCTGCTTACATATGCGTGACTTGGATCCAATGACCCTCACTTTAATTTCTGGCACACCTTGCAATTGTATAGGTGTGAAACTGATCGTACAAGCATCATATTGCTCACCTCTTATGCCGACGAGCAGTTTGAATGTTTCTCCGTGTCTGAAAATCAATGTATCACCACGCTTTTTGGAGCTATGGTTCATGAACGAGCGGCATTACAATCGATTGAAACGAATGCATGCCATGCAGACTCTGCGGTTAGAGATGAAAGCCGATGTTGTTGTTACGGGCCACAGATTTGAACAAATTGAATGATAACTTGCCTATAGCTACTAGCAATCGTCAAAGAATGTTCGCTCATGCCGAGCCCATCTTCTAGCTTGCAATAATATTCGCAGCCACAATAATCTTATTCTACATGATCCGTCAGCCCGTAGAATAGACCGGGCAATCTTCGGACGCTATTCCGTCCCAAGTTCAAGTTCACCTCAGCGGGAGGTGTGCAGACTCAAACGAATTTCTCGAGGCTTAAATAAGTGCATATCACCTAAATAATATTCCGAACTCTGGTACACGATGCAAGAAGGATTTAGAGGACTACCAGTGATGAATTTGAACCGCGGATGTCCCAACTCACTGGTAGTGAAATTACGAATGATTTTTTACCCTGTCTCTAGAATCGACTGCAGGTTCGAGATCCGGTTGCAAACAGTAGAAGATGTGATTCCAACGAGGGCAAGCTGTTCTGAATCGTCGTTCGCAGTGTTTGCTACATCTCCGTGAATCATACGCATGCCCTATTCGACCAACGCTTCGCTTTGGTGTAAGCTTTTATTCAGATTCTGGTTTTAGATGGTTTCCAAGGGAGAGTGCTGTTTTCCTCTTTGTTTATAACCCTTTAGGCTGAGCAGTCCAAATCCTCCGCGAACCGACCAATCTCCTGTTCATTCTCGCATGCTTACCCAGACCAACTCTTCTGAAACGACTGTAGAACTGACTAGTTCTGTGTCTAAACTGTTATCCGCTACTCCTTTCCACTCAGACGGAATACTTGCGTCGCTGGTAACTGTAGCCGCGGTAGTTTTCTTCTGCTATAGTGTTCTACACTTCGTAGTTTCTTTCTATTTTCCATGTCTAAGTACGGTCAAAGAGTTGGATTGCATGATTCACCAGTTGACAAAGACGGTCGAAGAATGTCATGTAGAAAGAGTGCAAGTCTCGCCCTCTGATCGGCTAGAAATTATCGAGTAAGGACTTCGGTAGTGTCGGGAGAAAGGAGCTTACTGTCTGATTCTTCAGATTGTTGCATCTACAGAATCCAATGGCAGCATTCGTGCATCAGGATGAACAATTATATGTTGCAATTCTCTATTCGTACAACATGGTCCTACCTTAAATCTCAGAAGGAAATCACCTCAGCCATTGTTAAATGCTATCGGAAAGCATACGTACAAAATGTATCTTTACAGGTAAGTGAACACACATGAAAAATTGAATCATCGCGATCTGTTTGATTGTTTCAGAAATCCATCGAACAAAAACGTCAGTTTAACTGCGACCGCGAGACTCGATATCTTTGGTCCACGAGTGCCCATCCTCATGGGCAAGTGCAAGCACCAAATCGTCGTGGCCGCCACTAAAGCTGCGCATTTAGTGCTTTTATCTGTCAGTGACATTGAATAGTATACGTACGCCGCAAACTGTGACACCACAGCTCTGGCAGGATGACGAAATTTTGACTCGGTCGTGTTGGATTCTAGTAGATCAAGATTTGTAATCTACTCTGATTAAAAGCATATCCGAAGGTCGCGGGCGTTCTGCCCCCGAGTTGGCTGTTGAAGTATTCATTTTGACTCCTAAGCGCGCCTCTCAGTTTACTGTACGCGCCGGTATATTTGGTCTAGAACGATATCTATTCTCGAGACACCGTATCTAATTGAATGACTGGTGGTATTCGTAAATGGCCGTTATACACGCTCTATGTAGGTTTGCTATTCTGACATTGATTCTCCTTTATTTACCGTCTGTATAATATTACACTGCCACGATCCGTTCATCGGACGTTTCAAACTCCGACTGCTCTACTTTCATCACTGGTTCTAAGGAGTCCTTCAATGGCTGCAAAGTTCAAACGGGTTCAGACATAACTAGATATTTGAACTACTTATGCCCTTGTGATGAATGCGCAAAAGTTGACGAGTTCTAGGGAAGAAGCTGCTGGCTTACGGTTGAAGGCTTTACCGTACGTTCTCAAAGCTGTTATTTAAATAAAGCAATGTTGTATGTTCACTGCACTCTTTTGAAGACTGGTTATCCGGGATGCCATGTACAGGATTCATAGTGACCAAGGACTTTCTCAATGTTTGGACAACTGAGCTCGATTGTTGCAACACCTGGCTTGCCTTGAGTTGGCTTCCTGTTGGAAGCCTTTACTTCCCCGGACTTTGCCTCCAGTGTAGTGTCAATGTATAAGTACGGTATATGCTGAAGAGAGGAATGAAGTAACAATGAAAATGTTCGCCACCGGGAATTGATGTGACTTTGTAAATGTGAGAGACGATCAGCACAAAAATCCAGAAAAAAAAGTATTTTACGACTTGTCTTGACTCGGAGAGCCTGAGAGTTGTACAATAGCGGAGCATAGTAGAACAGTAACAGAATCAGGTTAATTTCACTTGTTTAATATTTTAATTCCGAGGCCGGAGTTTACGGAGGACTCGTTTAGTGTAATTACTCTGATTCAGCTATCTTTACTTTTTTCAAATTGAGGTCTGAGAATGAGAATTCTTAGCGGGGGACATATAATATTATGTAACAACGTCAGATGGATGTGACCGATGCGTTACTAGCCCTCAAAACTGAGCAACGCACTTTCGCATTCGCTTGCCACCAATCCAGTGCAAACCTGCTTTTCTATTTATCCAAACTGCGGAGAAAATATCTACGGTTCCAAAGTGAATTGTAATCTGCACTTTCGATCTTCTGCCCTCACTTAACAGACCGACATAATCCCGGCCCGGGGCCAGTCCTCCGAGGTAGTAGCTCTGTCGTATCCACCTGACGTTTTGTAAGCGATGCATCTCTTTCTGTTTGTCTGACTGCTGTATTTGTCCTTTTTTCGCCTTGACTGACTTCGTTTCGATGAAACAAGGTACTCCAAAAACATGCTTGTCAATCTTTCGAGTTTCAAGCCTGTCTACTGCTTCAGCTAGAAGCTCCTTGTCAGGTATCTTTGACATGTTCATGCCTGTTCATACTACTCCAAATGGTAAATTGTCAACGTAAACTCGAGCGTTTGCTATCAATATCCTGTATGAGGCTCTGCAAGCCTCCCAGACAGAGATCTAGTAGCTATCTTGAGTTAGTTCCACTGCCTCAGTGGAATACGTTGACCAGGTGTCACAGGTCACAGGTCACAGGTCACGTGCGGGATAGGACTAGCCGTTGATTAACGCACCAGATCTTTCCAGCAGGTTGTTGATGTCTTCCTCAATGATTATTCGGAACATACTTACTTCACTTCAATGGGACCTACCTTTTCTCACACTTTTGTCGTATATACACCAAACTGGATGAAGGTCACGCCACATCATGACTTACGGATTTGTTTTCCCCTTGAATCTACCTCTTTAGGTTTCCGGCGAGCTGTAAACTCATTTATCTCTTGCAATTTCCGAATTTAATATGCGTTTTGGGCTCTGGGTCCATCATTTTCGATTCTTGGAATTTCTTGCGATTCAAAAGAATCAAGAAAAGAAAAGAAACGGTATCCACACAAGGAAAGCTGAAAGAACATCCTCCGATCCCTGACGAGGCTCAATCTCCTGCTTACACACTCATAACAGATTGGGTGCCAATGCCTCACCTTCCTCTTAATTTCAGACTTGCAATTGTATGCGTCTGAAACTGATCATGCTTTGAGTGAAGCCCTCAGGCCTCAGGTACACTTGTATGTCAAGCCTTCAGAAAATGTTTACTGGGTAATGTTTACGTCCTATGTCTGTTTGAAATGCTGGCAGTACTTTGGAGCTGTTGTTCAACTAGAAGATCCGGACTCGACTTCGATTGTTCGGACCGGTGATCCACTTTTGGTCTACTTATTCAAAATGTAGCAACTCAGATAGCTCTCCAACGTTCGCATCACAACAATTTTGTGGAGCTCGAAACAACACTGGCAATTTCCGCGCGAATCCCGACATCACTCGGCAGCATGCAATGATTTCTGGAGGGAGGGATGGGCACCAACCAATCCATTGATTCTATGTACCATCTACATAGGTTTTGATGCTTCAAATTTTTTCAAGGACTGACGATGACGAGCCGCAGACACCTCAGGGTCCTACTCTGCTACTTGTGAAATCGTTTGTCTGTGAAATGTTCAAGGTACACTTTAACCAGCGGTACTAGTAGTGCCATGTGACGATCTTAACGAGGAAACGCCTCGACGGGTTGGCAGACAATCCGTTTTGAGTTGTTCTTCGTAGCGCTTGCCGCTGGCATTAACGTGATTCTTAGACATGCCTAACTTTACTAGTATCCATGTTGTTTTCATTCTGATGTTCGATTTTTTCAAGCTTCAATCTAGATTGTTTCTAAAGGAGGACATATTCAGTTTTTCTTTTCCTCCTTTGTATTTATTTCGCAGCTTCTTAAAGAAGGTACTCTGTCGAATAATCAAAGCCTTTCATACACCATTCACCCCCCGCCATTCGCATGCCCACTCTAACCAGCATTTCCAAAACAACTGCACAGCCAGCTAGTCCCTTCATGTCGAGAATTCTTTCCATTTTGGACGGGATGCCGATACCATTAGTGGTTTTTACTGCAGCTGCAGCGGCTTTTTTCTGCTATAAGACTCTATGCTTGGTGGTCTCCTTCTATTTTCCGTGCCTCACGGTCAAAGGACTGGATCGCATGATTGTCCAATTGTCCAAGACGATTGAAGAGTGTCGTGCAGAAAGAGTGCAAGTCTCACTTTCGGACCAAGTAGACATTCTCGAGTAAGGATTTGACAAAGCTTATAGAAGCTCGAGAAAGACAATTTACTGGCTAACGCTTCACATTATTATATCTACAGAATCAAACGGCAGCATTCGTATATCAAGATAGACAATAACGTATTGCGCTTTTCTATTCGTACAACATGGTCCTATCTTCAATCGCAGAAGGAGGTTACCTTGGCCGTTATCAAGTGCTATCGAAAAGCATACGCGCGAAATACATCTTTGCAAGTAAGTGAATCTCGACGAATAAACCGAATCATTCAATTCGTCTCGAATAATTGACGAGTTGATTGCTCTAGAAATCCATCGAACAAAGGCGCCAATACTTTTATGACCATGAGACTCGATATCTTCGGTCTAGTGTGAATACTCATCTCCATAGGCAAGCACAACAACGTGGCCATCATTGAAGATATCCATCGCTTTGAATGTGCGTATTTTGCATTCTGTAAATTGGTTCCAACAACTCCAGCTGACGACACTTATCAACCAAACAGTCGTCAGACCTTGAGGTTATTCGCCAACTTGGGCGATGTGCCCGCGGATTAAGAACATACACAGAGATCACCGCGGATGCTGCCCTTCCACCAAGTTGGTACTACTTAGTATGTTTCCAGTCTTTCAGCTTCAAGACATACACGCCCGCGGTTTTAGGGATTCTGGACTACTATATCTATTCTTGAAGTTCCGAGTCGTAAGACGTCGTACCTAATGAAATGACCGGTGATACTTACTTATTTTGTTGGCGATTGCTGTATATGATATGGTACCCGCTCGTGCTTCGATTTACCGTGATTTTGGTGGACTTGCTTTGACTTTTGTTCTGTACAAAATAGATGATTGACAATATTTACACCAATGTAGGCCATCTGCAGGTGTCTATAACTAACTACTCCTGATGATGCACGTCGGCCTGAAGGAGTCCATGTACCGACAGGCTTGACCATCTCAGATTGAATCATATCAACAGTAGCATTCGAGTCTAAATTGGTAAGAGGCACCAGCAGGTGGTACTTCTTCAACTGTATCGCCAGTTTTCTGCAAGGTTTATCATTTGTCATTGTACATGCGCTTCCATTCGCCCTAGACTCGTACGAGAGAATGTATTCGAGTGCCATGGTTATGTACCCGATTTCAGACACATACCTCATTGCAGATTAAATGTACTGTTTCGTATAAGTAGCTTAATCATACATATTTTCTCAATGTCAGACCCACGAGAAGTCTGAGAACCGCTACTAATCGGTCCCATAAGAATTGTCTTCTTAAATCAACGTTTAACGCATAAGCCAAAACGATGTGGAAGTGATCACGAACACGGATATCGATCCGCGCACGTAGATTCTGTTACAAAGTATTGGAAAGCGAGACAACCTGAGAGTCGAAGTCTCCACACCAAAGTTGACCGACGACGACGAATGTTTAAGCTGTAGGTGAAAAGCCCGTACACAAGTGCCGCTGCACCGAGGATGAAAGGTCGTGAAGGTCGTTAATGACGCCCTCATGCCAACTGGGCACTGGGCTAGGATCAGGGTCGCGTTTAGGGTGCATAAAAGAATGAAAGGAAGACGGAGGACATGCGTTTCTGATGAATTATTAAACTTTAAACATTAGTCTGGGCTGGACTGTGTATGTGATATCCAAATTTCTCATTCGGAGCTTGTGTGTCCTCGGGAAAGCGACAACTCGTACGTTAGTTTTGTACACTTGATGTTCAATTCAGAGGAATGAAGAAGCACATACGTACGGACTTTGGGACGGCATCTACGACTCGTTCCGTTCCCCAATCAACGCGTATCTTTTTTTCTTTTTCACACAAAACAGAGGTATAAGCAGCGTCATGGTTCTCGGTCATGCATGCATAGGCAATATCATACAGTTGTGCATAGTGGTGAATGATACGGATAATAGGGCAAGGAAACGACGACAGATACTTAAAACTAGACACTCCGTTAGAAAACTACACGCGAAAAGAAAACATGGACTCACCCTCAGAGGTTGGAAGAACCATTTGTTCTTACCCGTAGTGTACCTCTCCTCCAGCTGCTTCTTAATGTTCTTTTTGGCGTCCTCGCGTTGGGTGGGTTCCTTGAAAGTGTCGTTTGCGACGGCACCTTTGAGACCCTCGAGTTCGAGTTGGTACCGGGTGGGGAAGAGGTGGGAGTAGTTGATGACCTACAAAGGTCAATTTAGTAAAAGAAAGAAGAAAAGGTTGGGGCGCACCTTAATAAAAGGCTTGACTTTGCTCCTGGCTGCCAATTTTTTCTGACCCATACGTCTGGTGACCTTTCTAGGGTACCTCTCGATACCAGCGACTATAGCGTGGGGGTATGGTCGTTCTTTTGAGCCTTCGTCGACTTGTTTGATAACGACGACTTTTTTGCCGGCTTGACGGCCTTGGAGGACGACGGCGACCTGGAGGAGGACAGTGAGTATTTGGGTGAGATTTTCGATATAGGAGAGGGTACCCTGCCCGGTTTGTACACTAAAACGCACGTCAGCACGGTGAATACGGGAAACGACGAGGAACAGACCTTTGACCATCTTGCTGAACTTGTCGGGATTACTTGCCTACGGATACACAAAAACAGAGCCGTTGGTTCTTTGGGTGGCTGAACCTTATTTTTGCAGTCACGAGATATTTTAAGACTCCGCTCGGCACCCGGCACAGACAATAGGGGCTTACACGTGATGTTTGGTCACGCGATTTACAGCGTGTTTCACTGTTTGGGCAAAACAAGGGCAATCGACGCGTTTCTGATTCAACCACGACAATGGCAGAGCCTGCTCCTCGTCGTTCTGGTCGTGATAAACGACAGGCTAGGCCTATTACCACTGGTGAGTATGGGGATTATTGGTGGGGGACTAGCTAATCAGGTTTGCAGTGACGGAGGTTCCGACGACAACGAGAAAGCGGAAACACGCAGACGATGACGAGGAAGAGGACGCGCCAAAACAGAACGGAGATGATGCTGGAGATGACCCCGGAGGTGAATCCGAGGTCGAGAGTGAAGAGGAAGAAGAGGCAGACGACGAGGACGACGCGCCCAGGAAGAAAAAGGGCAAGAAACAGAACAGGAAACCCCGGAAAGAAAAAGAAACTACGCGTACACGCAAACCACGCGTTCCCACCGTGAAACGCGCTCCCAGAAAGGTCGTGCTCGATGAAGGCAAGTTTGACCCAGAGTCGTTGGCAAAATTGACAGATATCAGAATGGACAATCCCATATTCAACGCTCTCCTAAATCCAAACTCTGCTCTCCAGTCGACGACTGAGGACTTTTTGGAGAGTTTGGATCAGGACCCTAGTGCTGCGCTGGCAGAGCTTGTCACCATGATTCTCAGAGCGTGTGCATGCAATGAGAGTGTGGATAGGGATGTCGTGGTCGATTTTGATGGTGTCGTCGATAGACTAGATGATATCGTCGAGGGGTTGAAGCAGGTACACTATAAGCTTCTTTATTTTTGCTCATGCTAACATTGTTTCAGACTACAACGCCCGCAGGAACGTACCCCCTCACTTCAAAAGCTGTACCGTTCTACAATAGCAAGCTCAAATACAACTTTCGCTCGCACCTATCCGAGTTTATAACACGTCTAATTACTTCTGCTGCCATGCTAGGAAGTCTTTATACCTCGCAGCTTATAGAAGTGCTTTCGGTACGTATTCTCACACGACACGCTGCAATCGCTAACAATAAATTCAGACCTGGCTCGTTCCAATGTCCTCTTCTCAAATCCGTTCTATTCGTCACACAGCGACTGTCGTTGCTCTAGAAATCGAAAAAGCTCTGTGTCAAGTTGGAAAGGACGTTGAAAAGGAAGTCGAGGTCGCTGGCCGAATGAGAGAAGGCGAAAAGAAGCGTGCACGTACAAAAGCTGCTGCGGAGGGCTCTGGTGCTACAACGGCTAGGGGTAAAGAAAAGGAAATGGAGGCAAAGATGAGAGAAGTGAAAGAGAGACAGAGTAAACTGGAGGATTTTCTTAGAGAGTTTATCGACGGGTGTGTTTCACTTCTTAGTTGCTATTTCTTGTTTTCTAATCCACATACAGTGTCTTTATTCACCGCTATCGCGATCTCGATCCTCTCATTCGAACAGAATGCATCGCCTTTCTCTCATCCTTCTTCTCCATCCTCCCATCTCATTTCTGCTCCAATTCGACCTATCTCCGCTATGTAGGCTGGGTCCTCTCAGACTCTGATGCCCGAGTTCGAATGGCAGCCGTCCAAGCTCTAGGAGTCGTCTATGAAGGTGCCGGTGCATCTGCAGCTGGCGAAGCCGACTCTGGAAAAAAGGCCAAAGCCGGAGCTAAAAGAACAAGTGGAAAAGGCACCGGCGTGATCCTCCCAGCCTTGACACACTTTACAACTCGCTTCCTCCCTCGTCTATTGGAAATCGCCCGATTCGACGTCGACACGCCCGTTCGAGTAGGCGTCATGGGTGTATTGGGGTGTATAGATGAGCTTGGGCTCTTGTCTGAACCGGATAGGTCGAGGTTGGGAACGATGATTTATTCAGAGGAGCCAAAGATTAGGAGGGCGGTGGCGAGGTTTGTTAAGGGAGTTTGGGAAGAGTGGGTCGAGGGGAGAATGGGGGAAGTTGAGGTCGAGCAAGTGGCGGTTTCTTCGAGAGGCAGAGGGAGGGGAAGGGGTCGTGGGAGAGGTAGAGGAGGCGCCTTGTCGAATGCGAGAGGAGGAGCAAAGAGAGAAGTAGATGAACAAAAAGTAGGGATTAAAGGCCTCGTGGCGTTGCTGGTCAAGTGGGGGAGGGTACTGGATCGTAAAGGCGGCCGTGACTCTAGAGATGACGATGAAGAAGAAGAGGAGGAACGAGAACGAGAAGATAGCGGCGAAGGAGGTGGTGACAATGACACAGAAGCTGGCACACGAGCTTCCGAGTCCACAAGTGGAGGACTGGGGATGTACGTTCCAAGTTCAAATAATCTCCCTACCACTGGCCCTGCCGTTGATATCGCAGCCAATACCAATTCGGCTGCAATGACCAAGTCCACAGTCTCAGCAGAAGACATTCTACTTGCAAGAACAAGGACAGCGTTGGCTGTAGAAGCGTTGTGGGATGAAATGGACGAGGTTGTTAGAGATTGGGAAGGGATTTTGGGTATGTTGGTCAAGGATCATTCGAGTAGTGCTTCTGTTGTGGAGAAGGGGAAGGGTAAAGGAAAAGGTGCTCAAAAAAAGGGCAAGAAGACCAAGGCCAAGGTTAACGGGAAGACCAAGGGTAAAGGAAAGAGCAAGGAGCCTTCTCAAGGTTCCGAGTCTGAGCTTACCGAGCCTGAAGATGAGGAGGAAGAGCCTCAGGAACCGGAAGAGGAGCCGGAAGAGGAAGAGGAAGACACCTCTCAAGTCGACGAAGCCTGGCGTCTCAACGAGGTCGAAGAAGGTGTGTTACTTGAGGTGTTGCTTGCTAGTTTGAGGCTGGAGAGGAAGGAGGTGTGTTGATTCTTTCTTTGCCTTAATTCAAAGCTGAACCTTCTATAGGACGAATCTAACACGGAAGCCATCACACGTAAACTCATCAAGTCCCTCCCAAGATTGTTCATCAAGTACCAGACAGACGAAAATAGGATTGCCAATGTGTTGATGTTGCCTACATTGATGAAGCTTGAGGCCTACTTAGAGATGAGGGAGCAGGCGGTGCGTTGTCTTTGCTTTACCCTTTCGCTGTATACTGATGACACATCTAGGCATACACAACTCTCTGGTCCGACATTTCAAAACAATTCCAAACGCACAGCTCGCCCCACGTTTTGTCTATCGCGGTCCACACCATTACTTCTCACCTCTTGCCCAACACGTCGTTGAGCAATATAAATACAACACAGATACTCGAGCTGGAAGATGAATTGGCGACAAGTTTGAGGGATACAGTTGCCGGAAGGGGAGCTGTCCCTGCGTCGACGTCAAAGCCAGCGTCCAAGATTGGGACTGGAGGAGCGACAGATTCTCAAGGTTCAAATTCCCAAGATCAACAAGACCCCTCACGACCACGAGATGAAATGGATCAAGATATGGATCTCGAGAGGGACATTGAAGTCTGCCACCTTTCCGAAGACGAAACACTCACATTATCCGCTATCGTCCTCCGTCTTCGTATACTCGCCGGACAGAGAGATATGACGGCTTGGATGGAAGAATCCGAAGGGGGAACACAGAGTTCAGCTTGGGATATTCTCAATGCGATTGCAGAGAGGGCGAGGTTGAGTTTGGATGGGGAAGGGCAGATGATTGAGCAGACGCTTCAGCTGTTGACGTTGCATGTCATTTGGAAGAGTCATCATCTGACTGCAGAGCCTTCGCCTACGCCGGAAGAGATCAAGTACAGGGATGAGCTGATCAAGCAACGAGATACGCTTCTTGAAAAGTTGATTGATTATGCGGTGGGGACGCCTGTAGTGGGGAATGGGGTTGTTGAGGGTGTTAAGCGAGTCGTGAGTCTTTGTCTTTTTCCTTATCGGTGTAAACTAAAATACTTGACAGGCCTTTAAGAACCTTCTCGACCTTCACGTCCTCTTTTCTTCCTCCCAGACACATTCTGCAGATGGCACACCTCTTCCTCTAGCTACAGATCTCATGGCACTCGACATGGACGAACAAGTCCAGTGGCGATGTGCAGGTTATGTTCAGGCAGAAGTGGAGAGGTATGCAGACGCTCTTTCTCATCACGACAACAAGGATGACGACGGAGACGAAGATGGAGATGGGGAAGGGAAGCAGAGTGATTTGGAGAGTGATACTGATGGAGAAGGAGGAGAGCAAACAGGTGACGAGGAGGATGAAGGAGGTAAGACGAGGAAGAAGGGGAAGAAGGGGAGAGGGAAAAACAAAAAAGGGGATGATGGTTTGTTTTTTCGCTATGTTGTCTTCTTGTAGCTGACGTCCGCCTTTTCCAGACAAACCACCAACCAAATCCGAACTGGAACAAGAATACGTCTTTATCGACGTCGTTTCAACATTCTTACGAGCCATTCGTGCTGGTGCAATTCACGTTCGTCATGGAGCTACCTTGCTAGCTTATTTCGGTAGGCTAGGGCCTGCGTATGATGTCTGTGCACGAGTTGTTGTGGATATGCTGAAAGAAGAAGGCATGAATGATAATCCGGATTTGGTAGTCTTGGTAGTTACCCAGGCTATGAAAGAGGTGTGTTTTGTTTCGCCTTGTTTCATACCCAATTGACAGCCGGTTGTGCAGTCCTTCGCCATTGTCCAGAGCTCCCGTCATCCAGACGAAACACCCACCGCCTCTCTCGCTAAACTACTCTCTGGGTGCTTCCTCATCCGTGGAAGCCAACTAGCCATTATCCATCGTCTTGATGCGCAATATATTGTCCAAGTGCATACAAACCTCGTCTCGTGGATTTCCAAGCAGATTGGAACGCACCAGACAACAAACAAGAGGCATATGAAGACAGATGTATTATTCTTCCGGGCACTAGTGCCACTTGTTGCGTCTGTGCAGAGTCGGGATGCGTTAAAAATGTTTGTATCTCCTTTCGCTGGTTTCAATGGAAGTCATTGACGTTGCTTTACAGAAAAGCCCACTTGGATCAGGCACTCGCACAAGCCAACGTGGAATCGACTGATGCCAAAGTCTGGGAACCGTTGCGCGCTTATGAGAAACGTTTGGGAACGGTGATGGGCAAGGATAAACGTGTGTTTGCTTCTTTCTTTTCTGATCCCCGTCATCTTACCTTAGAGTATACAGCCCCTGGAACTAAAGGCCGCGGAAGAAAGAAGAAGAATGCTAATGCTAGTGCCCAATCTACAGACGCAGAAGAGAGCGAAGGAGAAGTTGAAAAGATGGTTGATGATGAACAAGTCGTGTCGGATGCTCCTGCGCCTCCTCCCCGTCCCCAACGTCCGAAGAGAGCGGCAGCTTCACGGAAACGGCGTGCTGCTGACGAGGACGAAGACGGGGAAGAGGAGCCTGAAGGGGAAGAGGAAGAGCCCGTTACGCCCAAGGCGAAACCAAGACCGAAACCGAAACCTCGTCCTCGAGCCACGTACGGATCTAAGAATAAATCTCCAGAGAAACGTTCTTCTGCGCCAGTGTCGAAAGACGCAGATGCTTCGCAAACCCAAACTCAAGTGTCGACTGCAGCGGCAGTTCAGGATGCCTCACCACAAAATTCGCAAAGCTCGGAGGCAGCTGTTCCTCAGAGCTCACCTAGACTGGAGAATGGATTTGCCACACCAATTGCTACGCCGCAAAAGGGTGTCAAACGACGGCGGGATGATGACGATGGGATTATCGAGGAAACACAAGAGGTTCCTCCAGCAGAGCCTGCAGAGGATGTGGAAGCCACACCGGCTGCCGATGTCCAAGTACGCAGGAAGCGGATTCGTCGCTAGTTTTATGCAGATACATACGCATGTTCCTAAATTATTCATTCATACCCATGCTACCTACATTTATTCACTGTTTATCTCTTGTTGCTCGCTTTTGCTATCGGTTTCTTCTACCACTCTGCACGTTTGTTTCATGATCATTATAATTGTATCACGTACGTAGGGTGTAATAAGGTTAAATAGGCACTATAGTTCTGTGAGGGCCCGCCAGACCATGATGAGGAGAAAACTATAAAGACAAAAAGAGTGACTGGGAATATATGTAAACATGAACAACAACTAGTGAGTGTGGATGACGAGCAAACCAGAATGTCAAATGAAAACACTTGAATGAAAAATAATGCTGAAATAAACCAAGAATACAGCGGATATATATCATACTTTAGATGAAAAGAGAGAAATAAATTATGGTTCGTCGGTCAGTATCCCAAGAGTCGCTAGCATGGCGTGGCGCTAGAAGAGTGTCGTTAGAAACTGGAATACGACTAGGGACAATAGGGACGTACATCGGCAGCCATGACCTGGTAAGCCTCTGTCAATTGGGATTTATCCGGCAGTGATGATGGCCTTCCTCCACTAGACTGAGGACGCGAAGGCGATCTACTTTTAGCTTCGATGTCCGTTTTTTCACCAACAGATCTAGACCTCCGGGGTCGGTTGTCGATCATCGTGATACCGAGCATGTCGCAGAGTTCTTCATGAGCTCGCATCATAGCTCTAGTTGCAGAATTGGGTGAGTGTGCTTCAGTTGATATGCCCTAGAGTGCCGAGGATTAGATCATGTTACGATACTAGCAATGAAAAGATACTTACTGTTGTTGACGTCCCAGGTATGTCCGTGTAGATATCCGTGGGCCGCCTTGGTAGCGGTAGCGGTGGAACAGGTGGAATCTCCTCAGCCGAAAACGGAGATTTCGAACCCGAAGCAGAAGTCACACTCAGCCGATTACTGCTGATGGACGCTCTCGACGAGGAGGACCTCAAGCCCGCCTTGGACACTCTTATACTCGACTTTCTCATAGCCATCACCCTACTTGACCGATTCGACTGTGGTTGAGACCCCGATTGCGAAGTAGGTGTATCAACAACTAAACGATCATAATCTCCGGCGACGGTCTCTGCCTGCTTCCAAGCATCATCCCTTTCTCCCTCCAATGCATCAAGCTGCACTCGATACTGATCATTAACAGCCAGTTGCTTCAAGAAACTAGCGTTGAGTTTCCTGATGGCCATTGCCAACGCACTAGCATTGTGCACATCTCTCAATGAAGTCAGCTGTGCAATTTGTTCGTCCGTTGCATGCAAGTCTTCGGCCAACTTGTCAAGCATCATCGAAACATCCTTCAACTCTTCCAACAACCGCGCATTGGCATTCCTGTCATCCCCTATTAGGCCATCGGCAAGCTCATCCAGAATATCCGCCCTCTTCCTTGCCATCATCTTGTACTTTGCCTTGATATCCGTTCTCTGCCTCTCCATCCTCCTCAGTTCATCTGGTATCTCCTCTTGGGCCGATCTGAGCCTTAACAGCCGGATACTCGAAGCCTCTGCACTTAGTTTAATAGCCCCAGAAACAATAGCTTGCAATTCTGAAGATGTAAACGTCCATTTTGCAGCCTCCATCGTGTATCCTCTCCATCTCAATGAAGGTGTTTGAAAACGAGGAGAGTGAAGAGGAAGAGCGACTGAAGATGCGCGGAGACGAGAAGTTCCAGAGGGACCAGTACCTCCACTAGGGCCCGACAAGGATGGATTCCTCGATCTATCACTAGCACTGGAATTGTTGCCGTTCGCATTAAGCGTCGTGGGCCCTCTGGGGCCTCCAGGCCGATTCCGATTCCTCCGTGCAAGAGTGGCACTACTAGCAGTAGAACTCCTGGCTGCTCGCCTATCAACCTCGTTCTGGGCAGAATCACTGTTGCTTCTGACATGTTGGTGGAAACTGTTATTGTGTCCGAGATTGGGACTTCCTGTTAGACTCGTCGCAGCTGTAGTAGGTGCACCACCGTTAGTGAAACGATATTCAGACCCAGATCCGGACCCGGACCCGGAACCGCTAGTATCAGGACCAGGAGTAAGGTTTCCTACACTACCAGAATACCTCGTCGCCATTGTCATGGCTATTGTTTGCTGATGATCGAAATGAAGAGTATCGTATGGTGGAGGAGATATGGAGGGAATTGAGGGGTACCTTGTTCTCTGGTTCACAGGACCTGCATCGTACGACTCGTTGGCCAACGAATCTGTTCGTGCAGGGATAGGGAATGGGGGCCGATTATCAGAGGGGGGAGTAGAGTTGGAATTGGAGTTTTGGGACGGTGGCGACGATACGAAAGGAACAGAGTTGTTTAGAGGTGGAGGTGGAGGAACAACAATGGTAGCAGGAGGAATCGCGGTCGCCGGTGATGTAGTAGCAATCTTGGGCGGAGGAGGGACGTTGACAGTCAGTCTCGGAGGACTAGACGCTTTGGGTGTGACTAAATCTTGAGCAGGGGGTGAAGGAGAAGATTGTTGCTGCGCTGTCGTCTCTACTCCTGCCTGATTAGACGAGGACTGTTCCGGAGGTGGCAACTTCGGTAAAGCTTTATCCTTGGAAGCTATTGACGTGCTGGATTTACTCGCTTCTGGTTTTGAATGAGTCGTCGATAATGTCACTGCAGACGTCGAGGGACCACCACTACCAGACCCTGACCCAGAACCAACTAGATCGTTCTGCCTGAGCCCTTGTTGGATCCTGAGCGGATGAGACAAATCCGAACCATTCTCTTCCTCATCTGCATCATTAGAATAAACCGTGTCCAACGAAGGCCTCCCGCCATCGTACGCATATGGATGATGCAACCCATGCAAGTGTCCTCTACGTTCACTCAACGACCTCGAAGCGAATTCTTCAATCTCCGAGCGGTACTTAGGTTCTACAGGGTTGGCCTGTTTTGTCCTTGTCGTTGATGTTGACCCTGACCCCGACGTTGTCTTTGTCGAAGACGAAGACGACGTGATCAGTGAGATTGAGGAAGTAGAAGGTACGGGCGCAGGCACAGGTATGGGTACAGGTGCAGGTAAAGGTGGTACAGGCGGAATCTTGTCTTCACGAGAATCACCCTTCCTATGATGAGAAGAATACGACGTAGGACTTGCCTGACTATACATCGACATGCTTGTCTCGCTTGGATGGGCCGAGTCTGGGGATGCTACCGAGTTGGTATCCGCATCGACGCCGTTGGTAGTAGGGGCGGGAGAAGGGATAGACACGGAGGTAGTCGTAGAGATTGGAGAAGGGAATTTATGCGAGATCCAGGAAGGCTGAGACCGGGACCGTTTTGCTTTCTCCTTCTCTTCTTCCTTCTCTTCTTCCATCTTGCGTTCTCTTTCTTCTTCCTCGCACCTCTCACTCTCCCTAATCAACTCCGGAGCCGCATATGGATGCGGTGGATAATTCCTCCCCGTATTCGATCCCGTAGACGTAGTATTTGCTATATCCTTGTTCAGATCAGGACCAGAAGGAGAAGGAGCCACAGTCCTCGCTCTCCCCAATCCTCCACCTCCCTGCAACTGCCTTAGATTCAAACTCCCAGCCCTCGTCCTATTTGTATTAACTGACGTTGCCGCTCTTGTCAATAACATCTGCTGGTCCAAACTGGGCATAAAATCGTCTGTCGGTACTACATTTATGCTTGGGTTGGGGCTCTGTTGGCCAGCACTACTACTGGTACCACTGGGACTTGGGATCGAACTCGAGTTTGTGGGACTTAGATTAACGTCTAGTGGCATATGCATACTCCCCCTGTCTCTCTCGTACCCATGTCCATGTCCAGAGCTACTCCCAGGAGGCGAATAAGGAAGAGGCGTTTGTGGGAATTCGATGGGAGGTGTACGTTTAGGCGTGAAGGATCTTGGAATAGGACCGGGACTTGGCGTCGAGCCTGAGTGTGACCCTGATCTAGAGGCAGTAGGTGAATTGCCATTGATACTACCCTTCACAGGTGGAGGTCTAGCGCCCATCGGTGTCGGCGGGGCTCTGTCTCTATCTCTCTCCCTATCCCTAGGCGACACACTCAACAAAACAGGATCCATTGAATGCCTCGGTCCTTTCCCCTGCCCTGAAGGTATCGCAGCAGACCACATCGGACTAAACAGATTCGGAGTTTCTGGGAATGTTTGTTGGTTCGATGTTCCTAATCCTGGGCTACCGTAGGGATTAGGAGGGTACGTTGCGTATTCGCCTTCTCCAGATGCTGAGGCTGATGCACCGCCAGAACCCTGAGAGTAGTTGGATGCAGAAGCAGAGGCTGCGGCGCTCGAACCTGTTTGAGGTGTCGACCCAGCACCAAAGACCGAACCGTGCCCAGAGCCAGGTGCACGGCTCGAAACAGAACGTACATGTGGAGTCAATGCGAACTCTGGTGAAGCCGCCGATGCAGCATCTTCAATGAGGATATCGTATTGTTTAGGATTTCTAGGATCCCGGATGACACGGATAGGTGCAGGGGCAGAGCCGGAGCGTTGACGAGAACCGAAGCTTCGTTGTGGTATGGGAAGAGGGTGGAGAGAGGAAGAGGAAGAGGTGGTCGCGGTAGAGGAGGGCTGTTTGGGGTTGATATATCAAAAAAAGGTTCTTTAGTTACCTGAAATCAAAAGGAAAAATGATGTATACCCACCTGAACTTCTCGTCCTTGTCCTTTTTCTTGCTCTCCATCCTCCCCAATAGACCCCAACCTATCCCTACTAAACTGACCACTGGACGCAGGAGGTGTGTCTCCTGAAACCGACGCAGTAAACGCAGGCGACGTCATCCCCGATATCGAGGGCGAAGTAGTCATAGAAGGAGCAACTGAGGTGACGACGGTGCCTTCCTCCGAAATCGGTGAAAACACAGGCTTGAACTGGCTCGACAGAGGGAGAGCAGCACTAGGGGGTCCTACAGCGCCTACTGTATTCGGTGCGAGGTCATTCACTTCTGTAGATCCTGAAGCAAACGTAGAGGAGTAGGAAGAATACGGATCAAACTCGCCCTCGACCTCTGAAAGACCAGGTCCTCGGTCCGGGTCAGGAGATCGGTTCTGATAATAGTCCAAGTCGAATCCCGTAGAGGAAGAATGTCCTGTAGAGGGGCCGGTAGAGTAGGTTGAGTGTCTGTTTGGCGTTGATGGTCCTGAAATGGGAGGAGGCGGTGGTGGAGGAATAGGTAAGGTGTTAGACGTAGACGCATGAGGGGGTAAATTAGGTAGAGGTGGCGGCGGTGGAACATTTAATGAAGCATGAGGATGCTGGCGTATAGAGTTGTGAGACTCGGGGGGAAGTGGAGGCGTCGGTGGTGGTTGATGAAGGTCGTGATTATGATTACGGTATGACTGGGATCCTGAACCAGAGGCAACAGGGAGAGGAGGTAAAGGAGGAGGCGGAGAAGTAGATTCAGATATAGACCCGAGCCCTGCTCCCATCACGGCAGCACTCTTTGACCTGCCAAGCTCATTACCATGCTTGAGATCCTCCCCACTCTTCTTCTTCCCTAACCCAGAAGTCAAACCCGAACTAGAAATAGAACCAGGAACCGACGTCCTCCTCGGATTCTTGGGTGGCGAATATACCACATCTGCGTTCGCTGGCATCGGAGGCTCTTGTTGATCCTCAGTGTAAAACATGGTCGGGGAGAACGAGTCTCTATCACTAGAATGAAAAATCCCATAGCTTAGATGCCCATTTGTACTCGCACTCGCAGGAGAGTTGTAATTTCCATAACCATAACTCGAGTTTCTATTCCAGTTGCCGCTCTCTCCACGTTCGCCTCTTGGAAGAGTGGCCGAATCGCTTCGGGTGAGTCCAGTACCTCCAGAACGATAACGAGCACGGTAGCCTTCGTCTGTGGAGAGAACAAAAGTATTTCCGATCAAGGCCCTAGCTAGAGTCGTTCCAGAAACGGCAGATGTTGATGCAGAGGATGGGTATGAGGATGGGTAAGGGTAGGGTTCATACGGGTCTGAAGACGAAGACGCTACAGGTTGGATAGAAGAAGGTTGAGGTAGGGGAGGCGGGTTGTTACTGCTGGCAGACTGGACAGAAGAACGTATGACCTGTACTTTGGGCATATTTCTGGGGATTTTGATAGGTGACGGGGCAGTTCTTTTGGGAGGAGTGTTTTGCTTGAGGAACGTCGAAGCCTGTACATTGTAAGAAACTGTTGAGAAATGATAATGAAAGGACATACATCCATGCCTTGAAGCTTTGCTACGACCACCTCTGTAGGATCCTCGTCGTTGAGCCCTTCATCCTGCTCTTCTTCTTCGTCATATATACTAGCCTCATCAACAGTCTGAACATCAACAACAACCCCCGTCGTATCTCTACTGAAACGAAAGCTCCCTTCGCGGAGACCGTTGCTTGGTCCGGGAGTGCCAGCAGTGTCGGCGGTAGTTGTACTGGTACTGGCTTCAGGTAGGCCATATATACCTCTGTCGAGGAGATGAGACGGAATCCAGTCACCCAAAGGGTCCGGGGAGAGGTCTATCGACAGTTTCATGCGAGGGGGGGAACTGCGACTTTCGACCTCCACTTCCACTTGTTCCTCTTCCTCTTGCTCCTCCTCTGGTTCAGAAGTTGGTAGGCTTGGGCTTGGACTCGGACTGCGCCTGGCTGTTGCCACAGAGTCCATTGAAGCCTTTGGTGAATACACATCGTCAATCCCAGTGGTAGTAGTGTCCCCAATGTAGACCACGTCCGGAGACGCGTACGACTCCTGCTGACTCGTCGTCGCCGTCACTGTTTGTTTCTGGCTCGTTTTTGGTCTGCGTCCTGGACGAACCCGTCCAATTAATGACGCAAACGCCATTCTGCCAGCCACTACACCTGGAAAAGAGGGAGAAAGAACGAAATCAATTGTTTACATCTGTCCACTCCCCCATCATTCCGTGGCTACAGCCTCGTTCCGCCTCGCATTTTGCTTATTTCTTTTTTGCTCTTGCTGTTCTCTCTGCACCGCTCATATCCCTCCCATCTCGGAGCACAATGAGCTCAAACGATGTGCAGGGAGAACAAAACGAGGAACAAGGCGTTTCTCGGTCACCAACCGGTAACTAAACCAACTTCCGAATCCGACACATTCGCGTCATATCTCTGCATGCAAGCTTTCCTCTTAGGCTTTATCCACAGACAAATAGCTCAATAAGATGCACCATTTGGCGACTCTGATACCTCTAGGACCTTGACATACCACTGCACACAAAGCTCGGACGTTGACAACCATCAGCATATCCATCAAATTCTCCGTTCGTTCTTTTTTAATTTCACGATTAACCTCTTTCCCATTCTCTCACTCTGCGTGGGCATCAATATCCGTGGAATCTGTTAGCCCCTCATCTTAAAAATACTCATAACATAAGAAACACCGACACTTTTAGCGCTTTCCCCTCCCATCCACTGTATAGACGACGACACGCATGTCGGTACGTCAAGAAACCATATGCATATGTTATTCGAATCTAGAACGTGCGCATGCATCCCGGACAACAACCATCTATCGTTGAAATTCCTGTCTTGTCTTGTCCTTTGACGCTTAAGCTACCAACAGTCGTCTACAATTCTACAAATGTACAAGACGTACGACACCGGCTTTGCTTTGACGCCACTTTAATATACAACTGCGACGCCACAAAGGTCATAGGTCATATAGTTTTGTAAACCAACTACAGCTAGGTAATTGTATGCTGCGTTGGACTAGGTCTAGGCGGGCCGACTCGTGCTTTCTACAAATTCACGCACGGAACCTATGATGGTGATCAATTATGCATACTAAGACTTATAGAAGCCCTCACCAAAATCTACCATAACCATGGACTTGGCTCGTTCACTCGTTTGTCTAACTTTATTCCAGGTTCCCGCGCCCCAATAAGAACCTACATCCCGGAACAAACGGCTTTGCTTTGAGAAGAGTAAAAACCAAGTGACGATCTACATCTACATCATTCGAATTTATATTCAATGATCAAAATCGAACTTGAAAAGTTCACCGATATACCACGGAGATTTCAAGTGGGGCAGGTAGAGAATAGGTATTATGAAGAATCTTTCTATAATTTTATCTTAACTTATTCTAACCCAAGTCCTGATTCCCATCTCTAGTTTTACTCGGGATAATAGCACTAACGTTGCCGACCCCCTTCCTTCCTTATCCGCATCTAAAAATTTCTTATTTTACCGACCTGAGTCGGTATCTCATTCTCCAGGGGCGCAATAATAATACTTAGCCGCCATCTTACGCGGTTTGACTTGACCCGGTAACCCTCGCAGTGGTAATCGCAGGTAATGGCGGCCCGGCGGCAAACATAAATCCCGACGGTCGTCCACGTAAACAGGTAAGTATCGGTTGATTGCTTGTGGCACGAACACATCACCGTCATGATCATCAACTTCATAAATATAGTATATTTATTCCGTCTTAAGAACAAGGAGAAGTACTAGGAAAGGGTCCAGTATTCAATTGTTCCTACCAGGTCCGAGTCCAATGAATTGTGTATGTGATACGACACTCTTGTTCTTTTCTTGTCCGTTCCCCTTCTTGTCTGCTGTTCAATTTTTGCACAAGGCAGGGCGTCGGGGCGTCGGGAATCGGGAATCGGTAGTCGGCAGTGGCTCTTCGTACCTCATCTTTCCAAGTTCTTCCATCCCATCTCATGATTCAGATGTTCATGAGTCAGATGCATACTCTGCCATTAATTGACCGACCGACTGACTGGTCTAACTCACACCAACCGAGAAACACCGTTCAACTCAAACATGAATTCAGTGCTCCAAGTCCGACAAGATAAGAAATTCAAGTTGACGCGTACCCGGATCCTTGATTCTCCTTTTGTTTCAGGGTACGTATGGGCTGCTAGAAGTCAAATGAATGTATTACTTGTTCATCATGTGTTTAAAAGGGCGTCAATCACCAAGTACTGCGCCGCTTTCTATACTCTACTTAGTCGAACGGGATGTTGTACTCATTCTGGAACACGGTATCAATACTGATAATCGACGGACGCTCGATAGTCGGTTGATAAGTAAGTATTACAGACCATGGCCATGACTTGGGAGCTCAAATTCCCTCAGTGAATTCCATCTTTGCCACTTACTTGTAAGGGCAGCTCCAAAAATCGCTTATGCCCACCGATAATTAAGGCAAGGTAATAGTAATCCGATAGTTACTAACTGACTGGTCTTCCTATGTACCTGGAGTGAGCTAGGTTGGCTGTTCTGTTGCATGAAAGATATTGTAAACAGTACTTTGTAAAGGAGGTTTCCATGAGAATTTTGAGTTTGAAGGCATCCTTATAACATTTTTACTCATTGGAAGTTCAACGAACTCTGCTAGTACTGTGCAAGTTTCCAATGTGTAATTGCTTCTATTTTGTCTTCATCTGAGGATAGAAGAGATAAATAAATGTTAAACATAAATCGATCCCCGGACTGTTCGATCGAACTCACACTTGAGCCACTTTCGCACTAACGTTAGTATTGTTCTTAGATTTTCTGATCTGATTCTTCTTCGTTTTACATCGCTTTGGAATGTATGAATGGCCCAACGCTCAATGACCGGCCGAAGAGCTTTCTTGCTGACCTACATATACTAACTAAGTAGTTGTAGGCTCCTTCTCCTTACCTCTCCCCTTTCTTTCCCCTTTCTTTCCCTTCAATCTAATCTCGTGCATATGTTGACAGTTCGGTGCTCAAGTTCATCCCTGCAAAACTCACGATAAAATCATCTCCTGCTTGCTACGAGCCGCGTTTAACACCGTTCGTTGTTTTTTGAACCCGGATTCGTGGAGGAAAGCTGGTGTCTCACTTTAAACAGCGGTTAGTCATGGATCAAGTATACCCAGGTACATCTTGACTTTCCAAAAGACGCGCCGAAGGAGCTTTAAGCTCAGCGTATAGTTTCGATGCACAGAACTTGGATTCGGATCGAGAGAATTTTGATGATGGATTTGTTAAGTATCTCTAAACCGCGGATGTGCATGAGTATTTCCATCAGGATCAGTATGGTATACGTACAAATAGCTGCATATCAGCTGTTTCTATCCTGAGCAGATAAAATGGAGGCTCCTGTTGCCAAGAGGACACCAGATACGAGATATTATGCTGATAGTCACTAGGTATTGCAATTCGAGAAAAGGTTGTCACAAAAAAGATATTCCACTATACCTTAGCTTTTGACCTCTCAAAAATTTCTCACATCTCTCTTCATCCAGTCAAGGTTGACAATCAGGAGTTGATCGGCGACGAGCTCATCAGAGGGAGCATATGTACAGTCTGGCGAATGGTTTATTAGGTTCAGTCAGTAATGCCAATTGAGTCAAGTATCCATGGTTTCGACTCAGTCTTGAGCGTTTGAATCCCGAACGAGGAAGTTTTCGAGCTTCTAGAATCTATGGGTCTATTGAGGCTGAATCTGAAACTGAAACTGAGTCCGAGTCTGAAAAGTTAACAATGTTGACGGGAAAAACGCGTAGATGAGATCATTACGAAGCACGTGGCCGCTGTGAACCGACTGTCATTCCACGACCTTGAGGTTCAAGAAATCACTGATGCGAACCAGCAGTGATATAGCTAATGTACGTGTTAGAGACTCTTACGACAAGTGAGACTGCTTAATACTGACGACTAGTCGCGATGTCTCTCACTTCAGTAGGCATGACTATGAACCACACTGCACTCCAAACTGAGCGACATCTCCATTTCTTGCACGAATTAGTTTCGAATAGGGTTATTTCGACGCATCAAACCTTGCGACTGCGCAAATACATATACATATCAAGAATTTACATAGGAGATCTTTGGCGTCGCAAAACCGATCCAGAGCGACCAGAGCGTCTTTCCTCACGAATCCTTCACTCCCATCTTATCCCTAGAACAGAACTCTACCGCGTGCACAGGCGAAAACCGATAATCGAACTCAACAGATTAGTTCGACCCGAGAACCATCAAATACGACGCGCGCGAGCAGTGTACCCATCTAGTTGTTATGCTTCAACATCGTCGTCGAGATCATCCGAATGATACAGAAATCAAAATGTCGGACTCTGTCTGTCTGTACACTACCTAAAAGTACAAGCAATGCCAAAATCAATTTTGACATTCGTCGGATCATCCAGCTATGCAACGCATCTATCGGGCATGGCCGAGGTCCTGACCCTTACCAGCACTGGGCTGCATCGCCGCCTTTGCTTTCTGCCTTTGTCTCCTCGACCTGTTCTTGGGCTACTATCTGCGCCATTAGCTCCTGTTTTGGAGATGTCAGTTGACTGGACATGTACTAACTTGCCCTTGCCGCTTCGCCTTGCTGTTGCCTTTCTTGGACTGTGGCTCGTTACTGTTTGTCATGTTCACGTTCTTGCCTTGGGCCACGTTAGACTTGACAGGCGCTTCTTTGGGCTGAGGCGCTCTTTCTCCGAGATTATTCGTTTTAGAGCCCTGAACTGCCGGGTTTACAACGAGCTGAGTATGTTTTAGTAATCTTATTCCTGAACGGATACGAGAAATGTATTCACCGAGACTATCATTCTTACCAGTCGGGTTTTTGGATCAGCTCGGACTCTGTTCATGCGTCTCCTCAAGTTGGTGAGCTTCCCGTCTGGTAGTAGTTGTTTCGTTACTCACTCCTATGCGTAAAATTTGACTCACCTAGAACTGATGCCGTCTGACATGTTTCTGTCGCATGTTACCATTAGCCCTCTGTAACGTTTAGGTTTTAACAAAACCATCTTTTTAAAGCCGTACGAGTGACTTATTGTTTCGCTCTTCCATTCGTCTTTATACTTGTCGCGACAGAGTCTTGAGGGGGCGATAAAGGTTTAATCTAGCCAAAGACCCAGTCGTTTTTGTTTCGCTGTGATGGAAGCAGACGACGGAACTTTGATCCTGCTTTGACGCTTGGCGGGTTTGGTCGGACTTTGGATTTGGTCTGAAGACCGTTTCTCGCTGAAGAACCGGTTTGCGTTGTCGCTGTGTCGGAGCCTGTGAAAGACGGAGGTTTAGCCTTGCTTTAGGTTTGGGTCGTGGGTTTGGATTGGGTTTGGATGTTACTCGCTGGAGAACTTGTTTGCGTTGTTCCTTGGCTAGGGTTTACTCCAGCAACGACCGAGCTGCAGGGGACAGGCCGATATCCAATGCTCTAACACTGATTGAAGCAAGTCAGTAAGCGACTAGTCTCGTCGATTGGGCTGACATGTGGAGAAGACCGTCCGGGAGGCACAGGTGGTGAGGGAGGTGCATCGTCAGAGGCGAACCCAGAACCGATAGTATCGTCAGATAAATCACTGGATGGAGCTCGATACTGTCAAGGTGCAGTTTATGCTAGCTCGAAATTATTGGGAGACTCGAGGTATCACAAGTCCTTCTGGTGAAGATATTCGTTTCCATGATGGGTAGTTACCTGATGTCAGGTGGTTTGATAAGGTTTGTAGTCTTCTCTAGTTCGCCTAACAGAAATTTAGATCATATAACTAAATAAGTGGATCTCCATGTAACACTTGCGTTCGGTTGAAGAGGTCTTGGCTGAAAAAATGCTCGACTATCACATGAGCCAACGTGACAAGGATTATGAAGTGTTTATTGGTTCTATCCTACGTTTCGTCTGTAACGAGTGTAAGTATACTTGCTCAAGTCCCATGTTGTACTATGGCTACAGCTGTCGCATTAATACCAATCAAGCGAAATTAGGCCGGGCGCGGAGGTCGCCTGAGAGTCACATCGAGGGAACAGAGTAGCTAGGTCAGTTGGCATAGACGAATCGTGAAAGAAATCTATCGCAAAGTGGGAGAAAAGGAATAACCGGAAGCTGTATTAAAGCATGAAGGAAACAACAACAACACCAGCAAAGACACCCATCCAACTGTGAGCAATGGTCATAGCACCGTTATCCTTGGCGGATGTTGTGGAAGCAGCGGCGGCGTTAGCGCGGGTTATGGATGGGGTGGTGCTCGCATGACTGGAACTAGAAGTAGCGGAAGGTGCGGCGGTAGAACCACCAATGGGGGCAGTGGACTGGCCGTCAATCTGGGCCTGGATGGCAGCGTTAAAGGTACCGGACATTCCAGACATCCTGTAAGATGTGTATCAGAAATGATAATATGTTTTTCAGCGTATCAGACGCACGTGAATTTTGAGGAGAAGGAGAGGGCTGGATAAATGGGGTTCTCGCTGTCCTTGAGGTTGAGGGATTCAATGCGGATGAAGCTATGCAATAAAGTGATCAGTATGCGGTAGAAAGGAAATACCGATGGAATGTTTGCTAAGGGATGCCATCAGGATTGACACGTACTAATTGTCGCCGTTGGGACCAATAGAAGCATCGGGAGTGAATTGAATCGAGGCCGTAGTAGCAACGTTGACATTCGCTGCTATCTCTTGCAAGAGTGTCTGCAGAGCATGTGAATATCAAAAACAGACTGCGGGATAGTAAACAGACCTGCTGGTTGGCGTTTCCAGTATAGATTGAGACCTTGGCTTCACCAAAATCAGCGAGGGAAGGAGAGGTTCCACTTTCTTGCCAGGAGACAGTAGCGGATTGACCACCAGTAAAACCTATGCTTTCCGTTGGGGAAGTGATCTACAGCTAGGTCAACACCAATAAAAGTCTTGTTTTTCAAAAAGCACTTACGAAGACGGTAGCAAAGGCAGAAGAGGAGAGGAGAGAGAGGAGGGCGAGCTTGGAGAACATCTCTGGTGAAAATTTCAGTGGTTGACTGGGGGGATTTCGTGGGAGGTTTGCAGACCGAGTGAAAAAAACGAAAGACTAGGTAGTAGCGAGAGGAAGGGATCTGTTGCAAAAACAGATGTACAATTGCGAAGCGCAGAAAGCTAAGATGGGAGCTGGGAAGGCGAAAAGGTGTTTGATGTGTTGAATCGTTTGCTTTTATATGCAAGCCTCGCGTTTCCGCCAGGAACCATCTGCACTTACGTATTTACCGTGAGCATAGGCAACCGAAATTAACCGAAAATACACCCTCACCGGGCAGGACAAAGCCTCAAGATTTCTGCCAAAGAAAGAAATTTCAGAAGAGTGGTGCAAAAGACAATCAAAATCATGTTAGCGTTGTAGAGGTTATAATAATACCTACCTTCGATCACCGACTGTCGGACAATGCCGGTGACTTGCTATTTTTACCGTTCGCGAACGCAATTTCGACTGGCATTCGAGTTACTGCGGACAATGCGGACAGTCGCGCTGTCAAGGTAAAGTTGAACTCCTAGTCCTCATCTTCCGAGCCTCAAGCTTGAGCAATATCGACCACCAGTGATGCGCACCAAATCAATTCTAATGAAAACGAATTGTGACAGGAATTGAATTATAGAAACAAAGTCTAGAGGACCGTGAGCGTGGGGCTTTCACCACCACCATCAACCTACAACCATGTCCAACAGCAGTCTTCCAGAGAGCGTGTCCGTCGTCAAAGGTGTTACAATGGTCAGTCGCGCACACTTATAAAACCATGACGCTGATGTGTATTGCAGACTTTCCTACGAAATGAGCCATATATTTCAAGGGTGGTCATCTCAGACGCTGCAGACACTGAACAGCTTTTTGTCCCAGCACATTGGCATGAGAAACATGACGAGATCATGCGAGTTGTGAAGGGAAAGTTGGATATCATGCTTGGATCGACGTGGAAGACATATACGCCAGAAGATGGGGAAGTTTTTATTGGGAGAGGGGTGGTGCATTCGCTCCGTAGTCACAAGGGAGTAGAAACCGTCTTTCAGGAGAGGACCTCACCGATGGTAAGTGGCAGATTGAACAAGCAAAATGGAACTAAATATAGTACGATCGCAGGATGAAGAGAAAGAGTTGTTTTTCCGCAACATTTTCGCTGTTCCAGGAAGAATGAATGCAAAAGTTCTCCCAGTGATGCAAGTCTTCTACCATGGAGACACTGTACCAGCCTTCCCTTTACATCTACCTTGGTTGGAGAAATTGGTAAGACATTAAAACGATAGTACTATCGTGATTGCTCACCCTGTGCTCCCCTAGTTTATGACGATTCTTGGATGTTATCTTGCACCTTGGTTCGGGTATCGATTGACACATGACCACTTGAAGAAGGCTTGATGTACTCCTTTCAAGTTGCTCGATGTAAGTCCCTCTTATATATAAAAAATATTGACTCTAGGTTCTTGTAAATACTATTCATAACAGTCGGAATGCACACTATCCATATCAGCATCATAAAAAAGACCTCTACCTAGTTGCACCCAAAGTAAAAAGGTAGATATTTGGAAGTAATGTATGAATCAGTCATTTTGGCCCCGCAAGCGGCCGACATGTGCACGCGCACTATATATGGAAGTCATTTGATTTAATTCGAAGCAGTAATGTACACAGCAGGTATTACTATCACCTTCTATAAACTTTAGTAATCTCAAAAAAAAAAACTTAGTGGCACGCCCCAGATATGCAACTCGATGCCGAGGGCCTAAGCTGGCTCAATTGAATGGCGGCAACACTACCTAGTACCACTACTACCAGTATTTTCATTTGAGCGCCCCGACTTGCAGCCCTCTAGCCCCTTCTGAGCCAAGCTCCGCTCGTACAAATACTTCGCATTTAGAAGGTCTCGTTACAGGGTCTATTTACCACTATCAACCTACCATGTCCAACAGCAATCTTCCAGAGAATGTGCCCGTCGTGAAAGGTGTTACAATGGTCAATCGTGCACACCTATAAAACCATGATGTACTGCAGACTCAGTTTCTACAAAACGAGCCCTATATTTTGAGGGTGGTCATCTTAGGTACTGCAGACGCTGAACAGCTTTTTGTCCCGGCACATTGACATGAAAACCATGATGAGATCATGCGAGTCGTGAAGGGGAAGTTGGAAGTTATGCTTGGATTGGCGTGGAAAACATATACGCCAGAGGACGGGGAAGTTTTCATTAGGAGAGAGGTAGTGCATTCACTCCATAGTTTCAAGGGAGTAAAGGCCGTCTTTGAGGAGAGGGCCTCGCCAATGGTAAGATTAAACAAGCAGGCGGAACTAAATCTACATTACGCCTGTAGGATGGAGAGAAAGAGCTGTTTTTCCGCAACATTCTCGCTGTTCCAAAAGGAATGAATGCAAAAGTTCTCCCAGTGATGCAAGTCTTCTACCACGGAGACGCTGTACCAGTCTTCCCTCTACAATTACCTTGGTTAGAGAATTTGGTGAGACATTCAAATGGTACCATCTTGATTGCTTACTACCTTATGTCCTCCTAGTTTATAACGGTTTTTGGATATTAACTTGCTCCTTGGTTCGGGTACCGATTGGCACACGACCACCTGAAGAAGGCTTGATTATGATTCTCTGGGGTCCGGATAGCTGTTGCATTGATACGCCAGTTCTCCGCCAAACTGTTAATCTCCAAGTCGTTGAGATACCATGTCCATCTTATCAATCATTTTGCTTCTCTAGAATGTACGATGACCCCAGGACAAATCTAAGATTAGTAAGGGGTTTCAAAATCAAAAAAAGTGTCAGTGAAAATGATGTCGTTCGACACGGAACTTTGAAAGGACCTCCCGAGAGACTCGGTGGATTGAGAAGCCAAGGCTGCTTACGAGGAGGCCAATAGTCACTGAAACTAAGTGACCTTCCTACTCACCTTCCAAGATCGTTTGCGAGCTGTTTGAGCGATCAGCCTTGCTGGCGATTTCAGCGGAATTTCCACCATACGCATTAGGCCGATATTGGACACAGACCAAATGAGATTGAAGGCGTCCCAACTTGACGACGAGGCAGGAAATTGCGACTATCCGTAGACATCATTACAAAGCAGAAATTGTCAGAGGCCCAGTTCAAGTTAGCCAATGCGTATCAGCCACTAGCGTTGACATAGCTGACGGCTCCAAGCTGGAAGATGCAGGTAGCTCGCATCGTAGCATTGATTGATTGTTTTGGTCGCTCAGCCCTGATCCCCGCGTTGAGGCTCAGCCACGCCAACACATCTTCGGGGAAGATCTGTGAAGATCCGAGCTTTCGGAAAGACCTGCTTATCTTATATAATCAATCTTTCCATCAACCATGGTTGTTGATGCCGTCGGTTAGCGTCGCATGGTCTTCTGGTATTCGTGCTCAATTCCAAGGCAATCCTCTTTCTAAACGATCAAATACTGGTCGGATACAAAGATCCCAGACAATCAAAACTATCCTGCGGTCATAGTAATCACTGACACTTGCTTTCCAGCCTCGTTTCATTTCAACCTTGGTGTGTGCAGTGCGATGTTTTTAAATAAATCTCAGCTGCAAGAATTTTGTAGACGTTCAACGCGAAAACGCCTATATTTGGGGATACGGAGTTATTCAGTGCACCCGGCCCAATTCAACGAATACTGCGGCTTCATAGACGCCAGCCCAAATTAGCAAGTATATTACTCCAATCATTGTTGAATCACCCGAGTTCCAACAATCTCTCGCATTCAATTCTCCTTGTAACTATGATCAACCCGTTCCGGTGTTGATCTACTCTAACTCAACTACGCATATAAAAAGCGCTTGTGCATCGACCCCAGAGCTCACTGGTTTCAGTTCTCCCCATACCCTAGGCTGTCACCGGGGTACATGACATCGACATCGAACCTTCTTTCTGCCTCGGCCTGGAAACAAAAATTCTCCAAGAAGAAATCTTGTACTAATTGTCGGTGAGTAGTGTGTAACTGTTTTTTTTTTGGGCTCAGGCTGACTCGCAATGACAGAAGTCGAAAGATTGTAGGTCGTCCCTATGTTAAGCTACTCAGTTTTTGGTTTATCGAAAACACGTAGAGATGCGATAGAGCCAAACCGGCGTGCGAGTCATGCGCAAATTCCGAATCTTTTAAAGATTCCTGTGAATATGATGAAGATGGTTCCGCAACGAGACTACAGCAACTCCAGAGGCAAAATAACATTCTAAATGAACGTCTGCAACGTTACGAACATACCTATGGCACATCCATTGATTCAATACCATTTGCCAATGCCCCTACGCCTATTAATGACTCTATGCGTGAGTCCCTTTACTGAAATCTTAGTAAATGAATACGGTTTTTATTGACACTAACTTCAGATGATAATGTCTACGATATTCAAACACCAACTTCCACCACGGTAGGCTTATATATTACTGAAGGTGTATTTTATTGACACCCAGACGGAAATTAGAGCAGCGACGGACTGTTCATGTTCAATCATATACAGTAAGTTGAATCCACTTTCGACTCGAATCAGTATCGACCTATCATTGTTTTTGTCAGGTACAAAAACTTCACTAATTATTCTTCGAACCTGGGCTTCTTTCTTGATCCGAAACATCTTGAGTCCATTTTGTGGCCCGACAATAACTACAGTGACCAAATCAGTACGGAAACCGCCGACTTATCTTTGATATATGCAATCCAGTTATGGATTGTACATCTATCCTCTGCTGCAGATGAGTCATCCGAGAGAGAGTTACTCACCCGGGCGACGCAGAATATGTCCGTAGTGCCACGAGATGACAGTATCAATCCACAAGACCATGCTTTGAAGATTCTGCATCTCATCCAAGCTCATATTCTTCTCGCCCAGTATCTATTTCGGACAGGGAGCGTGCTCGAGGGGAAGTATTATGTACAGGGGGCATTGTCGCTTGTTCTCGGTGCGGGATTTTACCCGGAAGCTGGTCATACAGGTCAGAAATCGGTAGAAATCAGCGAACTACACGATATAGCGGGTCCTCAGGAAAGAATCGGTGCATTCTGGACTAGTTTCACACTCCGAAATCTATGGGCAATAGCGACTGCGAGCTCATCGTTACTACGCGGGGATTCACGTTGCATGAAAGATTCAGCTGGCCTTTTTTTCAATGGGCACGATTCCTCTCTTGCAAAGGCTGTTTACCTTTGGGACCGGACCACTCGTTTTGACGACCAGCACTATGATGGTTTGTATACACCATCTCATTACTTGTGGGCTTCATGTTGAAATTGCTGCTCCCAGATTCATCATCAAGCCACTTTTTTGATCTCGACAACATGATTCACCAGAGAATTCAAGAAAGTAGCTTCTCTGTCTCACCGGAAAATGTACATGTCCAAACACTTCTTCACCTTGCTATGATAGACCTCCATAAACCATTTCCCCACGACCCTGTATCTGATAATAAAATCATGACATCCTTAGGACTCGCTATTCGTCTTGCAATCGACCAAGATACTGTAGAATGGCGTGTCTTTAATCCTATCCTACCTGTAAGTTTCTACCTATATTCCTACAGAACGGATGATATAACTTCTTGATTAGGTACTCTGGCGAAAGATAGCTGAGATCCTGGTCCGCCAGATTAAGCTGCATCATCAAGAGTCATTGACTCGGGTGATCTTGAACGATGCACGAGTCAATGAATACATTGATTCGATTATTGGTATACTTTCCCTACTCAGAACTATGGAAGAGCTTTCGATTCATTCCGGACTGATGGGTGTGTCCCGTTGTGGTACTTTAGATAGCGCGCGCTGACTTTTTGCAATTTAGGACTGGAAGCCAACAGGGTTCGTTCATTGTACGAGCTTGAACTTAAGGGCCTCCTTGATATCACGCCCTGAGTTAATAAGAATTACGAACGAGATTTTACGCCAGAAACGATCACTACGACACGAACTTTGTTACGGGACTCAAATTTAACTTATTCAGGACTTTTTATACAGACTGCACTTACTTTAAAACCATTCTTCATCCCTAGCTAATCAATCTTTCCTTGTCTTCGCATTTTTTGGATACATAGGTTACTTTACAAATAAATATCTATACAGTATGGACAACTACATAGTATGCGTATATTATATATATAGCTTATATATATCTTTACTGTACCAATAGTAAATCTCAGTAATTGTTTCAATAATTCTGCATAAGGTTCGCGATGACGTTGGCGTGTGCCTAGACATCTGGTTTCACTTTCAAAACGATATCAATCAAGAAATAGCTCCGTCTTTACATCCGAAGATTCCCTGATCATCTGGGCGCATCAATGCTACTGGTAGCTTGACTGCGACATTTCTCGGGGGACAAGCTCTCTCCGCTGTCCGGTCACAAAGCAACTACGCACCTCAGTAAATCCTTCAAATTCGTAAGTATGGGAACAACCGCTGACAAGTTCGTGTTGCTACGGCGTTCAGGGCGTAAGTATTCAAATTGAACCAGTAAACGATTTACAGTGCCTCTGATACCAATTGATAAACAAAACTTGTGACTTTTGATGAAACAATTCCTCCATCAACAAATTCCTCGGCTTTTCTCTGTGAGCTCATCAAGCTCGTCGCCAGGGATGACCGGTCTAGTGACTATCATAGGTCTGTACTACCGGATCCTCAAATCATGATATCGTGATTACACCGAACTCGGGTCTTTCAGGAATGTATAGTGTTTCCATTGACGTTGCGACGAAGATGACACGGTTCATCTTCGCTGAGACCGTATATAAGTGCGATCCCCAGGCTAGGAAGAGCATCAAGCCTTTGGTTACAGGTTGTTCGTAACCCAATTCTCTATCCCTACTTCTACTCACGACCCTTGCATGCCCGTTGCTCCTCGCCGCTTTTACGATGCTGAGATAGGCCAAAGTCGAATATCCAAAGTCAAGTCTTGCATAAATTGCAGGTGAGCTGCCTCCGCTTAGTATTAGTTGATGTATATTCAAGTGACTTTTCAGAACTCGTAAAAGGAAATGTGATCAGAAAAGACCATCATGCAGCGCTTGCAGAAATTCCGCGCATTACGCTGACTGTGAGTACGAGGAAGGAACTCCCACGCAGACACAACTCCTACGTACAGAGGTTCTTGAGCTTCGTCAGAGGAATACTGAACTAGCGGCTGAAAATGCCCGATTTCGGGAGCGTATTACTCACCTCGAACAGCAGCTCCAATATTCGCGGTTCCAACTGTCAGTCTCACCTCAGGATAGCTCTTTTGGATTCGGAACTCAAACTGCTCCTGATTTCAATCGTAAGTCTTGATTAATTTCTTGATAGGTGGTTCCTTACAATTCTATCATTATATTAGGCCGTGATAGTATACATAGCCATGCCTCGACTTTGCTAACGCCAACAGTGACAGAATCTGGGTATGATCAAACGGTATATTCTAATAACATTGGTCAATACTCCTATGCGCAAGCATATTCTGAACCACCTGTTTCAACTTATGGCGAATCACAGACTGGTGCCTCTGTTTCATACAGCTTCCCTCCAAGATTGTTCCCAGAGGTTGCACAAACATCATTTGGAACAAATGTGGAAAGACCCTCTGAGAGCACTTATGGCTATTATACTCACGAACAGAGCAGCGGACCAACGTTTTACAATAATGATGGTTATTCGGATCTGACGCAGATATAGGCCACAGCAACCTGAGAGTTTCAAACAACTGATGACACTCATGACACTCATGATACTGATGATATGAACTTGTGATGGTTTGTTTCCTTACTTTACGGACTTCATTAATTTATTTTTTAATCCTGCATTTTAATTCTCGTCTTATAATTTTTTTATGACATTTGTATTCTATCTTTGCATCTTCACTTCTGACTTTTTCTTATGACATTTGTAATTCTATCTTTGCATCTTCACTTCTGGACTCTTATACTTTTTGTAATTCTATCTTTGCATCTTCATTTCTGGATTCCTTTTCTTATGACATTCATATTTTTTGTATCTTCATCTCTGAGCTCTTACTCAACCCTTGCATCTTCATTTCGAACTTATACCCGTTTTTCTTATACCCATTTTCATCACATTTTGTATTCAATCTTTGCATCTTTATTTCTGAATTTACCACATTTTGCATTTTATCATTGTGTCGTCTTCATTTTCTCGCAATCTGACCCGCATTCAACTCACTCGCATATATGTACTTCTATCATTTCCTGCACTTCATCTTTGGCGCATACGTTTCATTTTGATCGGCTTGAGACAGAATCAATTCAAACCTACTAGACTTACTGTACTAAAAGTTGCATGTACTATTAGCATATACAAGCATCCGGTGCTCAGCTTTAGACCTGGGATTTTCACCGTGAAACATCAATTTACACCCATTTTTGTAGACACGCCGAGAGCTGCCGTCATTCGGCGATAGAGCGCCGATGTCGGAGTTCCCTGTAGCCACGTGGAATGATATCAACTACCTTCGCGACGTCCGGTTCTATTTTGAAATTTACCTCTGATCTGTAACGAGTAATTTACGACCGTTCTCCACAAACTCCCACCGCACTTTTCTCTCCTTCTGGAGCCTAATAACACTGGCTTCTCAATTTGTCGTATGTTATTGTCTTCCAAATTAACGCCTGCCTTGCCTCAGACCCGCGCAAACATTATAGAAAACACTGAAAACGATACTTTGAAAAGCTTCCACTTCCAGTCATTCATTTAACGACTCTTGTGCGACAACGAGGCACTGCGTCTTTGTTGTCCCGTCCACTCTTTTACGACTCTGAATCAAACCCCTGCCAAACCACCCATACTCTTCTCTCGAAATCTTGTTGGGTTAAAACTAGTTTAGCCTTCTCTTCATTGATTCGGTCGCCATCCCACCATAAACGCAAATCAAACTAAATACAAAGGATGTATAGTATTATCAACTACAAGGCCCTGGTTCTGGTATTCCTGGCGCTAGATGTCATCTCAGTAGTGCAGGCTGCTCTATATGTGAGTAATCTGGCCTATTCCTTTTGCGTGAGCTACTGACATTGTCTTTTCACTTTCATTTTTTCTGCAACTTGTTTGCCTCAGATTCTCCAACCCGCTTCAGGCTCGGTGTGTCATGCTGGAGAAGAATGTACGATACGGTGGACAGACGATGGTGAAAGCCCGTTGTTGTCTGCTATTGGAGTTGTTACTGTTGGACTGTATACTGGTGAAATGGTGTGTACTTTGTCCTCGTTGTGCTGGCATTTCCGCTAACCAATCGTCGATTGTTTAAAATCCGTCTTTGGCGCGTTTTCCTCGTTCTTCCTACGTTCGGCCTGGTCTTGTTTGGCTTGCCGTGTTCATCTGATCGAATTGTTTGTGGACTTTGTCGTGTAGCAACTCGTGCAGAGCATACCAGCTGCCAATGTGGCTCAGGCGCAGTCGATAACATTTACGGTGAGCCGACATCCCGCGTGTATAGTGTTGCCTTCGGCGACTGACCGATTATTCGGACAGCCTATTCCTGAGGCAGGACCTAATTCAGACGCATAGTGCGTGCCACCTTGATCGACCCGTACTGAGCGGGATGTCTGACCCCCTTTGTACCTAGTTACATCGCTCTCACTTCCACATCGGCAACGGTTGACGGATCTCCTTACGTCGGCTACTCGCCGGCCTTTAAGTGAGTTGTGTCATTCTTTGTGCCTTTTCATTTTCTAATGTTCTGTCGCTCAAACAGACTTGACGGCATGTCAGGTTCCTTTGACTCTCCTCTCGACTCGGCTACCGCATCGATTCCTATTCCTTCTTCTCTTACCGACTCTGCGGCCTCTCAGGCAGGAGGCGTTGTGACAACCAGGACAATTGGCACTTTGTCGACAGAACTTCCGTCGTTGAGCATCAGTTTACCACCAGTTTCTACGTCAGCGACAAAGACTACGTTGTCGTCTACTTCAGGTTTCACAACTTCTAGGCCGACATCTTCTGGATCCAGTGCGCAGTCTGCATCTGCAGGTGTGGCTTCGCCGTCAGATACCAACAGTGCAACCCACGTTCGGACTGGAAATATACCCTTGCCTATCATCAGCTTCCTGTCATTCTGCCTCTTCTTCCTTACAGTGATCTAGTTCTTGTCTATTCTACCTATTGGCATGTTTTTTGCGCTACCTGTAACTTTTATTCTCCTGCGCCTTTCTTCATTTTGGACGCTCTCATCGTTGCACTGTTACCCGTTTGCATCGTTTATCCTTATTCTGCACAACTTTATCTTTATTCTGGATTGCGATACCTCAAGCAGAATTGTATAATTTAGTTTCTAGAGTCGGATCGACATCCGAAATATGTCGTCTTGAACATAACACGTTCCTTGTTGTGCGAGTTCCGTCTGTATTTTCGTCGTGAGACAAGACTAGTCAAAGTAAGTCGTTGGGACCCAAGTAAAGGCTAGCTGATCTATGCATTCGAACGTGTGAGGGGACAGCCAATCGGAGCGCGTCTAGATGGGGTCGTGTGCCTCCTATTCTGGTATCAAGCAAACGTTCATTCCGAGCACACGAGCAGCTCAAATATGCAGCCTCTTCAAAGTGACGACTACCCTTGCTTCCGCTCTTCTCAGAGTCCCACTCTTGCATTGATCTGCTCAAATATGCCTGCAACGCCCTCGTCTTCTACTAAAGACTTGTACGCTGCCAGCTGTAATCCTTCTAGACGGGCAAAGGTTCCACGTCGCTCAACCTCAATGGCTACGACCGAAACAGTGACGTCCTCGAGCGACTCTCATCACTTGCCTATACTTCCTAAACCTGTCCAGAGTCCGCCAGCTTTTGATACCGCTACAGATGCCTCTGCGGCCTCGACGTCTGCTGGCAACAGCAAACGGGGAAGAAAGCCCGGTGCTATGTCAAGGAGCGCCCGAGAGACTCAGCGAAAGCTAAACCACTCGATTATCGAAAAGGCTAGACGGACCAAGATCAACGAAGCACTGTCCACACTCAGACAGCTCATTCCGTCCGACTTTGGTTCTGGTTCCTCAACGGGAAGGAACAAGTCGAAGGCGGCAGATGATGATGAAGACGATGATGGTGAACTCGACGAAGAATACCAGGAAGGGAAGGGAAAGGAGAAATCCAAGGGAAAGAAGGAAGAGAAAGAGTTCAAGCTAGAGATTCTCGTCAGAACTGTTGCATATATGCAGTTCTTGATCCAGAGAGTCACTGACATGGAGCACGAACTTGCAGACGGAGTACCTCCTGCAAAATGCAGGTCTTGCCAAGAAAGCTCTGGTTTATCGACCAACAGAAAACGTCCTCGGGGCTCGGACATTGAGGTCGATGTCGTTGAAGACAATGACTTGACTTCTTCATCCGAGCATAGGTCCAGGAGGCGCAAGGTCGACCCTCCTGTTAACCCCTCAGACAGTCCCAATACTCTCCCCTCCATCGCATCCTGGCTTCCCAGCATAGCCATTGATCCCAGTCTTCTTCCTCCAAACGCAGCTGGGAGTTCTCGTTCTCCCCAAGCAAATCCAGCTTCCAAACCATCTTCGCCATCTCTTCTTTCTTCTCCCCGATTCCATGCTTATCTTCCTTCACCTCCTGCCTCGACAACGTTTGTCCCGTCGACGAGCTATCAAGTGCCTCCAGCTCTCTCTCTACCAGATGCATCGACTTTGAATTCTATTCCAGCCGACGCCAACGTTGGCAAAAGAGTCGTCATCGACGCTGCTCAAAATACCAAGACGCGCACTAGCCGTAGTCTTTCGGTGACTAGCTCAAGCACTACAGTCCGTACACCAGAGGAAGAATCCGCTGCGTCGCTTTTACTTCAGATTCGACACTCTGGTACTGGGAGTACAGCGTCCTCGCCTGCTTTTGGACCGGTATCTGGGACTGTTGCTACCAGTACATCTCCGGTACTTGGGTTCGGGACCATGAGGTCGCCTGTTTTTGGGCCTGGTGCGGGAAGCGGGTATTTTTCTGGGTCTGGAGATGCGTTTGAGCTGGGTGGAGGTAGGAGAGAGGAAAGAGATCGGAGATTTATTAGTGCCAAGCCGGGTAATAATCCTGCTGGTGCAGATGAGGGTAGACGTCTTGTAGCGTTGACGCCGAGCTCAATGTTGGGTTTGAAGGCGCAAAGAGATTTTTAGACTGGGATGATATACTTACAGTGATATAGAGCCTGGGAGCTAGACTATAGTGTTTGAACCAGACGAGGATCTATGCATTGTATACCTTGGTTGATTATCATATTCATATGTACTCTTCTTTATGTACCACCTGTATTCCGTGTGCGATTTTTGGGGTTTTTTTCTGTACTGGTATTTCTTGGTAGATGTCGTACTAACTAACTTATTTCCTTAAAAAATTGGATATTATTATTATAGTATGGCTGTACAACACATAGCAATAAGATATTATCGACGAAAATATATCAAGCCAAGCTTCGTTCCTGTTCCTTAAACCAGGAAACTTCAAGAGAGATAAGCATTGCCCAATGCGTTCACATTGCCTCCGTTGTCAAGAAGGTCTGCAAAGAAAGATTAGTCCTGTGGGGAAGGAAGAGTTGGGAAAACGTACTGGAAACCAAGTTGCTTCCGGGAGGAGCGCGCCTCTGTAGGTCAAGTCAGAAAATCGCATAAGAAACTAGAGTAGATAAGCACTCACGGAGAAAGCGAACCAAGAGTATCGCTCGACAAAGTCTTGGCCGTCTAGCCAGTTGACAGTTTGGTCGAGGAAGGCTTGGACGGCTTGAAGGAAAGCTGCATGAGGATTCTTTTCAGACATAAGAAAGTAGAGTTGAAACTCACCAGCAGTATCCGTGCTCGTTGAAGCAAACTCGGTGATCCAAATAGGTTTGTTAGGGAAATCGGTGTGGACTTGCTGAATGTACGAAATAAAGTTGTCGGCGCCATCACCGTACCTGCGGGCAAAAGTCTTTGTGAGTATTAAATGATCGGATATCGAAGAAAAAAAACTCACCAGTGAACAGCAATAAAATCAATAGTGCATCCACTGCAAGCAGCAATGAAATCTTTCAACCATTGTGTTCCCGCCGGAGCAGGGCTAGAGGAAACTGCAGGAGAGCCAAGTCTGACGCCAGCCGCTGCAAGAGGCTGTATGCCTTGTTTCCAGAGGTCGGCGGCTTCGCCTGCAGGGATGTTGGATTGCGCTGCAACATCGGGTTCATTGAAGCCCTGAGTGATAGAACAACGTAAGAGGATGGAGAAAGGTCAAATAAGTAGATGAACCCACCAAAGCGACTTTAGCCCCCATACCCTTGACAGCAGCCTCGAAGCCATCGATGCCATTTCTATCATGCTGCATAGGAACATGTTCGATTCCAGCAGGGAAGTTGGGAGGGGCGTTGAGTTGCCAGTCGTATTCCCAAGAGATTTGAGTGCCGCTTGCTTTACTGGCGTCTCCGGCTTCAGTTAGATCGAGAGCGAAAGCTATACCTCGCTTGGCGTTGGCAGCTTCTGTGAGGGATGGGAGTGTGCATAGTGCAGAGAGGAGCAAGAGGGTGTTTGAGAGTGTGCGGAATGAGAGAGTCATCTTTGCGATAATAGTTGTTAATGTATAGATAAACGGGTGGATGGGGTTGCTTATAAGTTAGAAAGGAGAGGAACGAAGGAAAGAAAGCGATGAAGCTTGGGGCTGAACGGCTCTCGAGGCTGGGTCTTATATATCCCTGAGGATCATATCGTCGTCCGAGTGTACGACCCGCTGTGTACGGTTGCGAAGTGATTATTGAGCATAGAAATAAATTATGATTCTTGTCTTGAAAGGTAAGACACTAAAAAAGTGTGTTTGAGACCCATCCAGAAGTGGAGCATCAAGTTTTCTTCGGGTCAGAGTAATGGTTACATATATCCGTTGATAAAGTGCATCCGTAGGGCGTGGAATCTCTATGGGTCCGCAATGCCGGAGGATCTACATTGAAATGAGTACTGCACATGAATTGGAATGATAGACATCGATTTTGAGCGCAATTTTGGACGTTTGTGGATACATACATAGGAATCGGTATGTACTGCTGCGAGGGAAAGTCTTGGAGAAAAACGGGTTGACAAGGGATAAACATCAGTACATATTACAATGACATTGAGATATCTACTAAAATAACTAAACGAGGGAATGGATACCTTGTTTCAATCGTGCGGGATGACGGAAAGAAATAAAGATTGAGGGAGATTGGGTTGACATTGGTAAATCCAATGAAGATGATGCAACGGGACTTGATGAAGGCGCGCCTTGCACCGACATCATATGCAGATCATCGCAGGCCTTGTAGGCGGGGTCAAATAGAAAGTATAGCGGGGCCAGTACGGCTGGAGACTGTCACGTCGAACGTCGTTGAGGACGAGCTGGGGATATTTTTGCCGACGGCAAACCGGCAAAATCGCAATCTTTCTTCAATACCACCATCACCTCTTCAAAAATCCTCTCGCAGAGTGGGTTTTGGTTCTATATATGCGCTTCATTTCCTATTTCAAGGTCCTATTTTGATATTCCAGATCCAACCCTTCAGGTCTCTGCACTCGACCTGACGGTGTACCATGAAGGTATGAAGCCACTGTATCTAAATAATCTAACAGCCGTGCTGCTTTCATCGAACAGATGGAAATCCTCTAATTGACCACGGGTTCTTATCCTCCGAAAAGTTCGTCGTGTTTCGTGTCTTGGAATTTGAATGCTACTGAATATTGATGTTTGTCAATCTCTTAGCAGAGCAGGAAAAAGGCGCCTTGGAGCATCAGAGAATATCACAGCTGATAAAACAAGTGGTTAGCTTAGAGTATTCTCAGTATCGTACAACTTTAGTCTGATACATTCTCGACGTGTAGGAGCGGCTCCGGCGTTTGTAGAGAAGTCAGCATTCACCCGGTCAGTGTTCTTTTGTACTTTCTGTTCGTTCAGTGATTACATCGGCACACGTTCGGAGGACTCGGGATGCCTATCTTATGTATATTTGTACCACCAAGGCTCCCGAGCTCCGAGCTATTCTATCAGAGTTTCGATCATGTTGGAAACAAGGTGGCATGTCGGAATATGTAAAATTGCGGACCTGTCAACAAATGAGCAAAGCATACTGAGACCGACTTCCCGACCCTTATCACCTCTAAAATGGGGATAGTGGTAGTTGGACATCAAGCTATCAACGTGGTGAAAGCACATGCGCGTTCCAAAATGTAGCAACAACGAGGATCCAATGAATTTTTTATTTCGGCCAGAAGCGATATTTTGACATGGAAGACACTAGCTGGTCAGAAGCTGGGACCTACAAATTACATAAGTAAGGAGATTGTCACGAATTTTTTCAAGATTGACTTTTTGGCTCAAGCGTTGGCGACCCTTGAGAGTACCTGAACTGCAGTATTAGCGACGTTGAATATTTCGGAAATATTTTCTTCATATTTTGCAACGCTCACAAATGTAGATTTAGGACGACAAGGTCTAATTTGGGACATCAGTGACTTGCCTCGTAAAGAATGACGACGGATCTGCGCCCCGAAATTTGCGGGTGATTGGCTGGAAAATTAAAAGAAGGCACGAAGCACGTATAAATTCGCGCCTCGGGGCTCGGATTTTTCATCTTCTCCTCCTACCTCCATCTCGACCCATCTCTCTTCCTCCTCTTGTCATCGTCTCCCTCTGCTCTTTCTCTTCATCGCCGACAACGACAAGGACGCTTATGACAATGTCGGACACCGTACTCAATGCTTTTGAGGACCTCCGCCCACGACAGTCGGGTGGTGGTACCGCGTCATCGATATGGGCTCCGCAGCCTCAGCCGTCGGAGACGACGTGGCCCAGGACGTTGGACTCGTTCTCCAGAGTGACGGAGCGCGACCCGCCTGCTCCAGCTGCTCGTCCCGAACTCCAGCGTCACTTGAGCATGTCTAGTTTAGTCGCTCGAGAGGACGTCTTTGGACCTGTATCAGCCGTGAATGATACAAGAGTTCCTTCGAAGGAGGTTGGTGCGATTGGAGATGGGAGGAAGAGAGTCACTCCCGATTCTTTCGACAGCACTGTAGGTTTTTCGTTGTTTCAACTGCATATATGCGCGTTTTTCTAATCGTTTTCGTGTCGTAGCACGTCGAGCAGCTGTTTCGGACTCTTGATCTGAACTCTCCTGATCCTTATCATCTCAAACAAAAGCCTTCCCTCAATCTCAACTTTGAATCTTCCAATGGGTCTCCCGATTTTTCACCCGCTTCCATTTCGTCTGCTCTTCTTACTCCGACAGACTTGTCGCCGTCGCGATCTGCGTCTGATCTCAACATCAAGTCGCAGTTGCAGTCGCCTTATGCTGACCTCATCGCTGCCCGTGGCTTTATGACGCACCCGTCTTTGCTCTTTGAGCCAGACTCGCCTACCCGCTTGAGTCATTCTCCTACCTTTGCGTCATCTCAGCAAGTCGGCGCTGCTCTCAACGCGTCTACTGGCAGCTTTGAGCAACTACCCAGTGGCTATGGCGCGTTCAAGGCGTTTTCCGAACAGCCTTCGCCTACTTCCAATGCTCCAATGCTTCCCGGTTCTTATCCAGTCTATCCCTCACCTATGCAGCCATACTCTATTTTCAACACGTCTCCCGCTGCCGCAGCCACTGGTCCACGTCGTTCGGATGGTACCGCTGCTGCTGCTTTTGGCCGTGCTGCCAGTGTGGCGGCCCTTGGCCTCGGGGGCGGTGAGTGGCACATCCCGCCCCAGGTTTTGTCGCAGAGCCTCTTGCAGCAGCAGCAACAGAACCTCGGCATGCAGCTTCAACAACAGCTACAGCAGCAGATGAACATGGCCCCATCCGACTGGCTTCGTCCTGAAGATCTTTCCAAGTCTACCTCCATGGCTCAGAATGCCGCCAACGCAACCAGTGCCACTGATACCAACACTGGCATTGGTCTCGGCCTTGGATTGGGATTGGGTTCCGGCCTCGAAGATTCTATCCACGCACCGTCCTCTCTGCGTTCGTCCAACGGAGCTACTGCCTCTACCGCTGGCTTCTCGGCCCAGTCTCAGCTCGAACTTTATTCCCAGCAGCAACAGAATTCTCAACTTTCTCAATCGCAGTCACAGCAAGAGCAATGCCAACCACAGCACCAACGCAGTTCGTCTAGCTCAGCTACTACCCAAAGCTCCAGCTCGTCGGCCGGTCAGCCCTCTCCGAGTGGCCATGAGGTAAGCGATCGTCGCTTGCATCGGCAGAAAACTAACGCTTCTTTTATTCGCTTCTTTCTTCTATTTTCGCTTCAAGCCTATCAACTTCTTATCATTGCTTCATCCTTCTTCATCTCCTCCCTATCACTCGTTTGTCACTCGTATCATCAAGTCCTCCGACCAACAAGCTAGTATTTTCCTTCAACAAAAGTTGAAAGTCGCAGATGTCTCCGAACGTGCCAAGATTGTCGATGCCATCTGTGCTCGTGGATTCGAAATGATGGCCCACAGGTTTGTGTTCACTTTCATCCCGCTCCGATTTGAGTTTATATGGTTCGACGGCTAGGTTTGGCAACTGGGCTGTTCAACGTTGTTTGGAGGCTGCATCCTCGACTGAGGAGAAGAAGAAGATCATTTCTTGCATGCGGTACGTGTCCTTTCGACATTACAGAGATATTCTGACTGTTCACATCACATCAGTGGTCGCATCGTCGAGTTGGCCACCAACTGCTACGGCTGTCATGTTCTTCAAAAGGCGCTCGATTGCGAAGAGGACATCAGATTTTTGATCGTGTCCGAGCTCCTTGTTGGGGACCCTGCTCAAACACTCGTTAACAAGCACGCAAGCCATGTTTGGAGCAAGGTATAGCCTGCGGACAGTTGGTGTTTCAGTGCAGTATCTGAAATCTTACCATTAGATTATGGAGCTCTCTTGGACGCCTCCTGCGCCACCGATCTTTTCCTAGTAGGTGTTATCATCTACACGACTACCATATGACTAACGTGCTCCTTCAGCGTCAACAAGTCTCTCAAAGGCAAATGGGCAGCGCTTGCTTGCCATGAGACTGGCTCGTTGGTCGTCCAACATGCGTTCGAAAACCTCGAGGACAGTGCTAAGGATGGTATCGTCGAGGAGTTGCTCAACCAGGGTCCGACCGTCTTTAGCGAAGTGACGAAGAACCAGTGGGGCTCTTACTGTGTTCAACATAGTACGTAATTTCCTTACTCTTTTACGTCGACTGCTCTGATGACTTTTTCTCTAGTCCTCGAACACGGCTCTGAAAAACATCGCCAAATGACCTTGGACCACCTCGTCACTGGTCTTCTCGAGTTTGCTACCAACGAGCAGGGCTACAAGTCGATTACCAAGGCCCTCAAGGAAGGTGGCAAAGATATGCTCGACAGAGTCATCAAGCGGATGTGCGAACCGGCGAAGGCGTGAGTTGCTTCTGGTCTGACAGGTTCTTGCGTCGTTCTTTGCTAAAACTCGCTTCTTTTGATTAATCAGGAATTCTCGACGTGCCATGATCGTCGACTTGGCCCTGTCGGTTACCGGAAGTCAGTTGATCGCTAGCGTGTTGCCTACTGTACGTGTATTGTTACCTGGTCGGACTTTGAAATTTACCTGAAAATCTTTCTAGGCCGACAAGGATCAGCGTTCACTTTTGTACGATTGTATTCGTGGGCATATCGTTACGTTGAGAGGGTGTAAGACGGGTTCGAAGGTTATCTGGCTATTGTGAGTGGTATTTTGTGCCCTTTTGTGTTTGTTGAAACTGATGGAACTTTCTCTTTTATTTATCGATAGTGATCGAATGGTGAGTATTTTGTTCGAAGAATCAGGGTGTTGATGCTAACATTACGTTTTGTAGCGCGCGTACTACGGATATTGAAGGAGCCCGAGACCGCCATTCAACTTTCTTGCTTTACTTTTGGAAGTCCCAATCACTGCAAATATTATCATGCATCGTCATCATTATCAATCACTGCAAGCACTTTCTTCATTGTCCCCATATTTCAGCATTCAAGTTCGATTCATCGTTTCTTGTCCAATCAGCACTTTTTTTAATTATGGTCGTGCAAACCATCGTCTTCACCCGTAATAGGGATAAATCTTAGGCTTCTGCTCGCTTTCGGTCGAATCTTAAACCAGGAAAATTCAGCTTTTTCATCGAGTCAAAAGGTCATCGACGCGCATAACATCATCGTCACTTTCTCTTGCACATAGCCATATCGCAAAATCATTAAATGATCGCTTCCTCATGCATTCACATCTGCGCATTAACTGCATCGTATATTCCCATCTCTTCGATCCTGACCGACGAGGATCGATAGCACGTTGGATTCTAGTCGTCGCGTCGCAAAACGGTCATTCCGTTTGCTTTCTAATCGTCAATCTTGGACAATCTTTTTCTTTCGAATTCATTCTCCATCTCCTGCAACCATCGCCAAACTTGGTGGTGTCTCCATTGTATCTCCGATCAAAATCCTTATTCCATCTTCTTTTTTTGCTCCTTCATTTCATCATGCCAAACCCGCAATTTACACATTTTGTGCCCATTCTTTCGAAAACTAAAAATATCTCCAAAATATGTGTCCGGCCATTTCTTTCCTCCATTTCCCCGTCGCTCATGATCATCCTTGTTTCACTTCGCTCAGCTTGCCAAGATTGAAAAAGTACCATCATTCCTCATTGCAGCTACATATTCTCGCTTATTGTACACTATCCCTCGTCGTCCTCGTTGGCGTATCACCATGATCTCGTTCATTGCTTTTTGTAATCCCCGGTCGCCAATTCCTCTTCCTTCCCCCCCTTTCACACCCTCCCGCTTTGACCCCTTCTCTTCACACCGCATGCCCGCCTATCCTCCCATTTTGCAAGTACCAGATCCACGCTTCAAGAATTTGTTGTTAAAATTGTTTCGTTGCATCGCATAGAACCCTGTAGAAAGAGTAAGTAGTAAACCATCATCATCGAGTACATAGTAGTAAGTATACTTGTGCATAGTTGTACATATGTTTTTGTACATAATGTACTGCAGTAGTGTTCAAATGTAAATCATAGTCAGTTTGTTCCATAGAATCCTTGTTCGAAACTCTGAGTCTGGGTGGATGCGAATCGATTCGACGAAAAGAGTTTTCATTCGAAAGTTGTCGTGGTTCATTCGTTAAAAAAGTAAATACAAAAAATGAAGTACAAGTTGAACAGTTTGACAGTACCAAAAAAGTCGTATACCAATCACTCCAAACGTCAAAAATACTTTTCCGTCATTAATTCTTCACGTCATGAACACATATCTAGGATCCGTATCATGAATCTCTTCCGACTGATCTATCTCTTTCTCGTATTGGGACATCTCGGCCAGTTTCTGTTGATTAGCCTTGTTCTTGAGCGCAAGTCGGGTACGTGTCAAAAAGGTCGTAACGAAACATAGTCCTAGGCAGGCTGCTGCGATAGCATGTCCCTTCTTGTAGCTATCTTCGGGGTCAAAGTAGATCTGGGGAGATGCACTGTATAAAATGAGAAAACAGTCAGCAGCTGGCGAAGCAGTGAGGGAGAAAAAACACTTGCATCGAGATACAGTTTGAAATAGATACAATAAACGCAGTACCAACGCCTCTTTTCGAGGTTGGAGCAAAGGTATTCGCAGCCCAGGACATGACGAGAGGGAAGAGCGAATAGTTTCCACCTACGACCAAAAAGAGGGCAAAGTATGAAGCGCCGACGCTTTTATCTGAACAAGTAGCGAGGATGATGTATCCGATGAGGGCAGTTCCAGATCCGAGCATGATGTGGTAGCCTCTGTCCTTGGTACGGTCGGAATGCCATGCTTGGAAGAAGACCATGAACCATCCCGCGGCGTAAGGTGCGCACTGCAGGATTGAGTATCGGTATTCCTTCGAAGACTGAATTGGAACAGAAGAAAACTTACAGTCAGACCCTGGGCATTGATAGAAGAGAAACCGAGTCCTTTGATCAGTGTGGGTAAAAAGTAAGAGACCGTGGCCACGCCAACGTTGACTGGTTAATAACAATGAGCGATACCCAACTTTCCGAGTTTGCAGGACACTTACAACTCGCGTAGATGATCATGAACATCCATGAGTTTAGGTCTGTAACGATTGCCTTGAATCCTTGAAAACCAGTCATACCACCATGGGATGTCGGTTTGTGGTCTCTGTTCAACCTTGCCTGGGCAATTGCCTTTTCTCGGGGAGTGAGGAAACTTGCAGAAAAGGGGAACGACGGAAGCCAGAGCAGGATAGCAAGGCCCATGAGAATGGTGGGGATGGCTTCGATGAGAAACAAGAACTGCCATCCTACAAGGTGTTCAGTTTTGATTCGGACAAGGCCGAAGGCGAGAAGGCCCTGAAAATTGCATTCAAATCAGGAACCAGGTACAGCTGACGATAGACGAGACATACACCGATAGCACCAGGAAAGGTTCCAGTCATGCACAAGCTGATTCGCATGGCAAGTTCGTGTCGCTTGTACCAGAAAGACAAGTAGTAGATCATCCCTGCGTAGTATCCAGCTTCTCCGATCCCAAGAAGTACTCGTAGGACCAGAAGAGCACCATAGCCTTTTGCATAGATGAATGAAAGTGAGGAAAGACCCCAGAATGTCAGAGAAAGGAAGAAGCTAGATTATATCCACGTTAATTCCCCTAGTAATCAGTTGAATGCACAATACTTACAATCGATTTGCACCGATATGACGCTGAAGTACATTGGCTGGCATTTCTAGAAGGCCTAGATAGACATGAGATTAAGAAGAACGAATTAAAGAGAAACTGACAGTAGCCGACATAGAAGATACTGAGCGCCAGAGTCCACTTATTGTTTGTCGTAATCCCGAAATTCTCATTGAAGGCCTCAATGACATGTGCGTTACCGATATTGGTACGGTCTATTTGAACGATGAGTCATTCCGCTGTCTTCGCAAATGGGAGGACCACCAACCAAACTGATTAAAAACATAGCTGCAGATGACCAAGGGCAAAACGGTGTTATCGATTTTCCGTTTCACTTTGTACTAGGAGGTAGAATTCGGGTCAGAAAACGCAGAAGTAGCCTAAATTAAGACGACAAACCTCTTCTTCGGGAGTAAATACGACGTTTTCTGCATCTTTAGTGACCGCCTCGGCATGTGCAGCGTCGAGTGGTGCAAAGAAATGTTTCCTCTTCACTTTCGGTCCCGCTTGACTCTGGTAGTATGTCCCGTCCTTGTTGAAGTGCTGCTCAGAGGAGATCACGACCTTTTCCACATCATGCTGTTCTTGTGGTACCTCGGACACTTCGTTCGGATGGGAAGCCATGGACAGAGAAGGGGGCCAGACAGGCTGAAGCTTTAGTCCAGCTGAGCACTATATATATCGTTCGCTGCAAGCTGCGTCAGGTGCCCTGAGCCTTCCTTCGATCATCCCATCTGGCATCAACCAAAAAGATGCTTCTTTTAGCTTCTTTTGCGGTATGTCGGAGTCCCCACCTTCACTCCAGGTTCCCCACAACTCCGGTCCGGTAATTCGATATTGAGATTTGTGAATCGGTGCGGGCCAATATTCCCCTTCGAAGTAGGAAATGGTAGGCTGAAAGAACGAAAGATTGATACTATGAGAGTAGTCAAAGCTTGACTCTGCTTAATGAATTTTTGGGTGCTGGAAGTGAGATCTAGTGAGAGATGATCAATTACGGACGGAAGCTTCTGGTAATTTTGTGTCATTTCAAAATAAAAGCGGACCAACTTGGAGGCAGAAAATTGCAATGGAAGCCATTCGGACCGGTTTGAACCGTCGCTTGAGTTTTACGTAAGAAGACAGTCTGACTGCAGCCAAGAAAATCCCCAGCGATTTAGAAACAGGTCAGTAGACGTTGAGAGCTTCGCCCTGGGATGAGCTTGTGCATACTAAGAGGCCGTAGCGTGTGGCTGAAACCTTGAAACGGTCTTTGAGCGGTCATATTCGACGGTATGTTCGGGATCGCTGGAAGCATATACTTCCGGTGTAGATAGATATAACTCCGGAATCGCACAAAGCAGTCCTCAAAATGAGCTGGCTATTCAATGAACGGAGGAAGGAAGCACTGGATATCCGCACGAACGGCCGAGACTGGTTTTGGTGCATGGACGAAGAACCAGTCCCATTTGTTTGAGCGACTTCAAGAACCAATACATAGCTGGTACATGTCCTCAGATTTCTAGCTTTGACAGCCAAGTTCAGCCAAGAACGCCGAGCACTATGGCATGTTATAAAGATAGATTACTGCAACTGAGTGAGTGTAGATTGGTTTAGGTAAATACATAAGTAGCGAAGGAGTGTGTACATGCAAATATGATAAAGAATGCCCGAATAATAGTAATAATAAGTAGTCCCGGATGAAGCATGCAGAAACGAACGAATGACAAATGATAAACAATGAACAGAACACAGACGCAAAAAGTCTATCTTTAAGCAGCTGTAACAATCGACATCCTCGTGAAAGTCGACCGAGGCGTTACAGGAAATGGTGATATCCTTCCCCTTGATCCTGGAGTAACCGGACTTACACTACGATTCTCCTCCCTCCCAATCACAGGCGGCGGCCTCAACGGAGCATCTGATGAAAAGCTAGCAATTGAAGCAGCAGAGGATCCTAATCTATTAGGAACGCGTGCCGAACTTGCAACGGACCTTGACCGAAATCTCGGACCACCAGGTGTCATAGGCCTTGTAGGAGACCTGGACCTTCTTGACCTCACAACCACTTGTTCATCATCGTCTTTCCCCTTTCTCTCACCTTCCCCGGAGATCGACGAAGGCGGAGAAGGTTTGGACTTTGCCAGCTCAAGAGGAAGCTGAGGCAGTGAAGGCACTGGAGGAGCGTTAGGAACTACCTTCGGTACAGGCATTCTAGCTGAGGACAAAGACCTGGACCGCGAATGCTTGGAGGGTGTGGTGGCTGGGATTGTATGTGCATGAATAGGAGGAGCAGGTCGTTTAAGATCGGTGACTATAGGCGCGACTGTCGATAATCTTTTCCTAGTCGACTCCGACACAGGTTTCGAAGAGGAAGAAACTGGCTGTACAGTTACAGTGACATCAACGGGGCCTAATTTCGGAACTGGTTCAGGCTCCTTCGGCGAAGTTTTCTTGAAAAAGATGTCAGGTAGAGGTGGTACCGGGGGCTTGGACCGTGAAGAGGTACTGGCAGATTGCTTGTGGGTTTGTGTCCGGAAAGTAGGAGGGGACGAAGATTTGATATCTGAAACAGATTTGGAAGACGATGACGATGAGGAGGAGGAAGACGACGACGTAGTTTTGATAGATACGGCCTTGTCCAATTCTTTCTCGAACTCTTTATCCGAGTCTTTTGAAAGTCTGGGATCAATAGAAATGACTGGGAAGTTCGGAAGGGGTGGTAATATCTCCCTCTGCTTCCCTTTATCCTTCTGCTCTGATTCCCGCCGACTAATCTCAGTCACCTCTTTCTTTTCCACATTTTCTGGTAATGTCTCTTTTTCCTTACCCTTGCTTTCCTTTCCCGTTCCAGGTTTAAAGAAGATGTCTGGAAGTGGTGGTGCTTTGGGACGCGAGCTCGATGCGTTGGAAGCAACAGCCTTCACTTCAGCCTTGGTCAAAGACGAGGAAGCTGACGATGTAGGAGCATCCGGTACACCCTTCGCCATTCGTTTGGCAAGTAACGAGGCGTCTGGAATAGGTGGGTCAAACTTCTCGATACCACTGGACCGAAGTGCAGGAGTAGAAGACACTCTCTTGAGCGACTTTGCTGGAACGGGAGGAGCAGCATTTGAACCGGTAAAGGACACATTCTTAACTATCTGTGACCGTCCAGGAAAAGTGTGTACAGCAGGAACAGGTTCGTTAACCTGAGCTCGTTTTAGATTCGATGAAGAACCCTTCTTGGTAACACGCCTTGCAAGCGTCGCTGCATCGGGAAACGGCACATTCATGGTAGGAATGGGAGATGGGGAATTTTTATTCCTCGACGGAGACTTGGACACGGATGTCTGGATGTCTGGAACTGTCAAACCGAGATTTGAAGCCTTTGAGTCACCCTGAGTACTCTTCAACCCCGCCGAAGAATTGACGTCAACAGGAATGGGAGGAATAGGAAAGTTCGGCGGAGATGTCGCTGATGGGGTCCGGCTGTGTGTCTTCCCAGTCGATGTGCCTGTAGTGAGCCGTGTCCGATAAGACTCATGCAAATCTAATAATAGTAGGGATGACGACGAACCTGGAATACCCTTTTCCATATCCGGAGGCTGTAATGAAGACGGAGGTGGGGACTTCCTCACTGGCATCATCAAGTCTACGTCTGATTTCGGTGGACTGGTAACCGTTGTTTGAGTTAAAGGTTGAGAGGATAACGACGATGAGATCTTCCTAGTCCTTGATGTTGATGAAGATGCCTGGAGTAATGATGCCTCGAGGTTGGGATTCACATCACTACGGGTACCGGATGATACGGAATCTGACTCCTTCCTAGTCCTGCCCATCAACCCGATCATGTTAGGACGAGGTGAAGAGATGGATGGTTTCCTAGCAGGAGCCGGCGCAGGAGGTACAGAGGGACTAGTCGACGCAGAGACAGAGCCTGATCTGTTTCGGCGCATAGCCAAAGTCGCAACATCAGGAAACGGAACGTTTACCATCGGGATCTGAAGGGACGTCTGTCTCTTGTTGTGGGTAGCAGCACCATTTCGTGGTGAAGAATGGTCACTGGTGCGTCGAAGGTCTGCAGCGGATACTGATGGACTCCTCATTCTCCTGAAACCAGGGAACGGTGATGCAGCTGAGGATGATACTGAACTAGACAAAGCTGAAGAACTGGGTGGTGTAAGTGATAGAGAAGATGACTCGAGTTTTGAGGGTCTATTCTTCGAAGTATCGGCAGCCTGCACTTTGTTAGAGTCGTTTGATCCCAATGTATCAGCAAGAATTGGCATCTTGCTGGAGCTCACAGCCTCCGACTTACCGAGGACAGTCGGCACATTAGATAGAGTAGACGATTCATTATGAACATCTGATGCTGGGACAGGTAGAATGGGGACAGAAGGGGATTCTTTGACTAGCTGTGGAGAGTCCGTAGCGAAAGAAGGGAGTAATGGAACAGGTGGAATTGTAGGGACAGGAGGTTTCGAAGTAGACACGTTCACTACCTTGGAAGGTGGAGGTGCAGCTGATCTTGCTGCAGCTTTGGAAGCTTTCAGCTCGGAACGACTCTGAGAGCGCAAAAGATTTCTCATCTTCATGTCGGAAGGTTCGGCAGTGGGAATTGCTGAAGGATCAGCGGCAGCAGCAGCTATAGTCGTGGAAGATTCAAGTTTAGCGGTAGGGAGAGGTGCAGAGGACGGCGTAGATGAGATAGAATTGGACTTTTTCGGTCGAGGGATGCGAGAGGCACTAGGCTTTGAGGATGATTTTGTAGATACTAGTTGTGATGGAGGCACCTCGGGAGGGGATTTAAGGGAAGTAGATGAGGACGAGCTAGAAGATGCCGACGAGCCGGACGGAAGCGCTGGAGTCACCGGAAGCGGGAGTGGAGAATGTTTTGGAATAGGGGGAAGTACAGGAAGCGCATTCGGAAGAGCAGGTACTGGAGGAGGGGGCGAAGAAGCTCGAGGTAGCCTCGGTAACGGTCTCACAACCTTCTTGGTTTTAGCCTTTGGCAAGCTTTTTGGATCAGGGATTGATATCGTGAGCGGTGCTCGGGGCGCCGGGATCAGTGTTGTCTCCGGCGCCGCTTTGATCCTAGGCTGTCCTAGATCGGCTACCCCAAAATTATCTGGCAACTCCACGATCTTTGGAGATGAGAAGGGAACGTCTCCTGGGATGCGCAAAAAATCCTGAGCATCGACAAATCCAAAAGTAGTCCCTGCAAACGCGGATTTGGGTAAAGATGACCTACGCGAAAGCTTGGCTGACGGGGAAGGTGGTGTGAATGTTGTTACCACAGGACCTGAAGTTTTGGGGACAAGCGGGAGCTTGCCTCTTTGGGGAGACGTAGGGCTGGAACCGTACAGCTCCAAAATGCTCAAAGTGGTTGATGCACTGACAATTGTTGTTACGCTGGCCGGTGTTCCTAGTGCTGGAGAATGCACGGTCACTACAGTCGTAGTCGTTGTCATCATTGTAGTCGTAGTAGAGATAGTCAACGGTCCAATTGAGGGTGGGGTACGAGTGCGTTTGTGTTTGGAACCGACGCGAGTCAAGGCTACTTCGTTATTATCCTTCTCCATCAACTTCTCATAGTTGTCCAAAACTCGTTTGCCCTTCCAAAAATCGCTGTTGGGTGTCCAAGGCGTAAGGAATCCGTCATCACCCAAATCAAAATCCGAACTCTTCGGCGTTTGGAGTGCTCGAAAAATGTTTTGATGTTGCAAGAAAAATGACATTCTGCTGCTTATGGAATCCAGCTTAAGCTTTGGCGACTTTTCCAGCAGTGGTGATAATGAGAGTGAATGACTTCCTTCCGCGACATCATCCCTAACGCTCTCCCATTTCGGCTTTACCAGCGACACGGGTTCTGGTTCCATTTCATCCATGAGTGACGTGGCTGAAGAAATTATGGAGGAAGCAAAGGTAGAGGATGATGTGTCGGAATTTGAAGATACAGAAGGCCTTTTCTGCAAATGAAACTTGTTTTCAAATGGTTTTATAACGAGTTCCGTTTGACCACGGTCAGATCTAAGGTTGACAGCAGATTTGCTGTTGAATTTGGACACCATCAAATCCGAAGAGTAACCATTTTCAACGTCGCCTTCTGAACATGTATCTCGGTAATTGCAATCTGATATCATGAAATCGAATACGCACCTTTCAAAGTCCCAGAATAAATATCATCATCATAGAAAGGTGGGCTCGACCTTAGATCCTCTACTGAATCTCCAGATCCCCAAGAGTCCGGGTCATTGAATATCTTGTCTGCTCGCGCGCTTGCGGGTGTTCGTGAGGACATAATTTGGAGCCTGCTGCTTGTCTTTTGTCCCGAAGCAAAGGCGTCAAGCAGTAGGGAATCCACCTTGACATTAGCCATCGTACCTGCGATGTAATATAAATAGTTGATGGAAGTTACTGTCCAGCAGTCTCAGCGACTAAGAATCGGGCCTAGACGGGATATAAGCTAGGACGGGCGACGCTGGTGACCGAGACGGTGCTGAGGCAGGGCAACTGGCACTGACTCAAAGCTAAACCCCATTAAAGTATTATTCGGAAGGCCGGGTATTCAAAGTGAAACGGCGCATCGCAGCTAAGCATGTCGAGATGGTGGTTCATGATGGAAGAATACGAAGTGGTGTGATCCAAGACCATGATATGCGTTCACCGAATATTGTTGCATTCAACACAGCCCGCGTGGCAATCTTTTTTGTGCAGTTTTCTCTGAGTTTTACGCAAGTCAGATACGTCGAATCTTTGCGACTTGACAGAAATTTTGGCCTGATCAATGAGCAGAAAAAGTGTGACACCGTCACAAAATTGTCCATCTGCATCACTCATCATGTGGCGGACTGGAGCAAAACATTCGAGTTTCGCGCCTCGTCTGTAATGAATCTGGGTGCAACATGCTATCAAATTGACCGGGATTCTTGAAGAGAAAGACCTCGCTAGGGCTAGCAGCCCCTCTATCCCGGTCACGGTATTCATATCAGAAACATGCAAGCTGGTCATCACGGCGAGAAAGGCGCCCAGAAAGACCACTGGCATTTTACTAATACTAGCATCATACAATCTCCACTCACTTCTGATATGTTATAGTACTTCACAGAAAACCGAGCTGAAACTGTCAAATAATGATCCACCACAAAATGCCAAAGTTGTGCAAGGCGGATTACTACCAGCTGTATGTAAGTATTCTGATATTAAACCTTCCTTTCAATTCTTAGTTTGCCGAAACCGTACTTGTGCCATCTCCATCAGAATTCAGTTTTCCTCAGGGTCGACAAGCTTCGATGATACAAAGTGCCCCAAAAATCTCGAACGTACCTTACGACGACTTCAACCACAAGATACCCACCAATGGCAAGAGATGGATCCAGAATAGCCCAGAGTTCATTGATCCTCTTATGCTTTACAGCTTCCCAGAACCACGATTGCCTCTATTGAAACCCCAACAAAGGCGGACGGAAAGAGAATATCACTGATGAATGTTGCTGATGCCACCCAGTTGGATACCCACCTCAAGCACATGTTTTGTTCCTTTTCCCTTCTACCCGCAAATGTCAATGTCATCAACATAAAAGAGACCTTGACAGGTACCATCCGAAGCTTTCTGTGTTTTTCTCTGTTCTTTCCCACAGATCTCGCAGCAGCTAAATATTCGCTGATACATGCCGAAGAAGAACCAAGGGAGACGGGCCACAACAGAACCTGTCAATGTCACCACCCGTTGATGATGATGGCAGGAAATCTAAATGAGAGTATCCTCTTTTATTTAAGTTGGTGAGGTTCCACTTCATCGCGCCATTATCTCATTGCAAGCGCACCAAGCCCAAGTCGCCTTGATCCTGAGCCTGCTGAGGTTGTTCCCGATCCAGTTATACGATCGTCAGTTGACAATGTAGCTCAATAGCTGAACGGGATCCTTACTTAAACTTTGGAGGAGGCTCTTTACCCTGTATGGTGTACTTAGGATCTTCATTTACAGCTAAGTATCTCTCATACAATACTATTGGTCGAGATGAGAGTATTAGACCCAGGACTAGAGGACGTGATCATTTGTATGGGAATCATACAAGTTTCTGCTTCGCGTTGTAGTCATTTTAAACGCCAAGAGCGCCTCATAATCATGTTTTCGGAGAACTGGTAATAACTCAGGGGGAAAGCACTCCTGCGGAGCACTGCAATGTCAGACGTGCCGCCGCCACTACCACGGTTCTTGAATTCTCGAACATATCACAAGTGCCATTACTGTAAGTATCTGAGAGTGAATCACAGCCCAAAATCGGACCCGGGATGCTCAAACTCGAGCAGGTTACACTGTGCTTCATTGCGCGTCAATTGTGTCAGGATTTTCATTAAGTACCACCACCTGGCTCACATAGGTATACGAGATCACAAAGGTAACACTGTAATTTGTACATACATAAATTAATGAACATGAACAACAGTGTAGGGTTAGAAGTACGAAAGTTGTCATAAACGGGAATCGGGAAGAACGTGTTACATCGCTAAGCGAAAGGAAAAGAGGGTTGGATGATACCCACCCCGTGTCCAAGTTTACAACCCTGCATCATGTACCTGCACCGTTATACGTAGTCTGAGACCTTCTGAGACTCTACCAGACCCCTCTCTGATACAGATACGTATCTCGTTCAAGGATCTGCGGCGAGCCGGCAAGTAATGATATGCAGCCGAAAGGTAACATCGAGTCTTGAATGCAATGCTGAACAGCGAACAGCGAAACCGGAAGAAAGCGACCGAAAATTGGCGACTGACTTCGACGTGCCGATGCACGGTCGACCGTATGTCCAGCCTCCCTCGAAGTACTGTACCGAAGTACTGTACCCAATCAGATGCCTCTCGGCGGTCCACCGCGGCCACGCCCCCTACCACGTCCTCTTCCTCTCCCTGGAATCAGGACACTCGGAGTGACTGGTGTATTCGGTGTCGAGTCTCCTCCATTCCCAGCACCGGAAGCCGGCTCACGTTTCAAAATCATCGGTGGATTGATAGGCGCCGGATCATCTATCCTCCCTAAAATCGTCGGGACTGTTGGTCCACTACCAACACTGGGTTTTCGTCTATTGCGTTTAGGTGAAGAGGGTTTCGTGGTGATTTCGGTAGAACCAGAGGGAGCGTCTTTGTCTCCTTCCTGTCCTTTGTCTTTCTCTTCTTTCGCCCTTTCCTCTTTCGCCTTCTCCCTCTCAGCTGCACGTTGTCGGCGAGATTTCTGGTCACCACCGACACCAGCTCCACTAAGTGCAGCTTCAAATTGTCTTGAGCCCAAGCCAAGTCGGCCACGACGGGAAGCAGAAGCAGGGGGTGTCGAGGCGGGGACAGCAATCCCTTCAGCTGGGGAAGTAGCGGCATCACCGGAGACAGTCGAAGTCGAAGTCGCTGTTGAACTGGCAGCGACTGTAGGAGCAGTTTTTGCTGGACGACCAGTCTTACCAGCCTTTGAAGGTGGTCCCGGTCTTGTTGCGATCGTGACTGGGGTGCTAGGTCCATCTTTTGCATTTGAAGCCGCAGCTTTCCTTGCTTTCTTTCCACTTGGTCCAGACGAAGGCACTTCAGACGTGCCAGCTTTAGAGGCGGCAGCACCTTTCTTCTTATGGTCGTTCTTGATAATCTCGGTGGGATGGATATTGTGGTGACGAGATAGGGTAGCCTTTTCCTTCGCAGCGGCTTTCTCTGCTTTGAGAGCTTCAAGCAAAGGTGTAGTCTTGGGTTGGGGAATTGGTTGAGTAGATGCGACTGTAGGAGAATTTAGGATGTCGATTAGAAAAGCAAGGAGATACGCACTTAGGGTTTCAATGGATACTGGTTCAGTAGCAGAAGCTGCGTTGAGAGAATTGATGAAAGATATGTAGTCTTCGTCTACGAGCGTATACGTTAGTTATGTCGTCAATCTCAGGATATCGAGGGATTTGGACCTTTCTCTATAGTTCCATTCCTAGCATCGGGCTTCTTTTTATCTGAGGGGACCTTTTGATAAGGTGCAAATTCCACAATAGCTCGAGCCTCGTTGCCTATGGACACGTTAACCCGAAGGCACAAAGAGCTGATCAACCGCTCACCTGCTTTGTCTCTGAACAAATGACCGTCATACTCCCTACTGAAAAGTGCAAGCGGTTCCTCGGACTTGAAAGCAATATATGCCCTGGAAGGGATGTTCTCCTTGTTCAAACTAGCACCTCTGGTTACTGCACCGGTTCAAAGCAGTTTCATGAGCACCTACCGACTGCGAAACTTTCCCGGGTAGAACATTTTCCATGTCACCGTTTCATCGGTGACCCAGTTCTGAACACTTTGCCAAAAGATCTCTTCAGGGAGGTTGGGAGGCAGCCGGCGCACGATGACCTTGAGCCGCTCAGTGAGTTGTTGCTGTTTTTCCTTCTTTTCCTTCTTCTCCTTCTTCTCTCTCTCCTTTTCTTTCTTGGATTTTGGTTTTGTTGCTGGTGGAGCGGTAGTAGACATAACTGGTTGCTGGGGGATGATGAGGAGCGAGCTGTGATGCCGATTCGGCAGGCAGGATTTCAAGAGGAGACTGAATTGTCGCGTTATAGTAGGAAATTTTTTCTGCAACAGTACTCTCACCATCTTGTCTCTTGTCGTGGTAAGTGTTGTTTCATCTTCTTCCATCCTTCCATACTTTCTTCATGATGAACAACAATCACATTATATCAAGCTCAACAGTCATAGGACTCTGTCCGGTGCTGACTGCAACTTCTGCAATACTGAACTTTTTCGTACTTTTACGCCTTGTCTTTCGCCTCTTTTGCCGGGACAGTGAACTGACTTTTTTATTCTCAGATCGCATCTCTTCGGCTTACATATCTCTAATCCATTGCTACACTTCCATGTACTCGTTACTCAATAAATGCTCTCCTGGCTGTCCACAATCTAATCATCCCGGAGTTATCTATGTACAAGTCTGAGAGGAACAAAATAATAAGTAACAGTATATAAGTTAGGACTACTGTCATCCAGGACTAGTGCTACTATCCGACGTTCTAAACACATCCAACGCATCCACCTCTACCAACTGCAGGTCCTACAAATTTTTTGAACCCTGCAAATCGCCCACCAGTGCTCCTATCCGATCCCCTGTCCACAGTTTCTACTTGCGCAAAGCCAACACTTCCGAAGCTCCCGTATTGCCGCCTCTGGTCACTACTCAAACGGGGCAAACTCTTCTGCCTGCCATTTTCTCTCCGACCTTCCAACTCTCCCAGTACCTCCATCCATGTCGGATCAATACCTTCTGACCACTCAAAGCCTCCATCCTTGTCAAATCCAATATGTGATACATGGACGAAAGAGGATATCTTGGGTAGCGAGATCATTGAGCGTGAAATCCGGGGTCGATGATCTCGCTGACCGGGATGAGGCTCTGTTTTACGTCTCCGAGTCTCAGCAGCAGACTTGACTTTAGGACTTTTGGTTTTGGGAACCGGGACCCGGGGTACTGGGGCAGGCGAACCCTTACCAACAGTGGAAGGAGGCAAAGTCGTTGTCGTCCTCTGAAGACCGAGCGAAGAAGCAGAAGCAGACGAAGCCGGATTCCTTATCAATGGATTCCTCTTCATACCGCTGTTGACATCCAAGCTGGTAGTAGAAGCGCCCGCACTACCGCTTGGTATCGGTATTGGTGCTGATATTTGAAGTATCCTGCTGGATCTAACACCCTCTGTCCGACGAGTCTGACTACGACTTGGAGTAACGGTATTCCCAAGCGCCGGTGTGGAAGCACTAGCACCAGCACCAGCGCTCTTGAAAATTGACGGCACCGGAGGTAAAGACATGCCTTTACTCGTCCCATGCGTGGAACTACCGGTACTTTTGACGCTTTTCGTCTTTTTCACCTTGACCGGGTTCGCAGCGGATTTCGTGCGCGCAGTTTGATTGTCAGACGGAGCACCAACGAAACTCTGCACAATCTTCCCAAAAACTACGCCTTCAGTATCGTCATCGAATACGAAACCCCACATTCGGCTCTGAAAACAGATACATCAGCTGTTTGTCTCGGAATCAAAGCAAAAGGCACTAACGCGTCCAGAAAACGCATGGAAGAACGGCTTATCCATCCTATACTCGAAATCTTCATCTGGAATTGGGAACAGCCAGATCACCTGCCCAGAATCTCTGTCGAGGAGTCTAAACCAGAATTTATGCTTCTGTTTAGGCTCATGCTTCCCTTTGGTAGCAGACGCAGAACCAGCTGCGGCAGAAGGACCATAAATCTTCTCTCTGTCAGTCGGAGTGCGTTTGGGAACGAGACGAGAACTAGGGCCGGGGCTCGTACTCCTCTCTTTCAAAGGCAGTACTGGGGCCAATGTCGGGTTTGGTTCACAACCACTGTCGCTGTCCTTTTGGGCCATGCCTCCGTTGTCACTAGCATCGTCAGATTCGTCTGTAAACCCAAAAGCCGAAGGTCCGGTTCCTTTCCTCCCTATCTCTAGCCCTTTTTTTCTCTTGTCTTCGTCTTGTTCATCCTCTTCGCTTTCATTCCGGAGAGAACTTTCCCCGTCTTCCGATCCGTCTTCAAAATCATCGTCATCCGAGTTTGGCTCGTCATCTGAGTCCGAATCCCTCCCAAAGACAATCTTTCCCCTCTGGTTATAGTACTTCCATTCATTCTCATTCGGCATAGAACCACTGAAACCCGAAAACCCAGCTCCAGAAGCACTTGTGGTGAAACTGGCATGATAAACTTTGGCCTCTGCATGCGCCAGAACAAGCGTCTTGGCCGAGATACCAGAGACGATGTTAATGTTGGCCGGGCTGACGCCCTTTCCATTTAGGTTTTTCGATATCTTCGGACCTAATCTAGGTTTCGTGCTTCTGCCGTTGGCAATGACGTCGACAGCAGGATTTGGAGCTGGATTTAGGTTGGGGTCAATAGGCAATGTGGGTGGAGTGTTGATAGTATCGGGATCGGAGCTGACGTGCGTGTTTAAACTGCTGCCGACACGGGGAGTCTTTGGTCTCGCGATAGGACCAGTATTTGAGTTTGGATTTGGGTTTGGCTGTACTCGACCAGCATTGTAGGAGAAAGAATCGACGGTGCTGGACCTCTCTTTGGATCTGGCCGGAGGCGTAGGAGGAGGGGGTGAATGAGCAATGGAAGTTGTTGGTGGAGGCAGTCGAGCGGTTACTAGAGGAGGTGAAAGAGGTAAGTGGGCTGCAATAGGACGAGGAGAAGCAATGGGAGAAGAAGTAGGTGGAGGCGACGGTAAAGGTCGCGAAGGATGAGCAGGATGGGGAGGTGGCGTTGGCGGAGAGATAGGTTGGTGCTGCTGTTGATGATGGTGGTGATGTTGACTGTGACTATGAGAAGGAGGTGGAGGAGGCGGTGGAGGAGGCGGCGGCGGTATAGAGTGAGAAAGGGTCGAGATCATCTTCACTAAGTAGAAAGCAATGAGTTTTTGATTGCGAATATACGATATACACCAAGACTCGAGGTACCGGTGGAGGTGGAGTATAGCACTCAAATCTCAAAACACAATAGAACATATACCCCAAGGCTGGCATGAACCTCGCGACACACACGAGGATGAGTGGTGCGCACTTTGAGAGATGGATCTCAAGTTCCAGAGTCATGCTCAATCGTGCTCAAAATGAAACCCATCAACTGCAAACCGCAAACCGCCGGTCTACAGAGTCGATCGACGGATATGAACTTCTCGAGTCCAGAAACTTGGGTAGACTATTATTTGCTGGCTTCTTCACATGGGAGGTGGCCTGCGAGATTCACAGAATCTGACACTATGCAGAAAGTGAAAAGGCACAGACTACGGGCTATGTTTGTAACTCGATGGAAAACATGTCGTAGCGAAGCTGGTATACGGTCCAGATAGCGCCGAGTTTACTAGTCAGAGACTAAGTAGAGATCACAAGCCAATTCAAGACTGAAGTCTGAGGTCCATACCACGAGTGAACCAGAAAGTTTGCCCGGGGACGCATTGAAACCAAGCTTCTTTCGCCACGACCCAGAGCAGGATGTGGTCATACCACAGCAAACCCTGAAGCTTGAAAGCGCCGTATCCACATGCATTTCATTTCTACTCTGCCTGCCCCAGCGACGTTAAGGCTTTGACACTATATTGGGCAAATGACAGGAGGGCATGTAACCAGGCGGGCGAAGAATAAGGCAGGTCGTCGGTGGAGGTGATGCTTTATTTAAACTCCATCTGATCATGTACAACAGTCTTGTTGGCACGCCAAGCTGCATGGCGACTAGAAGCAAACTGAATAATGGATTTATGACGAAGAGGTAATGGTAGATCAAAACAGGCTACATCCATAACCCTTCGACGTCAACAGTTCGTCCGGACGGCGTAGGTCATCTCAAAGAGACCTTTGACAATGGATGGGCTACCATCTGCTCCATGAACCAGTAGCTATGGCAACGAACTCTGGCAGCAAAAGACTGGTCGCATTTGGGCCATATCGTGGATAACAGCACAAGGCACGTGCCAGATATCGTGGATCTCCCTATCATTGAGAGTATGTCGAATTCCTAAATGGATACCCTTCACCCAATCACGCAATGAGTATCCCTTCAGACAACTCATCCACTAATACCAACCTCGCTCCTCTCAATGGACGAAGTTTCGGGCCTTTTCTTTTCTTCTGCAACTCTTCCTCCTCTTGTTCTTCGCCTGTACCCTCCACGACTTCTATCACATCAACTCGATTACTACCATCCGGCGAAACGACCTCAGAGAGCACACAATAAGCCCACGAATCCAGAACATTCCTAACCCCCATTGACTTGGACGCATCGTGGTATATTTTAATATGGTCAGCCGCTCCCAGTAAAACGTGCGTCTCCTCGACTCTCGAAGAATTGTCGACACGAAACGGGTCAGGACCAAGACCGGAATGTTCTGTCTCAGCATCAAACTCCCCGTCATTACCAACCTCAATATCGATACATGAATGTCCACTATAACGGTTTCTCGCCATCTGAAAGGACATTCCTATCGGCCCCACGGCGAGCTTTTCCCGCAGTAAACAAAGCCAAGCCCAAAATTTCTGTAGTGAATCATGTGTCCAGAGGATAGGGAGGTTCTTTTGAGTATCAGAAGGAATTGGCAAGAGTTTTGGAAGTGTCTTCGTCGTTATTGAGGGATCCTGCAATGAAGAAGACGACAAGGAAGGCAAGAGAGTCTGGGAAGTGGGGGAGTTTGACATGACAGAGTGTTCGAGCCCGGGTAAAGGTTCCAGAACGGCAGCAGCTGTAGCTCCTCTCCAAGGAAGCACTCCTCGTACAGGAATAATCCATGCGTATCGCGCAAAATTTGGTAAAGTTGGGGAGGATATGGGAAGTGTGCTGAATGTGTATGGCGGGATTGGGATAGGCTCTCGTTGATACGGTGTCAGGTCTCCTGGGTCAGTGTATCGGACGAAGGAGCTTGGAAAAAGGTGGGGCTAGGCAACACAAGGATTTCACAATTAGGATAGAATAAAAGGAAGAGCACACACATATGGTATAACTTTGAATAGAGAACCAGCATACAACTTTAACCTCTTCCGACTTGTTTTCGATGGTCGCGGTTGCTCTGAGAGATAGTCGAAATTTGTTCCCTCAAACTCGTCTAGATCATCCAACCGAAACCCCAATTCAGTTTCAGTGAACTTGGTCCCCCATGCTTGCAGCCCGTGTTCGTTGGAATTCTTCACGTGTACATCATCTATTGAGGGCGGATGAGACGAGAAAAAATAGCATCTGCAAGAAAGAGATAAGCATGAAAGGGGGAAAGAAAAGGTACCCTGAGGTTACCTGGGCGCGTCTATAGATAAAATTGGTTTTGAAGGGACCGCATTGAACCATCTGGTATTCAAGGTTTGACTAAGAACGTTCCTGCCTTGATTGAGCACGGCTTGGACTGAGTTTTGCGTGGAGGAAGTTGAAGTAGAACGGGCGTATTTGTGAACAACAAACGAGGGTTCCATGCTATTTTACGTAAATCCATCACTTGCTAAGGTACTACGTAGGCTGCAGTCCCCGAACCTTAGACGGCGAGTGAGTATGAGCAAAATTTTTATTCTATTGACTTCAAGTTTTGATCACTGAGATATGTCGCGGAGCATCCATGATTAGCTGTTCCTCTCAACAGTCGTTTTTACCTCCTCAAGCTTAAATATAGCATTCGTTCTAGGAACTACTTCGCATAGAAAAGAAAGAAAAGAAAGCAAAAGCACGACAAAAACTCTTTCGGTACCGTGTTATCAAAAGAGGCATAAATACAAGGCATCTACATGCACTGTTCTTGAAGACTAGGGCTTCACGAATTTCATCCTTCACGACGATCCGAAAACCACTGCGACCAATAGCATTGCAACTATGATTCGAGCAGGGAGGTTCCCTTTTACTGCACTCGACGTATCCCCAGATCCCGTCTCTGATGCAGATGGAACAGGGGTCCCCGACTCTGTTACTTGAGTTGGACTTGATACAGACCCGGTGGGAGCAACTTGTGTAGTGATGGGCTCTGCTTGGCCGCTACTACTAACGGAAGCCCCAGACGTCGAGGCTGATTCCGAGATTGAGACAGGACCTTGAGAAGAAGGCAAAAAATCGATATAGTCCAGCCAAATTGTACTGTTGCTGTCGATCTCGGAAGTCATAGAAACGATATGTTCCCCGCTGACCAAGCTATCAGAAGTAAAGATGGTCTGTTGATATTGGATTTCAGATGAAAGGACCGGTGCGTATCTCGAGACCAGTCTTCCATCAATGAAAATGTTAGATGTTGGGTCGGGCTGGTCGTCTCTGTGAGCGTCTAGAGTAGCTCCTATTTCAACCCGAGTTCCTGGTACTGTGAGTGAGCGGATGAAGCTAACAGTAAGATCATTGGGAGTTTACCGTTAAATGTAAACTGAAAAGTAGCATTTGCGACTTTGGCACCATGCGTAGTATGCTGGAACTCTCGATCTGTTCCTCCTATAAACCAGGATCCCGTATAAAGTATCTGGGGGCTTGCATCATCAATTCTTGTCAGTTTCGAATTCGACACCGACGACATTGAAAGAAGAGCGTAACTTCGAGGGAGAAAGGTAACCTTCGGAAAGTTGTACAAATCAAAGTGGGGGGAAACGAAGAAGTCTCTGACGGGGTAACACGGTCTTTTAAGCAAGATACTTATCACATCTGGTTTTTGATGAGCTGAAAAACCATCATGGACTTGCCCTGATGCGGCACTGAAATTGAAGGTGATGGACTCAATGTCCGCTTATAGGGCGTCTACTTTCCATGTTCGGCACTCCACCTGCGGCACCCAAGGAACAATTTTCCGTGCCCAGCATCGTTCCTTCAATAATTGTACGTTACTTCAAATCCTCGGAAAGACTGAACTCAAGCTGAAATGAAGGTCCATGATGTGACCCCATGCACTCGGATGACTGTCAAGCTTGCCTACCGTGTGAAGGACATGGTTCCTTTATATAAAAGCCATTTTCTGGCAGCAACTCTTACCGACCGACCTCTTCGATCTACCTCTTCGATCTACCTAGGGTCTATGGGTCAATTTTGGGAAACCATTCCAACCTCCCTTATTCCTTGGATTCAAGAACAACACCTTTTCTGGGTTGCGACAGCACCGTTAAGCGAGAGCGGTCATGTCAATCTGTCGCCCAAAGGACTCGAAGGAACGTTTCACGTCGTTGACGAGCAGACGGTTTGGTATGAAGATATGACTGGTAGTGGTGCGTCAAGCCAGGCATGCTATCATCAATGATACAGTTTGATAATGGTGCTTTGGTCACTTGAACAGGAGTGGAGACAATTTCTCATCTGCGTGAAAATGGAAGGATAACCATCCTATTTGCGGCTTTTGAGGGGCCACCGAGAATCGTTAGGCTTTTTGGAACAGGTCAGTGAGAGTTCCATTTTTATGGCACGGAACAAGAATTCAATGAAGGCTAGGGGTTGTGTATGAATTTGGAACTCCTGAATATGAAGCACTTTTACCACCTGGAACGCAAAATCATGCTTCAAGAGCAGTTATTATGGTTAAAGTTCACAAAGTGGGATCTGTAAGTGGAAAGAGCTATTTTGCTTTCAAATGGGAACATGCTAATACTCTGATCTCCTTCAGTCATGTGGATATGCAGTTCCATTCTATGAATTCAAATATCACAGAACTCGTTATTACAATGTCGCCAGAACCCTTGAAGCAGTCGATGTCACACATGAAAATGAATGCCCAGCAGAACAGTTTGACCTGGCCAGTCCCCCAGAAAAAGGATTGCGAGCATATTGGAAGAATGTCAATGAAAAGAGTTTGGATGGACTACCAGCATTGCTTTATGCACCAATGAGGAAGCTGGGAGCAAGAGATGACTTGGAACCAGAGAAAGCAACTGTTTTTGATAGCAAACACTCAAAGTCAAAAACAGCAGGAATGTCTGTAGGGTTTGCAATGGCAATTGTATATATGCAAAGAGTTTGACGATAGGCATGTTTCTTTCACAATAGATGCTGTAACTTTAGTAAGACCCGTTTTTTTACATTGGATGTTAGAATCCATTCAGTTACGACTCATCCAACCAAGTCCCAGATAAACGGTAACATTGAAATCCAATTTTTTATCTCGAAGACGCGTCCGGATACATTCAATGGAGTCATGTTTTTCGGCTTCGCCGCTTCGAAGCGGCTCCTTAGAACTAGATCTCGAGTCACCCAACGCTTCCGAAGCACAGTTTATAAAAAGACACTTTCTTCGTCCAAGGTTTTACCAGTTCAACCACATTCTATCTATTCGAAAGCGATGTACGACTTGAAGAGTATCCTTTACCTTCTCGGAATTGCTGGGGCATCTTTGATCTTCTCGTCTTTCTTAAATGCGCAGCTCAAATCTTTCAGGGTATTTGCGTTCGCTTTGGCATAAATATTCGTTAACTAACTGTTGTCTTTGTTCAGTTACGCCGTATTCCTACAGTCGGTCCGACCGGATTGTTTGGTACCTACTTAGGAGGTATTCATTTCGTCAACCATGCCCGAGAAATGATTCAAGAGGGTTATGAACGAGTAAGTACCTCCTCTTATAAAGTGTATGGTTAACTGACCTTGGATATAGTACTACGGAAAAGTTTTCAAAGTTCGTATGCCAGATCAGCAATGGGCAGTAGTAGTCACTAGCCAAAAGATGATCACTGAAATCAAGAGAGCACCAGATGATCATCTATCATTTCAAGAAGCTAGTAGAGAGGTATTTTCTGCAGTCCCAGCATCAGTCCTCTCGCACTAACCAAGGATTCTAGATCTTCCAGACAGATTATACGCTGACGAAACTGATCAACATTAACTGGTACCACGTTGAAGTTATCAAGACAGCTCTCACTCAGCAGATGGACACGATGTTCCCGGAGGTAAAAGACGAAATGGTTGCTGCGTTCATTGAGGAGATCCCGGTTTCTGATGGTGCGTTGCATTTAATAGTTCAAGATCCAAACCGACACTTTTACAGATTGGGTAGCATATCCAGCCTTGAACACGATTTTGAGAATCGTTTGCAGAACTTCTAATAGGTTTTTTGTTGGCGCACCTCTATGTACGTACTTGCACCTATCGCTCCTCTGAGGTATCTAATTCCCCTGCACATTCAGGCCGTGACCCAGACTACGTCGTACGGAATGTTCTGACCATGTCTGCATAAGCAAGTTTACTGACTAGTAAACACTAGAACCTGAATATTGAGTATACAGTGGATGCATTTAAACTTGCTGGTATCGTCAATCTGTTCCCTAATATTTTGCAGCCGTGAGTTCTTGCGTTTGGTTTCGACTACCAGCTCACCGTTGTTGTAATATATCGTGCCATGTATAGGATCGTGGGCCACCTCTTGTCCCCTCTTCCTCGTGCATTCAAACGAACGTCCAAACACCTGGGTGCCGTTATCAAAGATCGATTGGAGAAAGAAGATCAGCATGGAAGTGACTGGGAGGGAAGACCGGTACGTCTTAGTTTTCTTGCACTTTCCGAGCGACTCATACTGGATTAGAACGATCTCATCTCGTGGCTGCTTGATACAAATCCTCAAGGCGAACTGCGAACAGTCTATGATTTGACCGGACGAGTGTTGAACTTCAATCTCGCAGCAATCCATGCTACGGTGCGTTCCTTTCAATTAGACACTTACCTGCTTCTTTCTCATTATCTTGTTATAGAGCATGGTAAGACGATTCTTTTACTTGCCTTCATTTTTGCTGATCGTTCTATTGCATTGAAAGGCATTCACCAACACCCTTTATCACCTTGCTATTCAACCCCCGGAGATTATTAGTATTCTGCGTAGTGAGGCCGAAGCCGCCATCGAGGAACGCGGATGGTCTAAAGCCGCCATGGGACATATGCGGAGGATTGATAGTTTCATGAAGGAAGCTGCGAGAATGTTGGGAACCCCCGCCAGTAAGCTTGTGATTGATCTATTTGAAAGCCAATTCAAACCTTTTGTTCGTGCACTAGTGGGCGTAGCCCGCAAGGTGATGAAGGACTTCACTTTCTCCGATGGTACAACGGTTCCCGCGGGTGTGACGGTCGCAGCTCCCGCGTTCGCATTGCAGCACGACAAGGTTTGTCTTAATAATTGTTCCATGTGAATGGTAGAAAACTCACTGTAACCTCACCCCAGCGCTATTACGATGATCCGAACGAATTTAAGCCTTTCCGATCCTTTGATATGTGGTCTAACGCAGCCCAAGAGGACGTCAAGTATCAGCTGTCTACACCTAGTCAAGATTTCCTCTTCTTCGGCGGAGGCAAACATGCATGGTGAGCTATAGATTCCGTCTGACAAACCTTCATTTTGATCCGCGTTTGTCTAGTCCTGGTCGTTTCTTCGCCGTAAACGAGCTCAAAGCTCTCGTCGCCTATACTTTGCTAACATACGATATCAAGCTTGAAGGAGATTCAAAGGTCATTCCCGATCCAGTCTGGTTCAGTAGAGAGATTGCGCCGAATAGAGAGGCCAAGGTCCTTTTTCGAAAGAGGCTGAAGTAGAGTAGGATTATCACTAGGATAGGCATAAAGTAGTAGAGACCTATTCACGCGCCAATGTTTGAATGACTCGTGACTCGCTTCGTGTATTGTATCGTCCAAGACTCGAGCTCAGAATGAAGGTTCTATTGCCTGATATCGAGTTTGATCTTCAGGTGATAGTTCAGTTGTTATTTGGCTAGAACGGGAAAATATGTCTGGCCTCGCTTGCACTGCCTCTCTGGCAGGCAAAAAATAACTCTTACATTCTCGTCAGCGAGTAATACACGATAATTTTTAACAAGAAAGCCTTCTATCACCACCATTCACGATGCGCGACCACCCATGTTCATTCCCTGCATCATCTTCATGATGGCTTCAATCGCATTTTGCGGTACCTCGCCGTTCTTCTGCTTCTCGTGCTCTTCCTTTGTATCGATATTCCTTGCTCCCATGTGAACCGTCCAATGTTTCTTGTGCAACTCCTTCCACTTCTTCACCTCTTCCTCATAACCCGGTCCCATCGTCGTGTACGCCTCCGAAAGTCGCTTCAACAATTCACCATACCTCCACGAATTCTGCAATCCATCCTCATCCATCATCTTCAGTCCCTTCAAAGATGGGTCAATCGTCTTTTTCTTCACGTCTTCGTTTCCACCAATCGACGGCATCATACCGGGGACTAACATCATAGTTTGGACGGGAGGCGGCTGAGGACGGGCATACTCCATAATTTCTTTTGCACGCTTGTCCGACCGTGCGGGGTTTTGGCATCGTTTGCAGGAACACTGGAAACCGTAGGAAGTGACCTGGCGTTGACGCGAAGCGGTAGAATCAAAGGCTTCCCCGAGATAATTTATAGTGATCTCTTCGTCTTTCTTGATGGCACGAACGGAATAGAGGTAGTAGGAGAACGTAGGGGAGTCCCAGTCGCGGTGGGCGTTGGGGCAACAGCTGGATTGAGAGAAGATTCTGTGTAAGGAGTGGTCGGGCTCAGTGCTATAAAACGTACCTGTGGTTAATACGGGAAAGGATCTTGCAAGTCGCACTGTAGTATCTTGCGCTATCGGGGAGACCAGGCTGAGCTACATGACAGCTCGAGAAACCGTGTTTTCAAGTCAAAAACGGTGCGTACCAGGTTCATAATAATCCGAAACACTCAAACCTGACCAAGAAGCTCTAGTTTACCACTAAACACAGGAATCGTGTCTTGTGCTTACCGTTCGTTCTTGCAATTCCAAACAATGGACCACTTCCGTCTTCCTGGTGGCAATTCGACAACTCTTTATACGCCCTCTGCATCTCTTCCGGCATCCTACCCACCATCTGTTCCAAGATCTTTTCCATTTCGTTCAACACAGCCTGTTGCTGCTGTGCTGGGGTGAAATGTACTGGAACTGCTGGCGCATAAGCCGCGGGAATGACCAACATGGGCCTCTCCGCCATGATAAGTTCGCCACACTCGATATCACGCGTCGCAAACATGCCCATCCCTTTTCCCGATGATTCTCTAATCTCATAGGGGATAGGACGCGCAGAATCTGCACGCGGAAGAGCCTCGGGAAAACCGGGAGTAGAGAGAATAGCGCGTTTAGCACGACCAGTGATGAAACATTCGGCCCAGCCATCAGGAAATTCTGCGAGAGAAGCGTCATTCGGCGTGGCGGGTTGTCTGGAAACGATCCAGTGAGAATCTTGGTAATCGTTGGTGTTGCCGTCGAATTCCTTCATCTGGGTCTCGGATTTGTATCCATCCATGTTGACTAGAGAAAATAGAGTTGATGGAGTGTTTGGTCGGTTGGATATTGAAACTTACCTGCAGCTCTTTTGAGACCTCCAGCTTGTTGCGATTGAGATGCCAAATCCAAAAATTGTGTTGCCCTATCCGATGGGGCCGGTGTTGCTAGTTTCGCCTGTGCCTTTGGACTGTTCAGAAAGCCTCGCTTCATTCTGGTGGTCAAGAGTGGGAATCGAAGATGATCAGACGAGACGGGGACCTTTTAAAGCTTCTCGGCACCACAAAGACTTCTTTCTTCTTTTAGTGCAACAATCGAGGCTGTGGAGATACAAAGGCGTAATCAAGAACCTTGTTTTTGCTACCTGAACAGCTGATCCCTTAGAAATTCTTTGATGATTCGGAGTAGATATATAGCTTCTTCGATGCACTTGGACCACAACTATTGATATCATGTCGACGAAACACCGTGTCCTTGATGCTAAATCCAATACAGGGTTTCAGACTCCTCTCGTTATTAACCAATCCAATGGTCTCAAGAGAGGAGAACGCGTTATAGTTCTCATCCACGGTCAACATCGACAGGGACCATGAAATTCCCAAATACAAAAAAGCGGCACGAAATTCGATTACGTCGTCGTGTACGTTGCAACTACTCAGCCAGTTCAGCCATCAAGTGCTACTTTCGCATCTGCCAAACGCCCCATCGTCTCTGTTCCTGGTTTTCCTGAAGCTCTTCCTCGTCTTGACTTTTCCTGTCCTCAATCTTGTATCATCGTTGACTCCCGAACATGGGCATTTTCGCTATGAAAGGGTCGCTGAAAAGACTGAGTTTGAGTTTTCTCAGGAACGTCAAGTATTGTAACTGTGTCAAGCATAAGTACCCTGGTGTTACTCGGTGCTTCGAACGAAGGACAGCTGTCTTTACATGAATATCGACAAGTTTTGAGTCTGCCAGAATCCACTTGGAGCAGTAGTCAACAATGACGCCCACAGCTGGATAGTGAATACATAAAGAAAGGCTCGAAATCGAGGGCGTAGTACGTAAGAAATGTAGATAAGTAAGAACTCGAAAATTCTCCTGACGCCAGACGCACACTCGAACCAGAATCACGACCATCGCAATGAAACGCGGCTTCCTCAATAAACCCAATGCATTTGCCAAAGCGTCGACAGGATATGATTCCAATATCGTAAAGTCCCAGACTCCTTTGGTCATCAATCTAGCAGATCAGTCCAAAGAGGTCGGTGGTCTCAAGAGAGCAACAGGTGAAAAGGACCCATCGCACTTGCCTGCGTTTCCTCACAGCTCACTTTTTTTTTCTCGTTTACAGTCGACGTCAGCAACTGCAAAGCTCATGAATATCAATTCCGAGAAAACAATGGCGCAAGACTCGATTACCCAGACGACGCATGGCTCGCTTCTACCCAACCATCTCAGCCCATGGATGCTACTCTAGCGGACGTTCCCGACGGTTGGGCCGAGTGCTTCATCACTGGTCGTGCCAAACGTGCCATCGTCTCTGTCCCCGGTTTCCCTGAAGCTCTTCCCCGTACCGACCCTTCCCGTCCCAAACCATACACGATAGTCGAATCCACTGGAAAAGGCATGGGCATGTTTGCTGCCCGTGATATCGAATGGGGAGAGCTGATTGTTGCGGAGAGACCGATGCTGGTCATCCCCGTAGCATTCCCATACGAAGGAGCGGCTGTAACTCCGGCGAACTTTACCACAGATCATATTCAACAGCTTCACCTGAATCAGACGGAGAAGGTGATGGAAATGTTGCTCAGTCGTATGCCAAAGGAGAATCAGGAAGCGTATAAGAAGTTGGCAAACTGTCACAAGGAGGATGGAAGTGGACCGCTTTATGGGATTGTGAGAACCAATGGTACCGTTTTCTTTTCGTGTTTACCTTTCGATTTGTCAATCGATTCGTTATTGCAGGATTTGGCCTCGAAGACTACTGCAAGATTGGTGGGTTCTTCTGCATATTCACGTTAATTTTTCTTACAGACTCGATCATTTCGTTACAGAAAAGCCTGGACATCCCGAGCGTTACAGTGGAATTTTCAAGGATCTTTCTCGTATCAACCACAGGCAAGTAGCATCTACTCATCCAATCTATCACTAAGCTTACCTCGATGATCTTCAGTTGCCGCCCCAACGCAGAGCGCGACTGGGACTCCCCTACCTTCTCTCTCCAACTTCGCGCATCCAAACCCATCAAGAAAGGCGAAGAAATCACCATCACCTATATCTCCGATGTCACCGATCCGACCAAGGAACGTCAACGTCAGTTGGCTTCGTACGGGTTTACATGTACCTGCGAAGCATGTTCGAACCCCAAACTCAGCGACCCCAAGTCAAAGGAGATCAAGGAGCTGCTCAAGCCGGCCATGTTCTTGTTTGATCCGATGGCGATGGATTGGGTTAACCCAGCGACTGGGGTGGGAATCGGGATGGATATGCCTTCAGGTATGCCTGGGATGACGCCGATGGGGATGGCTAGTTCGAAAGGGAAGAAAAGCCAGACGGGCGCATTCGATGTTGCTACCAACTTGGTAAACAGCATAGTCGAACCTGCCCTCAGAGGTTTAAAACTCATGGAAGAGGAAGGGTTATATGGGAATTCGTATGGGGAACTGTTGGGAAGGGTTGCAAATGGGTATGAAATGATGGGTCAGAGCTCAAAGGAAAAGAGCCGAGAGGCGAAAGCATGGGCAGAGAAGTATGAAAGGTATCAAAAGTACTTTGAGTCGGCGAGGAACGCGAAGCAAAGAGAGGAGAAGGAACAGGAAGAGAAATCGAAAAGGAACGAGGGAAGATGGCATGAGGATAAGCAGCTGGCTGAAATGATGAACGAGATGATGAAGAAAATGAACGCCTAGGCTTGGCCACTTGTTACTGGCGTACTTTGTAATAATAGATTTTGCGGCAGAATCGTTGCATATCCAACTCGTGTCTATTGTTCAAACTACGCATATAATATATGATACGTAAATGTACTTCTTTGAGCAAACAAACTGAGAATCCTTCGCTATACTCTAACGACAACTAGTACCATCACAATGAAACGCGGCTTCCTCAATAGACCCAACGCATTCAGCAAAGTGTCGACAGAATGCAGCTCCAACACCACCAAGTCCCAGACACCTCCAGAGGGATCCAAAGTCACTGATGGTCTCAGAAGAGGAACAGGTAAAAAGAATCGTGACGAGTGCCAGCATTTCCGTCTCACTTTTTTTTTTCGTTTCTAGTCGACATCGGCGGCTTTAAAGCCCAGGAATACCGAGGAGTCGAAGAAATTGACAGCGCAAAACTCGATTATGCAGACGAAGCGTGGATTGCTTCTACCCAACCAGCTCGATCCATGGGTACTTCTCTTGCAGACGCTCCCGACGGTTGGTCCGAGTGCTTCATCACCGGTCGCGCCAAACGTGCAATCGTCTCCGTCCCTGGCTTTCCCGAAGCTCTTCCTCGTCCCGATCCTTCTCGTCCTAAACCCTACATGATTACCGAATCACCTGGCAAAGGCGTGGGCATGATTGCGACGCGTGATATCGAATGGGGCGAGCTGATTATTGCAGAGAGGCCAATGTTGGTCATACCTTCAGTGGTCCGACACATGGAGGCTTTCTCGTTTCCAAAGGACTTTACGACGGATCAGCTTTGGCAAGCTTACCTGAATCAGATGGAGAAGTTGACCGAGTTGTTGGTTAATCGGATGTCAAAGGAGGATCAAGACGTGTATAAGAAGTTGGTGAATTGTCATCGAGAGGATGGGACTGGACCACTTTTTGGGATTGCAAGAACTAATGGTACTGTCCTTTCTCGTCCCCTGTTCTCTACTTTTGATTGATGCTTGCATAGGCTTTGTCCTCGGAGATTACTATGAGCCTAGTATGTTTCTCCACAGCGTTTGAGTCGGTATTTTTTACTGATTTGATTTACTACTTGTTACAGAGAAAGCCGGATGTCCCGACACGGCAAACACCTACCGCGGGATTTTCAAGGACCTTTCTCGTGTTAACCACAGGCAAGTCATATCATCTTATTATCCTGGCCGAAATATCGCTGAACGCATTGCACATCTCCAGCTGCCGTCCCAATACATACCGCGACTGGGACTCTCCCACCTTCTCGCTCCAACTTCGCGCTTCCAAACCCATCAAGAAAGGCGAAGAAATCACCATCACATACGTCATCGTCACTGATCCCACGAGCGAACGTCAGCGTCAGTTGGCTCCATGGGGGTTTGCTTGCGGTTGTGAAGCATGCTCAAATCCCGAAATCAGCGATGCCAAGTTGAAAGAGATCAAAGAGTTGCTCAAAGCGGTCGAGTTTTTGTTCAATCCGATAACGATGAATCCTGCCACGATAAAAGAAATGGCTACGCGGATGGGTATTACGAATGGTCCAAAGGAAGGCCAAAGCTTTGGGGAAATGGTTGACCATGCGCTCAGTGCGGCTATCAAACTGAGACAGTATACGATGGAGCCTGCTCTCAAAGGTCTAAAGCTTATGGAGGAGGAAGGTTTATACGTAGCGGAGCAATATGGGGAGTTGTCGGAAAAGGTTGCGCGTGGCTATAGGATGATGGTGGGTCGGAGCTCTGAGGAAAAGAATCGGGAGGCGAAAGAATGGTTAGAGAAGTATGATGAGTACCGGGAGTTCTTCAAGTCGGCTAGGAATGCGAGATGGAGGAAGGAAATGAGGCTGGAAGAGGGGTTGAAAAAGAATCAAGGAGAATGGGAGGAGTTGACTGAGAAGATGAATGAGATGATGAAGAAAATGAATCCGAAGGCTTGACGGCGTGTCCATACATACTTGTATTTTGAACCTGTAAACGGAAGTACAGCATCCAGACTCGCTTTTGCTGCAACAGCCAGCTTGCGTTGATGACGTCTAAGAAGTCTTTTTTCCTAGCTAGCTATTGATAGCAAGACGCGATTTTATTGTTCAGACTGCAGGCATCCCTGGTACTGAAATGCCATCAAAGTTGACGTATATACTAAGTTCGCGGTGATTAATCGATGATTCTTTGTTTCTGTTTGAACAAGCAGGTCTAGAATCGAAGCTATATAAGAACTCGAGAATCCTTCTGAGAAAGTTGTACCGTTGTATACTCGAACCACCACCATCACGATGAAACGAGGCTTTCTCAACAAACCCAACGCGCTCTCGAAAGCATCGACGGAATATAGCTCCAACACCGTCAAGTCTCAGATCCCTGCGGTCATCAATCTAGCAGATCAGTCCAAAGAGGTCGGTGGTCTCAAAAAAGGAAGAGGTAAAGACAAATGGCTCCTCATACCTTTTTGACTCACTTTTTTCTCGTTTCTAGTCGACGTCGGCGACTTTAAAGCCCAGGGATATGAAATCAAACCAAACGACGGCAAAAAACTCGATTACCCAGACGATGCGTGGATTACATCCACTCAGCCAACTCAAAAATTGGGTGCTACTCTCGCAGACGATCCCGACGGTTGGGCCGAGTGCTTCATCAGCGGTCGTGCAAAACGCGCTATAGTCTCTGTGCCCGGCTTTCCCGAAGCCCTTCCTCGTCCTGATCCTTCTCGTCCTAAGCCTTACAAGATTGTCGAAACGCCTGGCAAAGGCATGGGCATGTTTGCGACGCGTGATATCGAATGGGGCGAGCTGATTATTGCAGAGAGACCGTTGCTGGTTATCCCTTCAGCAATTCGATACATGGGGGCTCTTGCGTTTCCAGCGAATTTTACGAGGGATCAGCTTCAGCAAGCTCAGCTTGACCAAATGGAGAAGTTGATAGAAATGTTGGTTAATCGGATGCCAAAGGAGAATCAGGAGGCATATAAAAAGTTGGCGAATTGTCATCAGGAAGACGGAAGTGGACCACTTTTTGGGATCTCGATGACTAACAGTATTGCCTTGTTTTTGTCTTTTGTTTTCTAGTTTACTGACCGACACTTGTACAGGCTTTGCTCTCGGAGATTACTACGAACCTGGTGTGTTTCTCCATAGCTGCGTTAGCGCCGCGTTTTCGACTGATTCGATATATCCTATATCGCAGAGATACCTGGATATCCCGAGGTGGCAACCCGTTACTCTGGAACTTGCAATGAAATTTCTCGTGTTAACCACAGGCAAGTGACACCATTTCCTTGTCTCTAAAATATCACTGAACCATCTCTCCAGTTGTCGCCCCAACACACAGGGCGACTGGGACTCTCCTACCTTCTCTTTCCAGCTCCGCGCTTCCAAACCCATCAAGAAGGGGGAAGAGATCACCCTTACATATATCTCTGACCGAGTCGTCGAGCCCACAAGTGAACGCCAGCGTCAATTGGCTTCGTACGGGTTTACATGCACCTGCGAAGCATGCTCGAATCCCGAAATCAGTGATCCCAGGTCCAATGCGCTCAAGGAATTGCTCAAGCCGACCTTCAATCTGATGATGATGGATTGGATTAACCCGACGACAGGGAAGGGTATTGGAGCACCAGCAACGAGCTCCGGAACGATTATGCCTGGAATGATGTCGATGGGGTGGGTAGTTCGAAAAGTCGGCCAGATTTGGAGGCTGATCACGCACTCAGTATGGCTAACCAGCTAGGACAGAACACGATCGAGCCTGCTCTCAAAGGTCTGAAGCTCCTGGAAGAGGAAGGTTTATACGGGTCAATGGAATATGGTGATTTATTGGGAAGGGTCATGCTTGGGTATAATGTGATAGCTTTGAGCTCCAAGGAGAAGAGATGGGAAGCGAAACAATGGAATGATAAGTATAAGAGGTATAAGGAGCTGTTCAAGTCGGCTAGAAACGCAAAACGGAGGAAGGAAAAGGAGTGTGAAGAGGTTGTGAAGAAGAATGAAAAGGAGGATTTTAACAAGCTGGTGGACGAGATGAAGAAGAAAATGAATTTGCGGGCTTGACGATACTTGCCCATTATGAACTGACCACTGTACTTGTGTAATAGTAAAAATTTTGCCCTTTACTGTCTATTTCTGAATGCTTAGGCTTTGATCTTGGACAATGGAGATTCATATGAGCCTAGCGTGTTTATCCACAGCGCTTTGAGTCGGCATTTTTCATTGATTTGATACGCTACTTGTTGCAGGATCCCCTGACACAGCGAACACCTACCGTGGGATTTTCAAGGACCACAAGCAAGTCGTATCATCTTATTATCCCAGCCTTTGAAGTATCACTGAACTCATCGCACATCTTCAGCCGCCGTCCCAACGCAGACCGTGACTGGGATCCCCCCCATCTCTCTCCGACTTTGCGCTTCCAAACCCACCTGAAAAAGCGAAGAAATCGCCATCATACATGATCCCACGAGCGAATATTAGAGGTGTCGGAAAAGAACAAGGAAAATGAGATGGTGAAGAAAATGAATCCAGGGGCTTGACGGCGCGTCCATACTTGTATACCTGTGTAAGACTTGCAGCGGAACCGCCGTGCTTTTGCTAGCCAGCTTTAATCGGCCCGGCGTGATAAGCCCTCGAGTCTGCACTAAGGTACTTAGAACCGTCAAGTACACAAGTTTCTTGCAGGTACTTGAGTCTTTTTCCCCAGCTAGCAATTGATATCAAAGAGGGATCTTGTTGTTCAGACTGCAGGCATGTCTGGTACTAAAATGCCAGCAAATTTGATGTATGGTGTAAATTCGCGGTGATTAAATATTAATCGAGATGATTCTTTGTTTCTGTTTGAGCAAGCAGGTCTATAATCGAAGCTATATAAGAACTCGAGGACCCTTCTGGGAAAGTTGTACCATTGTATACTCGAACCACCACCGTAACGATGAAACGAGGCTTTCTTAACAAACCCAACGCGTTTGCGAAAGCGTCGACGGAATATGGCTCCAACACCGTCAGCGTTCTTCCGGTCATCAATCTAGCAGATCAGTCCAAAGAGGTCGGTGGTCTCAAAAGAGGAAGAGGTAAAGACAAATGGCTCCTCATACCTTTTTGACTCACTTTTTTCTCGTTTCTAGTCGACGTCGGCGACTTTAAAGCCCAGGGATATGAAATCAAACCAAACGACGGCAAAAAACTCGATTACCCAGACGATGCGTGGATTACATCCACTCAACCAACTCAAAAATTGGGTGCCACTCTCGCAGACGATCCCGACGGTTGGGCCGAGTGCTTCATCAGTGGTCGTGCAAAACGCGCTATAGTCTCTGTGCCTGGCTTTCCCGAGGCTCTTCCTCGTCCTGATTCTTCTCGTCCTAAACCACACGAGATTGTTGAATCACCTGGCAAAGGCATGGGCATGTTTGCGGCACGTGATATCGAATGGGGTGAGCTGATTATTGCGGAGAGACCGTTGTTGGTTATGCCCGCAGCAGTCCGAAGCATGTGCATGGGGGCTCTTGTGTGTCCAGCGAATTTTACGAAGGATCAGCTTCAGCAAGCTCAGCTTGACCAAATGGAGAAGTTGATGGAAACGTTGGTTGATCGGATGCCAAAGGAGAATCAGGATGCGTATAAAAAGTTGGCGAATTGTCATCAGGAGGACGGAAGTGGACCACTTTTTGGGATCTCGAGGACTAACGGTATCCCCTTTGTCATCGTCTCCTGGTTTCTAGTTTATTGACCGACACTTGTACAGGCTTTGCTCTCGGAGATTACTATGAACCTGGTGTGTTTCTCCATAGCTGCGTTAGCGCCGTGTTTTCGACTGATTCGATATCTTATATCGCAGAGATACCTGGATATCCCAAGGCGGCAACCCGTTACACTGGAACTTTCAATGAAATTTCTCGTGTTAACCACAGGCAAGTAACATCATTTTCTTATCTCTAAAATATCACTGAACCATCTCTCTAGTTGCCGTCCCAACGCAGACCGTGACTGGGATTCCCCCACCTTCTCTCTCCAGCTCCGCGCTTCCAAACCCATCAAAAAGGGGGAAGAGATCACTCTCACATACATCTCTGACATCATCGATTCCACAAGCGAACGCCAGCGTCAATTGGCTTCGTACGGGTTTACATGCACCTGCGAAGCATGCTCGAATCCCGAAATCAGTGATCCCAGGTCCAAGGCGCTTAAGGAATTGCTCAAGCCGACCACGTTCCTGCTCAATCCGATGACGATGGATTGGATGAACCCGCCGACAGGGAAGGGTATTGGAATGGACTTTAAAGCACCAGCAACGAGCTCCGGGACGATTATGCCTTTGGGTATGCCTGGAATGATGTCGATAGGGATGGGTAGTTCGAAAAGTCGGCCAGATTTGGAGGCTGATCATGCACTCAGTATGGCTAACCAGCTAGGACAGAACACGATCGAGCCTGCTCTCAAAGGTCTGAAGCTCCTGGAAGAGGAAGGTTTATATGGGTCGACGGAATATGGTGATTTGTTGGGAAGGATCGTGGGTGGGTATAATATGATAGCTTTGAGCTCCAAGGAGAAAAGATGGGAAGCGAAACAATGGAATGATAAGTACAACAGGTACCAGGAGCTGTTCAAGTCGGCTAGAAACGCAGAATGGAGGAAGGAAAAGGAGCGTGAAGAGGCTGCGAAGAAGAATGACAATGACGAAAAATGGGAGGAAGATACGGATTTTAACAAGCTGGTGGACGAGATGAAGAAGAAAATGGCTTTGCGGGCTTGACGATACTCGCCACTTGATATATGATATTTTGAACTGACCACTGTAACTTGTGTAATAGTAAAAATGCAGAATTGCCGTACAAGTAATTGAACGCCGCATATCCTTGCCTGTTGGCTTGTTGCATCAGTGCACGGTTGAGCGCATCAGGCAATCCGAAAGGTTCCCAAATATGCGTGAGCTGAAGAAGCCGGGGTACCAAGTCTTTGAACTAGAAATCTCTTTGTTCGCTATACCACTCGGACAAGGAGCAGGGGATCGTATCGAGATATATCCGGTACGTAAAATGTACTTCTGCACCTATGTAGTCAACGGTCCTTTGTTTCTGGAACAAAGACGAGAATCGGAGGTACATTACAAGAATCCGAGAATCCGTCTGACGTAGGTGTACTTTTGCACGCTCGAATAATCATGATGAAATGTGGCTTCTTCAACCGATCCAATGTGTTCAGCAGATCAACAGCGTCTAATTTTTCGATGGTATCCAAATATCCCAAACTCGTCTTGTTTTCAATCTAGCAGCAAGGAAAAGGTACAAAGTGTTTGTGTATTTGCCTAGTCTTCCAACTCACTTGTCTTTTCTACAGTCGACTTTTCGACCCAGATACACGGGAGTCACTTCCACCAAGGAGCATCAACGTCGGTTGGCTTCGTACGGATTTGTTTGCACTTGTGAAGTATGCTTGAATCCCAAAACTAATTGATGAAGCCGACAGGGTTTGCGTTTAATCTAGAGACTAAAGACTGGGTTGACAATGTGACGGGGAAGGGAATAAGAGTCGGGACAACTGCGTCTGGGCAGTTCGAAGGGAATGGGAAAGCATTTCGCTCTGCTCTTGAAGTTTGGAGGTTATGGAAGAGGAAGGGTTACAAGGGAAGTCTGATTGCGGTGATGTGTTGGCAACACTTGAGAGTGGATATGGAATGATGGGCTCTGCGGTTCCAAGGAGAAGATCCAAGAAGTACGAGGGGGAAGACAAATGGCCGAGCTATTCGAGGTAAAGTTGAACCGGGGCCGAATACAGCCGAGTCATCCATCCATATTCCGAATCATAACTACAGTGTACGTTCTCATTCTCATCCATCTGTGTTTTTCTGTTCTCTGACATGTCTAAAGCCTTTTCGAAGCGTGTGCTAGTGCTACATGGGCGAGTCGTCGTGTCCATTTGTATTCAAATATTCTCTTAACTCTGATATAGATACGCACAAAATGCCAACATTTTCAGCAAGAGGGTACGGACTTTTGAATACGTTGAAGTACTCGATCTGACATGCAAATGTAGATCGCAGGTCTCCGCAAACAAGCCAAAGACATCGACATGGTTATCGTTGATGCACCCCACATCCTAAAACTCGAAGACCTTTTCGAAGACTCGGAGGTTAATGATGATCCTGGACACGCTGCACGGGGTTGGTGGAAGTTTACTGATCCAGCCAAGACCGTATGTGTTGGAATGGAGGAGACGTTGCTGTTTTTACGGGATTTGTTGAAGGAAAAGCGGTTTGACGTGGGTACATGACGTTTTGCTTCTTCTCAGTAGGCTGATGTACACGGCTTAGGGTGTCTTTGGTTTCAGGTATTTACTGGACCAATGTGATGCGCTTCGCCGTTCTAAATACTTATAGTCAAGGAGCAGGTCTAGCGTGTCTACTCTCTGCAATCGTGCGTCTCAGTCAATTCCACCTAATATATAGACTCACATCCTTATAGCTTGAACGTCCCGACTCATATCCCGGTTTCCTAATCGATGACCAGCCTGTTCATCCACCATTGTGCGTAACCTTTCCATTATTAGTCTACCTAACATTGACGTCGTGTTCAGCGAATTCTGCATATCCGCCGCAGGTTTCAAATCTCGAGACCCCATTTCCTCTCGTATCTTAAACGAAGGGTTCTCTACACCGACTCTACACATTGTGGGCAAAGCAGACCATATAATCTCTCTAGAGTACACCCAGTCGATTTTAGACGTGTCGAGGAATAAGAGGATAGAAGAGCATGATGGAGGTACGTATCCTCGCATATCGGGAGACGAAAGCGAATAACGTTTAACCTCTGCTTATATCACTGGACAGGTCACTTTATCCCGTCCAAAGCGCCCTGGAGAAAGTTTCTCATCGAGTGGATGCGAAAGGGACCGGAAGGAGATGTTCCAAGTCCAGGAGCAGAGACTACCTCAGCAGCGGTAACGCCTGCTGCTTCAGGGACAGCGACACCGGTAGGAGATGGGATTGCAGTTGCGACACCTCCAATATCTGCACCCGGTAATTCCGACCCAGCATCGTAGAATTTAGATTTGCCTTTAGACATCTCAATAGAAAATTGTATCCTTCACATTGACCATGATAATACACTTGAGATTTTTGAACCTACTAGCTGGCACTAGTCACCGAGGGTATACAAGATATGTAGAGAAGAACAACATCGGAAACGAGGGACTGGAAAATGAAAGAATGTAATCATTGAGCTCGGGCATTACACACGTGAAGCAATAAACTGAGCAGCGGCCGGGGCGTCTTGTTGGTAGTTCCTGGTGACAACACATGAGTACTACAATAAGAGAGTAGGAAAGAAGATACGCACAAGTGAGGGGCAGCGATGATGATACCGCCGTCGCAAATGTTGTCACCAGTGTGGCAGATGATGTCAATTCGATTGGAAGGGATGCCTGCGATGGCTTGGTCTCTCTTGGGGTCACCCTGTGAAGAATCAGATTTGTCTGCTTTGCGAGCCGTGACTAGGAAAACGTACAAAGATGACAACAGCGCTAATACGGCTGAGGACAGTAGAAGATAGCATAGCGGCACTGTTGTGCACCAACTGACCACCTTGGCTATATCCGGCCGATACGATTTTAGACTATCATATGTGTCAGTTATTATGAACTTTCAAGTGCTCGTCTCGATACGCACGTTAGGGCAAGAGTTTGCAGCACTGGTCAACTATAGCAAAAGAAAATCAAACACTTGTCCAAGTCAGGATAGTGAAGACGTACGTCAGCAGCCATGTTTCGAGACCCCTGGGGGTCACCACCTTCCAAGAATCCAGCGATACTAGCAGGATAGTCAACGCCTCGGAAGGACAAGGAACGTGAACCGAGAGCGGAGGCCAAGTCGGATTGGAGGAGTGCGCCGACCTAAACGCCAGGAATGAGAATATTGCTTGCATACCGAATGAAATGCACTTACTGATTGAGGGTCACCAATGGGAGAAGCCTGGTTCGTACCCCGAGCATAGACAACAATCACATCAGCACAAGACTGACGAGCTTCAAGTTCTGCAACGGGTGCTGCAAGGCCAGAAGCAGCGAGGCCGATGGTGACGAGTGTCAAGAGGGAGCTGAACATGGCTGGTTAGACTCAAAGAACTGAATGAGCTGTAGAAAAACTGGTTTGTGAAGGAGGTTTTATATCCCACCAAGTCTCTGCACGTATCCAACATGATTCCTTGACCATGCTTTTGGTTGCTAAATGTAAATTACATTCGAGATTCTGGGATTCTGACTGCATGGTCTATCGTCATGAGGACGGGCAACTCGGTCGGACCACGATGGACAACATTCACAGCTATGTTGGGCCCCGGAAAACCAATGACTATGTCATTCAAGCGATGAACATATCAAGAAACTGTTTGAAGGACGTTTTGAGACCAGCCTGACGTGTCCTTTGGAAGATAGAACCCGAATAACAAACTGGAGAAAACGAAAGAAAGACTCATGTCGAGCCGGGGCACAAGACACGTTTGCGAGAATTTCCAAGAAACTTGCCTGCCGGAGTGGTTTTGTTCACCTGTTGGTTTCCGGTACCTGAGGCAGAAGCTAAAAAGCCTGTCGCCGCTTCGTCCACGATGTTTGTTAATGCCAAGTACGATCACTGGGCCTTCTCATATTTACTATCCGTGTCATGGGTCCAGGGGGAATAGGCGCAAATGCATGGGCTGTTGAGAAGTTGGGAATCTGGTTTCTTGCGTGCATGCATGTGATTGAAGCGAGTTTTGCCAAACGTTATTGGAGAAAGGATAGGCGGCAGAGAAAGTAAGTTTTTGTCAACGCTGGTTCGGAGTTGAGAGCTAGATGCCATTGCCAAACAATTGGGAGCTCGTAGCCAAACAAGGACACGCATTCAATTCTTCGTTCTGAGGCAAACCTTTTCTTCTCGTCAACCTTTCTCTCTCAAACTGGTTCCCGAGGCTTTTTCGTAGTCTGGCAACAAAAATATAACACCAAATCGTCATACGTCTCTTTTCTTTGACGCGCTGAGGGGTCATTTCACGTGAGATGACATCAAGCCCGAAATCACTCTGACCTCCGTTTTTGTCCGCAAACGTTACGGTAGACGTCAAGCGGTGACTATTTTACCCGAACAAATATTCCTTTCCAGGCTCCTTACCCTTGACGAGAACCATGATCTTACGACCTTCCTTCACGAAGCTCCCTCCCTTGCAACGCACTGCGCGCTATTTCTCTTCTACGACGCGTCTGCAAAAGGAACGTCTGGTTATCCTGGGTTCTGGCTGGGGAGGGTACGAAGTATTGAGGAGGATTGACAAGAAACGATGGAGTACGTTCTCTATTGCTTCTCCTCTCTTTGTGATCTGATCGATTGTTCTCAGATGTAACCATCGTATCACCCAACAACTACTTCAACTTTACACCTCTGCTCGCTGGTTGTGCAACTGGTACTCTCGAATTCAGGTGTGCTATTGAGCCTGTGAGTCTCTGATCTACTGCACTCCCCGTTATACTCCGTGTACAATTCTAAGTATCCCGATTTTCTACCTAGGTTCGGCGATTTGCCCCTTCCGTGGTAAGTACTAGTCCATTTCATTAGTTCCTCTGAAAAGCTTTATTTTCCTTTAGACTGCATATTCGGCTTGGTGCGACTCGATAGGCGAGCATATCTCTTTTTCAAATCTTGACGCGAATTGACCCTTGCAACTTTTTTTTTCGAATCGAATGACTTTGTGAAACAGATTTCAAGAAAAAAGTCCTCCACTGCGTACGTACCTGGCACCCTAATATCGCTTTGTACGTTGGTCCTGCCATCCGTACGCGTCGGTTCGACAATCGAGCGGCGTCTATCCCTTGACCTATTTTTTCAATTTTCTTTTCCGGTTTATCTATTCCTTGCCCTGACCTTTTGAAACGTTTTGCAACACAGATGCCCGCAACTCCACCCTATCCTCACGCTTCGCCTTCGGACACATTCAATGCTCATAGTGAAGGGAAAGAAGTTCATCGACCGGGCGAAGGTCCGAGCTTCTCTGTCAGGTATGATAAGCTGGTTATCGCGGTCGGAGCTTATTCGCAGAGTAAGTACATATTCTTCTCTAATCACCATGGCAGTCGGGGTTCGGTTCATCGGCTCAAGAACGCGTCTATAAATGGATATCTAATGGGTTGTTACAGCATTCAACATTCCTGGAGTTAAGAAGCACGCTCACTTCTTGAAGGACGTTAGAGATGCGAGGGCGATTAGGAGTCGGATTTACGAATGTATGTCATAATATTATTTCGACCCTCGGATTGACATGATTTTTGTCATAGGCTTTGAACAAGCTAACCAGCCTGTTCTTTCTGATATTCAACGACGGTAAGTGCATACGGGAACATTCTGGATTGTTTCGTTCATCGTACGTCTTTAGAAACCTTCTCAACTTTTGTGTCGTGGGCGGAGGCCCTACAGGGGTCGAATTCGCTGCAGAACTGCACGATTTGCTACATGCTGAGATGGCTAGACATTATCCGAATCTAGCTAGGCTAAGTAAGATTACTTTGTACGACGTCGCACCGAGTATTCTAGGGATGTTCGATGGGGAGTTGATCAAGTAGGTGTTCTGTGTGTGACTATTCAAACTTGCTAACAGCTGCAACGTCTACAGATATACGGAAAAGAGCTTCAGGAGGGATGGAATTAGTATTCTAACCAGTCATCATGTTGAAAAGGTCGAAGCTGTAAGTACTTCGTCGTATGTTACATGGTCACCTAGTCCTCACTTATCTTTAACAGGGCAAACTGTTCGTCAAAGAACAAGGCGAGGTTCCTTTCGGTCTTCTCGTTTGGTCAACAGGTCTTGCACCCAATCCTTTGATTGGTTCGATCACGGAATTGAAGAAGGATAATGGTATGAGAAGGTCAGTCAGGTTTCTTGGGCCTTTCCGCTTCCAAATATCTGAACTGTGTGCAGTATAGTGACTGACGCTCATCTCAATGTCCTCAAAGCCGACGGAACTCCCGATTCGGATATCTGGGCTATCGGCGATGCAGCAATGATTGAAAGTGCGCCACTTCCTGCAACTGCTCAAGGTAAGTTTTGACTATCGCACGATAACCTCGGGTTTTGATTCCTTGATGCTCATTGTTCCTTTGCTATTTCATCTGGTAGTCGCCAACCAGAAAGCCAAATACCTTGGGAAAAAGCTCAACAAAATCGTGAAAGACCAAGACCATAGTGAACCTTTTGAATTCCATAATCAAGGCAGTTTGGCGTATATCGGTGACTGGTACGACTTTGCTTTCCATATCCGGATCTGGATCTTATAGTTCCGACCTAACAGGAAAGCTATATACGAACGTCCTGAAGGTAAAGAAAAAGGAGCACCATTCAGTCAAGAATATGGACGAGTTGCTTGGCTGCTCTGGAGATCAGCTTATTTCACGATGACCCTCAGCTTCCGAAACAAGTGCGTTCTCAAATGTGTCGAAGTATGGGTGTTGTATTGATATGTTGCTTTAACCTAGAATTCTCGTTCCGTTTTACTGGTTCCTTACTTGTAAGTATACGCATTGGCTTTATCGAATCCAACGTCTCAATCTCAATCGTGTTCCAGGGATCTTTGGGCGTGATATTACTCGTTTCTAGGCGAAAGTGGTTTCGAGCACTTGCCGTCCGTGTAAATCACGATTATTTTGGTACATTACTGTCGTTCGCATTTGGCTTGAACGCGATTCTCTTATAGACCTTGTCAAAACTAGATTTTTATACTTACACCTCGATTATAGACTTAGTGTAGATTGTACCTCGAGTGTACTTAGTGGTAATTTATGGGCTGCTCATCATAGGGAACTCTCGTTGTTTGTGCTGCCCGGTCTTCAACGACCGATTTCGATGATGTTTTTGATATGGATAATTGGTGCAAGCGAGGTTGTTCAGTAAAGCCAGGTGAATTGTCTTGGTGACCTCAAAGACTCGTTTGAGAGTCACTATATATACCGATACTTACAAAGTGGTGAAGGCAAATTTGTTGAATCCTCCAACTTGTTCCCTTTGATTCAATTTGGGAAATATTAATGTTGAATAGTCATATCTCGTATGATGGAACATTTATTTCTTGCTATCGATTTGACCTGCGGCAATCTTTGCTGTCAAAATTTAAACATGTACACCTCAAATGTAGACTTATAGTAGATTGTACTTCGTGGTGAAATTATGGGCAGGAAATCCGGTTGTTTATGTTACCCGGCGCCGGATTCACGGGAAGCCTTGAACATCGACATCCATTCCATCTCTTGGATTTACCGAGTTCTAGATTGTAGAATGTCAGCAGCCAGCTCAACTAGACGTGTCCTCGTCCTCCACGGATTCACTCAAAACGCCAACATCTTCAGTAATAGGGTGGGTTGTGAGTTTCTTTATGTGTTGTGTAATGAAAAGAAACAAATTTCTTATGCGCTTTAATGGATGCATTATAGTTGGGTGCTCTGAGAAAGCAAGCAAAGGGTGTCGAAATGGGTGCGTGTTTATAATTCATGCTTCAGAGCTGCTTCATCTCTGACTGCCTCTGCCCTCTAGTCTTTCTTGATGCACCACATATTCTCGAACTTGCAGACGTTCCTGGCGACTTCTACGCCATTGGAGGACCACCTCGTTCTACTGACCCAGCATCGACTCCTCGAGCATGGTGGAGATGGAATACGGATTCACTGAAGGCGATAGGGTTGCAGGATACATTAGCATACCTCAGGGATAGACTGAGTGCGGAGAGGTTTGATGTGCGTCTCTGCCCTTTCGTTTCTGGATGGATAATAATCAAAATGTCCAGGGTGTGATGGGTTTCAGTCAAGGAGCTGCGTTGGCGGCCTTGCTTTCTGCTCTAGTGCGTGCTTTTCTCATCTTGAAGTTACTAGGCGCCCTGATGGCCTCCCTTGACGCGAACAGCTCGAGCGCCCAGAATCATATCCTCCATTTCTAGTGGACGGAGAACCACCTCATCCTCCTTTGTGAGTCTGCGTCTTCACGCATGTTAAATAATCTTGATTGCGCGCTCCAGCAAGTTCTGTATTGCTGTTTCCGGCTTCAAACTCCTCGACCCTCTTTCACATGAAATATTTGGCTCAGGGTACGCAACCCCAACCTTGCATATCTTAGGCAAGACCGATGTCGTAGTCTCGGAAGAAAGATCAAAAACGTTGTTGGAAATTAGTCTGAACAAGAGATTAGAAGAGCATGAAGGAGGTGCGTAACTACGCATTTGCTCAATCTCCCACCAAATACTGATTTTGTCATATGCAGGTCACTTTGTCCCTTCGAAAAACAACTGGCGCACATTTGTTGCAGAATACCTTCGCTCTGGACCAAGGGCAGACATTCTTTCGCCCAGTTTGATCAAAGCTGGAGATTCTACACCTTCATCTCTTGCACCATCAGGGAGGGCTACGCCTGTTCCAGTCAATCCTTTGCAACAGGTTGCTGCGTCGAGTACAGACATTGACCCAAAAGATAGCAATCTCGTGGCTTCTCTCTAGTCGAAGGAATAATGGCCATAGATATAGATGGTTTGTATGCGTTGTGTACCGAGCTACTGTGTAATTATATGTGCTCCTAGATCTAGAATATTCTTGTCATGCCCTGGTTGGCTTTTGCAAGTAGAGTTGGTTGAACTCATCCATAGTTTCCCGAAGGAAAAATGTATTAGAAGCAATCAATGGTCACTGATACCTACCCTGACTCCTCAATATGAGTTCATTGGAGATCCCTAAGCCGACCTTTCCGAGAACTCCATATGCATAAACGACCTCCGGTTTGGAAATGACACGAAATCGCCAGTCGGGATTTGACCGTCATCAAGACTAAACGTGTTCGGGGCACGCGGGAAGACGTGGTGGTCGTGAGAGTCAGCGGCTTTCCTGGTGAAGGACGACAAGAGGAAAACGCCAACGAGCGGTGCAGGTTTTTCCCAAAGCCGTGGTGCTCCGGACATGATTTGAGTAGACTTTCATCGTATATTGTACACATTTTTCGCGATATTTCCAACAAAGTTCATTATTCAAACGAACTTTGCCTTGTACACGACAGCTGACCGTTTGACGGTAACGTTCTGTAAAACAAAGTAGGTAACATTTCTATACATACACAAAGCTACAACAGAGAAGAAAAGAAGTATACGATGTGGTGCGGGCAGTTCTATACTTCATCACTTCCTAACCTTTGACATTCTCTTCAGCTTCATCCACATTTTACCGAAGGAAGAACGAGTTGGTAAGGAAGAACCCATCTCTTTCCCCGTCATATTTCCTTCGCTTCCATCAACCCTTTCCCAAGTTGAGTTTGAATTGGAACTAGAAACAACCAACTCTGGGTCCCATTGAGTCTGCGTTGGTTTGAGCATTTGACTTGAATATTGGTTTGAAGATCGTCGCCTTTGAGACTTGGACCTGACCGAGGCCCATCCAAGGCCTAATCCTAATAAAGAAGCCCGACGACTTCGCTGTGTCTGCAGAGGCTCGGGGCCGACTGCAAGACCATCTTCATGTTCATTATAGACTTGCTGAGATCTGCCATCGTGAGCGAGCGCTGAAGGTTGGGGCATTTGATTCTTCTGACCCGGCGTTCTCTCAGCTTTAACCAAACCTAACCCTAAACCTAGTCCCAGCAGAGAGGAACGACGATGGCCACGAGAAGAACGTTGTGGACTTTGAGAGCCGACCCTAGTATTGCCATGTATAGAACCGCCCTCATGCACAGGGTCACGTCTCCTGTATCCAAACTCCATTCCTAGACCCATGCTCGTAGCTCTCCTGCCCGCAGAACCCAACCCAAAAGTGGCACTTCTCCCTTTCCCAGCAGACATTGACTTGCTCCTGGAGGTATCTCTGCTAGTCCCGTAGCTTGGACTATTGTAGCCATACCCAGATGCGCTGAGGCATCGTGCCCTCGCCGCCTGACTATCACTGTCATACCTGTCCCTCGTATCCATCGCATTCAGCACCTCGATTGTTAGTCTTTCTTCCAATGTCACGAGCTCAGGCAACTCCTGTACTCTTTGCCAATTCCATTCCGAGGCTCCCCCAGCTGGTACAGGAGAGTATGGATTTGGCAGAGGAAGATAAGGTGTGCTGAAACGAGAGCTTGTGACAGATGAGTGGGTGTGGGCCCGGGATCTTCTAGGTCGAGACCGAGGCACAGTTAGTTTGTCACCAGCAGGCGAAGGCGGCGGTAGTGGCGAAGCAGATGGAAAGCGAATAGAGTCCGACTGAGAAAGTACGTCCCCATCTAAACGGTCAAACTCTGAAAACTGCTGCCCTGGCGTCCTGCATTGTACACGGCGAAGCTCGTGTGGGGGGTACCCTACAGCCTGTGGTGAGAGCGTTTCCTGCGTGTCTGGTGAGCACGAAACATTGGCGATACCGGTTTCCAGGACAGACGACTGGGCATGATATGGGATCTTCATACACGCATAGGCATTAGACTCGAAAGTGAGATTGGATGAAAGAGGCGAAGGTGAAACGACGGCGGAATGACCCGGTGAAGTGACAAGGGGAGAGACAATGGTAGCTGGTGCTGAGCGTCTTTTCTCTTTCTTCGCAGTCGATAACGGTAGGTTCTTAGGTTTCGAGGTGAATGAAAGCCGCTTTGGATGCGGCAAAGAGAACCTTGAGCCTCGTTGGGGTAGCGGGGAACTAATGTGAATAATGGGTGCCGAGAACCGTCTCCAGGAGCGTTTCATTTTGTTGTCTTTAAGACTAGCTCCAAATTCTTGTATCGGCTCATTTGAGGTATCTCGAGGACTTGGGGATGTAGGCTGTGGTGATAGCGGTAGAGGGGAATGGCTACGAGGAATCGCTAAACCAGCGTAACGCCTCTGGCTCTGCGCACGTGTAAGCACCAATGATTCAGGAGGTGGCCTAGGACTGAATATACAGGCTTCCTCGGCTTCCGAGAGATGACTCCCTGAAGGAACGTGGCTAGCGAAACTAGCGCACCCGGCCGCTCTGGCTTTGCTGCATCTAGAGGACAGCGAGCGCCGTGACATAAGTGATGATAGATACAACACTTCATCGATTTCAGGATCATCGTCAACAACTGCATTAGCCATCTCTTCAATTTCCATTTCGCCATTGCTGTGTGCCTCGTTGTTGATGCCAGAAGCGGCAGCGGTAATATCAGCTAGATGATATAACGAGGCAGTAGAAGGAAAAGGCTGGAGCTCACTGGCAGCATCATCGGAAGCAGTAGGAGAGCTATTCTCAGATGATTCTGGGGTATAACATCCAACTACGTCGACTGCATTGTAATCCTCGTGACCCGACCGTACTTGAGCCTGAGCCTCTTCAGAACGGATACTGGTTCGCAAGTCTTGGTCTTCCTCGGAAGGATAGTCATCGTCAAGCTCTCCGACCATCTCTTCGGTTGAGAGTGAAGTAGAGTCCGTGCCTGTCAGTCCGAGCGTCCAGGTTTCGACAGGGGACAGCTCTTCGACAAAACCAGATGAACTAACACTACCGTCTGGAGCGCCGCTCGTGTCTGCTTTCATATCAAGAGAAACATTCGGGTCCAAGGCGGTAGAAGGTGGATTAGGCAGAGGAGGGTAATATAGGGCAGCGATATTATCCCAAAGGCCAGATATAGGCTCGAAGAATGGATGAGACTTGACGTCTTCGTCACCCAATCGGTCGTGAGGTTGGTCTACTAGGAGCTGGGGTGCATGTACGTTCGCGTTAGTCTAGGGAATTAGTCAGGGATGCAGCCACGCACCGCCTTCAGGAACCCTTCAAGGTGATCTTGGTCTACACAATCCATGGAGAAGACGAGTTCCTCCAACTCTCCGAATGTCAAGCTAAAGTCTCCCTCTGTACGACGCCAAAACCTTTCTCTGATGCTGGTACCAGCAGTAGAGTGAACGATGAAGGGAACTGTTCCCGTCGCGAGTTCGTATAGAGTGACACCCAAGCTCCACCAATCGACCTTCTGGTTGTATATAACGTGTCCGACTGTATCTATCTGTCTAATCTCCGGTGCCGCATACAGCGGGGTTAAAGGAATGAAAGCATTTGACTGAAGGACAATAGAATGAAAAGTCTTCTTTGGTTCAAAGCCTAGGGTGTCCACTGGAAAATCTTCATAGTCAAATGAGAAAGGAAGGAGAGCAGAAGCTCCGAAATCACTGATGACGACGTGTCCTGACGACGAAACTAGAATATTCGCTGGTTTGAGATCTTGGTGAACGATGCCGTTGTCATGAAGGAAAGTTAAGCCGAGGACCAGCTCGGCGGCGAGTATTCGAAGGGATGACAATACGTTGCGTTGAGGCCGATTGAAGTCTTCCAAAGATGAAGGTAAAGAGCACGAAGACAGGTCCGAAGCTTGTGAGCTTGTCAAACGAAGGCGTGAAGTGACTTCATGGTTCTCCAGCGATACGGGATGATACTCCTGCGAAAGCACTTGAGTAAAGATTAAGCTACAACAACAAACGACGTTACCAAGACCATGAAAACGAATTGTTCGCTTTGAAAACTCTCGTACATACCCTGGAGAAAGTTGACGCTAGAAGAAGCCTGCTCCCTGATCCAACGCAAAGTACGCAGTTCTCTCTTGACCTCCTCGGTTCCATACTTTTCCATATCGGTTTTGCGCAAAACTTTGATGGCAGAAAGTTTACATGAAGAAGCTGACGAGGTACTTGCAAGCCGGCCTAGAAGGACTTTCCCATATGCGCCGCATCCAATAGTACCGACAAGCTCGAAAGACGATATTGACCTTGAAGATATTGCAGGATCCAGAGCGGAGGTTATGGGAGAAGGAAGCGAATTTAAAGACTGTTGAGTCGATGATGGAGAAATTTTTTGTTGGCTGTAGAAGCACCGTGGCCGGAACGATGCAATTAAAGGTAAGGAGGATATGCGTCGCCTTGGAGGTGAAAGCGAAGATGACTGCCGTGAAGAAGCATGACGAGAAAGACTAATTGAGGTATACGACGCCTTAAAAGAGTGTTGGGGCTTTTTATGTGACTTGGTGAAAGGCGAGTTGCGAGGAAAGAACGGAGAGTCAGAAAAACTTGAGAACAACGGTGATACCGTCAATTGAGCTGAAGTAGATTGGCAGAAAGCTTCAACTGCTTCTTGGTCTGTCAAGCCCATGGCCAAAGCTCTTGTACTTTCTGGGTTTACGGGGATTATGACAAGGTAAAAGATTGTAAATTCCCTCTAGGAAACAGGTGTAGGTATCGCAGAGGTGGAGGTGAAATGAGAGGGAGCCGTGTGAACAAATCTCCAAAAACAACTTGTCTTCAACCTCCACCTCGAAATCAAACTCCCCTCTTCCTTTCTAGACATGCCACCTACAAGGACCGCCAAAAGAAGGCAGGAATCTCAACAAGATGCAGAAGAAGTCCAGGAAGAAGTTGTCGTTGAGACTGCTGAAGATGCCATCATGGATGAGGCGAACGACGAAGCTCAGGAGGATGCAGCTTTAGAGAATTTGGATGATGCTCCAAAGATGACAATGGATGCGAGGAAGGCTAAAATGGAAGAGCTGCGGAGGAAAATGGTATGTTTGTGGTGTTCACCTGAAAATTTCGCCCTTGCGCTAACTAATTGGCTTCAGGCTGCTTCATCTAGAGCAAACCGCGCTTCGCTTGTAGAAGAGAGTGCAAAATCAAAGATTACCGCCCGTGATACTGCGAGACTGGAGAGACAACGCAAACTGGCTGAGACCTTACGGCTCAAGGCAGATGCTGAGGAACGGGGAGAGGATGTTGAAAGGTCTAAGAACTGGGAATATACAATAGAAGAAAATGATGCCTGGGAGAAGAAACAAGCAAGGAAAGCCAGGAGAGCGGACTTTGAGTTCCATGGTGAGTCCTCCGTCATGTCCGAAGTATTCAGTCAGTTCAACACTGCATTGATATCTAGACGATGCTCATGCTGCCAGGCGACGATATAAGAAAGACCTCGACCTGATAAAGCCGGACTTGGAAGTTTATAACAAGCAGAAGGAGGTTGCTATGGGTCTAGCTCCTGGTACTTTGACACATTTCGACGCCAAAGTGGGACAAGCCGTACGTGACTGGCTTGTTCCCCAAGTTGAATAACCTAACCCTTGTTGTATTTCTAGTCCTCTCCTACTAGCCTCGAGCAACAGCTTGCTGCCGAGAATCTCTACCGTGATGCCAACACTCTTATGTATGGTGACAGCAAGCCTTCTGAGGATGCCATTGACCGCGTAGTGGCGAAGATCAACAGGGAGTACGCTACTTGTCTGTTCCACTCGGTTTCTTGCTCATTCTCTCCTCTTCGCCAGCGTCGAAAAAAAAGGAAAATTCTCACGGAAACGGCTCAACGAAGACGAAGGCGACATCACTTACATCAACGAGCACAACCGTGTGTTCAACAAGAAGGTTTGTATGCTTCCTACAGCTGCGGAATTTGTGTAACTAAAATCATCCGTGTGTGTTTAGATTGCTCGTTACTACGACAAGTACACTACGGAAATTCGGGCGAGCTTCGAGCGTGGTACTGCTCTCTGATTACCCTCTGCGAAGTACAGACAGACTTGCAGGATATGATATATTTTATGTATGTATACTTGTAATAACATGGCTCATTTTGCTGCCCCGGACGTCGTATTTCAGCCGAGGCACTATCTCGTTCCTTGCAAGCCACATATTCGAAATCATAACTCGAGTTCAACCGATTTCTGTTCCAAATCAGAATCTGCTCGACAAGCTTCGTATATACGTCCGTGTGGCTAAAACTCTACATGTCGCTTTGCTCTGATTGTGCTCCGTAAGTCGCTCATTATTCTCCACACAATGAAATCTCGATCCCCAGACGTCTGTCTCGCCTCGGTATTAATAAGAATCCGAGTACTCCATTAGATGCTCTGTATTCTTCCGATAATAGTGTGGATCAAGCAACTAGTCCTCGTGCCCACTTATACCGTGCAACTGTCCTGGTAATTCTCCCGAGGCATTAATTGTTCGCGGCTGCATCTCAGGTGGGCTTGGATATCTGCACTAATCTTTACTTGGGACGTTCTTATGGCGCAAGAAACTCGAGTCCTTGTAGTGCTCTGCTTGAAAGTACAAAGTATCCATTCCAACAGGATCAATCAAACCATCATAACCTGTAGATGCCTTTGTTTTCGCTCCATTTCCTTATGGCGCTGGATGCGACGCTGCCGCACGCGGGGAATGAACGTAGCTCAGATTTACCCTCCCGTACAGTATTGAAGGGTGATCTTCACCCCGAATGGCCATGCACTTCTCGCGGCTCTAGTGCGCCTCCAATTACTCGCATCTTCAGATCTTTGTGAATGGCAGTACTTTTTGTTACCGTCATTGCACAAAGCGTGTTTAGTTTGGTCACTGCGCAATATACTTATCAGGCTGTACAAGTATTATTATACGAAAAGATCGCAGTGCGTCCCAATTTTCAGGTCTGAGCATCACTTGGACTGACCCTGGTCTTCTATGGTTCTCCGTTGCTTGATTGATGTGATGACAGCACCTTGAAGAACCCATCATGGCGAGGATTTACGGATGAGAAGGTCAATTCTATGTGTCACGCTTCCACGCCACGGTTGCGCAGTGAAACGCTATCTTTGCTCGGAATTTCTAGGCACGCTTGTCGTCTGACTTGGGAAGCTGTGAAGTTCTTGGGAAGGACGCGGCTATGGACAGACCTGACGGATTCTCTCTCACTATGCAGTATCTGTCTCTCGAGATCGGGTGGTTTCCAACGGAGTTGCTGTCCTCGTGTCTCAATGATCATGATGTATTTGCTATCAGTAACCTGAATCTTCAATGAGTCAGACTAGCCACTGCTCGCCCTGACATCCGTTCCCGTGTATACATATCTCTGGTTTGTATATGCTCGTTTGAGCGCTTTCCGTATGGAAAATTTATCGTGAAATCAAGATCTACCTGAAACCGAGGCCACGGCATACCACCATAAGTACATAATGAGTAAATTCTGGCTACGTGGGATGGAAGGGCTCCGAGAAATGCTCATGAATTCGAAAATCTTAATTAAACATTTTGAAGTCAGTGTTAGCCTCTCGAGAGAATCGTATTTATTAAGCAGGATAGTGACGCGATGATAACCTGTCGCAGTCTCGACCCCATCGTTGACCGGTTGTCACTGGGTGAGGGTGTCCAAAACCTGGCTCCTCACAGCGGGTATGGCACAGTATCCGTTCAGACATTCAACCTACTACACCCGGGATGACCTTGAGTTCATTAGTGAGCTGCCTGTAAGTTTATAAAATTACATTCATTACCAGCAATTACTGATACTACTTTAGCCAATGAATAGTCAAGAGGACATGCTTCAAGAGCTTCAGACATATCATCGTCGGGGGACTTTATATGACCCACCTTCTCCTTCGTTTGGACCTTACCTTGACCCCAGTCCTCCACCTTTACGAAACCGTATTACTCGGATATTCAAAGTGGGTAACTCGAGTTCGCCTAAAACCAGAAACTTATTGTTTTTTTGGCTTCTAGAAATTGAAAAACAAGTTTCGAAATGGTCTCAAGAAGCTCCGGGGTGGGAGGGAGTATAGGAATAGCTACTGACGGTTCGGCGTCGACTGGATCTTGCTTCCTTTTTAGCTTCGAACTTCTCTGTTCGAACCGAGACCTCTCGAAATTGATACCCACCGTAATTTATTCCGGAGTAATAGTCCTAAGTTAGTACAAAACGGTGGCATATCCTCTAATGCCATATATATTGTGAGTTTGCGGGTGTAGTCGTACTTGCGAACGTTAAACTAGTTTGGGACGGAAGGGGCTTGAGTATCTCAGTTCCGGTGGGCTTGTATTTGAATGGTACAACGGGGCTATCCTGGCAAATTGTTGATTCAAAGGCCCCGAAAGTACAAGGGCCTACTTATTCGACATTAGGGGAAAGTGTCGGTATTTGCCGGTCCGATCGGCTCCGCTTTCCGAGTATGACGTCTCTACTGTGATCTTCCTATCCACTCACTATCAACCATTGCGAACCGAACTAAAACCAGTATCACTCTACCAGAAGTATATGTCTTCATCCATAGCAAACACACCTCGGGACATCGTCATCATCGGCGGTGGAATCATAGGTTGTTCCACTGCCTACTATCTTTCTCGTCATCCCTCCTTCTCTCCTTCATCATCAATCAAGGTTGTCGAAGCATCAAAAGATGGTCCAGCACAAGGTGCAAGTGGAAAAGCAGGTGGTCTTGTTGCTAAGTGGGGTCTGTAACACTTCTTCAGAATCATACAGATTTCAGGGATTAACGGTCGAAGTAGCCTATCCAAAAGAATTAGTGAACATATCTTTTGCAGAGCACGTCAAGCTCGCTGAGGAACACAACGGTAAAGACAGATGGGGCTGGAGATTTGTTAATTGCGGTAGCTGGGAAGGCAGAGGCGTTATATCAGATGAAGTAGGATCTGGGGTTGGAAGGGGAGGCAACAGGAAGAGTCTGGAGAAAACCTTGGGTTTGAACGAGGGACACAAATCTTCAGACTCCGTAAAGAGGAGAGGAAAGGGCTTACCTGATGACTTACGTTGGGTGGATGAGGATCTCACGTATTCATATTCTCCAATGGCTCCAGCAGGCGACACGGCTCAAGTCCATCCCTACCTGTTTACGACTAGCATGATGGATCTAGCCACGGAAAGGGGTGCAGAGTTAATTTCGGGACGTGCAACGGAGGTCGTTCAGAGCGACGGTAAAGTCACTGGCGTACGCCTGGTTAGACTTGGGTCCGACAAACCCGAAATGATTCCTGCCACCGATGTTATTATTGCAGCGGGAGCATGGTCCCCATATATCCTCCCTGATCTTCCGATATCCAGCACACGTGCACATAGTATAACTATTCATCCTCAGCCCTCGGTAACAATCGCGCCGTATGTCCTTTTCACGGAAATCTCTCTCTCAGGTGCCACTCGCACAAGGAGAGCTACTCCCGAAATTTACGCCCGTCCCAATAATGAGGTCTATGCCTGCGGTCCAGGTGACGACTCCGAACTGCCCGGCAATGTAGATGATGTTCTAGTCGATGATTCTGCTTGCGAAAGCATACACAAACATGTTTCAAGTATTTCGCCAGAACTCAGAGATGGCAAGGTTGACAAACAACAAGCATGTTTCTTACCCATAGTCAGCAGAGGTGGCGGGCCAATAATCGGTGCTGCATCACAAGTAGCGAAAGGCCTTTTTGTGGCAACCGGTCATACATGTTGGGTAAGACTTACTCTTGATGCATCCAAGCTGTCAATAACTCACGTCTTTTCTTAAATCATAGGGCATTTGTAATGCACCAGGAACTGCGAAGGCCATCAGCGAATTGATATTCGATGGAAAGATTCACTCTGGAAATTTGAAGAAATTGGAGCCTTCCAGGTTTTTGTAGCTCGGAACGCTGTATTCTTACCACTCTGGTACTGAGCGCTGATTCCCCATAGGGAATATATATACACGGACACGAGAAAGCTTGGCTCGAGCGATATGATGCCCATGTCAAAACCTTTCTTTATGAAAGTCATCCTCAATTTGCGAAGCAAGTTTCAGATAGCATGACCCTGGGTGCTGGTAGAGATATGTGGGGATATAAGTGGCTTCCGGACACACCGTGCCAATTATGGTCTAATTTGACGCGTTTCAGAAACACGAGTCGGAACAGTGCAGTGGGATGGAAATCTCAGTATCTCGGCATAGCTGTTGAGTGCTGTTGACTATGTTTAGAATCGAAATATAGATTCCGCTGCCGCGGAAATAAATCATTCTTGAGGATGCATGAAAGGACATGAGCCAGCTTGGACTTGGTGAAAAAAATCCTGATTTATCGGCTAACGACGACCTGATTTTCGGAGATCATGGCCTAAGGACATATTCACGCGTTTTATTAACCGAGTTATCGATTGAATTTGTACGCCCTAGGTATCCCTGAGCCACATTCTGCTCGTGAATTGAATGCCCAGGTCTGTCTGAGGACATAGTGTCAGCTAGAGACAGAAAGTGTCTACTTCGGTCTGTCTGTTGGAAATCATATCGTCAAATTCTTTACATGCCAGACATCCAGTAGTGATCATGAAGAATTTCCCGGCGGCGATCCGGAAAGAAAAGATTCAAGATTGTTCCTGAAATTAAACTCCGCTTTCTATATCATATCCACCACCGTATATGTTTGGAAGAGGAGATATCATGCATAGAGAGAAGTCTCACCACTATTCTGAGGATCGTAGGCCGACACATAGCAATACATGATTTTGCCTGGGTCCCAGTCCGTGATCCCGGAATAATATAGGCGTTTACGAATCTCGGAATCCAAATCTAAACGAAGCGCAGCGCGTCATGTATTCATATCTCAAATGATATCTTGATGAGATCTGGATATCTACTTAAATTGGCCGGATTTTTTTCCAACACTCTTTTTAGGCCACACTGACCCCGACCTTGGGAAGAGGTCATGTATACCCAGTCTTCACGATACTCTTTCTGATTCGCCTTCTTTACTCTAATACCATAAGCATTCTGATCTTGACACATCTGGCTCGGTACGCCCTGAAGCAGGGGAAACGGCTGTACGTCAAAAATTTACGCTTTCCTTTTTGCCTCACTTCTCCTTAGCGCTTACTGAAAATCGAACAGACCTCTTTGGTGTATAAAAGCTTCTTTAGTTCAATCCACTCCCTTCATATCACGACTACCATACGCTTTCCAACTTACTACCTTACACACGAACACCATGCAGCGACCATCCTACCTTGCTATGAACGATGACCCACTCGCGTGCGTGACAAAATGGCCCCGTGTGCATCATGATATTATGTCTAACTTTTGTAACCAGTGCACTGTACCAGCACTACAATGTCGTCCAAATAAGACACACCGGAAATCAACTCCCAGCTTTCTTCGATATGCCTATCGTTCGTGACGCTCATATGCCAACACACGTCCTTGCAGTGACTCAGACCACAAATTCATATTCTACGATTCCACCCCTCATGATACCTGTCGATTTTAATATGTACAGCGACGGGTTCCGCGTCTCCATAATCCCTACCCCCTTACCAGGAACCGCGTCCCCAGTTCCTATTGTCAATGGTTCCTCGGCAATGGTTTCTCTTCCTGTTGTGCCTATCAGTGTCCCCCATGTTCAATCTTTGCCGCTACTCTTACTATTCGGCTTGGGGCTGGAAAGGAACACAAATGCTTTAGCACTACGTATGCTTCCTTCAGAGGTCGTGGCGGAATTTCCCAACGCCGCTACTATGGCTCAACTCATGGCGCGTCTTGATGATCGGCATTTCAAGCGACGTCTCGAGTTTAACCAAGGCATGTGGCAGAATGTCCTTGCTTTGGACCTTCGCGATATCACCCTTCTGAATTTAATCCGTACCGCTTGGAATATTACTGCTGAGGCACGAGGCCTTCGGATGCAAGGGCAATGGCGGTAATCATTATTTCTCTCTTGTCTACTTTGCAATGCTATCAACATCTAGCTTTCCAAATATTACTTACAATCTCCAATAATCTCTTCAAACACGAATGCATGCACCACCTCATAGTATATCACTCTACCATAATTTGATTCTTGTTACACAATATGATACTTTACTTGCACAAATGCAATTCGTTGGTGTCACCTTGTTCTCCAAGTGTGCTTTCCGTGATTGCGGCAAAAAGCCAGCATAGCCCTCGGGTGATGATTTGGGTTGGGGAAGACATCAAAAGATCCGAGAACCTTAGAATGCATTCGAGGAAACCACACGGCAAGGTCACATCATGGAGAACAAGCTTCCGCTGTTGAGGACTCGCCTCGCTTTCTCTCATATCAAATTCTAGATTACATGTCCTTGTCTTTCTTCAGGTAACTCCTCTGACATATCTTTCGTGACGCAAGGTGAGATTCCGAAGTAATTTTGCAAACACTTGTGATCTCTGGTATGAAAATCCAGAACGGATGCCAAACGTCAGGATTTCTATTAGTTTCTTGTCGAACTCGGGTCAGCACGGGATTTACAGTGGCTGAACTTACCGCCTGATGACCTATTATTCATTTTCCTGTTCAGTTCAGTGTTGTATGAACAAGTTCTTGCCACATTCATTGTCCCTCGTGTGATATCCTCGAGTTATTCTACTTTTTATGGATCATCAAGGACTCGAAAGCATGTTCCTTCGAATTCGGAATACAAATCCAAGGCTTATCTTCTCGACTTCTATCACGTTGGCCATAGGGCGCCGGGATATGACAGGCTATAGTAGAAAAAAGCGAAGCGATAGAAACTACAAAACAACTTGAAAGATAACGCGCCGACCCAAACCCTACAGTGCAGGAACCAACTTCCCAGGGGAAGAAATCTAAGGGACTGCAGCATTCTCGGTTCAGGATACCTCGGAATGATCAAACCTTGTGTACCAAGCCTTAAACTCTGCTTCGATCCGCTGACTTTGTCTGAAGATGCCATTTACAGCTCGCCACGTAACGAAAGAACGGGTGTATCTTCATAGCCGGGACTTGCCTGCTAGAAATATCAACTAGTGGCGCCGAAGTGGGAATCGAACCTTCTCAAATACCGAAAATCCTATGGCTTGGGGAATTATTTCCAGTGTTCCGATACTAGATCAAAATACGTGTTCTCACATCATCGAACAGGGGTTTTGGGCGCCTGGAAGCATTGACTGAGAAAATGAGGCTGATGAGCTCCAAACTGGGCTTCCGGGATTGAAAACAAGAGTATCTGACTTGTCCGGTTGCAGTATATTACATGACGGAACGAAGAAGAAGTCTTTGACTGCATCGGAATCGGACCCACATTCGGCCCAGTGAATATTAACGGTTTGAATTTAGGGACCGGTATGACCGAAATGGCCTCCCTCGCCTTCATGACGGCACCTAGCGAAAAGGACTGTGATATACCTGAAGTTGGACGGTGAGAACGATCAAGTTAAAAACAGACACTCGAAATGCGCATCAAGGATCATTGAAGAAGGACTTCACGTCTCTCAAGTATATACGTCCGGCACACTCGAGTACACGATTGACCTCGGCAGATATTCTTGGATCGTGCTATACCTTTTTCTATACAAGAAGGAACGGCCAACTCAGGCCATTAAAAACGGGGTTGGATATTTAGTCGCTGTCAATAGAACATCAAGTTGATATTGATTATTGATTGACAGTACTTTTCGGTAAGAGGAACATCACTTTTGGAGCCTGAATCGACTGAAACCGCCCACGAACGGCATTATCCATCACTCATCATCATCTTCGAGAGTCAATCGAGGTCACTATGGAGCAATCACGAAGAATGTATATTAATAATATGACTGGAGGCAATGTGGCAATGCGAGCTTGCTATACATTCGAGGCCATGTCGGCGAAGACCATCGCCAGCGCAGAAGCGCAGATAAGCTCATTACTGTAAGGCTTTGTAAGGATGTGATGTGTTTTGGAAATATGAACTGGGGTCAGGATAACTTGAAGGACTAGAGAGGTTCGATCTTTTGTGCTTCTTTTCTTGATGCGAATGCATACGGACATGGGGAGCTCATCTCATCGGAGAAAGGAGATGACCTTTTTTTAATGTGATGCTATGAGAGGTTTGCCTAGGTCACCTCGCGGTAAGGCAGACATTTCGAATGATCCCCGGTCAATATACCTGTACACATGATTCCTGGGTGGGCGTCAGAGAGGGTAGTGCAATGCAAAAATCATCACGATGCAAAGGTGGCGGCGTACCGATTAACCGCCCAGCTGCATTCGGCCAGAGTAGTTCTCCTTCAGGTATTGAAGTAGGACCACTAAAGAATTGAACAATTCCTGAAACTTGTATCAACTCACCATTCCTACAACAAAGGGAAATCTTCATTTCAGAACATTTCCATCGAAACGAACGTCCATTTCAGGCCAAGCCAAATGCAAAGTGACGAACGGGAGAATCATTACAACACGAGAAATGGAAGAGTTGCCTGAGATCGACGTATAATGAACCCTGGCCTGAATGATAGGACGGAGTCTGTTGGTATACGTGTCAATGGTTCACGGGAGACCTCAAGAAATTAGGAATCGTAGGGAAGCTTCGCAGAATACAAACAGCCCTTCAAGTAATATAGCGAGAAGCACCGGGCGTCTTCTGGACCCATGGAGTAATCAGAGATTCAATATCAGTCACAAAAATTAACCTACGTAGATCATCATTCAATCGCAAAAGGGACCGCTTGGATATGACGACAAGGAGTTTCGCGGAGTCGGAAAACATATCGAACGAGATCGTATGTATTTAGAAGAAGAGTCTAGTAGTGACACGGGAAGGAAAGGAACGAACTTTGAGAAACAACTTGTTCCTCGCGCTGTCGCGATGAAACTTGGGTTCGAGGTTCCTTTTCAAGAATAGCCGTTTTTTACATGTACAAACGGGATGATGCTGACTCAGGTACGGCCTGGTTGATCATTCAGCATCTCTCAAGTTTCCCTCAGCCTCGAGGCTTATGATTGAATATAGCAGGTCAGGAGTCGATGTTATCAGTAACATTCCTCTCCATCCTGGACTGCCGAACAAACTTGAATAATATCCGTTCTTCTATTGTGGCCACAATATGCCTACCGAGGTCAAGATCAGGATTCGTCGAGCTAGAAGTGAGCCCGCCGCCCTGAATCAGGGAAAGCGTGAGTGTCGATTAGAATGAGTGCTTATGCCATTCATCTGTGGTTTTTGAGATATAGAGTCCGAGGACCAAGTCAATTAAGCGTATTTCAATGAATGACGGCTGATATGTCGGGCTTCCGTCGAGCCATAACGAATGTGCCATAAAGTCGGGTTTTGAAAGTAGCTGCGGAACGAGAAGAAGTTTAGATGTCCAAATGTACATCAGAGTTGTTGCGGAGTCGACGAGACATCTGCTAGTGGTAGGAAGCAATCTATAGTAGCATCCAAAACATCAGATTTATACCACTTTAAAAAAGATGCCGAAAAACTGAAACAAGTACCGACTCGACGTGCGGCGCCGCGCTTCGTTCTTACTAAGCTGAGACTGCTCAGACACTCCAATGTATTCTCTCTAATGACCCATAAACAAATCCAGTCACCAAGACTACGTTTCCTCCTTCTGTAGCTGATGGAGCAATTGGGTGGTTTGCTCAAGGTCATCAGTAAGATCGTTTTTGCAATTATAACCTTTGCGGACCTTGTTCCCAGACCAAAGGTACATCAAACGTCTGTCCCTACTGACATGAAGGCGAGAAAGAAAGTCAGTCTGGATCGTACCTTTAGCCTAGTTAGTTAGGTGGAGTAGATGAATATCATATTGTAAACATTGTAAACAAGAGCCTCAATGGCTTGTTTAACAACGATTCGACGAGAGCTCCACAGACTTTGAGTTGAATACTGAAAGATGCCGCCCCTAGCAATTTGAAGTGGGAGCTTCAAATCAGTTGAAGCGGCACCGAAAATATTTACACATCTTCAAAGCCCGCCAAACTCAGAGCCGAGTTGTGCCGGGACTATGTTCGTCTGTTTAACAGCGGCTTCCGGTGCTGCCAGTGGTACAAATCCCCCATCAAAAAAGCCTGAGTCGTTGCCGACGCACCCTATATCTTCTACTTGACAAGGCAACCAACAGAGCTCGAGCTGAGCGTAGTAAGTATCAATCATCGGGTCTTGCATTACTTGTCTGGAGTAAAAGTTCTCGAGTCTAGAGGCTGTTGGTGAACAAGCTGTTAGCTGTAGACAGAGCTATTGTGTTGTCACGATTGCTGATAAAGGTGAATAGCGGATTCGGAGTCACCGTGGTATCCAGAGCCAGTCTTATGGAAAGCTTGCAATTTGGTGAGAACCGTAGGGAGTCGGCACGGTAGAGTATGCTCATGGAAGTGGAGTACGGACCCGGGCCGGATGGGCACCCTATTATTTGCAATTGCCTTCTCGAGTACTCATGATCATAAAGAGAATATACAATAGCAAGTACAATTTATTTGTTGTTTGGAGTTCTACTATTCTACTGGTTAGTACTAGGGGAACAGCATATCAAGAGGGTCATAGTGGAGTGTGAGGTACATAGTAACATAGCATGCGAGTGAGTGTATACGAAAGCAATGCGATAGCAAGACGACAGCAAAACAAAACCGATAGCAAAAGAATTCGACAGCAAGAGAAGAGAGGAAAGAGAATAATGATACGATAGCAAGACGATAGCAATTCGATAGCGACAGAGAGAAAAGGAAAAAGAATAAAGATACGAAAGCAATTTGATAGCGATGAGCAATGACGATGACGAGAAAAAAAAACCCTCTAATTCTGGGCCTGGGCCTGCTCCTGCGCCCTCATATCCTCGATGGCAACCTTTCTCGGCTCACCAGTTCCAACAGCCAACGCCTGAAGAAGTACCTCCCAGCACGCATCTATGATCTCCCAAAGACCCTCATCGGCAACACCCAATGCGCATACGTTTGTCCACAACCCGTGTACAAGCATTGCGTGTCTGAGTAGGACGTTGACAACAAATGTCCTACCGAGCTCGTTTGCGAGGGAAAGGATGTTGTCGGGGTTGAGTGGGTCTTCGGTGAATGCGGAGGATGGGAGCGTTGGGAGGAGAGTGCGGTAGAGGACTTCAGGACGGAAGGTGTAGAGGTATTGGAGGAGAGGGCTAAAGGTTTGTGGGTGGGGGAGGCAGATTGGACGGATGGGGACGGTAGTCTCCCGTGGTTCCGAAGAAGGGGATACAGGAGTAGTGTTGGGCGAAGGAGGGAAAGGAGGAAGACGAGCGCAGTGTGCAGCAAAAACCATAGCGTGCACGGGGAAGAGTTTGACTTGGGCTTTTGGCTGGTTGCTAGTGGGGCGTCCGTAGATGGCGAGCATGTGAGTGGGGAGGTCGGTTGCGGAGAGGTCATTGACGATGATGGAGAGTTCGTTTGGAAGGGAAGTGAGGGGGGAGGATTTTACAGAAGCGTTTGTACGGAGAAGTCTGAAAAAAGGTGTAAGCGTCAAAGTTGATTTGGATATAAAAGGAAATACAAACCTGTAACCACGGCCCTCTTCTCTCAAACAGTCCCTGATAAACTCGCCCGTTTGTCCGCTATATTCACTCCCACAAGCAGCCTTGATGGCCTCTGCGGAAGGCTCTGAAGGAGTAGGCCTTCCGAGTGCACGGGGGAGACTGACAGGCGTCGTATGAATAGCCGGTTGAGCGTCCTGCATCTCCACATCGGTGGAAGAGGGGGCAACTGTCTGGATGACGTAGCGAATAGGCCTCTGTCTGCTCTTGAGTTTCGCCTTTTCCGCATCGTATTGCGCAGAACGCATTCCATTGCGGGCTTTGCGGCGAGCTGAAGCGCCAGTAAGACGAGAAGTAGCCTTGGTTGCTTTCACGGGAGGAGTGTTTTCAGAGCGCAGAAGACGTTTAGAAACGTTGCGGGGAGTAAGAGGGGAGGCGTTCATTTTCGGGAGGGGAGAAGAAAAAAAGTGTGGAATGGGGGCGGGGGCCTTGAGGAGATGTGGAATTCAACATTGACATTTCGGTTTTATAGACATGCTTAAACCCTCCAATCCAAAACGCTGTATACCCTTTTTTCCTTTTTTGTATTCCCAGAATGGCATTTCTTGCGCTTGGACGCGTCAATCCGCTTGTTTGGCTGTGTATGTTTCTGTAATCATCCGGAATTTCCTTGTTGGGTTTCAATTCCATTCGCTCGCTAGAGGGCGCATTGATGGATAGCCCAAACGCACAATAAGGGTCGTCAAGTCTGCTTTTGTGTCCTTCTTTGTTCTTGGTCCGAGTCACCAGAACACCTTTCGAATTGTGCACGCCTTGCGTGTAAGAGTACAACGAGAAGCACATTGTCCGCAGGAATTCCTAGTCAACACTGTACTGCATTGTTCGGGAGATTGACGCTGACTGCAAGAACAAAGGAATGGTGGTGGGAAAAGTGAAAGCATAAACAATGCATGTGATCGGTCAAAGCGCACGGACCAGAGTACAACCAGCAAGAGAGCAGCAGACGACCAGAATGGATATCCTTGACGAGAATGGAAGGGTATTGAGGCCATACGTGGCATTTCAAACCTTTTTTCACCGCCGCCGTGTATGGAACCGCGGGGGCTTGCTTGTTCTGGGCTTTTCATCTCCTCCGTATTTCGGTTGGGTCCGACGGCTCGAAAATTCATTCACGGCTCATGTTCTTGACTGTCGCAGCTTGTTTTCCCAATCATTTTGGTTTGTCTTTAGAAGAGTTTCTCGATGTCGATCATTGGATTTTTGTTCGGTTGACCTGGATGAGAACAGCATAGAAACTTGTTACGAGTTACCTTGGTCCGGTCCAGTTAGGTGCAGGACGCCTTGACTATTGACCGACGTTGACGTATGCTGCTCGTTTTCGAAGAATACAGGGCTTGTTTTGATTTGATTTTCCCCTTCTTCTCTTGCAATAATGCTTGACGTTGGGTTGACAGTCACAAATCTGATAACTTGATTTAGTTTTGGTTTGAGCACCTCGACAAGGTGATTGGATCAGACTCTAGGATGATCACGGAGGTGCGTTAGATATCCTCCCAGCTCTTGGAGTGTTTGATATGCAGTACGAGGCCGTCGACAAGCATTTTATGCAGTCTTGCAGTTGGATTCAGTTGCTTGAACGAGTCTCTGCTTGTTCGTCCTTCGTATCCGAGTTTGCTGGATTTGCGGGTTTCAAGGTTGGACTGTAAGTTGAATCGTTGGATGCGTTGCGTCGCGTTGCACCGAATGTGAAGGGAAAGGAGGAAAGGATGGATATAGGGGCTACATCTCTTAAAGCTTATTCCATAGGCGCGGTAGGTTCAGTGCTTGCAGATGTTCTTTGCTTTGCTTGTCGTGTACATGCTGAAGGTGTTGAACTTTAGGCGCACGCGTATTGGTGTATGGTATGTTGCTGGTGCTTGTGTGCCTGCCCAACGCGTGATTATCAACTTCGCTGACGCCGTGAATATTGAAGACCAGTCACAGTGATATCAAATCGTCCAAGCTAGCTTGGGCTTGAATTTTGGCTATACGGCCGGCCCAAAACTAGAGTAGGCGGTAAGCTTGGGCCTCGCGAGTAGTGGCGGTGGCATCGTTTGTGGCGAACGTTGCATGTTGGGTATAAAATCGAGTAGGTAGACAGTTGTAGGCGTCGTCAACATCTCTGCTACTCGTATAATCGACATCAGTAGAGCTTGTTGGGGTTGTCGACGCCCTTTAGCGCCCGTTGTTAGCGCCGACGACGATCTTGCCTGTCGAGCTGGATAGGAAGCACCTATATCAAGGTAGGAGATGGCAGTTATGTCGACGCATAGGCAGCGGTATTGAAGGCCTTGGTCGATCCTATTGTTGTAGGGGTATCCATGTTGGGAATGTTCGGTTCGATGATTGACCGGCGGCATGGGTACCATGGCCTCGAGCTGGGTTCGTTGGACGGCTAGAAGTGTCGGGAGGAGGGGCGGAGAAGAGAGGGGCTCGAGGCGGGGAAATGGTACTCACCTGTTTTTCTGCCGTTGGTTTGACTTTTTGGCACCTTTGAGCCGGTTCTGTGGGGACGAGGTGGCGAGGACGTTGATCATCGTTTCGGGGATGGCGATGGTAAGAGCAGGCAAACGATTGAGCGAGGTAAGTGGCATTGAAGAGCAGTTGGTTGAGGTAGTGGTGGTAGTGGGGGAGAAAAGTTGGGTGGGAACAAAGCCACAGGTGGTTCGGTTTGAGTGAACAAGGAAGGTGGCTGGAGTTGATGGGTGTTTACGTGCATGCTGATCCAGTAAATCACTGGCTGACCATGGGTGTGGGTTTTCAGAATCGCTGATTTCGGATCCCCGGACGTCGCTGGCTCCAGTTTTCCTATATCATGGATGAATTTTGCACTGTATGTCTTGTGTTCGTTCTGACTCCTCGCTCCCCAGATACCCTTGTCAGATTTACTGTGTCTTGTCCAGAACTTATACAGTGCATATATAAATATCATTTTTCTGACGAAAAACCCAACAACCAACGCAAACCATCCTCCAAATCCGCTCGAAACTTTTTCCCAACCTCTTTTTGTGGAAAGAAGTAAAGGATATGATGGGGAACCCCAGGGTATCTGTGGTATATGACCAGCGACATCATACGTAAAGAGCAAGGGAATTGCGGAAAGTTCTTGAATCAACACATTTCGAGTCGAGAATCAGAAACACGCACGCAATCAATCTCGTACTAACACCGCTATCCTTGAGAATCTTCTCGTAAAGGAATCCTTCATCCCTCAAAGGATCAAGTCCTGCGACTTGGATGAAAGCAGGTGGTAATCCTTTGTGTGAAGGTGCTAGGAGGGGTGAGACGAATGGGTCGGATGGATTTGGGGCTTTGTAACCCTCTGGAACATATGAACAGAATGTTAGAGATTGATAATGGGATCTTGACTCACTCATGGCCATTTCAATGTACTCTTTTCTGAGCCCTGGTGCATTTGCATTTTGTTCCATCGATAGTAGGCGTGAGCGTAATCTGTTAAACGTCTAAAAATGTAGTCCACGTAGGGATTAGATGAACCGTACGTACTCTTCAGAGATCTCAGAATATGCATCTATATGGATGACACCTGGAATGAGTAACGCCTGTCCTGTAAGAGGTGTATCCCTGAAAAAAGAATCATCCCTTGTACGGAGGGTCAAAACTGCACCAAAGTTGGCGCCTGATGAGGGGCCCGCAACGATGAAACCTTTGTTGAATGATGCAGAGAATTGGGTTGGATTGCTGGCGACCTGCAATGAATTTCGATCTGAGCAAAAATGAACCCTAAGATGTTCTCATGTACTCGCATGTTTCAGGACAGCATAACAATCATTTAAACCTGTTGGGAATGGATGCTCTGGAGCCAACCTTGATCGCCATCAGCCATCCTAATCTTGTTTATTCCCTCAGGCACTTACCGATACTCGCAATTAACGATAGAAATACGCAGTTTCACGCAGATGATTTTCATAAAAGGGTCGTCCAAATCAGCGCTTCCATTTGACCAACCTGAAGCGTCGGTGATTGGAAATCGAGACGCAAGTCACGAAGAACCCACCTCCCCCGTGTATCCAGAACAACAGTGGGAAAGTCTCCTCAGGAGTCGTTTTCTTAGGAATTATACTCCTAGCTAAAACTTGTGCACCGGATCCGTCCGCGGTATCAATCATGTAGTCTTTAACATCGTATTCTGATTCTGATGGAATGTATTACGCTCGAATTCTATCGTAAGCAGGAAAAACGTATGATACATACCAGGAGGCATATCAGGCTCCAGCATTTTCACCAATTTCGGGATGCCCACATTCTTCGCTGATTCACGAATCGTAGCATAGTCCTTTGGGATGGGGACTTGAGCTAATGCCTTCAAGTCTTCTGCGAGCTCGGGATGTGGAGTCAAAAGATGAGCGTATTCTGCCATTGTAGTGTGTAGGAGTCACTATCAAGGTCACTGGAAGCCTGGGTGATTTCGGTGGGCACTTTAAGTGCCTGTGTTATATTCCGATGATCTCGGTCTGGGGAAAAATTAGACACCGTATCAATACCCATGACTTTGGGGGAATGATGTCCAGCTTGCAACTTGATGGACGGATGGAGCCATGTGACTAAACGCGTCTCTGGCACGCGATCACGTGCCATACCAACCTTTTCAACCGACGCCGTTACCAAGACCTCGTAGTCGTCGACAACCTCAAGAGCAAGAGCAAGCAAGAGACCACCACCGTCGCCGTCAATGTCGACGACGACAGACATTCTATTCAACTCACCCGCTCTCCACTCTTTGAAACGCGACCAGCTCGTCAAACTATGCAAGATCCATTCGGTCAAGGCGTCTGGAAAGAACGTCGAGCTTATTGCGAGGTTGAAGCAAGTGGCAGAGACGTTGCCGAAGGATGCGCCGTTAAGTATTGCTGTGAGGGGTGAGGAGCACGAGGAAGAGGAGGAGGATGAGGAGAAGGAAAACTTTATCGGCGGATTGGTGCGAGGACCGAGAATGGAGAGTATTGTTGAAGAGTCTTCCTCACAAGGCTCTTTGTCTTCACATCGGTCAAAAGATTTCGGGACTGCTAGTTCTAAATGTGTGTCTTTCTTTCTTTGTTCTCGTCCTCTTTGTTGAAACGTGAACAGCATCTGTCGGTTCCTCACTCAAAGCCTTTGCTTCTTCCTTTGGTCTCAAACGTAGCACATCTGCAAAGTCGAACCTGAGCTCATCGACCTCTTCGGGATCTCTCGTTTCTGTACCACCAGTCCCGCCTCTTCCTTCCAACTCGAAGCAGCTTATTGACGAGCTCAGTCTCCACGCAAAGCCTTACTCTTCCATCCCAGAAACCGACCCTAGTCTCATGCCTCAGACAGACCACTTTACGTTCACACCAGATCCTTCTACTCTCGCTAGATTCGATGTTAACAACACCAACACGGATTCAACACCTATCCCAGGACATATCCTTAGACCGGGTGCTCCTGCACCCGAGAACGCGAGGCTTAGTTTGGGCCTTGGACTAGGTCAACCTCCCTCTTCACCTAGTGGAAAGGTGAAGAAGGGTCCGACAACGACGATTAGGTTGATCTCCAGCTCCTCGCAGAATAATGAAGGTGCCACTGACGGTAGCAGTAACCCGTTCTCATCGTCTGGACCGGGTACGCCCCAGCTCAAGCCTTGGAATACCACCTTTGATCTCGTTCTGGGGAGTCCTGGCTCGGATCGTGTCAGCGTTTGGCCTCCGAGACAGGAAGAAGGCGAGAGACTGTATCCTAGTTTACCGTTGGATTTCGGTGTTGTTGCTGGTCCAAAGTCTACTATCAAATCTACAACCATGAAAGAGGACGAAGATGTCGATATGGATATGCCTGGCGCATTGGGGTCTTCCTCTTCAGCTGTAGAAGGCTCTACTCCACCTACCTCCGACGCCCTCTCTCCCAAACCTACTGGCCCACGTCTATCAACCAACACTGCCGATGCTACACCCTTCATCTTTGGTTCTCCACTTCCTCAACACCGTGTCTCCAACGTTGCTTTCAAATCTGCTGCGGCCGATGTTCTTGCGGAGATGAACCGACGTCTTGAAGGGGAGGGTGTCCAGGGCGTTGGGTCCAACATTCTTTCTGGACTCGTGCCTGGCGCACACAAGGCGCCTCTCAGTCCGAATCCTAAGGATGGTCGTGTAATCAAACCATTAAGGAAGAGTGGTGTCGGTGTTGGGAATCGTTTCGAAAAGGCTCACGAGGAACATTTCAGGAATATGGAGGGGATCGATGGGTACCTTGGGAGGAAGGGCAAGATGCTTAAACCTATCGATGATGAGCCTGTTAGGGTTGGGAAAAAACGCAAGTCGAGTGTGTTGGAGGAAGATAATAATAACAAGGTTCCTAGGAGGCCTACTGCTGGACCTGGATCTGGGCCTGGCGTTGCTGGGACGAGAGTCATCAGCAATGGAAGGCGAAAGGCAGCTAAAGTTCCCGGTGGATTTGGTGAGGACGACGACGATGACGACGAAGAGGTCGAGGAGGAACAACAACGCGCTGGGAAGAAGGCTAAAGTAGAGTTTGATGAAAAGGAAAGGAAGAAGGAGGAAGATGAGGAGAGGGCAAACGAGGAGAAGGAAGCTAAGGAACGAGAGGCGATAAGGAGAAAACTCGAGCTGAATAGGCAGAGGAGGAGGAGCAGTGCGGCTGCGGGAGGGAGGTTGAGTACAGGCAGGAGAGTTAGTGGTTTGCGTGAGTTCTCTTCTCTTCGGCGCCAGTGTGATGCTGATTCCTTTCTTTCGCAGAGAAACCCCCGCCTAAGCCCGCAGCCAGATCGAGATTTGGTTTCCTTTCAAGTGCTGCAAAGTCGATTGTGCGAGGTGTTTGGGGTGGAGGAGGTGCGAAAAAGCCTACTCCTGCTCCTGCTCCTGCTGCAGCTCCGACCTTGAGAAAGGCTTCGATTACTACCACTTCTAGCGTTGCAAAGGGCACAGGAACGATGGGTCCTCCACCCGTACCGGCACCTTCTGGAACGCAGAAGAGCAGGTTATCCACTGCACCTGCAAGACCATCCGCATCGGCAACTGGAAATCTTCGTGTCCCTTCAACTTCCACAAAGATTGCTAAATCTTCGACTGGGACTGTCACGTCAATGAATTCAGTCGCTTCGTCTGCTACTACGACTAGCCGAAAGACGAGTTCATCAAGTGCAAGGTCGAGGTCTCCAATTCCTTCATTTGGAGTAGGTACTAGGTCCTCGGTCGCAGGGTCCTCTACGCACTCTAGGAATCCTTCTTTGAGCGGGACATCTGGTACAGTGGGGAGTAGGTTATCTACTATATCCAATACGACAGGGCACGCGACTTCTTCCTCTTCGAGAGTTTCAAGTCTCGGTACAGCTGCGCGAAATTCAGTAGGCTCTAGGCTTTTGGCGCCTACAGCAAGCTCCTTGGCCAAAGCTGCGAATTCGAATGTTGCAACACAGGCCAAGCTTAGAGGACTCCCGAATGCACCGACTACAGGTCCTCGACCTTTAGGTAGTATCATGAATGGAGTGACTTCCCCTGGTGGTGCTGGTGATTCTGGGATCAAGTCTCCCCCAGGAAAGATATTCAGTAAACCACTAGTTGTTCCTCCTGGATCAGGGATACCTAGTCCGGTAAGAAATCAGCCTACTACTTCCGGAGCTGGATCGGGAACTGGCGTGGTTCGAACGAAGTCGGGAAGAAAACCACGTATTTCAAGGTCAAAAGTTATCGCCAAGCTGGCTTCTCAAAGGGCTGCTGCTGCCACCAGCTCCTCGTCTACCACTAGACCCTCTGGATCTGGACTCGGACCAACCCTGCGACCGTCGTTAGGCGGAGCTGGAGTCCGTGCTCCGAGAAAGAGCAGTGGATTGAGAAGTGGTGGGGCAAGGAGAAGTTACGCCGGTGATGTTGGTGGTGGAGGAAAGACAAGGGAAGCTGCGGTGTTGCTGAGTGCGAAGAAGAGGGCGAGGCAGAGTGAGTACGCGAGGAGGAGAAGTGGGAAGGTTGGGGGAATGTCGCTGGGCGCTGGTGTGGTAAGTTTGGGAGAGGATAAGATGGATGTTGATGGATGAGCGATGATGTGAGTGAAGAGTAAAGCGTGTATGTAGTGTAAAGCTTCTTTCAGTTCCTTCTCTCTTGACGTACATATCCGAACATTCTCTAATTCCTTTCTTTTCTTCGTTTATCTTGATGATTTATGATTTATGTACCTTGAGAAATTATTATGCCTACTTGTGTCGACGTCGATGTTTCAAGTTGGCCTTGTTGTCTTACAAGTCTTTTTCTGTTCTTCCTTGCTTCTTGTTTTCTTTTTCTTGATACATACCTTTGTTGATAATCTGTCGCGAATGTAGTACTAGTCGACGCAAAAGCCAGGATCTGATGAGGGCAAACAAATTAAACAACCACCGTGATGCATGTGGAAATTTCTATCTTCCTTCTCTCTTCTCCATGTCGAATGTCGAATGTCTGTCTAGATCGTCAATCCTCTATCATATAGATTCCGTTCTCTTGGCAGGAAGACATAATGCCGGAGACACATGAGCTGTATATATCTGACCTTACTAGTACTACAACGGCAGCGTGTTTATTACACCAAGTGTTCAGTCGGCTCAGCCTTATTTCTCAGCTGAAGAAGCAAACCGAGGTAATCGGGCTGATTCGGGCATTAGTCGTTATAAAAGAACGGACAACCTCTGTCCTTGTACCAACTTAACATATCTAAACTCAACCTCTTCAGAGTACAACTACAATGGCAGAATACGCCCACCTTTCGACCCCAAACCCCGAAATCGCAGAAGATCTAAAAGCGCTAGCTCAGTTCCCCAGACCTTCTAGTTATCTTGTGGTTCGTGAATCGGTGAAAAGCATGGTTACTCCGGCCGTGGTAAAGGCGTTGGAGCCTGATTTGCCTGCTGGTGCGTTACTACCGTTCTTCTTGATTACTATTCAATAATTTTTTATCATTCTATTTGGTAGAATCAGAATACGAAATTAAAGATTACATGATCGATACTGCAGATGGATCTGGTGTACGAGTTTTAGCTAGGAGTCTTGTTCCTAGGAAAATGGCTCCAGAAGAAACTTTTCCGTTGTTGTTTTGGATACATGGAGGAGGTGGGTTCTTAATCACTGATTCGTTCTATTGGCGGGTCATTTCAATCTAAATACTGATATCTACTGTAGGTTTTTGTGCTGGCAGTGCGGACTTGGACGACCCTTTTCTAAAGATCATTTGTGTTAAGTTGCGCGTTTCTGTTGTTAATTGCGAGTACCGGTATGTGCAGATAGTTCAGATCAGAATAGTACTGAATCGGCGTTCAAGGTTGGCACCTGAACATCCATTCCCTACGGGTCTGAATGATTCTTATGCCGTTTTGCAACATGCAAGTATCTATTCTCTGTTTGGATGTAATATGTCCTTATCCTTGACATGCACAGGTTGCGAGTAACCCCAACCAATTCTCTGCATCTTTCCACAAGGGTTTCATTGTTGCCGGTTCATCATCAGGTGCCAACTTTAGTGCAGTGTTGGCTCTCCGTGCAAGGGATGATCCTGCGTTCAAGGATACACCTCTCACAGGACAGGCATTACTTGTGCCAAATGTCATTCATATAGATGCTTATCCTAATATTCCTGAAGAGTGTGTATCATCAATTTGTCTATTACTTTCATCATCTACATTGTGAGATTACTAGGTTACGTTCACAGTTGCTTTCAGTGGAACAAAATCCAAATGCACCAGGCTTTGGTAGAGAGGATATAGAGATGATGAAGAGTGAGGCACTTCCTAAGCCATTTATTCCTTGTTCTGACATTGTGCAACCTTACAGATAATTATAAAGCTCTGAACCCATCAGATCCATTTGTGTCACCTCTGTTAGCTCCTTCACACAAAGGATTACCTCCTGCTTTTATTCAAGTTGCAGGATTTGATCCTTTAAGGGATGAGGGATTTCTTTATGAGAAGGTTCTCAAGAACAATGGTGTCAGCACAAGGTTGATTGTGTATGTGCTCACTGGATTATGGTGCTAATTCTTTCTCACCTTCAAAATGGATGCAGATATCCTGGGGCCCCTCATGTTATACAATATTACTTTCCTCAAAAAGAAGTTGGCAAAAAGTTCCGAGTGGATTTGGAGGATGGTTTGCATTGGTTGTTGAGCTTTTCTTCACAAAAATGTGATTGAGATGCCCAGTAGATTACCCAGATGTAGCAGTTTCTAAAGCATATAGATATCAAAATTGATAAAATATCTTGCATAGAATGGTGCAAATCAGGAAGCAAAGGAAAGAACCATCACTTGAGCAAGTTTTTGTTGACCCACCAGTATTTGAAGCATCAGCTACATATGAATTTATAATGGTGTTGATACCCTTGAACTCTGAAGAAGAACCATCATCAGTAATACTATTATCGAAACTTAATCCCAAGTGTAACCTCATCAAGGTGGTACCCACACCAATCTATTGAAAGTCATCAAGTTTTGACTCTTAAATGAATTGTCAGAAGATTTTGAATCTTGTATCATCAACATTTTCATCACCATGATGATTCAGCTGAATACTTGTTAGACTGTCAGAGTCATCAAGAGTGACAAGACCTCCTACAAAGCTCTCAAATGTTGGGGAATGGCCAAATGCCATAACTAGAAGTATATCAGCAGTGTGGTGTACCTAGGCTTGAAACTTGGTTAACAATAGTAGTGTGCTTGGTTGGACTGGTGTCCCATGTTCCACACTCCATGTAAACTTTATTGAGTAACTTTAAAGCAGTTCTTCCCAAAGAAACTGGATACTTCTAGGAAGTCTCATAAAGACATTGGTGTTGATGGGATCACACACTCTTGGATTGACTAAGGTAGCAAGAGGCTGAGATAGAGAACTATCTACAGGTGTGCTTAAGTACTACTGAGTACAAAGGCATGCTAGAATGGTGCAGTAACAGCATGTAGCTAGATCAGATTGAGGGAACAGTAAATGGACAACAATAAATGACAGTAAATGAAGTAACAGGACATGATCACTCTCTGAACCTCTCATCAACCTGTCACATCAAATTGTCATGAAACTTCCATGAATGGGATATGAACTAGTCATGATACTGTTTTTCATGGAACCATTAAAATATCTGACAGAGTTGTAGTGAAATAATATTTTAATGATATTTTCTCTATGCAATCAATTGTCTTTAGGTGTTATTGCATGATGCTTAAGATATTTGGCCTGCATTCAGATGAAAAATGTTGTAACAATAGGTAAATCAGTCAAAGTGATTGAGCTCCAAGGTGCATGAGTCCTGGTGAAATGACCTATTAAAATATTTGCAAGTCAAATAGATAGATGTTATTTTATAGATATCTTAATGTGATTTCGGTTTAAAATCAATATATTCTTTCATATATTTTTTTTGGCTATTGATTTCTGTTATATTATATTTTTAAAATGTTCCTCAACAAAATATATTGATTTCCAACCAGTGCAAAGAAAGTGAAAGCATTTATGAAGACAACTCACAGGGTAGAGATTTTGAAATGTTATTCCATGCCAAAGTGCATGAAAGTACTTGAGAAGGTATGCTCATCCAACCAAGATTAGAGACACATATTCTTGTGATGGCTACTAAATTTGGCTGAGGGGAATCCATAATGTAATATTCAAAAGTGGTAAATTTTAAATACATCAAGTGGTTGGTAGGGGGTTGTTTGTAAGCACCAATAATATCCAAAGACAGGAAGGACATGTCCTCAAGAATTTTTGCTGCTGTATTGCCATTTGATCACTTTTAATGCAAACCAGCTATGAGCTATTTCATCAGCTAACCCAGTTCTTCAAGATCTAAGAAAGTATTTTAGCTTTGACTTCAACCAGCACACAGATTTTAAGTAGCTTCAAAGTTGAACATACCAAGAGTAGTTTTATATTACTTGGTGACTCTTTGAATAACAAGTTGAATATATTTTAAATTACTCTTTTGAGCAGCTGTCAATATCACAAGTAAAATGAGTTATTGTATCATTCTTGAATCATATCTTGAATGAAAATTATTATGTTTAAACCTAAGGACTTCATTGATGTTACCATGTTTTTGTTAGGTATAATTGAATCATTTTTGATGCTAAACTTACAGTATTCCACAGTGATTCAGAGAAAAGATTTATTTTAATCTAATTCTTCTACAAAAGTAAGATATTTGATGTATTTGTTTAGACATATTTAGAGCTTATTTTGAGTATTCTTCAGAGAGAATTGATAGTCCAAATATGACTTATATTAAAATATGCTTCAAATTATACTTTACCAATGCTACAACTTGTCTTAATGCATGATTAAGCTATTATTCAACCATTTCACAGTGGTTTACTTTGTTTGTGATTATGTTCAAGATAAGTTGAAGATATTTTATAGTAGAATAATTTGATACTTTTCTTTGCTTTTCCTATACTTTTCCACATCTTTTCATACTTTTCCACATTTCACCATATTTTCAGACCATGTTTCTGCACCTCACCCCTTCACACTTTGCTACGAGTTCAAGATGAAGAAGTGTAGACAAGTTTGGGAAAGGGTGAGTATGAGAAGAGTATGGGAAGCTTAGAAAAAGTGTCAGCACATCGGTCACCTGTCATAAAGACTAGAATGTAAAAAGTGTAGTTTATGCAAATGCCAAGCTTAAAATTTATGTTATGACAGACCTCTATTTTGTAATATTCAGCACTTACATTTGGTTGCCATATTCTGCCCAAGTTGATTTCAATGATTCATTCCTGCCAGTGGACTTTTGCTGATCCACTTACACAAGTAGTTCTTCTGATCAATTGAATTTGCATGATAGATTGGTGTGCATGTTGAACAAACAATCGAGCCGTGAGATGCTGGTCGGAACCTATCAACCAAGTCATCTATCCCTTGATTGATAGCCTGTCAGAGGCCCAGCATCTTGCAACTCAGTTGAAAAAAAAAGCTGACTTTCTTAAAATAAGATTTTGAGCGACGGTGATGTGGGAAAATTAGGACTCAAAAATCAACTATTACTTGAGTCCCTTAGAGTCTCAGGGGCAAGTCCGTTGATAAATAAGGATCAAAAACTTTATACTTACCCTTTTTATTCAAAAAGCAAATCGTTGTTGCTGAATGACGCGAAGTCACGGAGAAATAGCACCGAATCCACTTCTGGAAACCCTGTTCACGGGAGAACTTCGAAACCTGCTATATTTATCTTTGCTATAATACACCGTGGCAGGCGGTCTTTTTTGCCTTTATCTCCAGCGCAGCTGAATGTGCCCTCTGTGGAGGGTCCTGAATTCAACTCCAAACATCTCGTGTTAAGGTTCCATCGGGCCTGATCAGGTCAGAGGTATTATTATCAATGCACTTAGCCATCTAGAGAAGTAGCCCGCCTCATGCACCTCTATTTATCAGAGAACACTGTCAAAAACTAGCTAGAAGTCTGTTCTGAGACCTCGAGGCCCGATAATTGTAAGGAACTTTTTATAGTATCAGCCATAGGGCGTCCCTCAGGCGCCTATAATGGAAATTTGAGACGGTGGGCAGCAGCAAATTTTGTGTCACAGGGGGCTCATGAACATCAGGTACTTCATGTTATTGAATTCTTCGAGTGAAAGGGTGCAAAGTTTGAATAAGTATCAGGGTATGAAAATGATCAGAGGATAATAGCCCTCTGACTGGGTCCCAATCGGCCGGAGTGGCATGTCTTCTGAGTTTTAAAGATGACTTCACAGACCCGGGAGAACGGGTACAATTGGCGCGGGTGCTATTCTGCACATCTCAGAGGGTGTTTCTTCAATTCAACTTCTTGCTGAAATTTCATTTTCGAGGACAACACTCTCACAGGTGAAATCCCTTGAGTGAAGAATCTGGATTGAACACAATCGAGTTCTTAGCGCCCGGGTACTGGGTGGTTATAGTGGAGACGTCGACATATCAAAGTTGGACAGCTGAATGGTATGTCAAATCAATCACTGCACTGCGTTAATATCGTGACTTGCCGAAACGATGAATGGGTGCGGGTGGTTCAATTGTTCGTCCTGATTGGATACAAATATACCTAACCCCTAACCCCCAAGGAAGATATTTTGCGAGTGCTCCACCTCTACCAATGATTGGAAATATTAAACATCATTAGCTTGGCCTGTCAGGGCCTTAGTCGAATATACATAGATAGAGATAGAATAGATGCATATGATCACGAATTCATCCGAAGTTTCAGGAATTAGCAAATGGCTGTACCAGTCTATTAGACACTTTCGTAGTACTGGTGATGTGTCGTGAACTTCGGATGCTTGTCATACTTCCAAAGTGCCCGGAAGTTATTCACGTCCGCTTCAATATCCGGACACGGTGGGTCCAAGCACCCATCGAAGCTCCCGGGACGCGATGCTGCTTTGACCGGGCTTTCTGATGAAGCTTCGTAGCTTCACTCCCCGGTAATTATTGCTGTGGTCATATGTAAATAAGTATCCAATAATAATGATACATACGCCATACGAAAGCTCGGAAAAGTACCGTCGTTGACGTGAGCTTTATGTGTCAGCAGCTTCAATATCCGGACAGGTAGAAGGATTTCAACATTTCGGAACTGCAGGGCCATGTCAATGCTGGTACTTGACAGAATGAATGGAAGTTTGCGAACAGAGGTAAATCTGGACGTACTATCAAAAACATCATACGCCGAAAGAATGCATTTTTACAAGTTCGCCTGAGAGTACATTGTGGATCATGTCTTGGATCACGGAGGATCTTTGAGTTCCTGGGAAATTCAAAGGTTCTCAAGAGTATGCGCGGACGCGGAGAGGTTAGTGCATACGTACATGGAGTTCTATATTTACTAGGTACATGACGGAAAACCCCGCATCCATTCCAATCAGTCAGTCATATTTTTGCCCCTTCTCGCCCCTAGATTCTCGCAGTTGCTTGACTCAAGAAAGGTGCCCATGAGGCAGATCGGAGCTCCGAGTCATCATGCAGAGACAATGAAACGGTGACCATTGCACGGATCACCATCTATCTTGCCAGGGTTAATTGTGTGTCGCAGGGTTGAAGGAAGAACGTGGTTGGTAGAAGTACATATACTTATCTGAAATGAAGGACGCTTGTTTCAATGATCCTCCCGTTCGCCCGGGATGTTTTGCGCGGAGAGTACGTACATACGTACCAGGGTATTCAAGGCCCTGAAGTCGAGTACTTGCAATTGCAATTGACGAGGAAAAGGAGAACACACGAGAAGCTCAAGATCTAAAGCAGAGTTGGTTGGGTGATCAGACTCTGACAACCTGGTATATGAACCTGATACATACGATGTCAAGTATACGTTGTTGACTGCGGCGCCAATATTGTGATTGTCGTTTGGCCGTAATCTATCATGATCCAGTATCAGAAGAAGTGAAGATAACCTACATCAGGCTATTCTTGAACTTGAAGAGTAACGCCACCGGTGTTTATAACCGTTCCAACCTTGTTTCGTGCGTCTAAACTTGAATCTTTGTGAACCTCTCGCAGGTAAAAAAAATTAGCCTTTGAAGAAAGGACGAATCCGGCTTGAAGTCACGCTTGCACACGCATCGTCAGCGATGACACCATCAAAAGAAATGCTTGTCCAAGGAAAGATTGTATTTACACCGTCGGGGCACTGTTTTGGGAGATTCCCATAGGAAGATCTAATGAGAGGGTTTCAAGGATGTCAAGATAAAGTTCTTAGACAGAACCAGAGCGGGCTGCGTGAGGACGGGATTGCGAATTCCAATTGGTCAGCATGTCAGACACAATCAAAATAGATTATGTACGTTGGCAACTCAAGAGGTTGCGAGGGCTTCCTGGACCCTGGAAATACAGGTATCAATATGATCCGGCCCAGACACTCGAGAACTTGGCGATAAGTGATGGTTCGAGTAGAAGGCGCGTGGCTACAAGCTGTGGTCGATGCTGGCTTGAGAATGGCGATGAGATTAGGAATCCTTCATGTGATATGTATGTTTTTGAATTTGATTGTCGGAAAAAGATGGATGAATCTGGTTAAATGAGATTGCAGCCCTGTGAGATACCGAGGACATTAATGGCATCAGTATTGATTAGCTGATGGGGTTAAGTACGGAGCCAGGAGGAAAGGAAAGGAATTTTGTGGGGGGAAAGCATCAGAGGAAGAGGTAAAAAGGCATAGACTAGGCGTACGATCGTGGTAGTTTTTTGTTTGGAATAAAGAGAAATTCAGGCCTTGAACGAGACAGTTCGATTCGGAGGCAATAATGGTCACGTGAATCACGAAACTGACCGAAAAGGGATATCTTCTTTGGAAGTCGGATGAGTTGTCTACTTTTCACTTCTTACCTCCATCTTTCTTCCACGTCGTCCCCCCGACGAGGAGATGCCCCAGGCCACCCGCAAGGATCCTGCTCTGCAGCGAGCTCAAGACAAAGAGTCCAAACGTGCTAGAGGTAAGTATACTTCTCTCTTCCTCGCGAATCTCACCTAACTTCCCCAGGCGCTCTCTCTTGTGCTGAATGTCGACGGTAAGTGCAACATACATTCTATATAGCTGCTTGAATGTTATTTTGACATGTGTTCGATGTTTCGCTCATGCAATCATGGTCTTTCTCGTCGTTCGACTTCAATCTCCTCCAAACCCGCTCGTCTCTTCTTCCTCTTCTTCCCCTTGTCCCTCTCGCTGCGCGGTTGATTTTTTAATGCTCTCAGCCTAAAACTGCGCTGCGATAAGACCGTTCCGTGTTCGTCATGCAAACGACGAGGGTGTTCTGCTATTTGTCCAAACGGTAGTCTGATCACAGGACAGGGCACCAGGTGAGTTATAGGTTACTTAAGTTGGATCCGAACGCCTCAATTTCGTCGACAGATTCGTGTTGGCCGACACTGAAAAGCTGCATGAAAAGATAGGACAAATGAGCGACCGAATTCGACAGCTCGAAGATGCTCTCATGATTTCCCATGCTGCGTCTGGGACAAATGAACCGCATCCACTTCTTGAACGCGACTTGCTCAGAATCAAGTCAATTATCGAGCTGCATTCGGCTATTACGAGCGAAGAGAAGCCGCTTCAACAACAACAACAGGAAGAACAGGAAGAGACGACGTATATTGACGCATTTGGAACACTCGCAATTCGAGATGATGGGGCTGCGACCTTCTATGGTCGCTCTGCTGGATCGGAGGTAAATAGGCCATCAACTTTTTTTGGTAACGGCACACTCATTTTTCTTATCCCTGTGCTAGAGTCTTCTCATTGTAAGCCCAATCCGTTCGTACTGATTTCACGAGTACAGCACTAACTATTACTCAATATCCGCCGTCCTTTGCCTTTTCTACCGGGTACAACGTAATCCAGGGCGAAGCGACCACTGAATCAACTAATGGCCATATCAGTCCTCGTTCAGCAGCATCTCCATCAATGACCTTGGGTGCCCGTATACCAAGTTCAAACTCCCTCCACAGCCCAGGATGGTCTCAAAATGGCAACCAATACGCAACTCTCCCACCTGAGCTTCTCACTATCTCACAATCATTTCCACTCCCAATTGGTCAAGCTAATATCGACCTTGACTATCTCATTGAAAAGTACCTGCCATCACAGGAAGAAGCATGGCGTCTTTCTAATCTCTATCTGGAGCAAGCCCCCTGGTTCTTTGGTGCAGTGACCAAACGTCAACTGCATGAAGAGATTCTACCATTGTGGTACAAGGATTCTCCGCGGCTTTCAACACTCGGAAGTGGATCGCCCGTCCAAATGCAACAAGACCATGCCATGTCTCCTCCGAATGGTATGAGCCCCGGCCCCGACGTTGCACAGAAGACTGGAGGGGCGCACGATTTGGCTTTACTGTTCATAATCTTCACCTTTGGAGCTCTAACAGACATGAACCTACCTGCCGCACCGGATAATGCTCAGGCAAACCACTTCTATGACCTCACAAAAATTGCTTTGAATCTGGAAGGCATTCTCGACAGGCCGCCATCGGTGTCTACGGTGCAGGTCTTGGCATTGATGGGGATTTATGAAGGGCTGAGAAGTGGTGAGAATAGTATTGAGAGTACTTGGGCTTTGATGGGTATGTCAACGAAATTGGCTCAAAGTGTACGTTTCGAGTTTTGAACCAGTCGTTTGCTTGCTAACATTGTGATATCGCTTTCAGCTGGGTCTACGTGAGTTGTCAACTTTGTGTCTCCTGTGAACGATGCTAACCCCTTTTTTCTAGACCGAGATTGTGCACGGTGGAAGCTTTCACCCAGCGAAGTCCAGAAACGACGAGCTCTTTTCTGGGAACTCTTTATCACTGATTGCTGGCAGGTGTGCTTTCAACGTCGCTCTATCATCCCTTCTCTAGCATGCTCACTTGCTTCTAGAGTCTCGCTACAGGACGTCTGGCGACATTTTCACTTCCTTTTGTTGATTGCGAATTGCCACAGGATCCTGACGAAACGCTAGCCGCAGACGGGACTAAGATGCCCAGCTGTATGTGAATCCGAGCTGTCTTTTCTAGCTGCCTTTACTGACATGGTCATATCTCCTTTCTGTTCACCAACTTTGGTCTTTTACCCTTCGTTATCAACCCGGCGTCCACTCTCGGTCCGACCTTGTTTTCCTTGTGCCCTGCCCGAATTAACCGAACGGCAATTACCAACTTAAATTCTCGTTGGCACACTAATCTTCTATCTGATGGGCGCCTCTGTCATTTCCCGACACTAGTCCCTTATTGGAAAGCTCGGTTCGGAGCCGAATGTGTTGCGCCCGTTGTTCAAGGCACCCTGACCTCCCGTGCCCCAAGGTATTCGATCATCCTCGAGCTGGATAGGAAGGTTAGGGACATGGAGCTGCCAAAGTATTGCCACGAACCTCCGCCAGAAAATGCCGGGTTGAATCAGACGATGAGTCATAACATGCCATTCAACTATCGGGAGCTGAGTGCGTACTTTTCATCCTCCCAAAGCTATTCTCGCTTTACACTTCTTTTCCTATTCTTTCTTTCTTTCTCCTAGCCCTACTTTATATCCACCGATGTTTCTTCACGCACGCAATCCAGAGCAATCCCTCGGATCCCATTAAAAGTCAATATGCACCATCCTTCTTGGCAGGTTACCGCAGTGCTTGTGACCTGCTTGGACTGGTTCGGAAGCAGTTTATTGCGTTCCCTCAACAAATCGCGAGGTTCTGGGTGTTGTGGACGCACGCGTTCTCATCCGCTGTGAGATAATTTCTAGTTGAACACCCTGCTAAAGAGACTGATATCCTCCTCAGGTGATGATATCCTCAATTGTGACTCACGCTTCTCGATCTAAAGTAGCACCCGCTGCTCTTTTAGAACTCAAGGCGGCTTATGATCTTTTCGAAAAAGCCTCTGCATATGGTGGAAGAGCCGTCAAGTTCTTGGTATGAGCGCTCACATTGATGTTAACATTTCACCGCTGATCGGGTCTCTAGCCTATCATCCGGCGTCTCTTGAACAAGGCTCAAAGGGTATTCTTTGATACGAGTAACGGCAATCCTCCTCTCGGCCCTAACGATATCTTCAGACCCTCCAATGCAGACGAGGAAGATGAAATGTCAATATTCGGTGGCAAGACCCACGTTGTCACCACCAAAGTAACCAAACCTGCTACTGCTCGTTCTCCAGGTGGCTCTGCTGGCAGTGCTCGTAGCTCTCAATCGCCGTCTGGATCTCCTCAACAAGCATTTACTACGACGAATCCTGTGTTTGCTGGCGTTCATCCGAGCCTGATCAGCGAGTATAATGGCTTCGACGGTCACATCAGCGCGCAGATTTCGAACGCTTACCACTCAGATAGTGCCTCTTTCAGCCAAACTCTGATGTCGCCTCCTCCCCAACATAATCCCAATCCACTTCAGAGACAGCAGCAAGAGGCCGAGCAGCAGCGTCTGCAGCAAGAGATGGAGCAACGACGCCAACAGGAGCTCTTGCAGCAGCAGATGCGACAACAGGAAGAAGAGGAGAAGCGTCACATTCTCGCTCAGGAATACGAGTCTCAGCAACGGTTACACCAACAACATCATCAATCAATGGCTTATGAGCCTCGTTATAACACCTCAGATCATATTCCTACCCATGGTGTACCTGCACCGGTTCCTGTTCAGCAACACTCGAAACATACGCTCTCACACTCACGTTCTCGTTCGAACGTTCACAGAATGGACTACCAGGAGTATTCACCGGAAGCACGGTATCAATATGAGCCTCAGCATCATCCACACCCCCAACCTTCATCTCAATCTATTCCTCATCCTCCCCCCCATCATTTACACTCTCATTCTCAACATCTTCAATCTCAATCTCACCCCCAGCACGAAATGTATCCTATCCCACCCGAGTACATGCAGCACCAGACGGCTCCTTTAAGCCCAGACGTATTGTCGCCAACGTCGCCCACCCATCCTCATCATCCATTTTCACCAGAAGCAGCACTCGAACCGCATTCCAACTCTCACCCTACGTATTGGTCTCACCATGCACCCCCTCCACCGTCGAACGGGGTCGTGTATCAAGAGCAGCAACATCATAATATGCATCCAATGGCTGTGCCACATCAAACTGTACAACAGCATTATACTCCCGAAGCTGCCATGCGAGGCATAGCGGCGGAAGATCCTCGATTACAAGAGACGTGGCAGTCCTACATGTCAAAGGTGATTTTTGTTTTTCATTCTCTAGATATCTGTTGGTTCTGAACGTCTTTTTCTCTCCTAGATGGGATCCAGCCGTCATTTCCTCGAGGATTGAGCGGAGGACATTTCTCACGGAACTACTCGCATAGCTTCTGTGCTTTCTTGCTTTCTTGTTATTTGCTTTGTCCATGTATGTCGTATATACCTTCGCCAATAGTTTAGAGTACCTCTTTCTCTGTAGTTATCTTCTCGTCAAGCATTTATTCCTCACTCATGGTCATTTCTTGCTACTCATTTGGCGTCTTGCTTTGGCTATCTCTCGCTCTTCTTGCTTTTCCTCGCACGTCGCATAATCACTCATTATTTGTAAATGTAAACTACTATCTATACTCGTAATCGATGCTGGCTGACGGAGCCTAGTCCAAATGTACAACTTCGAGTTTGCATATTGATTTATCAGTTCCTCGGTTTTCTGCGTTGTTTTTGATTTTGTCAGATTGACAGGTTTATTGCACCAATAAGGATTAGCTTGCAGAATGTGGTACATAGATTAGATACAGTTATTGACTAGTTTCTAGTCCCGAGTATAATGTGGTACTGTAGATTTAGCCGTCCTTAGTAGATCCCCAAAAACCCGAACGAGTTGAGATGTCGTCACAACCCTTTACACAACATCTTTCCTCGACTAACTTGTGCTTTACAGAGCGTGATCTCAGTCGGGACCGCCAGAAGAGAAGCAAACAAGATCCCGGATGAATCCGCAAAGCCGATAGATCCAATCTTGAATTCTTTTTCTTGTTTGACACGCTCCATGTCGTGAACAGAATCAGGGTTTGGACGTTCTTGATTGATGTGGTAAAAAGCGTTGACGCTGAGAGGCGGTTAGACCTAGAATAGGATATAACAAGATGACACTTACTATGCCAATCCGCCACAAATGCCTTCTAGGCTGATGAGCAAAAAGACAAGAAAGATACTCGCACCCTCCATCTCGTCACCGAAAAAGCCCATACTCGACTCTGTAGCTAGAGCTACCAGGATGAAACCTTGCACAATCGAAGGGAATGGAAGGAGTTTGGTTGGGAGAGGTGGAACCCCTAAAGATATGGACGAGCGAGAAAGAAAGACGGTACTTTGGTAAACGAGCTATGGATATAACAGTCAGATAGGAGTCGAAGATGAAAAGGTGATGAATGGAGAGAACGAGCAATGAGGTAAGGGCGTTAAATCGTTGACACTTGCCTGCCAGAGAGGATAATAATCCCGGATCGAATGAATGATTTTGCTCAAGAAAGGGCTGTTCTCGGGAGAGGGAACAGGGTAAAGAAGAGTCGGAGCGATTCCCTGTGGTAATAGAAGGAAAGGTCAGTCAAGGTTACCAGTCCACAGCTGAATATCATACTTGGTTGATTGTGTACTCAAACTATAGAGATATGGCGTAAATTTTTCGTTAGATTATCAGAGTTCATAGCGCTTACAAGGTATACGCAAACTGACACAGTGAAACGAGCAAATCAGCGATATTGAAGCCGAGTTTAAAAACATGACAGACGTACACAGAGGTAACATATATTTCGCCAACAGAGGCCGAACAAGGCGCAATTTATCGTTCATGGAAAGAGCAACTCCGGCTTTAGGTCCTGCAGGTAGACTTCCTTCTTCTTCTCCGATCTCGTCTTCACCCGTGGCAAGAGGAGTATAAGGCAATGTTGCAATAGAATCCCCATCGTAGTCAATGTCACGAGTCGCGGAAGGTGAAAGAGGCGAGTAAAGGAATAAAGTGTTTTTCGGAAGAAGGAAGAAGTATGCCAGAGGGGTGATGAAAGGTAACACCTATGTGAAAATACAGAAAATTAACGTCTGCCAGGTCCGATAGCCTTTGCATGACTCACGGACGAGATTCCTACGCCAACCCTTACACCGAGACTCCGCACTTCCCACCAGATAAACGCACCAACGAGTCCAGCAGCACCGGTTCCAGAGGCAAAATAGCTGTCACAAAAGGTCAGCAATGGAGCCAAACGACAAAACTCTTGACGCACCCGATACCATGACCTGCAACGGATGGTGGAGCGTATGTGGTAGAGAGCTGGAGAAAAGTGAGTTCACCAAGTCCTATGCGAGCGCGTCAGCAACGGCTTCAGGATCGACAGCATTCCATACCAGACGAGAACGAAGCCAAGCTAATGCCCAACAATCTTGCGAACAAGCTGTCGAAGAATGCTACGACCTTTCTTGAAATGTCAGTACAACTTTGGTGCGTTGTAGAATGACTACTCGCCAGCATCCCAAGCACACTAAGAGCACAACACCCGACTATACGCTTCACATATCTTATCTTTCCCTTCAAGATGTAAGGCCAACCGACTTTGGCGACAAGAGCAGGTGCAATATTGCAAAAAGCGATTATTCCCTTGGGAGTGGATGGAGGTACCAAATCCAGGGCAGCGGATAGTATAATGACATAGAGTACTGTTAAATAGAATAGTCAACACTTTTGTGTAGATAGAAGCAAGGACCTTGACACGTACCGTTGTTTATGAGCCCGAAAAGAAAAAAAGATATCCCGAGTCTACGAAGCAGTGAAGGATTGTCTACGACCATGAACAAGTCAGTTTCACACATAAACCGGTACAGCACGGAAAACAAACGACAAATCCTGAATTGTCCGGGGCAAAGTCGTGTAACGTCTCACCTTCAGGCCTTGGAACCAGGTCGTCGTTATGAAGCAGGTCCTCTGACTCTGCAGATAGGGTAGAAGACAAACGAGGGTGCATTTCGTACGAATTGTCTAGTTCTGGTGTTGAAGTCGTGTTAGAAGAGTGTTGCATACGCAGTTGCAGCGGCGTGTACCATATACATGCAGTTCCGGGGAGGTGATGGCACTCTAAAGATCCGGACACCGTTACCATTTTGAAATCCATTTATTATTTTTTATTCACTTATTTTCCGAATTTATTCGCTCAAGTACCTGCGACGTCTATAGATATGGAAAATTCGGTAGAAACCTCATGTATACGCAGAATCAGAAGCTCATCATAACCGTGACGTCGATAACCATCTTTGTCACTGACAGATGAACGCTGCTTTGGCCATCGCGGCTATCTCTTTGCCTGGATACAACGTACCAGTGAAACGGCTCTAGTAGAAACACTAGACATAAATGAGACTGGCAATACAGATGTAGAGATGTGGTAAATACATGGCTATAACCTGGTCCAATGAATCGGTTGTCCCTATTTATTTTACATCTTAATTTACAAAGTCCAAAAGTGACGCCTGAGCCTGAAAATACTAGTAGATGGTCACAAGTGTGTAATACATACGGATATGAGACGATAAAACCCTTTAACGCCTAATAGCTATTATAGTACTTAACAAGTACCTAGGTGTATCAAATTACACAAACACAACAGGTTCTGGGACTCGGCGGATTGGAGTCCTACTGCGAATACTCGATGTATGATTAGAAGCGGGAGATGTGTTTCGAGTGGGAGATGGTGGTGGCAATGGGGGCAAGTCACGATCGCGATTAAACTTCTGCTGAATCTGATTTAAATCAGAAGGTGTGAGGGGACGGGAAGATAAACGAGGGGTAGTGATTGGAGAAAAATGAGTGGTAGAAGACGGCGGCGTATCAATCGACCCCCGAGATCTTGTTTGTAAAGAAGAACGAGGAGAAGAATGTACAGATGGTGAAAGAGTGGAAGATATAGAAACCGACTTGACAGAAACCTTGTCCGTTTTCGAGTTGTTCAAACTACAACTTTCTTTCGGTGGCAATGGGCTGGGAACAGGCAAAGGGCGTAAACGAGTTGCCTTTGTAGCTGTTACCATAATCGGTATTGACTCCGACGACGTGCACGAAGAGCAACTGGATTCGGTATCAGAATCCATGTCAGATTCGTCTCCATCATAGGAAGAACGCCGCTCGTCGTCTTCGGAATGTGTTGAAGAAACATCGGCTGCTTTCTCCTTGCCTTTTCCCTCTACGTAAGACATACTGTCGTAAAGGACCGCAGGATCAAAGTCCTGCTTCTCCTGGGACGGCGGATAAGGTCTGGTGGCCTTTGAGATTGCAATGTCGATTTTAGTAGCCGCTAGAGCACACTTGTTCTGATACAGGTGTTTCTCCTTGGAGGAAGAAAAGAACGGAGGGTCTGTAGCGCCTTTAGAACCGGCGATCCATTTTCGCAGATGACAAGGCTCCCTGCCACCGGTTATCTTGGGAACTTTGATATTGCGAACTGTTTCCACGAGTTTCGAAAGGTGCTCGCAAGAGACCGCACGCCTCCTTTGATGACATGAAAAAGGAGATTCGGGAGAGCGAGAAATGTATTCGGACTGTGAAGGACTCGGGCGAATAGGATGTCCTGAAGAAGGGAATGGCTCGTCATTGACCGTCGCACGAACAGGTTGCAATGCCGGTAAAATAGGTTTGGAATTAATCTCGCTATTCATGGGACTTGTAGGGGGTCGAGGCAATTCCTTTGCTTTTTCAGAAATTAGTGCATGGGACCTTCGGCAGTGGGGACTTTTGGACTGACTCAAGTCAAGTGTACTTCGTACGATACGCGACTGAGTTGTATATAAACCTCCATCGCTTCTTGAACCGTTGGCGCTGCCACGGGTGTGCTGGCCTCGGTTTCTGAGAGTGCAGTAGGATTTCTGTAGCAATATATCTCACTAAGCTTGCAAAGAAACAGGAATTTAACCTACCCACGACTCTGGCGCAGTCCAGTCAGACTCTCCCATGATACAGGACGACGATGCCTCTGGCAATGGGTATAAGGTGTAAGGGGTATCGGTTATAAGTAGAGAGGATGAAAAGAAGATAACCGTGACGTACCAAGTACTTAAGTACTTTCACCAACAGTAGTTGTGGGATGGACAGATCTGCGGCCACAGAAGACGTGGGTGCAATCGCTTCCTATATGATGGGCACCAAAGCAACAGATGGGGTTTGCTTATTTACTCGCCAGTACACAGCGATATTTGACACACCAGTCAGATCTTGGCACATATACTGACACTCGCTATAGGATTTGAGGCTGTTCTATTGAATATGACTTGAAATATACCGAAAGTTGATCATCAAGAAGACGGCTTCTGTTTGTTTCGAACAAGTCGATTAAATTGATGTAGACCCGCCGTATCAGCACCTGCCAGTCTATAATTCTCCCAGCGCCGCACTCAACGGTGTGTGGAGGTGGAATGAAAGTTGCGTTAGAGCGTATGATAGACTGTTATGGCATAACCGAGTTGGATCTACTAGCTCTTCCTTTCATTCAGCTTGTTGTATAGACTTACCGGGCGTTGAAAGTCCGTCATTTTCTGAAGTTGGTCTTCGCCAACAGTCAAATGGCAGATGCATCAGAGTTGGCACCTCATAGGTACGTGTCACAAAAAGCAGGGTACTAAAAACTATGTGCTTGTGAGCCGATAAGACTCCGAAAATCAGCAAGGGTACATATAGGATCAGAAGAGATAGGAACAGACCAAAGATACTACCCCCATGCTCTTTGGACACCGCATCCATCCATCAAGTAATGTTAGATCATTTCCAGAGATAGAGACCACTTTTCAACTTGAACGCTCATTCAGAATGCAACAACGGACTGAAGAATGGATGGAGAACCAACTTCTGACATTGACAAATGTTCGCACAGGTAACACGTCTCATTCCGAGTCGGACGCTCAAAACCAGGTATCAGCTCGGCGACTTTCTTCAAGCACAGCTATAGTAGTAGTGATGAACAGTAATGTGAAGACAAGAACACTTTGACCTTGTTTGCCATTAGGCTTCACCGTCGTGCAATTGATAATATATCTGCCAGCTGTCTTTGTGTACCTTCAGCGAGCAATATATAACCCTGCCTGACCAGCAACTGGATACTTGCATGCGGTGGACCTATCAAACTTTCTGGCTTCTTTCACCCACTTGTCGCGTCATCAAATGATAGAAGGAGGAGTATATTAGCCGGACTATTTCAAGTCGGACTGGATGCCGGGAAGCATACCGACATGCGGTTACATCATCGTTCCCACTTCCGTTAAACAGACGAGCTTCCCGGTCTAGAGTCTGGGCTGTTAGAGATAACTGGCCGCGTCGGATATATGCGACGAGGAAGGGAGAGGAAGGAAGAATTTCTTAATTTAGGCCAAGCTACAAGAACAACCCAGGAACAAGCAACTGCCCTCACACCTACGTCTTCAGAACTAAGGAGAAGGAAATTTACCATTTCTGAGCTGTGCTGATCTCTTTGTACGTGTGGACTCCATCAAGAAGCGATCGGAATTTCTTCGATGTTCAAGTTCAGTTTCTCTTCCACTTTTTTCTTATGAAGCGTGGCTTTCTCAAGAGCGAAAAGGCCTTTTCGAAAAATGAGCCACCAAAAAACAGAACAGATGTAGCTAATCAGTCAAAGAACTCGGTCAACACAGTGCAGATAGGTGATAGATGTGCAGCTATACAACGAATCACTGATCAGATACTATCTCGCCTTGCTATGATTAGTTCCAACTCCTACTGTACCAGCACTTCACGGAGGAGATGGAAAGTTGACAGCTGACTATCACGACGATCAATGGCTGCTATCAACTCAACCAAGATATCCTCCTGGTGCCACTCTCGTGAAATATCCTGACGGCTGGTCAGAGTGTTTCATCACCGGTCATGCTCAACGCAAGATTATCAACACTCCTGGGTTCCCCGAACCGCTACCACGACCGAATCCTTCGTGTTTTCGTATCTCAGATTCTCCCGGAAAGGGTCTGGGAATGTTCGCTGCCCGCGACATCAAAATGGGCGACCTCATCATAGCAGAGCGTGCATTATTGATTCTTCCCAGAGCTTTCACTCCCCCAGACCGGGTTCCAGCGCATTTTACCGAAGAACAAACGAAAAGGGCGTCGGCGAAGGCGTATGAGCAGTACCTGGAAGGGGTCGTGCAGCGTCTGCCGTTGGAATCGCAAGTTGCGTTCAAGCAGTTACGGTGCAGTCGTAACCAAGATGATGGAAGTGGGCCGATATACAATACTGTAATGACCAACTGTAAGTGTGGTCTTCCGTCATCATTGCTCAAACCTTAATCAAGTACATCTAGTATTCATGATATACGACTATTTTGAGCCTTCTTATGGTACGCTTGCCCCCATTTCTATCCCTTCATTTCCACGCTCATACTCACCCTTAGGAAAACCTGGTATACCTGAAGGGTATGGGTGTTACGGTAGAGTCTTTAAAACACTTTCTCGCATCAACCATAGGCAAGTTTAGTTTGTCTTTCCAGATATCAAATAGTGACCATCTCGCTATAGCTGTCGTCCTAATGCGCAACAAGACTGGGACTCGCCTTCCTTCTCTCTTCAAATCCGAGCCTCTCGTGACATCATGAAAGATGAAGAAATATTCATCACCTACATTCCACGTATTATGGATCCTGCGCCTGCTCGTCAAGAACAACTCGAACCTTATAGATTTAGGTGTGACTGTCAGGCTTGCTCAAACCCCATCGTGTCTGATGAGCGATGCCGCAGAATCGAAAAGGTTGGGCTCTTGCGTCGTACCATTCAGATAAATAGGAACGATATGAGATGGGTCCATGAACAATTGATCGACCCAAGCTTGGAGTGTTTGACGCTGATAGAGGAAGAAGGCCTTCAGAATGAGGAACTCTATAGGGGTCTGCTTTCGAGATTGGCGGATAGTTATTCGTTGTTGGGTGATACAGCTGAGGAAACGAAATGGACACGAATGTACGACGTTGTCCGTCAAGCTCAATACAATGCCAGGAACCCACTGAATGAGGCAGCGAGAATCAGAGAAGAAGCAGTGCAACGGTCAAACAAGGAAAATCTGGCTAAAATCGGAGCTATAAAAGGGCAATCGTTTACTGTAACGCTTTAGGGACAGTCCTTACTTTGCTGTTAGAAATATCTACAATGTTCAAGATAAACGTCTATTCTAGCACCCTTCATACTAAAGTGACATGCGAAGGACGAGGTTAGCACTTCAACTTTTCAGTCAGAAGTACTGTTACTCACTAGAGAGTTTCTTGGTTTTGGATAATTAGTAGAATCCCAAGCCGTTAGATTGGGATCTATGATATGACATGTCAGTAAGCACATGGGTCGCAGTGGCCGTAACTCACCATGATACATCTCTGGATGTTCATCAATATACTTCGTCGTGGGGTAATCCTTTGGATCGCAACCAATATTAGCCTGACCTTTTCTTTGATAGACACGGACGTAGTCGATGAGCATTTCGGCAGGGAATATCATCGTAGAGATGTCAATCTGCTGCCAGTTGACTAGGAGAGATAATTGTGAGGCTATGACGGGGCGTAAATTTAGACGAGTCACGCACAACTCATCCCAAGGTTCAACACGATGGACATTGGTTCTTCAGGAATCAGTCTCTGGCTAACACCTGTTCCTCCAGCATCTTCGGGATCAGATTGCATGGCAGCTGCGCCGACGCGAATGGTTGGCTTCCCATCGACTTGCCAAGTGATAAAACCATCAGAGCGAGAAGAAGGGTTTGAGTAGTATTCAAAGCCTGAAGCCAAAATTCGAAGACGGTCAAACGGTCATAGAAAAGAGACACTAGGACGCACCATACGTGACAAACCTCCGGGTTGATGGATCCGTTCCTTGAAAGCCTTCATCCGGAATCTTGCTCAAACCAGATACTGCTTGCTGAACTGCCGAGCCACGATAGGAATTCGGGCGGGATTTTGACGGATCCCAGACCTTCCATTGATCTTCTGTCGCCTGTAAAAATCTGGTTCAGACTGAGAGCTTTTACTAAAGCGGGCTATACTCGCATTTCCGAAAAGGTAATCATGTGTAAATGGTGCAAATTGGGCACTTTGGCTAACGACATGGCCTCCCCAGACTTCATTAGCAGGAACAGCAGTATACGCAGTTGGGTCTTTGTCCTTTTCCGCCTCGAGAATATCAATCTCTGGCGCTCCTCTGCCTCGGTACGCTTGGGCTGAAGAATCAAATGGACCGGGATGATCTGAATTGGGGCAGGAGCATGAACTAGTGTAGCAGTTATACACAAGAGGATCGCAATAACTGAGAAGCACTGACGATAGCTTTTGGCCAGTCAACCAACTCAACTCTTTGTTGTACTTGTCCCTCGAAGAATCGGAGTGTAGGGCTGCAGCTGGCCCAGAACGGTCCTTCAACGTTTGGTTTCGAAACGTCCCAACATCGCATGAATCATAGCTATGGCGAGTAGAATTCAGTGGTTGCGAAAAGCGCCGCAAAAAGGTACGAAGAGGACGTGTCGCAACGCGTCCGGCAGTGAAGAAAGCCGAGCCGGCTAAATTTTCTTGTACTCACGAATAAGGCCAAACACCGTCTGTCGTTGCTCCATATCCTGGTCTTCCCAAGTTTCCCATTGTCCAAGCGCCTGGCCAGTATCCCACAGAGCTGGGTAGGCCGGGTAGGATCACGGCTACTTCAATATATCCAGCTACCAGCGAAAACGAGGTTTATTTCGGGAGAAATCAGAGGAACGAAGGCGAAACCTACTCGTAAAACAAAACTTGTTCCAGGATTGCAGCATTCCGCTCCTGTAGCCTAGGCCATGATTTGTCTCGTTTGCGAAAGGAACAGTAGAGCCTTCGTGGGTTTTTGATAAATTTCAACTATTGGCCTTCTCTGATATCTCAAGATACTCGCCTGGTGTCTTTCTTTCTGCGACGTCCGCACTGTCCTACGACATTTTTTTTTAGCCGTTTTCACTTTCCATATGAAAAGATATCACTCACCAGTGTGACGACCAGACTCCCATTCCTCGTCGTCACTTGCGAAGGATCATACCATTCTACATCCTGTGTTGCGCCATACCATAACGAAGGTGATTCCCAGAACGGGTCATCGCCTAATTAGAAGAGATTTAGCTTTCTTCTATACTCACAGAAATTAGCACCGAGAAGACCTACCAGGATAGAATGTCCTTCCCTCCTTTTCAAACTCGTCCGAGAATACTAGCTCGTATTCTTCTCCGTCAAAACCTGTCCTCATTCTTACGTCTGGGGTATTTGGAGTATCTGCATCGATTAGCGAAGGGAAAGATGGGAGGGATTGAAGTGGAATCTGTTTCTGGTCACTTATACAAGAGTCATTTGGTGCTCGAGCGGTAGACAGGTCACGTACCCAACCCAATCACCTTCCCTGAATCTTCCTATTCCTCCATCGCGTACTGCTCTAATAATGGGGTATGCCGTGAATAGAGCAAGTAGGGCAAATATGAGCAGTATCAGGGTTATGATCTTCAGTATCGGTTCCAGTTGAGATCGTGATACAACAAATTGTCGTTTGCCGCTTGAGTTCCTTTTGAAGAAGAATGTCGGTCGTTCTTCCTCATCAAATGCTGGATCGTGCAACATATCTTCGTCGTCTACTGATGCAGCTTCATCTGTATCTGGATCGTAGATGTACGGCACGAGACCTCTTCCGTGTGTACGAAGAACTTGTGTCGATGCCGGGCGGAAAAGTGAGTTTTTTTCGTCGGACCTTTGATCAGCGAAGTGAGAGATGGATTCCGAATGTCGGGAAGTCGAAGAGAGAACGAGCGACGAGGGCGAATCGGGGACTGATGCTCCTGTGGGGACATTGTTATAAGCAGACATTGTACTCAACCCCGATGACCTCCCGTTCGCTGCCCCGTTTCCATATCCAGTTCCAATACCGGCTACCCCTGCCCCACCGAAACTCGACTTGGAACTCAATGTTCTCAGAAAGGAGGGGTATTTGGAATCGTCGTCAGATAGTGATACGGATATATGCGAAGGTGACCCGGATAGTTGTGATATGGTTGAATTTCTTCTCGAGGCCGAGATGGAAGCTACAGTATTCCCGTTGGAGCTAGACGCACTCTTTCCACTGTTACCAGACCCAGAACTCCCATAGCTAGATTCGCGATGAAAAGGAGGAACGGGTGGTAAAAGTCCAGAGTCTTCTTGGTCACTGGTCGCACTCTGATTCGGTGGAGGTAGTGAAACTGATGAAAAGCTGAGCAAATTTTCCGTTGTAGGAGAGGGCAACTTGTTCGTCGTGGTTAATGGTAGACCGTCGATTACTACTTCCTGCGCCGAAGACATTCGATTCTCGCTGAGACGAGTGGTGAAAGACATTGGTTTAGAGTTTGAAGCTGCGGGGGGAAACTCATCGGGTTCCGTGAAGCGATAAAGAATCATTGAGCCTCGTCGGGGAGCAGGAGGATGTAAAGACGTCGCCGTTGCGGTAGAGGGTGCAAGGAATTCTAGCAGTGTTGATTCAGTGTCATCATTGTCGGCTTGAGACATCTTCTAGCTCGTCTTTCGTCGAAGCTGACTTCTTGCAAGATAAGGAATGGTAAGATGGAGAAATAGGGGGTTTGAATAATTTGCAAAAAAGGTAAATTGGTTGCTATATGCAGATATATAGGTGTATCAGATCCACAGAATCGTCTCCAACTTCGATTTTGCAAGACGGTACCGCGATAAGCAGAATTCTTCAAGGACACAAAACAGCTCTGCGATTCTTCGTCACGTATCATTCGACCTCTAATTATAGACAAGCTATGCTCTTATAATAGTTGGAACTTTTATACTTGTCAGATTCAGGCGCTTTCTACAGCTGTGATAGTCACTTGAGCTTGAAGAGGTGTAGTTATGTATTGCATAGCATTTGAGTAGGTGAAGTTATAAGCCTTAAGCCCTGGAAGATCACTTGAAACTACTTTTGTTCTATGACCGCTACTGCAAGCGACAACTATGCCTTGATGCTTATGCCGCAAGGACACGGCTATCCTCTTTGGATCCCAGAACCGAATGATGCACTTCCTTCAGAATATCGGAACGATGGCGTCCGAGTTGGTGACGTTGGTTTGATAACTGATGGTGCTTTCAACTTTTTATTCAATATCTGCCTGGAAAAAGACCATCCAATCAATAGATGGCATGGTGTTCCCCAGGGATTTCGACCGATCGAGTATAATCCAAGGTCCACACATTCCATACCCAATCGACACAGACCTGGGGCACCTATCTGTAGTTTAGGAACAGAGGAATTCCAGCTATCTGCAGAAGGGGCGGCTCAGATCCCGTATGTAATTTGAAATACCTCTCTCATTACTCACATGTCTAAAATTTACATTAGCGGTCTACCTTTCGGTGCCGGCGGGGGAATCGAACTCAAATTCTTCCATTCGCAGGGGGCTACCTTGATGCTGCCAGAAGGCGCATCTCGAGAGGACTATTTCAATCGCGACAGTTTCTTCAAATACGCTGCTGAGAATGCCGAGATATGGTATCAGTATGCCAACGATACGCTCGGGCTCCAAGCCGGTAACGGATCTTTGTATCTTATAACAGGTTCCGACAAAGCCGCTTGCTGGGAAACAGTAGCATTCTCTAATCTATCAAACGCTCATTCCGTGTCCCTTCATTTTACTGCGGGTCCGTGGAACGAGGGAAAGTTAGGCCTTGCACGATCTTCGCTTCTTCGCAGCCCCGTTTCTAGTCGATGCTCTCCTCCCTCGAATCGTCTCAAAAATCAGTCTGTTTTCATTCGCGGCTTCAAAATAATGTTGCGTAAAGGACCCAAGGTCAGGTTCCTACAGTCGGTGAAAGTGACGGATATTGTTGGAGCAAAACCAAGTAAAATCATTCATCGAGGATCAGTTCCACGTTCGCGAGTCAGTCGGGGCGAATCTAGAATGGACATGTCTGTACAGCGATCTCACGATTCTTCTACGAACTCAGAGGCTAGTGATGAAGAGTTTCTGGCTGTAGTAGAAGCTGACCCGCATGAGAGGGGATTTTATACTACAAGTGACTCTTCCGATTCAGATGAGTCGATAAATCCAATTGAAGTACGTACTTGCTTGATTTCTTTAACAGGCTAATCATATTTTTATTTTTCTAGGTGTTCCATCCGTCGAACATAATTAATGAACACATGTTGAAGATAGTAAGAAATTGTTATGCTGTGATTGACCTTCAGTTAAATGTAGTGTCAACTCTAGCATCCTGAAACTGATATTGCAGTAACTCATGACGATGAATGGTGTACAGTTTTGCAAAAGGTACTGGGTATCCATTACTCAAGTTGTCGCTTCAGGTTCATGTCTGAATATTTCCTTTCCAGCAAGATTCTAAACTACCCAACAACGAAGAACTGATTAATCGCATTACCGAAAAGTATGACTTTACCAAACTTACAGACAGTAAGTAGACGAGGTCTGTCGCATGACTACGAGTTAAATGTTCTTCTCAGGATGCGTCTCCCTGAAACTAAAGTCAGAACCAGCTATGGAAGTCCATTGTCCACATACTACGTCAATGCCAGAAAGATCGGAAAGCAGATGTAGAGGGAATAGCGGAGCCAATGCTTCTAGAGAACCTCGAAGTTCCCAGTCTGTTGGTGGAATGAACAACTTCCCACCAGGGACAAAGGTTTGGTATTGGAATTCGCGTGGCAACACACACTATGGAACGGTCGTTTCGTCCGCTATGATGCCTGATCGCACTTTAATCTGCAATATTAGGGATGACAGTGGAGCAAATCTCCAATTGCCAGCTGCTTCTCTGACCAAAGTTTAGTAGTAGAAATGATCATAATTCTACTGACCGGGGTGGTAAATTCTAACTTCAGTATGAAGTCAATGAGTCCTTTTGAAAGACTATAAATTATGGGAGATAAACGATTGCAATTATCAGAAGTAAGAGTCGTATTTAAAGTAAACCCAGGAACAGATAATGAATGCTGTACACGAGTTAAGCATATCCGAGTCTATGCTAAGGCTCCAACCGTACTATCTATTTACCGTATATATACTGTATAAACTGTTTACATATATGTATATGTTTAGGCCCTGGGAGGGAGAATTAAATATACAGTAGTTATACAGTCTATACGGTTTACACAGTTCATGACCTACTTATGCCCAAGGGCCCAGAATGTGCATGTGTACGTTCAAAGTTGCTGCTTCTAAGTACGTGCCAATAACTAAGATGTGCTCATTCTCCGTCCCTGTTACTGTCCCGTCACCTCAGAGAAGCACCAAAGACGACCTTGATGTGGAAATCAAGCGGTATCTTCTGAATTATAGGCCCTTTGCAATGGTAGAAGGTATGTTTCTGGCTTTACTCTCTGTAGATCCCCCATTCGTTTGCTCCACCAGAAAGTTCCCTACCCTGGCCTGCATGGCACGCGATTTTCTCGCCATTCCCGCAACCACTGTGTCTGGAACGTGTATTTTCGAAGTCCAGGTACATTTGTAGTGATCTGCGCAGCTCTCTCAGAGCAAAAACCATTCGGGAGGCTCTTCTGAGCAAGGTCTGGATCAAAAACAGTCTTCTGGACATTAACCCTCCTTCCATTATCAGTAGACAACATGGCTCTTCTAAGGAACATGTGACAATCGTATAGTAAACGGTTTTATACAGTAAATACACAGTAAACAACTGTATCCGTATAAATACTCGATTTGCCCTATACATATACAGTACGGTTGGAGCCTTAGTCTATGCTTTAGTGTCACCTTTGCCTTGAGCGAAAAAGTCACTATCTTCGATCGGCTTCACGAATGGTTCTAGGATGGCCCGCTAAGAAGTTGATTTTGAGAGCTTCGAAGCCTTTGAAAAAAGATGACAAAACTAGTCTGAAACCCATCTACTAGTTATCCTGTTCTCAAACAGACTCCTTGTTGGGTTTGGCTTGCGCAACGATTACGCTTCATACAGACTAGGTCAGTTGGCTACTAATATTTGAATGTTACGCGAAGGTCTTAGGTTTGGTCAAGGTTTTTTCCGTCTCTTCGAAGCGTTTCTTTCTCAGTCGACCAGCGGTCTACTTCATCAATCCATCAAGGTCAAACTTGTAGACGTGAGAAGGATAAAATAGATTATATATATACACGCATTTCAGTCGTACTTAGTACGAGCCTGATCAGATTATAACAATACAGCATTGACGAGATTTACGGCTGTTGCGGTATGACAAGTCCGTAGTGTAGTCAGTGTAAGGACGTAAAAGAGCGCGAACGGTCTCCAAGGCAATAACCTCGGGCCATACCATAGACCCGCTGAAGGGCCATGAACGAGTGATGGATACACGATGAGAAGTGCTCTGTAATGTTGGGGAGATACTAGACAATGGGCAATGAAGAAAGGGAGAGTGAGGCACAAAACAATCGAATCTATATTGTAATCTAACGTGCTTGGCAGCCTACGACTTGTAAGCGAGATACGCCAGACAAGGATGTAGTTACTCACAAAAGACATCCGGAATCCATCGTATTTCACTTCCACTCTCTACCCCGAAAGGTCATCCACTGCCAATGCCTTAATCATTCTTCACCCTGTCATATGCACTTCCTCCGCCCCATCCGAACCAACTACCTCTCTTAGGCTGTTGAGGCCTTAGATATTCATGTCCTTGTTCATCTAACGGATCCTGTACATGCTCCGCCCGAATTTCCTCGAAAACACTCGTATTTGATCCGGTCCTTTCCCGCATATAACCTCCTTCAAACTCCCTACCTGGCGACGCCAGTGTCGAAGAAGCATACGAAGAAGTGGATCTGGGTGAGGAAGGAAGCCCGGAGGGGATATCCTGTTCCATAGTCGAAAGCGCAGCCAGCTCGGCTTCCAGCTGTCTTCGGCGTTCGAGTATTGATTGTGTCGTTATTGTTGAAGCTCGAGAAGTACTGGGCCGGGACGAAGGCCCAGGTCCAGATGTACCATCATCTGAGTCTAAATCATATCCTCTCGTAGCAGAGGAAGAAGGTGCGGTAGAGAAGCCTGAGGAATATGAACTCGGATGAGGTCTCTGCACTTGGTTCCCACTGGTCGCAGCTTGGGACATCTGGTTCCACAATGCTGCACCAGTAGTGAGGACTGTGGGACCGTAAGACCTCCAAAAGCCCGAAACGAGCTGAGCTGGGCCTGAGGCGGCGGGTGGAGGGTGGACTGGAGTAGGTGGTGCAGCAGGTGCAGAGGCGGAAGCAGGTTGAGCTCCAAATGCAGACTGGACCAATGTGTCCCAGATGTTCTTCCCCCATTCTTGTATGTAACCCCAAACTTTTGCCCTAACCTCTTCCAGAGTCCCATCGATCCTTGCCTCGTGTTCGTCGAAGAAGGGCTTGAGGTGAGTTTGGTAGAGATACGTCGATCCTTGAGTTTGGGGGGCTGAGAGGTAAAGAAGGAAAAGAAACTTGAACATGGAGTAGAGGGGAATAAGGGAGAGGAACAGGGAGAGGGGTGGGGTGGATTCCACAAAGGTGAGGGTGCCGAGAATGCACCAGTACATTAGCCATCTTTCCAGCTCTGGTGTCGAAGCCGGTCGCACTGAGAGAGACTTGTAAGAGGCGTAAGCAGGGTACAGATACCCGCAGGTTATCGACAGCAGCCAGAACAACATGGTAGACAGACAAGCAGAGTAAATTATGTAATTACAGTTATGACGGTTTAAAGCAACAACGTGGATACAGGCGCAGCTCAGTGCTTTTTCGGCATGCTTCAGCCCATGGGCCATGGCTCCGACAAATCGCCTGTTCAAATGAAACACGCTAGCGCCTCGTGTAAACCTCTGGATTGATACGATTTGGATTCACGAATACAAAAGGATTTCTGGAATCCGTAACTCGGTCCACCTTCAAGTTCTGAACTCCAACAATTTTGACTGGTCAAAGCGAGCATGGTACATCTCAGGCAGTTGTTGGAGGACACTCGTGACGATAGGGCCATACCTGCCCACATAAACTCAGCGGCTTTCATTTCGCCAAAACAAGTCACGTCAACGAGGTCTGTGCTCAACATAATAACATTATATTTTCTATCATCTACTTCAATCAAGACTCACACCGGGGGCAAGGTCCGGGTTTGTGAAATTCTCACAGACCCAGGGTCTGTGGAAGGGTCTGTGTACGCATTGTCGAGTAGAAATATATGATGTCATGTGAGAAATACATACCAAATTTAGAATGTTGTCGTGTGGCACAAAATTAAGTGATCGAAGTAGCATGGTGGCTTCAACTAGCTCATCGTTACACGCGCTCGATATCCCTTTGTTCTTTACCACCACGAACTTCCGTGTCCTGACACATTTCAAAGTGAATCTAAAGGTATGTGGCTGATATACACTATTAATATGAGCTATCTAACATATATTCATAGAATCCTTGCAATTCACCTGTCTCTGGATTAGATTTTAGTCTTTACTCTCACAATGCGTAAGATTTGACTTCAAAATTTTTTCATTCAAACCATTAAAATTTGATTTCACTAGCTATAACAAGTACAGATGATACTATGTCTGGAACTGCAGCTGATACATCTGCTTCTGCCCAGAAGAAAAGGAAAGGGCGTCACAATACACCACCACCAGCACCAGGTCCCTCCAGAACTTGTGGCAGGCCCTGAAAAAAAGCAAAAACTTCAGAACAACCTGCTGAAAGCTCCAAAACTCTGTCTAAAGCCCGGTACAGGCTAAAGAATGAGGATATCCCAGAAAAGTCTCAAGGCACAAAGGTATTTGTTTATATAGTTATTGTGAATTATTCTTTTTAATCACTCATTTGCATTAGTTGGCTTTCTTCCTTCACCTACATTTAATATGGCAACTACTCAAGCAGGATGATATTCCAAAGGCTCCAACTGAAGGTCAAATTCAAGAGTTTGAGGCTCGCTTTTCAACAGAAGCTGATGTGTTCACCCTCTTGAGTAATCCTCCACCCATTGAGACTGCTCTAAAAGATATGGTTGCTAACCTTCACCCTGCTGCTCTGCAATCACCAAGTTTGATTGAGCGGGATATCCGTCGTATTGATGCTACAGCTATTGATATGATCACTTCTTATCTTGCCCGATTTCGCTTCAGATTTTGGCGGCCCAATCTTAATGATGATGCAGACTCACTCTACAATACTGCTCATCGTGCAGTGGCCATTACAACTTTCAAGCAGTGTCTTATTTCTGGTGCATACTCATTCAAGTCCCCAAACCCTGCCGATGCCACGAACAACCTACTTCTGACACAGATCTTTGATCATTTTGTTTGGTACTATCAGAAGGGAATTTATGATGATGAGCAGAAGAAGCCGGGGGCACGGGGGGGCCAATCTTGAGATGATTAATGTGTATGATCAGCGTATCCGAGTGTGTATCTTTACTTTTTGATCTGGCTTTCTGACTTAAGTGTTATAGCTTGCTGCAAAGCAAGCTGAATTTTTACAGAATGAGGGCTTTCCACAACGAGTCATTAATCTTGTCAAGGAGCCTTTTGCAAATTCGGATGATGAATTTGATGACGATACTGGCAAGTACAAGGTGAAGCAGAAGATAGGACGAGCAGAGAATGTTACCAGGTTTTTGTGATTGGTTGATGAACGCTGTATTGAAGACTTGGCTCAGCTTGGCAGAAAGAAGGCAGCAAAGGAGGAGAGGGAGCATGTTGTACCAAATGAGCCTATTCAAAGCGAGCTTCTCAATCTTCCTCATGAAGTGCCCCCAGATTGGTTTGATCTCACATATTTCAATGCCAAAATGGGTGCCAAGGCTCGGAATCGACATGCCAACAAGTGTCCTGCTCTTCCTATCAATTGGCAGGATATTCAGGATGGGGTCTCGGGTAGCGAAACATCATGGAAAGGCATGTCTGACAGGACTTGGATGAATGTTCATGGCAACAATATCCAGGCACAGTACTGATTCCCATCAAAGGCAGAGATGGACAATCGTGAAACTACTGATGCTTCTATTAGCCAAAAGGAGTTTGTTTTTGGATTGGATGAGTTGGATCGTGCTTCTAAAGGGAAGAGACGAGCAGAAGATGTGGAGAGTGATGATGATACAGGTAACATTCCTCAAGATAATGGTGATGATTGATTATATCATTTCTTTTTTGTTGTGTTTTCAATGGCTTTCTCTTGAATAATTTGGCATTATCTTGGCTTTACATTTACTTTCAAATTTTGGTCTCATTTTTCCCATACCTCAGGCATTTGCATTTACCTTTCTTTACTTTACCATATTTATTATATATACTGGCTTGATGTCATGTATCCTATAACTATATTGCATTCAAATTTATTTATTGAAAATCACATGTATTGAATCAGATCTTTTAAATAATCTCTTTTTTGTCTTTAATCATTTGGGAAAGATAAATGTGTAAAAAAAAAAACAAGAAAACCTATGTGTATAGTCAGATGAATCTTGAATCATTGATTATCTATTTTCTGCCATGGTTCAATGCCCAACATACAACTAAAAATCTTGGTCAATTCCATAAGTTCCCCTTGACATCCGAGAAAATGTCAAATGTGTAATGATTTGCTCAGGTGCAATTATATGTGCTTCCTGAGATCCTACAATATCAAAAAGGCCAGTATAAAATCTGTCTCTGTTATAATATGGACCTTTTATTTCCTCTTCTTTTGGCAGTTCCTGAAGTAGTTGCACTACACAAAAAGTTTTTACAGTGTTTCTCAATGAAGTTTGCCATATTGATCTGATAAATCCCATGTAGGCAATGCTCCTATCAATACTGTAAAACTGAATGGCACTATTCCCAGCATGAGAATCATATGTGGTATATGTATTATTTTCAAATTTCATGCTATTAGGCTTATGAACAGTAGAGAGCAATATTTCTGAATCAATGGGATGAGGGTAATCATTATGCCTTTGAAAGGTAGAATACTGAGTCTGTTGGGTAATATAATCAAATAATCCCACATATTCATAGTCTCTAAGGGCCTCTCCTTTGGCATGAAATTCAATGACTTGACTATCAGTGAGAATTCCAGCAGATTTTGTGTCAGACCTAAGTGGCTTTATAGGCTGTAGCAGAGAAATAATATCATAGAAAGGAGAATCCTCTTTTCTGTTATCATGCATTTTCCCTTCAAACCGGCCATGGCGGCATCTTTGCCGGAGGTGTGTCAAATCCAGGTCATCTGAAAAATTGATTAGCATCATGTCTTTAGTAGTAGATAGGACTTTATACAATTATTTTTTTTAAAAAAAAAAAACCAGCCAAAAAGAACACTCACAGATCCGCCTGTTTGTCTTGACTTTCTGAAGATGGCCATTTTCTCTTTCCCCAGGGAATTCACTTAAGGCAGCAAGTGGTCCCCACCACTTTAACAAATCACCATTGTGCATTGCATAATGGTGGTTTGGTTTGGAATTTGAATGTGGATATAGATGGGAAGCAGTATGACGATAGCTCAAGTAATGTTGCATATATTCATCTGCATCATCATTTGATGTAGTGAATGAGGATATAATATTTGTTGCTGCAACAAGATGGTAAAAGTTCTGTAGTTTCTGTTCATCCTGTTCTGATGCATCAATCCCATGCCAGAATGTGGGTAAAATAAGTGGGAATATAAGAGAAAAGAGAACAAAATAGTCATCTGCTTTGAGCTTCCCATGGGATGGCTGGCCTAGATTACTAGGAGGTCTGTGTACATGGGTAGGGAGTACTACAGCTTGAATAAAATTCTGCAAGGTTGCAAGTTGCTCTTTATTCAGGACAGAAATAATTGCTTTTCCTCTTTTCTGGGGCTGGTTGCTGGAATTCTGCACATTTGATGCAGAATGAAATTGGGGAATTGTGGTGTGGCTATCTATCTGCATGCTGACACTACTAGAACTCCTTTCTGTAGCAGTAGGTGTAGAGGATCCTGTACTAGATGTGGCAGGAATTGACCCAGAAATACTGTCTGCAGGACTGAAAGTAAAGCTAAAAATGCCAGGAGTTGGTGTAGTTGACCTATTCTCTTCATTGTCTGAGGCTGAGTCTGAACTTGAAGAGAAATCTGAATCTTGTGGATGTGCCCTGATACTGTATGGCAATATTGAGATTTCATCATCTTCAATTACATCACTTTCTTGTGACTGTTCATCTGGCTCAGACCAATAACTCTGGCTTTCATCATCAGCTGAATACTCTGAATCTTCTGCATGTTCAGATTTCCTCTTGCGTTTTTTCAATGGTCCAATACCCCACTTCACACAGAGGTGATTTTGTAATACACCTTCCAACCAGTTATGCATAAATCCCAACACTAGAGATCCTACAGGGTCATAATATTGCAACCTCTGTAATGGTGTCCATCTAATACCATGCTCTGTTGCAAATTTTTCATGACCTGTTTTGGTATTGATATTCTTCCATTGTTGTGCAAGTTGACGAACTTCTGCTGCATTGCGTTTTCTCCAGCTTTGGTAGTCCAGATCCTCAATATTGTCTAGTGTTAAATGGCACCAGCTACAAAATTTGTGAGCAGATGGTCCCAAAAATCCAGAAACTTTACGGATAGCCTGAAGATCCATAATCAACGGAAGAATGCTAACACGAGTATATATCCCAATTTCTTGAGAGTTATGTGTAGGTATGTGTAAGAATAAGAGATTTATGTCTTGGACCACATGATAGAGAGCTGAGTATAATGTGTATTGCGCTTGCTTTGAGCTCGCAGCAATCGCATAAGGTGCTACATGATTTCTACCTAATATTTATACTAGAGTAACTAAATCAGTGTGAACAAAGAACAATAAAACCTATGGTGTAGTACAGCAAATGACAATAGATGACTGCGCTGATAATCAAGAAGTATGAAGCTGTAGTGTAGCATATGGGTTAGAACAATAGCTGTAAAATGAATTCTGATAGAAATGTAAATCAATGATTCCAACACTTCCCCTCAAAGTAATTGTGAATGGTAATGAGCGATAACTTTGCTAACCAATTGATTTCATTTTATCCTTCCCAATATATTCTGTTTTTCTTTTGTATTTCCTGTCTTCTCTTGGTTCCATCTTTGGTTCCAATTGATGTCATAAATTTTCGAGTGTCGTTAATTCCAATTTGTGATTTCTGATGTGATGTGATGTGATATTGTGTGATGTTGGGTTCCTCCAATTTCGTGGTTCCCTTCCAATATTTCTCCTGATTTTCCAATATAATCCAATATGTGCCTTTTTCCATTATCTCCATGCTGCTCCTCTCCAATCCTACTAACCAGACTTGATCAGAGTATGTGGGCTTCGTGTGGTTTGGATACAGCAATGATATGAGCATTCCACAGCTCCACAATATAATTCCAATTGAGTTTTGATGAGATCAAACTTTGTAAATGAGAGTTGATGGCACTTCGGCAGATAGAATGAATTCCAATATAGATTCCAATTAAGGTTTCCAAATGAATAGATGTGATGGTGTGGCCCGGATATGGAGTGTCTGTTGTCCTGATGTCGATGAATTTTCTGATGAGTCCACATGGATGTAACAGCAATAATGATGATTCCCTTGATTTCCCTTTCTTCCCTTGCACAAATCCATCTGTGCTCGGCAATTTCTGCTTCCCCTGAATGTGATATCTGTGCAATTCCATATGCACTGCCCAATATAAATTCCATTATCTTTTGCCTAGCCTGTTCCTGAGAGCATCTCTCAATAGATCTCTCTTGTTAGCCAATATCAAATGGCCTCCAATAATGATGCAATTCCAATAGCATCTCCATGTTGGTTGCACTTGCGCAGGGTGCTTCCATAAATCAATATAAATGTGGCAATAGGCTGTGTGGGCATGGGGTGGCTGATGTGATATAATTCTGATGGGTAAATCCTATGTCCGATGTGATAACAATAAGAGCTGATGACGGGGAATTTAAATGAATGAATCCATGGGTAAGACAACTCCGATGATAAGCAAGTTCCTGTGACAAAATCCTGGGCTAGCAGCATGCCTCCAGCATGGCAATATAAACCTAGATGATAATAACGAGTGTGTGGTCCTGTAACACAGAGTAGACTGTTCAAGCATATTTTACAAGGAGCTTAACCTTGGAAGCAATTGGGCATGTTTTACAACCAGCCAGGTTGGATGCGATTGTGTAAGAATAAGAGATTTATGTCTTGGACCACATGATAGAGAGCTGAGTATAATGTGTATTGCGCTTGCTTTGAGCTCGCAGCAATCGCATAAGGTGCTACATGATTTCTACCTAATATTTATACTAGAGTAACTAAATCAGTGTGAACAAAGAACAATAAAACCTATGGTGTAGTACAGCAAATGACAATAGATGACTGCGCTGATAATCAAGAAGTATGAAGCTGTAGTGTAGCATATGGGTTAGAACAATAGCTGTAAAATGAATTCTGATAGAAATGTAAATCAATGATTCCAACAGTATGTACTTGCCAACATACAATGGCTCCAAAACATTTATAATAGGATCAAGTATATGTGAAATAGTAATGTAGCTTGGTGCTTTTGGCCCAGGAGTAATTCCAACAAGAAAAGTGTTTGCAGACAGATATCAAATATCAAGAGGCAAATTTAAACAGTGCAGAAGGATAGCACCACAAGAAACTTGTTTTCCAGCAATTCGGTTTGTGAATGGATTGTACCAATCAATGTATAAGCTGAAGGTAAGATGTCCTTGGTGATTTGGAAAAATTCCTAAGCCTGGTCTAAGTTTCCAAGCAGGACTGTCCCATATACCATGCATTTTCTCACTGTCATTCTTATGAATATATGATTGATTAATCATCTCTTCCATGCCTGGCCTTCCCAAAAAGAATTTGAGCCAAGATTCAAATGATTGTGTAGTAAACATGCGACATGGCACAACTTTTACCCCCTTCTGGGTATTCCGATCCACTTTGAGTGATGCACCACATGCCTGAGATCTTGGACTCTGCTTCCATGAGCATTTGTTAGGAATAGCATCCCTGTACAAGCTAAAACACTTGGGACAAATAGCAATCCATGTAATATCTGGCTCAATGTCCATAAGCTTATATACTGTACGAATATCATTTGCCATGTTCACAGTAGGAAGTTCCACACTGTTTCTTGAAACAATGGACAAAATCTCAATGCATGCAGTAACGATAAGACCCAATGCTTTTAGCACAGTGTTAGCATTTTCTCAACTGATGCCAACAGTAAGTGATAGCCAAACAGCTAGCAGATAACACATCTCAATAATATTGGAAATCTTTAGATCTAAATTGCAGAAATATGTCAATTGAAATTGAAGGATAACTAAATATACACTTGCCTATCTGCTCTGATACATCACTTTGTTCTTGTACCTGTTCGGGTTCAGGTGATGACTGCTCACTAGGAACCCATAAACCATAATCTGTCTCATCAGATGTGTTATCATGTCTGAGAATTTTCTTTTGCTGGTCCTGCTTTTCATGCCTTCTATGTGTATCACTCGAGACTTGCTGCCCTGGTTGAGCTGTACCATGACACATAAATGTCAGGGTTCTACACCTTGAGCATGTACATATAACCATGTCAACAGTCAGCCTATGGTGTAAGAATTGCTGAGAAAGGGATGGTTTTTGAAGCTAAATGAGATTTAATATAATATAAATCAGAATAGATAAATTGTGTTGTCTATGATATCACTCTACCTGTTAGATCTATCTGTATTCACAATCTGATAAGCTTACTTAATGATTATGATGATTTAACATACCTCCAAATTTATGTTCCAGGAAAAATTGTTGGTCAAGCTGAGTTACACCTTATTTTTATTTTGTTGCTTGAATTCTTTTAAGAAGCTTGAATTAATTATAAAAATATAGCATAAGCCTAAATGTTGGACTTACTACTACAATCTTTTAGTAGATTGTGTAACTAAACTTTGCTGGTTCAAATCTTATAACCAATTGCAGTTGGATACTTTGTTCTTGTTCTACTATAGGTGCGAGCGGCAAGAGAACAGAGGGATCACAGCTCAGTATCACGCGCCTCGCTTTAGCCGAGTCTCCCAAACCTTATCATTCAGGTCAGGATGCCGGTCTCCAGCCGCAAGCCTTGATGACATCACTGAGATTACATGCGCAAGACACGCATTTTTCATTTTTTATTCTATACACAACGAGCACACAAACCTCTCAACAGACCCTGGGTCTGTGAGAATTTCACAAACCCGGACCTTGCCCCCGGTGTCACGCTTACGTCTCAATGATGGTAGAAGCAACCTCTGGACCTGCGCGTCGAGTGACCAATGGTGAATCAAGGGGAAATCCACCAAGGAGATGGGCATCGATGGCCGCTTGTCGTGATAACGGCGTAGCGACCATCCTTCTTGCTCTTACCTCGGCCTCGTACTTCTCTATGCCTTCCGTGATGTCGATCTTGCCGCGAGTATGCTTGGTGAGCACGTCGCACAGAAGCATGGCGTCGAGAGTTCCATGATTAACCGCTTCGCCTCGAAACACTAGTGAACAAAGAAATCTGATTGTTAGCACCAATGCAGGCATCTTCAGCCAAGGTTCCGAAACGACTAACTGGTCATAGGCCCTGCAGCATCACCAGCCAAGGCAACCCTTCCTTGACTATTGTACGGCACCGGAAGCCAGTCCACCAGATGGATGTTCGTTGCAGGCAAGTTCTCATCAATATTATTGATGAGACTAAACATGGGTTCAGCAAAACCTTCGGCTCGTTTCTTGATATCGGCGATGACTTGTTTGCTTGTAGCATTTTTGGGAAGTTCATCTGTGGGGTCTAGGATCGGGTGTGAGACCATCGTTAGCACGGCAATGGTGTTACCGTCGTCGCTGATGTCTTGGATTGAGTACCAGATGAAGTTGCGGGTCTCCGGGTGAATGGTCTGGAAGAGCAGTGGGTCGATGTCTAGTACCAAAGCCACTCATTATCAGTCTTTGTTACAGAGAACACAATAATTGCTGACCTCGATAAGGCTTGGCCTGTTCTGGTGTCAAGTACTGGACGACTCCGCCCATAGTGATTCCACAAGGGTTGAGCGCAGCCTTCACCTCCCCTACCAGCTGTCTCCTCACAAGTGAATTGTTTCCATCACACCCTACCAAGAAACTTCCTTTAAAGCTTGACCCATCTTCAAAATGCGCGATTACTCCATCCGGAGTGATCTCATAATTTCTGAACCGCTTCTCATAAATGATATCTAATCCTTCCAAGATAAGTTTACGGAATTTGGATCGATTAGCGCGGATGCGACGTTTAGATGGAGGTATGTCGAGGATGGGGGAACAATTTCGACCATCTATCACGAGAAAATGACCTTCATCCAAACTTAACTTCGGATCCACGCTTGTATCGTCTAACCGGTCAAAGATATCCTTAGGGTACATCTGCTCCAGACATTCCAACGCCCAATGAAAGGTAATGGCTGCGAATAACCGTCAATGCTGACCTGTCTGCATGACAAGAAGTAAGTCGGCCCTACCGTAACCCTGAGTTCGGCCATCTCTATTGATGTCACGCTCAAAGACTGTAGCTTTGATACCCCGTTTTCGAAGGCCTTGGGCTAGTGTCAATCTATCAAGGACTGGATTAGCTCCCGATTGTTCTCGTGGACTTCGATACTACATACCCGACCAAACCACCGCCGATAATAAGGACATTGTGATCAACGGAAGCTGCTGTAGAAACTACTGCAAGACTATCTTGATCTTTGCTATAGCTATTGGCTATCTCGTTGACTTTGTGACCAAGTGCCTTTTCGATATTCGCTTCGCGGACTGCTGGAGTGGTTGTGCTAAAGATGATGTCCTGCACTCCTTCTGTGAGATATTATGTTGGCGGGATTCAAATCGGAAATGTACTCGCCATCTCCTCTAAAGTCTTGCCTTGTGTCTCCGGGAGGATCCAGGTCTGTTGAAACTCAAATCCGGCTTTTAATAATATTTGAACACAAGAACTTACTCCGGCGAACGCGAGAAGATTTAAAATTCCAATCACTATCCAAAATTTGTAGCCTATATTCTGTGCGACCGTAGCCCTTGAGTTTCATCTATCTGAATTCTTGACGATTTCGTCACTTACGTTGATCCCAATTGGTGTGATCTTGGAGATAGCGTAGTTTAGGATCCAGGTCAACGCAACAGCATACATGACACCCCACTGACGTGTTTTATTGTCGAAAGGCTCGCAAATCATGATCCAAATAAGTGGTCCGTACGAGAAGCTGTAGAACACCATGTAAAGGTATAGCATAGCTGCAGCTGCGTTGCCTCTTGCCGAATGTGGATCAATCTTGCCGCTCGTTAGACCAGCAAAAGTGAACAAGACCCCCGCTTTGAGAATATTGCCGACTTGTAACAGAGTCTTCCGGCCAAAACGGTCGACGAAAAAGATGGCGAATAGGGGCGTGCAGGCAACTTTGATAACACCGAAGAGTCCTGATGCCAGCAAACCAGCATTTGTGCCGTAACCGATCGACGCAAAGATCGTGGGTCCGTAGTACAGAATCGAGTTCTGCCCGGTGAACATGACTATATGATTCGCCAAAAGACAATTAGCACAAACTGCGCATATCTCCGAGACAACGTGGTTTACAGAAAACAGTAACGCTCGTAGAGAATATGAAGCGATCTCGATAGCCCTTGCGGAATATTTCCTTGATTGTCAAACCGTGGCGAGCTTCCCGTTCTTCGTTGATGGAAGCGATGATTTCCGCTATTTCGTGTGCCACTTGAGGATCCGTCTCAGGTAGCTGGCGAAGCCAAGAAATAACTGATGTAGCTTTCTCAATATCGCCACGATAAGCCAGCCATCTCGGTGATTCGGGTATGAATGCTAGGCCAGATAGCATAAGTAGAGCACCGGGCATTTGTAAACCGAAAGCGAGTCTCCACTGGATGGAAGACGGAACACCTGGCAAGTTCTTGCTGATACCATAGACCGTGAAGAAAGAGATGATACCTCCTATAACCAAGAACATCTGGAACATGGTACCAGTCTTGCCTCGGATACGTGCTGGGCTGATCTCAGCGATGTAAGAGTTTGCTAGGAAAGGTTTTCATAACAGCAACCAACCGGCAACACAACAGTCTCACTCACCCGCATTACTTATCATTCCGATGCCGAAACCAGAGAGCACACGTCCGATATAGACGGCCGCTAGCGAGTGTTCTGTTACGATTTGCACTATTGCCCCGATTATGAACACGATACCGGCCAGAGCGAGAGCAATGCGAGGTCCAAACCTCAAGGTCACAGGAAGAGCAACGATGGCTGCCACGAATGCACCAAGGAAGAGAATAGATACAACGCTTGGAGGGCCGCTATCAGTGCATACAAGGTCTGTACAGTCGCTGCAACTCACTTGGACGAGAGGTCTGCCTTGGCGGCAGCAGACAATGTGGTGGTTCCTGTAACAGAGTACAAGAATGAAGGGAGCACCACCACCCCGGAAGCAACGCCTGTATCGTATCCAAAAGCCATGGCGCCTGTCCTAAGTGTCGTCAGAGATTGGCTCGCTTTGTATAGGAAGGAGACCTTACCGAGCGACACAATGACTGAGGCCAGATACGTGCGTTTATGCAGGACGAAGTCGCTGAGGAAAGGCGCTTGGTTGCTTGTCATTGCCTTCATCGTTATCGACGGAGGTGGATGTCCCAAGTATGTGGGAGGAAGCGTTAGTGTCAAGCAGACCCGTGTAATAGATGGAGTAAATTTGTTCACGGGTCTTCACCAGGCCACTCTAGATTCTGCGCTAGAAGAGGCTTCTTTGAATACTTAGGACACATTTGAAAGTAACCTAAACACTGTTCCTGGATGAGTCATAAGGAGGATTCCCAGATTCTCTTCCGTGAGGAACGGAAGGAGGTGCTACAGGAAAGGGCATAGATGTGAGTCTCGGGGATCTTGGGACGGAAGAGGCTCTTGAAAAGAGTTTGGAGGATGAGGTTGTGAGGTAGTCTTGCAACGCGTCTCAGGAGGTGAAGAGATTTGTTGAAGGGGGTATAGTGCTGATGACTGAAGTTGGGGTCTAGGAGGTTACCCAGAGGACATGTCAACGTCATGCGGCGTAGGAATAGGTGGTGCGAACTCAGCTAGGTTGAGCTTAAAGGGAGGATGGGGAATTATAGACGCGACGAGGGTTGTGACTGGTAAAAACAGTACGCTATTGGGCCTCAAATTTTACGTTTCGTCTGTATTGACGACTCTTGATGGTATTCGGAAAACTGAACACTGAGCATAGGTGGTCATTTCCTCACGAAGTCCTGAACATCATCAATGCGCGTATGCGAAGATTGTCAAGTAAGTTTCTCACGACCCACTTACCATATCAGGACATTACTCTGTCTCGACTGCTTTCTTCAGATTCTTATGTCCTTCCGTTGTTATACCAGCCCTTGATAAATTATATCTCATGTAATCTTTCATTGCCATCCGTAACTCCAAACTCCGAGCCGCTGCTCAATTCCAGTTTACAACTCACCTAGTTCAACTGCGTCAAGACACACCGAGAGACACTGCGGTGGCCCGTAATGGACGAGTTCGTTGCTGAAGATTTAATACTAGAAATTGCATAACCGAGACTTACGACGGCTATGAGCTGAAGTCTCATGACTGCTTGATCTAAGGTTTGCTGCGCTACTACTTGAATTTATCATCTTCTTAGAAACAAAATAATGAGATATGCCCTAAGTACTCGCATTTCTTTTGATATGTTCAAGATTACTCTCGAATTAGGCCAACAGTGCATACTGAGGGTTTGTATGCAACGTAGCCCAAAGTGGCTAGTAAAAAGCCTGTAAGGCATCAGATATCAACATATAGTTCGAACTAATTTCCAACAATAATTTCGGATTCATAGTATTTAACTAGGCTTCTAGTGTAAACCCACTTTTGTTAGCACAAGGACAAGAGTCTCGCACTATCTTTGAACATTCGACCAAGGCGCGGCCGGGAAGTTGGAATGGCACGTCTAGTTCCTTTCAATTGATGGACGGTGCGATCTAAATATCTGTTTCGTATATTTGCATATTGTTTGATAGTGATGGATACTACGTCGCTTAATTCAGCTGTAAGAGTAAGAATACGCTCGATATTTCAAGTGTTTTCTGGGTTGAACGGCTGACAGTCATTTAGGAAAGGACTTTAATATTTACAGTCTCGCATGCAAAAATCAATGTCTTTGCAAAGACGATGAAAAAAGCATAGATTCGGGTGATAATTTACATTCAACATCTAGTTGGGCAAAACCGCCAATGCCCACTTATTAGTATTCGCATTGAATGTAGCCTCGGTGATAGTATTGGGAGATCCAGCACTGACAAATCCAACTCTGATCTGGGTGGCCGGGGTGCTCTGATCAGCGATCACATATAGAGCGGTGGATCCGGGAACGACTTGAAAGCCTTCTTTGGTGATGCAGTGGGTACAGCCCTGCAACGAGTTGTTACTGAATTCGCCGAGGGTATTGTTAGGGTGAATGTAGAAGAGCATATTCTGTGAATACGATGTATCAACACATTTTTGTCACAGATAAAGAAGAGACCCACTCCGTTGAAGACCCCATCAGCTGTCAAGAGCGTGGTAATGGCTAAAGGGGTACCGAATAAAGCCTCGGAAGCGGTTACTGCAGTCATAGATCCACAGTTCTGGGCACCACCTTGAATAAAAGTCGTAGAGGTGCAGATACGAATAATGTTTCCGTTTTGATTTTGGTAAAATATATGGGTGCTTCCAGTGCCGGTGTCGTCTCTGACTGCAACGATATCTCCAACAGCGTCGACGGGGAAGAGGTTCGGTGCTGCTGATACACCAGAAACGATGGCGATTGCCTGTAGTCAATATAAAAGCAGGATGAGTTAGTTCACTAGAGACAGGTCTAGAATACAACGACAACTGACAGTAGCTAAAAGCTTGGAAAGTTGCATATTTGCTTGTGAGCTGCTGTCCCCTTCTTGCCTGGCTTTTATCCTCTGAAAATGTTCGAAAATAGATCGAACCTGGTATGCTCCAGGGCGCCCTCATTCATAGCTACCCACATTTCTCCGACGAGTTCAGGATGTCTGTCGTCTAATGAAAGGCCTATCACTCATGAGATAGACGCGAACGGGATACTATACTTCTGTTTTTGAACTGTTATTGAGAGCGTTTGAAACGGCATGTCCTAAGAATATACTCATCAGAACATCTTCTATATGGAACGAACATACCCTCGTACCTCATCCTGCTGATATGCCTTGTCTGTTTGAAGCGCCGTAGTACGAGTTTGGTACGAGTCTTTAAATTTATGTGTAGCTTCTCAGATGTTTACGTCAGCAAGTCATCAACCATCATCATGGGCCGACAACGTCGACGACGAGCGGCTTCTGCTTCCGATAAAACACCTTCATACACGGAATGGCTTACGATGGAACCTCACGAACAACTTGCTGTATGTACTGAAGATTTGAGGGAGTTTCCTTTTTCCGTAGGGGACACGGTTGCCGTTCTTTCTAGCTTTGGAGACACCGATGAATGGTATGGGATAATAGATGGGATTAGGCAGAGGGATAGAGACGATCTGAACGATGTATGGGTGAGGTTGCGATGGTTCTATTCGCCCGAGGAGACCGAGATTCACCTCAGACGAGTAAAAGGCAGAAAAAAGTCGGTGAAGGGGAATGAGAAGGAGCTGGTCTTCAATCCCGGTGCTTGCAGTCCTACAGAACGTATCCTCTCCGACCACTACGATATCATTACGACTTTCGCGCTTGAAGATGTTGTGACAATTCAGTTTTTTGATGAGTCGGATTTGCTGGAACAAGGCGATATCACTTCTGGTCAACTTTTCTATCGGTATCATCTCATCTCCCAAACCGCGGATCTGGAGACCAGCCCTCCCTGTCTCTGCTTGGGTGCATACAGCCTATCAGGCAATGACCTCGATCAAGCCATGCGCTTGTGTATGGGCTGTAAACGAGCCTGGCATCATCGATGTTTATTCTCTGGTGGATTTGTGGAGGAAAACGGGGCAGTGCGGCACCTACGCCATTTGATTTTTGGGCAAATTGATGAAGAAGAGGCTGAGCAACGGCCGACAAAGAAGCGCAGGTTAAATTCTGTATCATCTTCATCTAATGATACCTCGTCGGCGCGTCTTTTATCTCTTGTCAACCGTATACCACCTTCCCTCCTTCTATTAGCTGCTCAACCTCTGGTACGAGGAGCTGCCAAGTCATTCCCCCTCCCAATCCCTCTTCCAGTTCTTCCTTCGTCATCCCTGAAAGTTTCTACTCCCGGGGCGAACTCCACAAGCTCCAAACCTCTGCCTATAACTGGTAATGTCTGTGCAGTGTCGAGAGCCCGGTTAAAGTTGCGTGAACTAGTAGCCTTGCTAGAGAACACGTATCGCTCTAGTGGTCCTCGGCTTGAAGACGATGACACCAAGGGGACGAGGTTGGGCAAAAGAAAAAAATCCAATCCCAAGCCAATGCCGACCCCAAAAGCAAGGTTTCCACTTCAACCGCTTGCCTCTCCATTTGTCCCTCCCTCCACGTCCACACCTAAAACAAACTATAACCCATCCTCCAATTCTGACGCTGATCTAGACGCAGACGGAGAGACAGACTCGGGCACTGGTGACAATTCCCGACTGGAAGAAGCTCAGGTTCTCCGAGAACTTGAGCTTGAAACCGATATGTCGGCTGATGATTCTGCGCCAGAAGGTCCTTCAACCTCTGTCTCTTCATCTTCGACGCGTGTTCCTTCTTCCCTTCGCCATCGCTCCCGGCGCCCCTCGGATCTTTCGAAGATAGCTTCTCCTTCGTCTCAAAAACTAGGTCCTGCGCTCGAAGGTGACTTGTCCGAATGGTTGCCGGAGCCTGATTGGGAACGGTATATTGTTACTCCGATTTGGATACCTCTCTCCGTTTCTCAACCTGGAGAGTCAGAGGTGGTAGAAAGCAAAGCAAAGCGAGCTACTAGATCTACAGCCGGTGCGGATCCCACTACGGCCGTGCCTCGTAGGAGCACTCGTTTGAATACAGAGGCCAGCATAAAAGCCACAAGCTCAAGAACGGGAGGGAAAGCTCCTCTGATGACAAACGATAACAAGCGTGGAGCAGCAAAAACTGCTGCTAAAGCAATGAATGGCCGTGTGAATGCTCAGGCCAAAGCGAATGATGGTGTAGAACTAGTAGCATATCCTCCGATTCCTGCGCTCCCGGATTCAGTGAAGAAACAGATTAAGCAGATGAAAGAGGTCTTCAGGTGTCCAGGTTGTGGGGCGCTCATCTGATTTGGACGTTTCAATTATTTTGTTGCTTTTGGAATGCTATCAAAATGCTGTCGACTTATCTATGTCTTTCTTTCATCTGTATCAATCGCTACCAGCTTGTTTGTACATAGGTCTGTATCCTGTCTGGCTATCTAAACTGTGAGTGTCTAAGATGCTATATGCGTGCGAGAGTTGGCGCCCTTACTCAACGTACTCAACTGCTGCATTCAATCGCAGCGCTAATTGACACATTCTTCTTTCGGTCGTAGCGGTGAGTGTCAAATAACTTTTTTGTATCAAGATATCACTTATTTTTAATTACTCATAGATCTGTATTATGAAGAAGCAAACTACGTGTCGTGATCATGTTTCCACTATGTTCGTCTTGTCAGACAAACATTGTCTATTCTAGTCCAAGTCAGGAAAAATGCATGTAATCGAAATTTTAATTGTACGAGGTGCCGCATTCGCTAATTCAAGCTGAAAGCAGCGTGTCTACAAACCACCTAGAAATCTGCTGTTCAACTCATAAGAGTGCGAGGTGTCAGAACTATGTGGCTTGGCGATTCAGGTGAATAGGCCTGTTTGAATATCATTTCCACTACCCACAATTGGCTACCACCCATTTGCCGACATTGGATGAAGCTGTTGTATTCCAAATATTTTCGAACCCACAGATCCGCCGGTAGAACTTCAAGCCGTCGACGTCTTGCATGGAAATTTTAGACATCATCAATACACCACTTCTAAAGGCGACGCCCAGAGAAATCAATTGATCACCGTATGAATTACCGAACTCCTTGGCTTGTCAAAAAGTTGTCAGACTCTATGTCAATCCGACATCGAAGGGCATGTGGAATACATCCGACACGCTTCTGCTTACCAGTTCTGACGCCAGAACAGCTCCTACTGCTTCCTTTGTGGACGAGGCCTCTGTCCTGCTATTAGAAATAACAAACAGCCCGAATGCGCACGAACCAGGTGGACACGAACGGAGATGTTATTTGGTAAATGGCATTCAAAAACAAAATTTTGCGTGTCGTTTCAGAAAGTACATCGGGCGGGTTTGAAGGTTGTTTCTCCTTATGTTCAGCCAAATTTTGAGGTATAAAAGCTATTACCTTGACCCAAGGATCATCACTCATCGAGCCAATATGCAGCTTCTCAAATCTGTAGTCACTGTGAGTACCGGCGACTCCAGCTACTAAAAGCTGTATGGATCGTGCTAACCATATATTTCTCTTCTAGGCCATTGCCCTTATTACAGTTGGAGCTGAAGCCGCCGCGAACTTCTTCTCCGTAGATCTCGCTGCGAACATGGCGGCCGTTCGCAACGGTGGCGATGTTGGTGCTACTCATATCTACTACCAGGCTAGCAATGGCGCCATCATGCGTATCTGCGCATCTACCGCGTTCATTCGCAATGGCGCTCAAAACTGCGATAATGTCGAAGTCGTACCTCCGGAAGAAGTTATGTTCGATACTCCACTTGCAGTGAGCACCCTTTTGACCTCCAAAGGAGGTTTCCATGGGGTGAGGTTTCTGATTTCGAATACTGTTCGAGTCGAGTTGCTGATGCCAAGATACCAGAACCATGTTTATTACTTCTCCCGCGATGGCATCTTGAGCGAATACATCAACAATATCGCAGCGCACGGACCCAATTGTGCCGACTGTGTTACCAATGAAAAATTCGGTGTTGCCAGAGGTTCCAAGGCTCTGTACACCATTGCCGATGAAACTAAGCCCGGGATGCAGTTGAGGGTTGGCTTCGAGAGTACCGAGTCTCCTGGAACTATCACTGAGGCCACTTTTAACGCTAATACTCGCAAATGGTCGCTTACTGTTTTGCCCAACTAGTTGTATAGTCTTTATTTTATGCTAATACATTCCACCGGGATTTGGGCCGAATAAATCACGCAAGTGATCTAGTGAGAACATGGCATAATCAAAAAATATTCTGAGCGTATTCTTCCTCTCTATTATATTTCCTTTACTCAAAATATTCACTCGATATTTTCCTTGTATCTTGCTTTATGCGTGCCTCACTGTGGCCTCAGCGAGTGTTGATAGCCTAAATTTTTGCCAAGTCATTTCAAACCCCGCTGGTCAGGGTTAAGGGTATTTACAAGGCATCGACGCAACCCGACGCGTCTTCCCTCCTGCCATTATCTTCAAGCACGTTTGTGGCCGCATGTAGCTCCCCGCCTACTCTCGTCCTCTCCTTGCACTCAGAAGACACTCGGTGAACATATATGGGCGCATCTACATGTGAAGATGAGCTCTAGTGGGGTCTACCATGGGAATGTCGGAGGTGCGTTGCAACACTGTCCATTATCTTTTATTGATACTCACGCGTTTGGTATCTCCAGATGAGGCTCCTGAGATGGAGAGATATGCTGAGAAATAGAGCCCAGGTATGTATCCGTTGCAATCATTCCGACCGCTCCTTCAACTTTTTTTTTTGCTCAGTCGATACCAGTGCATCCTCGACTGGGAGTCCAAGGCCAGGCCTCATGATAACAAACCCTTACCCCGAGGCTTCCAATACTAGGTATGTTCTTATGCTCTTCCCATCATTGGTGGCCTGACAATCTTGTCAAGTTCGCCTTCTGCGTGCAAGGTATGCTTTCCACCCTACACTGTAATTCCCGGTATCCTAACATCCATATCTGTAGGTTGATTCTGCGGACCAAGGGCCAGAAAAGATGGGTCTGACGCTAGATGTCGCGATGCCAGGATGACACAATATATATCGGTGTACCGTGTTACAATCTACTGTATCTATGTATTGTATACTATGAGTTTAAGAGTTGTGTTACTTGCATACAGCTGAGCCTGAGTATTGGTAGGCAAATATATAGAGTAGAGCTCGAGGTCTATTGGCTAGAATATTCGTTGAACTTGGTAAAATATTCGTAAAATGACGCGGACAATTTGAAAGATAGTCCGAGCGAGAATATCCGTCAACTATTTCTCGAATACGTGAACTATTCAACACATCTTTTGTGTAATCTATTCCGCCCAAATCCCGGTGTTCGTTTTTGATCGGACTCAGCGCTCCATTTGAGTTTCACTTGAGCATCGCATTCCTATTCGGAGGAGAAGCTGTAATAACCGTTTAGCCAATAATTATTGTCGATTAGGCTCAAGATCTTACAATTTAGTATTGTCATAATTTTATCAGGAGAAGGATATGAAACCAAGCGCCAATCTACCTCTCTCTTTGAGCCGTCAGCTCGTTTCTTGTGAACGAAGACAACGATCGACTTAACATTCGCAAAAAAGAATCTGACATAGAAACATTAATCAAGTTCTTTTTTGTTTAATAGTATCACAGCCAACCCAGTGCAGCAGCGATCGCTTCTGGTATGCACATCAAATATGTTAACGACAATCAGCAACTCTGACGTGGACAGCTCCTCAAGTAAGATATACAAGTCAATTCGCCCCCAGCTCTTGTCCTTCACATTTGCTTTATGGAACGTTGGAACAGACTTGAACTCACCGTTGGCTTTGCGTACTATGCAATCAGAAGGCGACAGCTATATCAGCCGGGTAAGATCTTCAGAGGTTATAGCATCATGTTTCCATCATCATTCCCCAGTTTACGGTTAAAGCCAAAGTCACAGGCCTGGAACACGGCGGTAGAAGCCCGGTGTTCTGATATTTATCGTCGTCACTCAATGGTACGTATATATACCATTGGTAGTGGCTTGAATCTCATTTTATTCCGGAGCCCTTCCTTCATGTCTAGTGTTGCTGTGATGTACCAATACTTTACTCTCCTTGAGAATTTCGACTGACCATCATCTTGTATTTGAGGTAGCCTTGGTCCACTGTTGATCGGTGTCTTTTTCAATGCAATACTATATGGAGTATGTTCGTTTTTTCTGTCTTAGGGCGTAGTAGATAATTTTGTATAGGTTTTCGTAGTGCAGGTATGTGCATTATATGTGCAACACGAATCAAACTGTAGACCGAGACCCCGTACTAGGTCTTTATATATTATCAATCTTCTGAGTCGCAAAGGCAAATTCAAGAAATACCTAGCTTATTCAGTTTTTTGACATCCATCTTCAGAGATGCGTCTTGGATTAAAAACTTGGTAAACAACTCCTCGACTTCGCCAGAAAACAAAACTGACTTCATCATGATTGGGGAATGAAGGTCCCTTTTCTCATCATTTTAGAAACGGTCAATACCGGTTTTGACTTTGGGATTATATGGGAGTCATTGATTGAAAGAAACGGTCAGTATGCACGCCTTGTAGTCTTACCATTTAATTTCTAGAATTACATCTCTAGGAAAGCCAGAAGCGCTAACTCATGTTCCGCGGAGTGAGTGTATTTCCTTATCCTGGCTGTCGTCACAAGTTGATCATATGCAGTGCTTGCTTCCGGTCTGTTATTCGTTAGTAGTAAAATGAGAAAATTGCTTATGTGTTTTTCGTTCGAGTTTAGACCCAGTCATGACGGTGAGTGTAATTGAACAATCTTGTCCGAGCATCGGCGAGTGACTTCATTTTCTTGTTGCATGCAGGTCGCAAGTTCAACCATAGTCCAGCTTTGCCTTGCTTGGCGTATCCGTATTTTGAACAAATCCAACGTTTTATTCGGCGGTATCCTTTTCTTTACATTCTCTTCGTTTGGTAAGCTTGTAACTATAATCCTTTGCTTTATCATTTGGCATACACCGAACAACTGACAAATTATAATAGTGGGGGGCGTTGCTAGTACAGTCTGTGCGGCCCTTATCCCTGAATTTGTCAGATTCAAACAATTTCGCTGGGCGATCCTTACATGGCTATCTTCTACAGCTGTAGCTGACGTAGCAATCTCAGCATACCTCGTTCATTTCTTGGTGAGTTTCCAAGTATGGTGACTGAGATTACTTCTAATTGTTTTTTTGCAGGTCATGAATAAGGGTAACTTTAAAAAGACTGACACGGTCATAAACAAACTCATTATGCGTGAGCTCTAATCTTTGAAACTTTGACTATTTGCTTTAATGGGACCACAGTAACAATTCAAACGGGTGCAATCACCTCTGCAGCTGCAGTGGCTGATTTACTTACATTCATGCTTATCCCTGTAGCTCCCTTTATCTATCCAAGAAATTGTTTACTGATCTAAGAACTTAACTTTCAGGATACTACAATCCAGTTCATCTGGGATTTTTCCTTGTGTAAATTGTATAGCAATTGTTTGCTCTCAACGTAAGTTGGAATGCTCAGGTATTGGGATGACTATCGAGACTCATCATTGTTTTAGCTTGAATGCGCGGACATATTGGAGAAAGCTCCTTGAAAAACCCCTCTCTTCACGCGTGTCCGCTATCTCTTTTTGTCATGTAGCTGATATCGAGAACATGAAAGAGTAACAAAGCCATTATTAGTCCACCCCGTACTTTCTATTACAGAAATGCCGAATTCTGGAACATTTTATCTTACTGAACTAAGGCTATCAAAATCAAGTACAAAAAGGTGTAGTGTATAAAGTGATTATACTATAACCACTTTCAAGTTTGGTGTCTGGTTCCAGCTACTTCTCCCATTTATAGATAAAATTTTACATGTCATCCTAACATGCTATCTTATTGCGTTCACAAAGAACAGAGATCTTTCCACATAAAATATGACGTACAATTTCTTTGTAACCCCGTTCCCTCTTAGAGAGAAATCGGGGACCAGACTTAAAGCCCTAGAGGACTTGTATATCGAGGCTTAATAAACAGCTTTCCGTTTTAAAAACCGATATCAAAGTACAAGTTCAAGTAGAATTATCTTCGGCGCGGCAGCTTAGCTGAGCTTCAAGGGCAGAAAGTGAGAGTGTAATCGGCTCTCAGATTAGAATCACAGGTCCACAAAGCCGTCCCGCTGCTCTCGTCGAAGGCGTAGGCATATGCATGGTCAATTTTCTTCACACCTACATGTGTAGTATTCCGAGCTATGTATGCATGAATTTGGATTCTCATGAGCCAAACTGAGGTTTTTTCTTATTTATTCAGAAAAGGTTTGATACCTCCTTCCCATTCGCATCAATGTCAGATGTGTAAGTCATTATTAAACTTGCCCTGTATCTGTATCTGACGCTATAGTAGCTGGCACCGCCTTTGTAACAGCTACTTGCAAAATTCTAGACTGCAGGTGTTACAAAATATGACATGGTAAAAGTTCAGAAGTATGGGGTATGTAGAAAGTATTGCTCACTGGCTTGCTGCTTGTACGTCTCCGTCTCTCGAATGCTTCGGGAGGCAGGACCTGAAGTACGTTAACATTGCTTTCCCTCTCAAGGATTGAATAACAACTACCTCCTTTAGGGCCTTCCTAGTTTTGAAATTGGTCAGAAGGCGGACGTCGAACATCAAAAGTTTGGCCGTGTGCTTCGTTTCCTTGCTGCCCGCCATATCTTCAAAGAAGTCCGTCCCGACGTTTTTGCCATATGTTACTTACTCGAAGTATCCCTCTTTCTCCTCACGTACATGTATCGCCAGACCTTTAGACAAGTATGAAAACGCGAAGCCCAATATGGCTGCTTTTGTATCTCATGCGTACGCTGCTACGATCTCCTTTTTACATCCCAGTCTAATAGTTCAAACAGGTCATCCGAACCCTTCCCATTTTAAACGACTTGCTCAGCTATGCGGAACGTTTTTGGCTTTGATTATCATTTACTAGGATCAATCTGTTCTAGAAATAAACATCATTCTGATCATATTAGAGAAGCACGAGTTTTATTCGATATGATTTCGCGAGGACTTGAGTGAACTTGAATCAGGCGGCAACTCGGGGACTCGAGTCAAATTAGGCAGCAACAAGCTTGTTTACACGGTAGCCAGACAATGTCTTCTGGTTATTTTTGTGCATCTGCAATCAATCACTCTCGAGGACTCCCCGACTTTCCTGGGACTCGAGGCGCATATATGGACTTTGAGGCGCACGTGACTGGGTGCTCTTTCTTTGCGATTACCACCTTGCTGAAATGCGACCTATGCTCAACGTCGAATCCGTAAACCAAAATCTTCAAGATGTATACCAAACCCTTTCTCAACTCGACCCTCTATCTCCAACAGCATCACCCGGCACTGCGCTGCAATTTCGCCAGATGCTTCGCTCGGTCCATCAACACGCTGGTCAGCTACTGACCATGGTCACTGGATTAGGAACAGCTACTACTGATAGAGATGGCCGAAGTGTAGTGCTCGATAACGGAGAGGGAGAATGGGGTAAGGCGTTACATTTGGTCTCATTGGGTGCACTCTAACCCTCGCAGACGACCTGACTCCTCCACTGCGCGAAAGTGATGATGAGCAAACTAACTCGGACGAAGAAGTTGATGAAGAGGCTGATGATCTGTGCCCTTATCCCAAGAAGTTGGCGAGCTTTATATTCCAAAGCACGAGTGATGTACCGTACAGTCTCGAGGCATTTCGGGATATGGCTATTGGCGACTATCGAGGAAAGGTTTGCGAGAAGGAGGTCGAGGCATTCCGAAGGGTGATACGGGGCTACGGCATGGCTACCGCTGAGCAAGTGGTGCGCCGCACTATCCATTTTCTAGTTGCTTTTCTAACGCAGTCGCAGAGAGCAGCATTCTCGCACGTCACCTATTCCCGCGGCACTCTTCGACAGCGCTGCCAGCAGCTCATCAATATCGGCGACATTGATGAGACTCATGACCGGATCTTCCAACGGGACCTCGCACTTAACAATCTCTCGAATGACAATAGAGTCGATGCTTGGATTGGTAGCGTCCTCAAGACCATTCAGGCCATTCAATTCATCGACGACTGGGACGACCGGACCCCGCAATTCAAGCGCGAGTATAGAGGCGTTCTCGCTCATCATCTCGATCCCGAAGCCTTTTCCCGCATCAACCATCAACCCATTACGGACAAGAAGAAGGAAGCAAAGCGCAAGACTCTTGTCAAGAAATTCACTCGCCGGCACGAAACCCTTATCACAGCACGCAAGCGGGTTAGGGACCTATACATGGAGGTATGAAAAATCCATTCACTTTTGCTACTTTGTGATGACATTGCCAAGTTTGGACCCACAGTCCTCCTGGACCCTCTCTGGTTGGCAGAAACGTCTTCAGGTAGCTCTCGAGCTTCAAAGGCACTCAACAGTGTTGCGGAAGAAGTTATCAATTATCAGAAGTATGAGGACCACCACGAACCTCGAGGAACTGAGTCCTACGCAGAGAACTGACAATTTCTACTTGTAGTCGCAGCCGAGTTGGGAGGGCGTGCAGTTGAAGAGTACATTTCCGAGTTTTTGGATCAGAACCCAGTGTGTGGATTTGAACCTGATATGGAATCCCAGTAATTGCGCAGAGGGCTGCAAATGTAATAGAATCAATCGCTTTGTTCAGTACGATGCACGATGAATCATAATACCGCTCTACTTTAATAATGAATATTCAGATTCTTTAAAGTAGTATTTAATACGGTTTTCTGCAGCTTTTGTTTTCAAATCGCTCTGCGTCACAACTCTCTTCCACCGGTAATGACGGCAACCCCTATATCTCCTCTCCCTACCTGCAAGCCTCACGAGCTGCATCTGATTCGTCCTCTGATTTGTCCGTCTCTACTCCTTCATCTACATTGACTGCACCAGTCTAGCACTTTCACTCTCCTTCCAGTTCTTGATACACCTATTGAATCTTCTCCCCTTTGTTTTGGTTTAGGATTTGATACTGAGTCTCCCAAACAGAATCCTCCACTTGAAGAGACGCATTCTACAGCCAAAGACTCCCAAACCACATCTTTAGCACCACCGATTGCCAGCCAGTACTGCGGCACATCTGCTTCTACGCTGTCTTTGCCTTTAACCTCTTCGTCAAGTCCTTCTCCTTCCCACCTGCGAACTCGACCTACTCTTTGTTCAAGGCAGGTACCAAAGTCTTCGTTGGCCAACTATCGCCAACAACCGACAGCATTGAAATACTTTGTCAGGTTCACATCCGACCGGTGAAACCAGGAGACGCTCTTGAGTACAGATATAGGAAGTCGGGTGTTGGATGGGCGAGGAACTGAGGGCGGAGGCATTAGCAGGGTATGTGCACGTGTAAGAGGTGCTAGATTTCGACCGGTTGATGTCTGAGACGAGAAGGGCTCGGAAACTTCGTAGCTCTGCGAAGAGCTGGAGGAAGGATTCCACGTTCTGGTGCTTGACATTCGTCTAGAAGAATCTAAACCTCTGATGCTTGTCGTATGCTACATAAAGTCTGACCATGGCAGGAGCACCTCTTTCGTGCTCTCAACGAGCCATTCGCGTTGGGTGGTCGAGAGATTGAATTCGCGTAGTTCCATGGTGTCCTGGGTTTCTTGGCCTATTGAGTTGCAGCTGGTTCCAGTCGGTATCGCTGGTTCTTGGGTCCCGTGCGTAGTGTAGTATTGTAACAATGATATTTTATCCTATAGCAATGCAAGAGATAATGTGCAACCTCGCAAAGCGCAAACGGGCTGAATGCATTTAATCCTCGTATCGTCTCGGCTCACGCTCGCATAAAATATTCGGAGGTAGTTGATTTGGGGAGAGGAAAAGAGCAGGGATGTAGTTGTAGATGTAGAGGTATGTAAGCGAAGGTAGTGTAGAGGCAATATATAAATACAGTAGATAAAGAGCACAAGAATGGATAGCAATAGCAAAATACAGATTGAATTGGATAACAAGGATATACAACGGGAATTAGATTGCTATGTCGTGAATAGATGCACAGTGTAAGGTCAAGAAAGGATACAGGGGAAAGGATTGGATACAAGAATGGGACGAGACAGTGCGCAGGAAGTGTTGAGGGTTATAAGCTAAATCCGGATGGTTAGCAAGGGAGTCATGGAGTAGAGAGACATACCAGGTAGTCGCCGATTCATATATCTCCAACCCGTTCGTGCTTCGTGACATTGAAGCAGTGTCCAGCTTGGGAGCTCCTCCTCCTCCTCCTCCTCTTCTCAGCTTTGTAGAATTTATCGTCCCCGACTAGGTTGATATGAATACTGCCGACCACTTTCCCTGACGTGCTGTAAGCTCTCAGGGTAAAATGGTCGTCATCGCTCGAACGGTGTGCCCAGCCGCTACACGATCATAGGTACGCCGGACCAGTGCAATAAGGACGAGAGGACGAGACATACGTTAGGCTAATCTTAGCAGCATTATGGTTTCTCAGCATCTCATCAAATTCTAACGCTGCAAGCTCCAAAATAATCCGGGAACCATCCTTACGCGCCAATTCCTTTAAAGCAAAGAGTTCCATCGGTGATGAGCAATAGGGTGAAAAGATTCGGAGAGAGAGTAGGCCGTGGATGAGGGTCTAAACCTGTCTTCGTCAAACCCGAGGCTTGTTTAGAGAGTGTACTGGGACGAGTATGCGGAGAGGACGAGATGGGAGATGCGGGTGAACGTCGACTGCCTCTGGTTTCGCCAAGTCCGGGGCTTGCGTAGGCAGAGCGTTGGGACGAGTGTGCCGAGATGGAAAAGACGACGAGATGGGAAAAGACACTCGACGGCCTCTGAATTCGTTAAGTCCGAGGCTTGCATAGGATGAAGAGTTGGTACACGTCTGTGGAGAGAGGACGTATGGCAAAAGGACAGTGAGATAGGGAAGAGACGCGGATGAAAGTCGACTGCCTCTGTTTTTGTCTGGGGCTTGCGTAGAGGGCGTATTGGGACGAGATGGCAAGACGGAATGCCAACGAGATGGTGAGGGACAGCGAGATGGCGGAGAGACAAAATGATGTAAAAGGACGGTGAAATGGCTCTGTCTTCGTCGAGACCAGGGCTAACGTAGACAGAATGTTGGGACGTGCGTGGAGAAGGGATGTGATGGCGAAAGGAAGAGATGCGTATGGAAGCTGTTTTCGTCAAGACCGAGACTTGCGTAGGACAGGACGGGTGTGCAAAGAGAGGACGAGACGACAAAAGGGCAATGAGAAGGAGAACAAACACGGATGAAAGTCGTCCGAGGCTTGCGTAGTACGAAGGACAAAGAATTGGAGTGAGTGTGCGGAGAGAGAAGAGACGGCGAAATGGTGAAGAGTCGACGAAATGGATAGGAAAAGACGAAATGGCGAAGAGTCGACGAAACGGTGATTCTGGAAGCGTAAGTCGCGCGTCTCGTATTCGGTGCTGCACGCTCTGCAAACCAGTATACCCATCTCCCTTCAGTCCTACCCCTTCGTCGAAATTCCTCTCGCATCCTTTCCGCGTAAAATTAAGTGTCCAATCCTTGTCAAGGCCAATGAGCCCTATGAGTAACTCTCCCGGTAAATCCATCTCCTCCGAGAAGTAACGAAAACGAATATGAAGTGATGAGTCCCGGGAATGTCAATAAAGGACATATTCTGTCTCTGGACCGTGTTTGCTGAAAAAGAAAAATATCCGGCCCCGCCCCCACGCCACCCTGCTCAGATTTTAAAGCAGATATTCCACCTTCAGAAGAAAATGGGTTTAGGAGGAGTGATCAAAAAATAGACACTCACCTAGTCCTGGTTGGAGTGGAAGAACTTGGGGCAGAACCAGTTCTTAGAAAAGGAATGTCGACGAGAGGAAGTCGCCCAGCAGTTGGAGGGCGATGCGGTAGAAGTTGGTTACGGACAGGGGAGTGATGCACCTTGAATCTTGAGGCAGTCGCCCAGCATTTGGAGGGCGACGCGGTTGCGGTGGTGCACTGGTTGTGAGCACTGAGCAAGGAGTGGTGTGATGTGACACGTTACATGCGCACTCTTTCTGCGAGGTGTTAGTCTGCGCGCGTCGTCACAGATGGATACTCTTTACAATATATGCTACCACTAAGAGATGAGGACAATTTTCAAAGTTCACAAAGGTTGGATATATAAAAGCACAAGAATGCATATTGCGTCGCATTTGAACAAAAGTACAATGTTACAGTAAACTCTAGCCGAATTGAACAATTTGTGGTCTCAGCGTACTTATAATCTACACCACCGATTCACTGACGTTACCTGGAAGACAGAAAGAATGTGGGTCAATTGGACAAATATACATTTTCAAATGCATGCCGATAGCCTGGCCACAATAGGTGTCTCCACTGTTGAGGGGTCATATGGACAGCCTTGACTTGGATGAGATATTCTGCAGGAACAGACAATGGTTGATTAGAATCCAAAAGAGTGGAGCTAGTGAATGCTCACCTTGAATTTCCTTGGCATACTTGCCCACAATATTACCATCTTTATCCATCCTCGTATCCAAATGTTCATCAAGCATAATGTTGAGCGCCTTGATCCTACGTCGGTAGCTTTTGATGATAACTACAGAAGCAAGTCAGCTTGTAGTGTATTGATTATATAGAGAAAGTGGTACCTAGTTCCTTCAAACGCTGCGAGAATTGTGCTCTCCAGTGCTCGACGATGCTCCAAAAGACTTCATTTCTCTCGACCCCAAGAGCATCAAGGAGGTCATCTGTGATTTTGGACGCTTGCAGTTTCTCAAGCTCCATCAGTGGAGTCGCAGCCTCCAACCATGCAAACAAGACTGCTGCTTCAGATCGATATATTGTTGTGATGAGGGCTTTGAGTTTTCCTCGTTTGATGACATCGACCGTCCTTTGGATAGTTCTGCTGATTTGGTCCCCATAGCTTCCACCGGGCTCTAACCTTACGCTGACAGTCAGAAAACCAAGGAGGCTAAAAGGAAAACGTCAGATGCAAACTCATAAGGGAGCTAGAACTTCAGACTCACCGGTTAGTTAAAGAGTCTGAAATTCCTAGAAGCTCCGCAAGTTCATGGATATGATCAGGAACGATTTCTTCACCCGGTTTCAGAGGAGTTCCGGTGGGATGGTTTGTCTGGATAAACTTTAGTTGCACTGCACTGGACACATAAAGTAATGCTATCTGCCTACCGTTGCATTGGCAATGACGCTCTCCAGCTCCTCCCTCAAGTGCTCTGGAAGCTTTCTGACAACTTCTTCGTGAATAATCTGGTATGCACGTTTAGTGCCTCGACGGTCTTTCCTCTTCCATAGCCCTTGCTGCTTTAAGAGAGGCTCTGAAAGCTTCTTGTATGCATTTCGGAGCTCATCACTGAAGACCTTGGCGTGTTTCCCTTTGTGATGATTAACGAGAACGTTCTCCACCTTGGGGTCGCCGGGATCACATCCAATCTTGTGACTAGTATGTACCACAAGCGCAGCGGAGCCATTGCCGTTTTTTGAGACGATGTCGTTGATTGCAATCTCCTTGGTGACGTGAGATTTGACATGGCCATGATCAACCTCCCCATGCTCGATGCCTTTGATATGCTTCTTGCTCGAAAGGGCCCGTTCATACTCTGAGTCGTCCTCCACACCAGCTTTCTGGGCTTCAATCTTGGCTGTTCGTTCCGCTGACACAAAAATGTGATAGGGTGTTTTGTCGGTGTAGATGTAACCCTTTCCAAAACCAAAGTCTGTCTCTGTAGTTTCCACCGAGTCAAAATTGTCAGAATCGGAATCGGAGTAGTCAGAATCGGAGTAGTCGGAATCGGAGTAGTCGGAATCAGAGTAGTTGAAATCGGAGTGATACTCGTCGGTGAATTTGTAGTTGTCGGCCTTGTCCTCGTCAACATCGTTCTCATCCTGATCTTCATCCTCATCATCGCTCTCATTCTCGCCCTCGCCCTCATCATCGCTCTCATCCTCGCCTTCGCCCTCGCCCTCACCATTCAATTCTTCATCTTCATCCTCGTCGTCAACTAGAATTCCCCTTTCCTTGAGCTTCTTGAATCCTCCAAGGACAGTGACTTTTGGTGAAGATTTTTCAAGGATGCGGCAAGGGAACAGAAACCGGCAAAAGATCTTCATTAGGAAGGAGAGGATTGCACAGGCTGGCGTATCATCCTCTACTTTGGCCGGATTCAAAAGATCACCTAGATCGTCACTTTCGATTATCGTATCAGCCCTTCCATCACATGCCTTCAACCTAGCAAAGTCGCACAGGATGTCGAAATAGCCCATTTCTGTCCAGTGACGTTTGAGATATTTCCATCGTTCCTGGCAACATAGACACCAGTCCGGGGGTACATCCAAGCGCAAGACATTGAGCCCTTCTTTATCAAGCAGCAACTCCTCCAAAGCCTCCCGCCATATGGGCGTCACACCAAGAACAACCGTTGAACAATTTGCACATACGCTGGCTTGTTCTGAGGCCAAGGCCCAAACAATTTTACCATTCTTTAGTACGTCGGCCTTGGCAAACTGGTTATTGTAAGCGAGGCAGGAGGCAATGCTACCTTGCCACGATCCAACGCCCAGCGTGTAAAACTCATACTGTTCTGAGACCCACTCACAAACCTGGGCGGCCGTAAGCTGATGGCAGGGAGCAGCAAGAAGTGCGGCCTTGCAAAGTTGCACATGAGTTATTTTAGGCTTTGAAGAGGATGATGAAGAACGAGGCGGCTTGGAAAGGGAAAGAGGAGTGGATGATTCTTGTAGCGTCCATTTTTGATACCCATTGTCCACCTCGGCAAGGACGAAGATATCCTTCCCTTTTCGCAAGCAATCCCGAAGAGAATTTCTCCATCTGCGGCGTCTTGGCATGTTTGGATAGGTATCGAGGGCCCATTGACAAATCTCTTGGTGAGAAAGAGGTTCCTGTGCATTCTGCAGAGCGCGATAACAAAGCTCCTTATAGGTGAGCCTTGAGGACGAGACTGAGGAAGAGCTGTCATCCGGCAGGGCATAGACCCATTTCCCCAGAAGTCCTTTGTCTGCTTTCTTGAAATACGTGCTCAATGTAACGTTGATAATTGCCTTGTCGATGTTCGTTAGCCCATGCACGCGATAGTACTCGTATTGCAAGGGAATCATGAAATGGATATTTCGTGCCGTCAGAACGCCATCGAGAGAGTTGGAAATTAGTTTGGTGCACATCTCCCTCCATGTCACTCGGGGTCTCTGAGGTGGACAAATAGCAGAAGGGGAAATAACAACAGGTGATGGTGCTGAGGCTGGAGGAGTACTCGGTAGAAGGAAAGGTGGAGGTGTCCCAAACAATGTCTGCCAGGCAGTCTGCCATGTAGATGCAAGCCGAATGTTTCCATCAACTTTGGAGACGAAAGCAGAGGATGCATTTTGCTGCAAAAATTTGTGGAGTTTTCCAGGTGCGATCGAATAGTCGGCTTTAAATTTCGTTACGAGATCCACTTTCGAGAGTGTATGGTCTGGGGCATCGTAAAGAGCAGCACATACGTATTGGTGCCAGGGGACTCGTTCATAGGGAACATAGGGTTTCGAGGAAGTATCGACTTGGCCTTCAAATCCGGGAACTTCATAATAGATCGTAGTTCCATCCTTGGTACTTCGAGAATGCTTCTTCTGCTTCCTACCTAGCTCAGTGCTTACAGACCCCCTAAAGGTAGCCTGAGGTTTACTACCAAAAGCAGGGTAACGTTGAAGAATAAGACGGCAAACTTGATCTTTGGTAAGAGTACCATTAGTGGAAATAACACCGTTACTGGCATCTCTAAAGATCTCTTTGCATGCCAAAGCAAGTGACGGAAGAGTATTGCTAGATCCTGACAAGGAAGATGTCTGGGGCTACAGAGTGTTGAGTGTCAATTCACCACATATAAAAAGTCGCGGAATCATACCTTGTCAGCCAGTCCTTCGCCTTGCTCATCATCTATTGCCTCAGCCATTCCATGCCCACCAGTGCCTTCATCGTCCGCCTCAGCTGCATCATCCTCAATATCAGATCCTGCAGCTTGTTGCTTTGCTCTTGGCCCACTCCACTGATATGAATTTGTCGTCCGCTTCTCATTCCCTCTCTTTTGCACAGTCCATGTGTTTGCATATGGTCACCTCAAGATGTCGGCGACAGTGCGCCTGAAAGTGGGATCATTGATATCGTAAGTTGCATTTTCTTGTGCAATGGCCTCGCAGATATCAAAAGAACTGAAAACGCGGTTGGGCTTCGCTTTCAGGACACCACAGATCAAGTTTCTGAGGGATGGGGTGACTTCGACTTCGAGCTCAGGAAGAGTCCATAACGGATTCCGTCCTACTTTCTGCTGAGTTTGCTTGAAATTTTTCCACACTATCCGCTTTATCGAGTTTTCGAATCTTTTGGTTTCGTCTTCCTGCAAGCCTGCCGGTTTGAGTTTCGTGATAATCTGAGATATAGTGAGCCGTTTTCCTGGCGTCTGATCCATTGCTTTTCGAATTCGTGCAATTTCACTGTCTCCGGACGATGCAGAGACAGAAGAGTTGGTTGAAGAAGGAAGCTATAGTTAACGAGGTGGGTTGAGTTGAATAGGCTGAAATTAACAAAGAAATATTACCTGAGTCGATAAGCTTGGGTCCATTTTCGCGTCCATTTTCGTCAAAAAGGTTGTCTTTGTCTGCTGGTCAAGATATGTTGGAAATAAGCTTGAAAAGGGATACATACCTGCATCGTATCCTCTTTCATGTTCTGTTCAGGCAACCAGAGGATATATCTCAATCAAAAAGATCAGAATTAGAAGGAGGGTCATACCATATCACACTTTCTCTCCACATTATCTGCATCGACTTCAATGAACCCCTTTTTAGCCTAGGCATAAAGTGTTAGCTTCATGCTAGAATATATAATCGACTCATTTACCTGAATACCAGTATCCAGGACATCGGTGAGAGCATAAAGATAAGCATTCTTCTCCTTGATTGGAAGTTGCCTAAATCTGGTGCTCTGGTTTATTATGGAGCGAATCGTCTTCTTCGATAGCTTGTCTAGATCTTTAGAGGTCTTTTCAGCAATTTGGGGGACTGTTAAACGTTGCTTTGGGGCAGCCTTCATCAGATTGATGATCCTTTCAAGGCGGACATCGGTTTTTGTCTGGTATAGCAGATTGAACGAGGTAAAATATAAGAAAGATGTTACATACGCGTTTAGCTGGTATACTCTTGAGAACTGTATCAGCCTGTGCAGCAACAACACCGATAAGCTTGGAAAGCAAGAGAAGAGTAGAGATACAAACTTTTCTTTTCACCGGGATGATACTAGACGCATCCATGGCCGAGATTGAAACCAATTTGCTGGATGGTCCAAAATCCGAGTCTGTTTGAGTTTCAGATGATGTTTCCGAAGCGGAGGGAACGGCTTTCTGTTAAATATGAGTAATTTCATTAGAACCAGGAAACAAAACGAGCAGCTGACACAGACTTTGCTTTTTTTTGGAGGACCATGTTTCTTGGTCTTGACAAGGGGAGCAGGACGCGCATCTATGGCTGAGGTCGAAACTGGGTTCTGCCAAACAAAGTCACCAGTTAGCAGTAGAACGAAAAATGAGCATTAAAACATGCACTTTGCTATTCCTGGGGTGCACCAGACGCTTCTTGGGTTCCACAGAAGGAGCAGCGTAGCCCTCAGAATCGAAATCAGAATCGGAGTGGTAATTGAACTGTTTCTGTCAAATGAGATTTCTAGATGAATAATAGGAAGAAAAAACAGCAAGTAGTAAAACACGCACATTGTTTTCCTTGGGCTGAACTAGCGTATTGGTCTTTGCTGGAAGAACACCATTATTTGTGATCAAGGTAGAAGCAGAAAGAGACTTGTCGGAGGGGGAGATGAGCGTGGTCAAGGACGAGGATGAGTTTAGTATGGTCGAGGACGAGGACGAGATGAGCGTGGTCGAGGACAAGGACGAGTTTAGCGTGGTCGACAACGATGATAATGTTTCAGGCGTTGTATGAGATACACGCCTATAGAAAAGCAAATAAGCTCCACTGGTAGGAGGTGCATGTACTTGAGACACGCTTGAATCGTCGAGACACCACCACCGATTGCCAACTTTGACAGTCGAGTAAAAGTGACCCATGTTTAAGTCGGGACCAACATGAGCAACAACACCCTGAAGAGCGTATGTCCCCAGGTCCGAAGATGCAAATGGTGGACACACCCGCAATTGAATAGGGTATGTTATATCCACATGGAGCTTGAACCCCCCTCCGGCACCTGCCAGATAGTCGAAAATTGGGAGCTGAAAGACTAGAACGTCTGATGCTGCTTTCAGTCTGGTTGCTTCGACAAAGGAGTAGTCCCCACAGCTAGTATGGATTATCGTCAGCATTGTCCTTAAGAAAATGAGGCCTACTCACATGCAGGAAGTCGCTACAGATACCGGATCGTCAAATTTACTGGAGAGATTCAAAGCTTCCTCCAACGAACTAACAATCCCAGCGTCTTTGATTCTGAGTTGGACACAAGATTGGTAGGAATCTGAGCCAGGAGATGTCCACGTATGTGTACAACCTGGATTGCAACACTGACGGATTGCCTGAGTGCGAGCAGATAATCCACTTGAGCCACATATACTCGTGATGTACTCCATGGTATACTCCAAAAATTCTCCCGCATCAGACATGATGCTTCGAGAAAATAAAGGCACAAGTTCGGTAACTGGACCAAATTCTGTATATCTGATCACACGTTCTGTGACCGGACCAAATTCTGCACATATAGTAAGATTAAATGCGTGAAGAGAAACGATATTCAAGCTACCCACTTTCAATATTATTGGTGACCAGGTCAGGAAGGTAGGGCATTGGGTTGGATAACACTCTGGCTCGGGTTCTATCGAGAGCACACGGAATGCAAAACCCGTCACCTGAACTCAGAATGGTGAGCACCAGAGTCATGTAACAGCGTAAAAATGCCTGAAACGCACTCTTGCAGTTGCCCCTGTGGTCTTCCCAGACCTTGGCCACGCAAGGCAAGCGGAACAAAACCTGAAGGACACTGTTGAAATAACAGTGTTTATCAGGATTGATCAATCCAGCGCCAACGTTTCGGCGTAGCACGTCGGCAGGATCTTCAACCTGCAAATCCTCCTGCGCCAATGCCAATGCCAATGCCAATTGCAAGTCGTTGTTTTCCTGCTGTTGTAGGACATTTCCCAGGTTAGGACAGGAGATAGAGGAATGCAGGTAGAACATACGTTACTTTGCGTCTGAGAGTTCTCCGCAACCTAGTAGGCAAGTCAGAAACAGTATATATCGTTAGAAAGACACGTACACTATGGTCTTCAGGAAATCCTCGTCTCCGAGACGCGTCAGAACCCGGCATTGTTGAACCGTCACGACTCAGTGTGAACAGAGGCAGAATGTCATTCAGTGGTGCCGCATCTGGAGAGGGAGAGGACACTGGAGAAGAGACGCGAGTAGACGCGGGCGTGGCCACACGAGTCGACCACGATGGCGTGGAGAAAGGGGAGATCAGAATCTCGACGAACGGTTCCATTTGACACGTTGTTGGCAGTTGTGGCAGTGGAGAGCGCACTTTGAGGACAGTCGCTGGTAAGACAGGAGGCGACAAGGCAAGATTATCGATATCTTCATCGTCCGATTCTGGGACAATTTCTTCACTTGTTTTACGTCTGGAAGGAGTTGTTGGATTTTCAGGATGTAGCCAGGACTCCTCGCCCTGAGAGCCTGGAATGGCCTCCTCAGCATCCATGCTGAAATTGCAGAGAGATGAAGAGAGAGAGAGAGAATCGGAGTCGCGTTCCTCGGGACACAGAGTCTTCGCGCCACGGCATTCCGGTCCTGTCTGCTCATCCCGATCGGGATAGACGATCAACTTGAAACAACTTCTCGACAATACGACTGCTTCTCTACCTCTCGAGACCAAGTCTCAATGGATGCATCACGTTGCAAACCCCAATGCACAAGATACGTCTTTTTTCATTGAATCAGACTCCACCATGCAGGATGTAAAGAGAATGCTGCATCTATGAACAAGGTACCAAGTAGACTCGTTGTAAGAGCCTCAGTGCCTCCATGGATGACGCGACCTGGCCATTTCTGGTGAAACGATATCTCTATTGGTACAATCACAAGCTAAGGCAGCGAAGCCCTCCGAAGCCCTCAATTGCGCTCGTTCCGGTCAGCATGGTAGTTCCTCCCATAACGCATTCCATTGATTTTCCAGGTCGTAGACTTGTCCACCACAGAAAGGTCCAGCAACGCCTGCAAGTGCTTGATCGAGTCTGCAATTTACAAGGAGTACCGAATATAGTGAGTACTTGTTCAGACCGGAATTGGATAAGACCACCTTCCGGACCTCCGAGGAAGCAGGTGGTGCCTACAGAGCTTCTTTGACGACAAGTGTTGACCTAGCGTTAAGCGACAGATGGGTACAGTATCGGTTCCGGCGTACACTACCGACAGTCCAGACCGGCAGCTACGATGAATCTGGTATTACACACATGTGTATGCCCCTCCATATGAGTGAACGAATTCATGCAGAGGTCGTGGATTAGCTTACCATGTAAAAATTTTTGGTCATGGTCGAAACGTTGAAGTTCAGCAGTTGACAGATTACATCAGCGATTGAAACTCGGTTCAAGGGAGTTCTTTCAAAGTTCTTTTGCTTGTCCTAATTAGCAGCTGTCATCGATTTCTGGAATTCTAGGATGAAAGAATACATCGATTTTGCTGAGTTGTTACAATATTAGATTGATCCCCTCATTGCTCGTTCCCTCCATGCATCCTCGACTCCTATCTGACTGTTATATCCACAGCTCGTTTACCAAAGTACCGTCTTTCTTCCTCGCTCGTCCATATCTTTAGGGGTTCCACCTCTCCCAACCAAACTCCTCCCATTCCCTTCGATTGTGCAAGGTTTCATCCTGGTAGCTCTAGCTACAGAGTCGGGTATGGGTTTTTTCGGTGATGAGATGGAGGGTGCGAGTATCTTTCTTGTCTTTTTGCTCATCAGCCTAGAAGGCATTTGTGGCGGATTGGCATAGTAAGTGTCATCTTGTTATATCCTATTCTAGGTCTAACCGCCTCTCAGCGTCAACGCTTTTTACCACATCAATCAAGAACGTCCAAACCCCGAATCTGTTCACGACATGGAGCGTGTCAAACAAGAAAAAGAATTCAAGATTGGGTCTATCGGCTTTGCGGATTCATCCGGGATCTTGTTTGCTTCTCTTTTGGCGGTCCCGACTGAGATCACGCTCTGTAAAGCACAAGTTAATCGAGGAAAGATGTTGTGTAAAGGGTTGTGACGACATCTCAACTCATTCGGGTTTTGGGGATCTACTAAGGACTACTAAATCTACAGTACCACAGCATACTCGGAGGCTAGAAACTAGTCAATAACTGTATCTAATCTATGTACCACATTTTGCAAGCTAATCCTTATTAGTGCAATAAACCCGTCAGTCCGACAAAATTAAAATCAAAGCAACTGATAAATTAATACGCAAACTCGAAGTTGTACATTTGGACTAGGAGCCAGCATCGATTACGAGTATAGATAGTAGTTTACATTTACAAATAATGAGTGATTATGCGACGTGTGCGAGGAAAAGCAAGAAGAGCGAGAGATAGCCAAAGCAAGACGCCAAATGAGTAGCAAGAAATGACCATGAGTGAGGAATAAATGCTTGATGAGAAGATAACTACAGAGAAAGAGGTACTCTAAACTATTGGCGAAGGTATATACGACATACATGGACAAAGCAAATAACAAGAAAGCAAGAAAGCACAGAAGCTATGCGAGTAGTTCCGTGAGAAATGTCCTCCGCTCAATCCTCGAGGAAATGACGGCTGGATCCCATCTAGGAGAGAAAAAGACGTTCAGAACCAACAGATATCTAGAGAATGAAAAACAAAAATCACCTTTGACATGTAGGACTGCCACGTCTCTTGTAATCGAGGATCTTCCGCCGCTATGCCTCGCATGGCAGCTTCGGGAGTATAATGCTGTTGTACAGTTTGATGTGGCACAGCCATTGGATGCATATTATGATGTTGCTGCTCTTGATACACGACCCCGTTCGACGGTGGAGGGGGTGCATGGTGAGACCAATACGTAGGGTGAGAGTTGGAATGCGGCTCGAGTGCTGCTTCTGGTGAAAATGGATGATGAGGATGGGTGGGCGACGTTGGCGACAATACGTCTGGGCTTAGAGGAGCCGTCTGGTGTTGCATATACTCGGGTGGGATAGGATACATTTCATGCTGGGGGTGAGATTGTGATTGAGGATGTTGAGAATGAGAGTGTAAATGATGGGCGGGAGGATGAGGAATGGATTGAGATGAAGGTTGGGCATGTGGATGATGCTGAGACTCATATTGATACCGTGCTTCCGGTGAATACTCTTGGTAGTCCATTCTGTGAACGTTCGAACGAGAACGTGAGTGTGAGAGCGTATGTTTCGAGTGTTGCTGAACAGGAACCGGTGCAGGTACACCATGGGTAGGAATGTGATCTGAGGTGCTATAACGAGGCTCGTAAGCCATTGATTGATGATGTTGTTGGTGTAACCGTTGCTGAGACTCGTATTCCTGAGCGAGAATGTGACGCTTCTCCTCTTCTTCCTGTTGTCGCATCTGCTGCTGCAAGAGTTCCTGTTGGCGTCGTTGCTCCATCTCTTGCTGCAGACGCTGCTGCTCGGCCTCTTGCTGCTGTCTCTGAAGTGGATTGGGATTATGTTGGGGAGGAGGCGACATCAGAGTTTGGCTGAAAGAGGCACTATCTGAGTGGTAAGCGTTCGAAATCTGCGCGCTGATGTGACCGTCGAAGCCATTATACTCGCTGATCAGGCTCGGATGAACGCCAGCAAACACAGGATTCGTCGTAGTAAACGCTTGTTGAGGAGATCCAGACGGCGATTGAGAGCTACGAGCACTGCCAGCTGGAGAACGAGCAGTAGCAGGTTTGGTTACCTTGGTGGTGACAACGTGGGTCTTGCCACCGAATATTGACATTTCATCTTCCTCGTCTGCATTGGAGGGTCTGAATATATCGTTAGGGCCGAGAGGAGGATTGCCGTTACTCGTGTCAAAGAATACCCTTTGAGCCTTGTTCAAGAGACGCCGGATGATAGGCTAGAGACCCGGTCAGCGGTGAAATGTTAACATCAATGTGAGCGCTCATACCAAGAACTTGACGGCTCTTCCACCATATGCAGAGGCTTTTTCGAAAAGATCATAAGCCGCCTTGAGTTCTAAAAGAGCAGCGGGTGCTACTTTAGATCGAGAAGCGTGAGTCACAATTGAGGATATCATCACCTGAGGAGGATATCAGTCTCTTTAGCAGGGTGTTCAACTAGAAATTATCTCACAGCGGATGAGAACGCGTGCGTCCACAACACCCAGAACCTCGCGATTTGTTGAGGGAACGCAATAAACTGCTTCCGAACCAGTCCGAGCAGGTCACAAGCACTGCGGTAACCTGCCAAGAAGGACGGTGCATATTGACTTTTAATGGGATCCGAGGGATTGCTCTGGATTGCGTGCGTGAAGAAACATTGGTGGATATAAAGTAGGGCTAGGAGAAAGAAGGAATAGAAAAAGAAGTGTAAAGCGAGAATAGCTTTGGTAGGATGAAAAGTACGCACTCAGCTCCCGATAGTTGAACGGCATGTTATGACTCATCGTCTGATTCAACCCGGCATTTTCTGGCGGAAGTTCGTGGCAATACTTTGGTAGCTCCATGTCCCTAACCTTCCTATCCAGCTCGAGGATGATCGAATATCTTGGGGCACGAGAGGTCAGAGTGCCTTGAACAACGGGCGCAACACATTCGGCTCCGAACCGAGCTTTCCAATAAGGGACTAGTGTCGGGAAATGACAGAGGCGCCCATCAGATAGAAGATTAGTGTGCCAACGAGAATTTAGGTTGGTAATTGCCATTCGGTTAATTCGGGCAGGGCACCAAGGAAAACAAGGTCGGACCGAGAGTGAACGCCGGGTTGATAACGAAGGGTAAAAGACCAAAGTTGGTGAACAGAAAGGAGATATGACCATGTCAGTAAAGGCAGCTAGAAAAGACAGCTCGGATTCACATACAGCTGGGCATCTTAGTCCCGTCTGCGGCTAGCGTCTCGTCAGGATCCTGTGGCAATTCGCAATCAACAAAAGGAAGTGAAAATGTCGCCAGACGTCCTGTAGCAAGGCTCTAGAAGCAAGTGAGTATGCTAGAGAAGGGATGATAGAGCGACGCTGAAAGCACACCTGCCAGCAATCAGTGATAAAGAGTTCCCACTTTTTCCACTCTGTTGAAAGCAAGAGACCTTGAACGTCTGGGCACTCTTCCTTGACCTGTTTGACATATTTGTCCCACTTTAGCTTGCCCCTGGTGTGGTTGGTGCGCGTGGAGATGAAGATGGCAGGAACGTGATCGACATCTTTGTACGATTCAGCCAATTGGGAGACCTGGTCAACACCTCGGAGCTGCAAGAGCTCCTGCTTGGATGCTATTCCGGCGGGTCGAAGAGCCATGTCAAGAATGGGTATATGCGCGTCTAAAAGGGGTATATGCGACCTAGATGGATTTTAGCACGTATAAGATGGACTGGAAATCGCAGACAATGGAGACAGTGGCTGGGAGTGCTCGGGCACTCGGGCTACGCCCTCACCGCCCTCGCAGCGATCCGCTCACTCGGCTACGCCTCGCGCCCTCCGGGCAAGACAGCGGCCCGCTTCGCGGAAGACAGTGGCTGGCGCGCGCGTGGGCCCCGGCGTGCGAAGGATCTAATTTTTGGACATACCTTTGATGTGAGCCCCAAAATCCTGTACGCAAAATTTCAAAGCCATTGAGGAGGAAGAGACCCAGACGTGGATATAGAGTAAGGAATAGATTGATTTGTAAGCAGATGTAGTCGGCGTAGTGCTTGTTACATCTGCTGACCAATCAATGCTTTTCTCAATGCCTCTCTTTGACGCCGGCAAACACATACCGGAAGGGACTCCACTTCAAGTACCTTGCCGTGACCATAATCTACCCGACTTTTATAGGGTCAAGTCTCACCCTCTTATATCGCCTTTCCTGCAGGAAACCCGGAGAGTGCGGCTCATTTTAGTATATCTTTTTGACAGCCGAGATGTTGAGGCCGCTCAAAAATTTTCCCGATATGCCGAAGAGAAACTTGAGATACCCGAGGGGTCGAATGCAGATATGGTCAGATATGGTACGCGTATGCCGGTCGTTTGGTTTCTTCATTCTTGATGGAACTCAATGTAGGTTTAACCGAATTTGAAGAAGGCACGGTTATTTTTGCCCGTGATGTTGCCAGAACAAGTCTGGGCTATCAGGAGTCAGACATCCTGCAAGCATATGTTGCCACCAGGTGCGCAACAGAATGCAAGTACATGCATAACATATGAATATCTATACTATAGCGTTGATGTGACAGAAACCTTTCAAGCTGAAGTCATCAAGATCCGAGATGAGATGTTGGGGCCCCGAGAGTCGCGAACGCCACATATGGTTTGGTTTGAAGATGGTCCTAGGGCTATCAAGGTTCAGGGCAGTCGCGCTTATTCAAATGGATGTACGGTCCAGCCCCAACGACAATACCTAGTTGCCCCGGCGGCAGGTAACAAGGTGATACCCGATGAAGAACGTGATGACAACTTGCGGTTGAGGGAAAACCTTTTGAAGGTGTGTTATTCCAACTATTCCATTGATCCTATCTAGTATTAATATTTAAACAGACTTTGATCCCAAAAGCCGTGTCAATTTTCAAAATCCTTGCTCCTGATCTGTATCAAAATCTGGATATTGCCGCAGAGCTCCACAATACGCCTCGCATTGGATGTGATGAAAACTGTTTGTTTACGGGTGCTCAACAAAATTTAGCTACTGCAGTAGGCCCAAAGACAGGTGCGTTTACCGGTATAACTCCATTGCTTCGATCGTCTTACCTGGTATTCCTTTCAGGTATTGGTCTGCATTCCCATCTACAAGCATTTGGTGGCAAGCATTTGGACAAACAGGACAGCAATGGCGGATATACTGGACTGACGTGTGGTCATGATTTGCCTCCGGGATATGAAGGAGGGCGCTTTCATCTTGTTGAACTTGGAGGCTATGTGAGACTGGACGGGATCAAGATGGTATTCTTTTCTGGACTTCGAATGCATGGTGGTACTCCACCTCTGGCGCCAAATGACTCGGCAATCCCAGATTGGGCCTACCGCTGGACATCTGTTCTGTACCCTCAGTCCATAGTATTAAATGGTCAGGGAGCCGTCAATGTTGCATCCAAGCCTGACCTTTCACCATTGCAACTGACGCCTGAAATGAGGGATGATTATCCTGAAAACCAGTGGGTTTCTAGTCACCGCTTGTTTACTTTCCCCTCTAACTTACGATCAAACTTTAGCGACCCATCTTTCATTATTGAAGCTAATCATGATCCAGCAATTCAATATCCTGAGTAGGTTCTCTAACTCATCTTTATGGGCCTGCTCCTCATACCGCATCCAATCTACAGGCTACACAAACCCGTTCGTTGTCGTGAAGCTACATTTGCATCTGACGGAGATGTGATGATGTCACCCCAAGCAATTATCAATTTCACATCAAGGTCTTCATTCCAACTCATGGTTCATACTATGCGTCAGTTGGGTGGGAATGTTACCTTAAACTATGAAGTTTTTCGACAATCTCAGATGTTTGAAAAAAACGGCTATATTTACCAACCGCAACCATGGCCACTTGCACCAGATGGTCAAAGTTGGACCAATGCTGAATGTTCGTATTCTTACCCATACCGTCCATTTTTCCTTCTCAAACTTTAGCACCAGCACCTCAGTCTCTTTCTCCCCGTCAAGAAGCTATTTCATTATGGCGTCGCCACTGTGCTAGACTAGCATCTGCGATTCCATCTGAAGTTGTCAAAATGAATAAAGAAGGTAACGCCGTCTTGCCTTTCTCATACTTGCTTCTTTCTTTAACTAATATTCTATTCAGTTGAGATAGCAACTGGTTTGGACCCTGGAGCGAATAGGGACCCTGGAGCGAATAATGGAGCGAATAGGAATGCCAAGTTGGTCAAAAAAATTGCTGGTCCAACATCGACCAGCATTAAAAAATCAGTCAACCGTTCTAAAAGAGGTAAAGGTAGTAGAGGAAAAGGTTACTCCTTTCTTTGAGGCTAGTCATATAATCTGCAGCTAATGCGCCATTCCTTTTGGTTATTTCTTCAGACGGCTTTGTGGAGTTTGTGAAAGCATCTACTAAGCTTCTGTCTGTCCCTCTCCATACGGTCACTCCTTCCAGACGTCGTATTCAAAGCCGGGGACAGAGAGCTAGTCATGGAGCCTACCGCAGAAAGGCAACGCAGAAAAGTGAGTTGCTTGCTTTCTTTGTAGTATTCATTTTTATGAAATGACGGTTTCAGCGCAGCGCAGCGGTCCAAAATATCTTCAAACTACTTATTGCACCCGTCAGTATAGGACCCACATGTCTTCGCACCTCTTTTTTTTTTTAAATATTAGATATTTGTAGGGTCAGTAACTAGCGTCCACAAGAACGATGCCTCTAAACAATCAAGGGATGCTACTGGTAAGTTAATGCCCATTTTTGACTGCCATGATATCATTTTATTTAGCAATTTCAGACGCGTTGGGGGCTGAAGATGATGTTATGGATGTTGACATGGCCGCTGAAGGCGGAAGCAATGAAAACAACTTTGCGGACCCGGAGTCAGACGATGGGACTGAAGATGACAAAGATGATGATGTCTACGATGTTGCTGGCATTATCGCTCATAAAACGGTCAAAAGAGGCAATGTAAGTCTAAAGTCTCTTTCTTTATCTTATATTCTGATGAAATGATGCTTTTTATAGGTATCAGAGTTGCAGTACTTTATACGCTGGGCAGGATACGACACTTATTCCTGGGTTTCAGAACAAAATATGAAGTGATTCCTTTTGGCCAACTTGTCTTTTAGATGAACTTATCTTTTGCAGCGATGGACCAATGCTCCGAGAATACAAGTCCAAGACTGCTACTCGGTTCCAAGGTGAGTTTTGAATTTCTATAGCTTTTGTGGGTGGTGGGATCTGACTGCTTTGAAGAATCGATATGGTCGCCACGTCTTGATGGTAACTCGAAGGTCTCCAATTTGATAGACTCATTGGAGTCTCGTCCCGCTAAAGGTATGATGTGAGTTTCTTATTGAGAGATGCATTCTGCTTACTAGAATGCAAGGCGATACTTTTTTAGAACGCTTGCAGGGACCTGCTATTGCGTATGCCATTTCAACTTTTCAACGAGCTGCCCTGGCTTGTAATCAGCATCCCAATCTCAAGGCCTGGCCAGAAATTGTATCTGAGATCACAAAGATGCATGGGCGCATTCGACGCGATCCACTTAGCGTTGCAGCTGCATCGGCTGTTGCATCTTCATCCTCTCTCCTGGACCAAATGTGCGTGACCTTGCACCGCACAGATGCAACAATTGCCATTCAACGTCAAACAATGATGCTCACTCATTGGCACTTGGACCGTTGGCTGAAAACTTGTCTGGATGAAGCGATGAAGACCATATCGCTGTCCTGGATACATACTCTCTGCAGAAAGATATCTTCCGTGATTGAGTCGAAGTTGCCATTCGATTTTAATTCCTCTACTTTTCTTCCCGATATTTCCCCAAACCGTTGCTATACCTACGCGCCTCCATCGAAAGGTCTTGGTAGCAAACTTACAGAGCACAAGCTTTCCATTGCCCGACAAATCATATCTATCTGGCTTGGTTTGCCGTTCATCTATGCGGATGATGCTAGATCAAAATTCCTGGAGATTGTTATGGATTCTCCTGGGAAATACCAGGAGGCTTTACTTCTTGTGAAGGAGGTTTGGGAAACGTATGATAATCCTCGTCGACTGTATAAAAGTAGGGCTGGAGATAAGGTACTGGGTCAGTTCTCACTGGAAGCAAAGGATCATCCTGTCATCGGGAAATCTCCTAGCCCAGAAGCTTCAGAGCTTCTTCGCTTGCTATATGAGGCTCATATCCGTTTCTTATATGCTGATGGTTCAGTTATTCCTACGGACGGTTCTCATAATGGGCCCTCGTATACTCCATTCTCCAATCCTGGCACAACTACTTTACCCTCCAGCTCCGCTCCTCAGACCGATCAATCCATTCTGATTGATACTCATGTATCAGCTTTCAAAGACTGGCTCATTGACATGTACGACGCGGCGACTTTATCCCTGAGTACCGTCAATATGCAGCAGCAGCGTATGGTTCGGAACATGGATGGCTGGTGTCCTTTCCGAGAAATGGGAACTTCAAGAAAGGTTGCTTTACGGCCCAATGGACCATTTGAACCTCACCGAATATCCACACGAGAAGGCATCTTTAGCGCATTAGTATTTCGTGGCATCTTGTTTGGTTCACAGGTTATGAAAGACTTCAATCGGTCTTGCTACTTTCGCAATTTGGAGGATTGGTCGGAATGGAGGGCCTCTCTTGCTCATGTCCCTGATTCCGATATTTGTCACCCATGTCCATATGGTCCTTCCCGAGGTCGAGTCATCAAGAATATTGCAGATTTTTGGGAATCAAGTCAAATCCTGCATGAGTTTCTTGGCGATCGTCCTGATTGCCGGATGTTTTCAGACGTTGTAGACTGGGTAGCGTCTCATCGACTTCCTGATCAGCGGATGGCTTTTCCGAGCTTTGGCACGCTGGGATCTTATCTACTTGCTGTTGACCTGGTTTATTCAGGACGATTACAATCGCCAACGTTAGATGAACTGGCCTTGATGGTTCAAAGTCTTGACCGTGGAGCAGCAAATGCGTTGCGTAAGATGCATCCAGTTTCTGGCCAATTCAACGTTGCAGATGCTTATAAGCAATTCCATCACAAGGTAGTACAGGCATTGCCAACCTACAAGGATAGAATGGGGTACGATATATTTACTACAGAGCATGCTCTTTGCAAATATAGCAAAGGGAAGTCTATTACTCGTCTCTAGTTGTTTTGGGGTATGAAGCGTTTTAATTAATGTAAAAGATTTGAATGCCCTTGACCTTTCCCAATTCTTATCTGAACTTCTGCGTGAACCCTTTCCGTCAGACGAATCTGCCTTCTCCTTCTTCTGCTTCTTCTCGTAGCTCGAGGACTCCCGTATCCAAAGGTTTTGCAACTCAAGGGTTGCAGATTCGAGGTGTTGTCGAGTACAAAGGGAAGGTCCTTGGTCGGCTTGACGTGAGATAGCACGGTAAATGGGGCAGACTAAGGGAAGATTTCCGGGAAGACTATTAGTGAGACTCTGTAGCACCTCGGGCCAGTCAATATCCCGACGAGATCCAGACACCGTGTTAAGCGTGTTCCTGTATTTTGTGATGCATGTATCGATATCGTTGATGTTGTCGGCTTTGGACGCGTAGATTTGTCGTAACGAGGCGACGTGTACATCGTTGGCGAGCCCCCAACGTTGTTGAAAGTGGTTCCAGTGTTCTCTGTGGTAGGACGACCATCGGTCAACGCCGGTAAGACTCCGCGACGGACATCAGATGATAGTCGTTGAAGTAAAATGCCAGAGACGATTTGGTCGTTACGCCGATCTACAAGTTCGACGCGTCAATGAGTGTCGGTAACAACAGAAATATAGCGCGACTCACCTTGAAAGATTGACCGGGCAGAATCACTTGCAGAGTCAAGGATTGGATAGCGGTTGTAAGCCACCCCACTGTACCAGATGAGCCAGGAGGTTGAACGGATTGTCCGATGACCTGTAATGTTTGGTTTTCCACCTGTAAAGTTGTGGTCAGCTCGTCTGATTTTGAGATCTTCGTTAACAATAACTTACCACCAGATACTTGGAGAAGAGCTCTCCAACGGCATCAAGATCACTACCGGATTGAGAGGAACGATACGACCGGCCAAATGAGTAGAGGTGACAGATTCCGGTGCGAGAACAAGAGACTCCTTAGTAGACAAGGCTAGATAACGAACATCATCAAAACAAGAATATGGATACAGCGTAGGACAACTTACGACCGAGCTCGGTATCTCCAAACTTGGATATAAAGGTAACAGTACCGAAGTCAATTCCGAGTATCCAAAGTTAGCGCTAGAATTAGACAACCATTGCAAGATACTCACGAGCAGGAGAAGGTATCTGCGAATCAGTTTCAATATGAATTCCACCAGCAGGATCATCAGACGGAAGTTGTTGGAAGTTGCTGATAGCGACACCAGGAAGGCCACCGAACGCTTTGAAGGAGACGCTTTTCTGGAGAGAAACGTTTTCAAAGATGGTATCCAGTGCAGTCACACGAAGTTTGTCGGTGGAGATGGTCCATTCAAAATCCTCGTTGCGCAATAAGAAGATTGCAAACTCAGTGAACCTGAACAAGAAATCGATAGAGCGTATGACTGAAAAAGGGAGTTACACACTTGTCGTTATCGGTAATCGCAAGGTGGGTGTTGGTAGAGTAGTTGGGCACACCATCGTCCGCGGCCGCACAAACTACGAAGGTGGAGTGAGAAAATAGAAAAGATCGTTTCAAATGAATACATACTCGCTGGAAGCTCAATCGTCGCAATATTGTTTCCTTGCCAGTTGACCACGACAGGCTCCGTAAATTCAATCGAGGCATCAAGAGGACCAGTATTGGTCAGAGAACCATGAAGAGCGAGGTCAAAGCCTAGACTCGTTCCCAGCCGGCTTTACCGGCCCGGCGTAAACTTTGATGACAGTCGATCAAAGACGTGGGCTGACAAGTCTGCGGCTCTTTGATCGACTCATCATCAAACGACGCGCAGACTAGTGAGCGACTGGCTCGAGTCTAGTCAAAGCCCTCGTCTGAGATATTCGCGATGTTGGCCGAATCAAACTTCAGCTCGGACTGGTCCACAAGGTGTTGAGCAACAGGACCGGCGACTGCTCCGATCAAGAAAAGTGCACTCTGGTCAACCTGAGAGCCAACAACGATGAGATAAAATCGAGCAAAGTAAAGGATGAAAACAACATACGGTTGCTGGGACATCATGAGTTGTGGAACGTTGCCGAAGCGTCGACTTTCAACAAGTTGATGCTAGCAGTGAAGGGATTGTCCAAAGTAAAGGACGTCTGTGCAAGTCCGGTTTGGACAATATCTTCTGGGAACGTAATCGAGACAGCCTTGATCAACGACTGGTGTAGAGCTGGAATAGTGACCGGGGACAAGACAATTTGAGAAAGTGCAGTCTTGAGCGATTCGATGGGTGTGGAGTCGGTGCTTCCAGAGATGGTCGTGTCGACATCGACACCCTGCAAGACGTTTTCGAGCAATTGACGACCGACAGCAACAGCACCTCCTTGAGGCGCATAGTGGACATCTGTCGGGTAAGTTTGGTTGCCTGGCTTGATCACCATGTCGCTAAGGTCTGCTTCTCCGATAGCCGTGTTCCTAGATCAACGAGTCAGAGGAAGGCTGAACAAAACATCAACTACAGACTCACTGGTATTGAAGAGTGAACGAAACATCCCCAGTTCCAATGGTAAGATTACTAAAAGAAACCATGCCCGGCCCTTTCCCCCAATCACACAAAAAACAAACTCACCTCGGGTTAAAAAGCGCAGTATTAACCTTGATCAACAAAAAGTCGGGGAACCCATGATTGATATCCAAGTCGTTCACAGTAACCGGCTTTTCATTCAACCCGTTCAAACCCGAAATCGTAGAATCAACCGAGAACGAGATATCCTTCAACACAAGCAATCCAACAGCAGTATTAGCGTCGGCATCAGCAGAACCCGATAATCCCAATGTCTGACTCTTGGTCGTCGTCGTAGCAGCCAAAAACTGGTTGAAAGTGCCTTGCTGGCCATCAGAGACAGCGAACGGTACGTTGTTGAAGCCCAAGTGGATAACACGGGTGTCGACGTCAGTCGTACTAGGTCCTTTGGGAATAGCGAGTCGAGCAAAGTCTTGGCCGTTGGTAGAGACGGAGATAGTTTGCTGGAGAGCAGAGATATCGATAGGGAAGTCGAAGCCGTCAGGGAGACCAAAGGATGCTTCGGTGTTGTCGCTGCTCGTAGCTGGGTTGTAGGCAGTGTCGGCGGTAAAGTCAAGAGTAAGCTGGTTAAGGCTGATAGACTTGATGATGCTCTGTGGGCCTCGGTTGGGGAGGACGGTTGCGATTTGCAAGACTTTGATACCCTTGTTCAACCAGGTGACCTGAAGAGAACACATCGTCGGTCAAACCACCCAAGATGATAGAAGGGAAGCATTTTTACATCACTAGGACCAGCACCGGAACCATGAACCGAGACATCACTATCTTGACCATGAATGAAACGGTTAAAGATGTCGGACACGACCGAAAGACCCGAATCTGAGGACTGAGGAACAAGTCGACCCGTCAAGTTCATCAACGTCGAAGACTCGGGCGCAAGGGTGACAGTATTCGTAGTTGCAACGGGAGCGATCATGACATCACTGGCGAACGTATCAAAGGCGAGCCTCGACAATTCGACACCAACTTGGGACAGCTGGAGAGGGAAAGTAAATTAGATGCCAGCTGGGACAATTGGTGGAAAAACGCACGCTGGTCGTAGTAGCCGCCAATTTGAGCGTAATACCGCCATCAGGGTCATTGGAAGGCAAAGAGAACGTTTCAACCTTGAGACCACCCTTGAGACCATTGAAACCCTTCAACGAGACGCTCTTGGGAGTCAAAGTGATACCAAAGTCCTATTTTTTGTAATGTACTCGATCAGTTCAATCAAATTTTTGGTAAAGCAAAAATGATGCTCTAGTACTCTATTGGAACCGCCTTAGTTCATGCTGTTTCTGGCTTTGGTAACAGTGTGCTGATCATAGGAGCCAGTCACATTTGGCCTCAGGTTCAGAATATGTTTCTGGTGAGCACCTTCCAGAAGGTTTTTTGAGCTCTAATCTGAAGGATGCTGACATGTATCTCCTCCCGGGATTTCCAGGGACAGTAAGTTTGTGCCACAATGGACTAAATTAAATCCACCGAGACGAGAAACTTGAAGATGCCCTAGCGCCTTTATACTAACCGTCAAGGATGCCTTGCAGGGAATAATCACCGCACGGTCCACACTTCCGGGTTTGATTGATTATCCCGGACATATATAAGGCAGATATCCCATGCAATGACAACCTTGAATTACCCATAGAACACAAGATAAGGCAAAGAGTACAATACAAAGAAACCCAAAAATAAAACGTGAATGTAAGGATAATTTGAAAGCCTGAATTTAAGGACAGAAGGTGAGGGTGTAATCGGCCTTCAAGGTTGAACTACACGTCTTCAGCGCAGTCTGGTCATCATAAGCATATGCGTATGCGTTGGGACAATTATCCTCTACGAAGGAGGGGAAGAGCGGGAGAAATGATCAATATGGAGTGTCACGTGTTAGATGGGTCACTCACTGAAATAACGGTAATTTGCAACACCTGTGTGAATTGAACCATTATTTTACGTTCAAAGCATGCAGAAGATAGTGCTTACCACTTGGTGGGCAAGTTTGGGGAGTGTTGAACTGTCCGGAACAGCAGTTGGGGGAATTGCCTGAATGAAAAATTCAATCACGTGCATCGGCATCGCCAGTATAAACTAGGCTTACTAGGGTTAGGATCAACCAGCTAGAACGAGATTAGAGTACAATTAACCGTCAGAGTAGTAGGGACTTACGCAGGCGGACTTGCATCCGACGGGGAACCCGGTGGAATCAAATGGTCCCTTCTGATTGGCGGGGCCTGACAATCATATCAGCTGCATATACATGGAAAGAAATAGATTGCACCGACAATTTGGACCCAAGTCGACTGGGCAATCAGCGACAGGGCAACCGACATTGTTGGTGACTCTATTTAAATTGAGCGGTGCATACAGAACATTTTCCCAAGTAGTACAAACCTCAGTGGGAGATTGTAACCATCCACGAGAGATACTGACATCATTCATCATGAATAAGCCACGTCCAGAAGATCAAGAAGATACTCACCATCATAGTTATCTGGGATATTAGGATTGGTAGACAAGGTCCACTCCGCAAGCGAAGCTGGGGGTACACCCTTTAATGCCGATCAGCAACGTCGTAGTCAGATCATGTCCTTGAAAACATACAGTTCCAGTACGAGAATCACACACGAGGCCCCCGTTGCAGCCTCCGTCGAGGCAGGAATTAGGTCCAGGATTCACCGAGAAATCACAGTTACGTCGTGCCTGGAAAAGATGTCAAGATTTCTTAAGCCACAACAATAAACATTGTGAAATTTACCCAGATACGCCCAGCAGTCCAGTTGTCAGGAACGTTGAACGAGACTGAGGTGAAAGCGGCAGCCTCCCATCTATTCCTCTAAGCGAAGAGTCCGGAAAAGAACGCAGAAGTGTACACATACCCCGTTGGGAAGTCGGGCACAGCGGAACCAACATTCAGGTCGGTGAAAATCTATGGCTTTGTCAATGACCCCAAGGTAAGAGTAAATAATCCTGGGTCACTAACAGCAGGCCTACGAGAGTAGTTAATCAAGACAGACGCGTGCTCATAAGAAAGAAATCACATACCATATCGTGAAGGGACATGCATTCACCACCTGTTCGTCAATGAACAGTCAAAAATTATAATATGAGAGTGAGCAACGCACGACTCACGGTAAAAGTCCTTGCGGCGGCGGTGGAGATAGAGGTTAAGAGTGCACCGACGACGATAAGCTTCATCTTGTGTTTTGCTGAAGAGCAGTCACTTGGGATTCGTCATTCTTCAGAATTGGGTATTTATACGCTTGGAAGTACTTAGGTTCGAGCTATTCTAGTCACGGTGCTCAAAGCGAATTTGAAGCACAAGGCCTGTTACTGAATAAAACAAGAATTTCCCTTACCTCGGCGGATGTCCAGCTGAGAGATCAGCACACATGGTATTCCGGAAATTTTCCCCATGACTACCTCGAGGTACATCTTTCCGTATTCAAAAGACGATGCATTAATCAAAAGAGCAGAGTGGTCGGACGGAGCCAATTTAAGGCTAATAGGCGATCATTGTCAATGAAATCGTCGATATCATAGCCGTTTTGGTCAGTGTACTTTACATCCTTCATCTTATCCTGTATCGACATCTTAGCCACGCCCTGTTTCAAAGCGGATAGAGACAAACAGACCAAGGAGAAATGGAGAATACGGGGGTAGATAATCAGAAATTCAGCACTCGATGAAACAACCGAATTGCGGGGGTTCCACACGAATAGAATTGAACAGCAACATGCAGCATGGTGGCAATGATGTGCAGACAAAAAAATCCGTTCTTCGCATTGAGCTAGTATCGGACCGTCGATAATTCCATCAAGTTCAGAAGATTTGTCTGTGGGATAAAACGAGAAAGATCATAATAGTCAACAAAACACAACGGCACATGATACTCAAGCACGCACAAGGTCACCGCGAATGATTTTGAATATCAAAAATAGGCCTAAAGGTACATGTCTGAAGGGTTCGGGTAGGTAAATCTTCGAGCTGAAAATGCAGTGGTCAACTTTGCTATTTGTGGTCTAGAACTGTTGTTGCACATGTTATGATTCTGGAAGCCTACAACGCAGCCACGTAGCAAAACGTTCGCTCCCACAGGGACAGTGAACTTGATCAAAAGCAGAACATCGCCTTCTTCCCACACGTTTTGGTGCTCCAGGTTTTGCACGAACACGTACATATGCAGTAGAATCTTCAATTAGAGAAGACGAAAAGGAAAGGATCAAAGCAAGCCCATTTTAACAATTCAACAACAATTCACCTCCGCAGCACCGGGAATCAGCTCGTGAATCTTCCCTATTTGTCTTTTGTAGGACACGAGCAGCAATTATAACATGTGGTGAATAAGTATTGGTATCTTTTAAGCGTACAGTAAATGTGTCCATTGTGGTAGAGCGAGAACTGGCACGACCAGGTAGGTCAACAAAATACGGAAGATGTAGATGTCCATGAATGTAATCCAGTACCAGCATAAAATCACGAAAAAACATCATGTACAAGTGTATAGTGAGAGTCTATGATAATATATGAATGAGGGAATCACATCGTAAAATCATGCAAACTTGTCCATTAGAGGTTGCGGCACAGGGAACAATTAAGAGTCATTTGGGTGTGGAGGATGCCAGCTGTGTCAGGCACACATCAGTATGACGAAATGTCAAAATTGGAAAAGGACTGGACATACGGATAGCAATCAGCGCAACGAAGGCAGCAATGACAAGAACGTAGATTATGCCGTATTTTATGATCTGATTGAGAAGGTTAGTTATGACGATTCCAGGAACACTAAATGACATCACGCACAATCCAACGACGTTGCCTCCTTTGCTTGATGGAATATAATGGGGCACGAATCTGCTTGGAGGGCCTAAGCCAGACTGGAAAAGGATGAGGATGAGTCACCAAAAGTGCAGACAGCGGAAGGCTATCACTTACACAAGATGGTGGCGTGGAACCGGTCAAAGTAGGGGATCAAGATGGGAGGAGTCAGCATGAATAACAGAATGTGACCTATGATGAGGTCCGAACTCCAGAGCGACAACTCAATGATCTTGACAACAAATTCACGAGCAGGTTGCGACATGGCATGGGCGCCAAGTCCACGACCGTACCATCGTCCGGTCCACCAAGCACGGTTAGTCTCATCATGCTTGAATTCACGAGACAAGAACACCGCGATCAAGACCTTGTGGAGAGCTCTTTGAATCGCAATAACCGCAATGAGGCCAAGCACCGCATGTGAGACATCCCAGAGCTCCAAAAGCCACTATAAACCAGTTAGTCTGCATAAGACAACATGAAGACTGAAACGTACCAAGAACTCGAAGAAACCGATCATGCCGAGGGCACCAAGACTGTGCACGATGAAGGCCATAACCGAGCCGAATTTAGGGAAGAGAGGGTCTAGAATGGGTCCAAGGAACAAAGAAATCAGGAATTGAGTCAAGAGGATGGCTGCATTCCAGACGACGGGACCAAGCGAGACAATGGCGATACGGATCAAGGGACTCGGGGGTTGGTATGTTCTATTGCCATCAGTGACAGGGAAGGACTTGACAAACATGTAGGCGATAACCAAAATCACGGCCATGACGATAGGGAAGAAGACTTCTGAGAATAGAACGGCGCGCCAGCTTGCACGAGGTACATCGCCGGAAAGCTTTTCAGAAGGATGTCCGAGTTTCTTCTTCTTGTACCCGGTGATCATCGTCCTGGAAAGACGGCAGTACCCAATCCAAGAGTTGTTGTGAGACCGCGAGTTGCCGCGAGACATCCATCGTAGGAATTCACTGTAAAGACCGAGTGAGGGGAAACGCTACGTTACAGAAAGAGAATACCTACCGGTAGTCAATGATGAAGTCGGAGAACACAAATTGGTGCGGGTTAAACAAGAATGGCGAAACACACAACGCGATGATAGAAACCCAGAAGTAGATGATCCAAGGCGTAAAAAGCGTCAAAGTGACATAGAGTAACATCACCAAGGTTCGCATGCCCAAATAGATACTCGGTCCAGCAAAACGTGAAAACAGGATATTGAAATAAATCCTGCTGGTTGCGAAACCACGACCTGTAGCGATGTAACGAGCACCTCCAAAGGTCAAGTTGCTCAGGATTGAGTGCGTATAAATCTGGGTCGAGAAAACTTCAAAGGCAGGAGAGAGAGAAGCAAACTGCTTGGTCAACCGCAAAATGGCTTTCCATGTTCCACGCTCGATGAGCTCTGTTGACGGAGAAAGTCAGGGAAAGAAGTATCTGCAAAATGAATCTACACACCTTGCAAAAACAGCGGCAAAAACGAAATCATAAACACCAAGAAAATACTAATGATACACCTCCTAATCCACTCGAAGACTGGAGTGAGGAAGTAACAGCCGTTCTGTCCCGCGATGACTTGCTGATCAGCCGTCACTATACATATCGGTACTGATGAGTTGAGAGTCCCAAGGAAGACCACTAGAAGAGAGTAGAATGGTCAGTGAAAGAGTACGTCCTAACCTAGCATTACTCACTGGTAACAACGAAAACTTGTACCGATAAGATGACCAACATATTGTTGATGTGGAATCCAGGATGGCCATAGTAAAACGTCAAGAACCGGTCGATAGGCAACTGAGTTCCCAAATAATAATACTCTCTACTCAACATTTGTTCACCCATACCCGTTCCAATCTTGGTCGTAAAGTTAAGAATCGTTCCAAAACCAAGATCTCTTCCTTTACCACACTGGTAGTATTCGGTGTGCTTGATCCGACCACCTCTGCCGAAAGCATTCATACCAGCATAGATATCCTCATTCAGATGCAATCCTTTCTGCGCCTTTGAAACACCACCACGAGTGTTCATGTATAATGCATTGAGGAAGTCAGGGTGACCATAATGGAGCTTGCCTCCAATCCAAGCCATAGACCTCGCAGAGAGTGTACCAAACGTCTGTTCCTTTCCAGCAGCCAAGTCACCAAGGATACCAATATTCTCCGAGAAGATGTACTCCCTAGCACCAACAATAGCCACGGGACTTTGGTTGAAATTTTTGGCGGCCGATTGGGCGTAAGGGCTTACTTCCGACAATCCGCATTCTTCAAACTCTGAAAGGACATTTCGGATCTTGAGACATTCCTCGAGATAGTTGTCCTGGTTGGCGTCGATAAGCTGCAGGTACTCGCCGCGGTAGAAGATGATAGCATGGTTCTGGTTATCCGACTTTCCGTCTCCAAGAATGGGATTGCCGGGAAGCTCGATTCTAAACTTGGGCCTCCTCTTCCCAGTCTCGGGAATAAACTCTGAGTGACCGTCAATCAAAGCCGAGAAGATCCTCGGGTCTCCACCTTCTTTACGAGGAGGCTCTTCATCAAGGTAAGCGATCTGCAGGTCGGGATAGGCACGTAACAAGAATTCAGCGTTTTCGTGCTCCTCTTTGTTAAATTTGGAGTACCGCTGCATCGAGACAAGGAACTTGAATTTGCGCCTCGACATGGATTCCAGTTCCCTCTCCAACCTGTCGGTGTTCCCACCAAACATTTGGACGATTTCCGGGTTTTCGACACGGTAGAGTAGTTTAATAGCCTTGGAGTAGTTCATCATGCCAGAGACGGTACGGTAGAGAGTCTGTGCACGAAGAGAAGCCCAAATACGTGTGCGGAGGGTAAACTCGGGGGCAGCACTCTTGAAACCGATGAACGAGAACGGAATATCGTCTACTTTGGACTGACCCTTTTCATCACCGAAAGGATTGGTGCCGTTGAACATGGCAGACTCCTCAGCGAGAATCTTGGTGTCCTTGACAAAGTTTTCCCATTCAATAGGGTGAAGCTGCTTTAGATACTCGAGGAGGGTAACACGCGTCATCTTATCCTCTTCACGGATAATTTCACGAAGCGAGAGCAGGATCTATAACAATATGGCGATATCTTAGCCACTAAATGTGCTGACAAAAGTCTAAGGGCTTACCTTCTCACTATAGTGAGGTGTCAAGACCGTAAACGTAGGCATAGCATGAACAGGCAAAGGTGCAGGCATGTTTGTCGTCAAAGACTGAGCAAAGAACGAAATCCTTCTCTCAGCTTCACTTCCAGGAGGGAAGAACTCCCCTTGGAATCCAGGGTCCTGTTGAGAGATGAAGAAGGGTGGAGCACGCAAGCTACGCCGCTGGCCGTCACCGGAGTCAACCTGGTGGTACAGCAACTTTTGGACGTGGTCAATGGACAACAGGTGTTCACGGTACATGGAAATAATAATGGCGTTCCAAATTTGGGATACCAAAACCTGTTGGGCGTCTAGTTGGTCAAAATAATTATGGGAAATGAAAGACTACACGTGCCTTTGGCTTGTACTTGACCTGCATATCACCGACGTTCAATAGCTTGGCGTAAATCCTCTTGGGTAACCTAGTGTAAATGTCCTTCCACGGTGTCCAGATGGATAGACCCAAGCTAAAGCTCCTCCCAATACTAAACACCGTATTCCAGATGATGTACCACAAGAAGGTATCGAGGAAGAACAACACCAAATCCATGATGTACATGATCGTCAAAGTGAACGCGGCCTGGTTCGAACAGAGATTGTTTCCAAAGTATCTATCGTTACATCCCTGGATCTTCATCCCAACCATCACCCGGATGGGGTCACGGAACGAGAGAGTAAGGAAAAAGTAGGATTCGGTAAATTTACAACCAAAGACGAGGAACCAAAGGAGGAAAGAAGCTATCCGGGGACCCTTCTTGAGAGTCGGGTACGAGGCAGTGAAGGTCTGACTAGCGAGATATTTCCGAGACTTGCCAGCGACACGATCTCCAAACATACGCCCAGAGGGCATGATGGCAAAGAGAAGGGTAGCCGAAACGGAAATGAAGAATTGGACAATACCCAGAATGAGGGCGAGCTGCCCGTCGGAGCCGTTACTCACAGCGATAGCAATATAGAATGTAGGCCCGCATGTGAGACCGAGAGTTATGAGAAGGAAGATGAGCCGGCGAGTGAGATGAGACGTGTTATTCCAAGTAGTGGGGATGTAGGAGAATTCCATAAGAGTAGCAAGGATCATAATAACTGTTGACACCGCGCCACCCAACGCTGTTACACTCCAAGTCATTGCAGGATGAGATGTATTGCCGACATCGTATACAGTAGGAGAGTTGAAAGCCGTGTAGTAAAAGTACAAGGAAATGTGGATGACCCATATACGATTGAAGTTGACAAGGAGATGGCCGAAAGAACGCTTCTCGTAGTACGTCTTGAAAAAGGCGCGATTCCAGTCGATCCGATCAAACTTCATGAAGCGCTGGGCAGGGGGCAAATCGACAAGTCTGGTCTTGTCAGTGAGCACGATCCTGGCAATGCCCTCGGGATACCAAAAGAGTTGATTGACATCATCATATCCAATGATATCCTCGTGATCTTTCTCCCTCCTAACAAACTTTCCATCTTGAACCTCGTAGCCTTGGTCACGAATGAACCTATACAACGGCTTGATGACCGCCCTTAGGTAAAGACCTTCCGGCACTGGCTCTGTCCTACTCTGGCACTCCGGTGACCTATAGTAGTCGTCTGCGCACTTGAAGATGAAACACAAACATTCCGGTACAAATCGGACTTGGGCAGCCTCTCCCCAGCACAAAAGATAAAGCGCTATCTGCCTGAGACGGTCGTATTGTGACATGTTGTCCATCGCCAGACGCCAACGCTCAAGAGCCGTTGACAGGGACTTTTCGTGTAGCGGACGTTTGGAGCCGCCACCCTTGGATTTGAGCCGTTGGAGACCAGGATTCTGAACTTGACCGACGGCATCGTCCAAGTCGAGCTGTGCAGCAAAGTACCATTTCCGGTAGTTTGCGTTGTAACCTCCAATATAGTCGGCGTGAAGTGTTAAGAGAGCCTGATTGGTTGTCATCCGGGAAGCTCGGCTGTCCAGGAGCTGCATCAAGAAATCGAACTGAAATGAAGATAAGCATCACAGTCTAACGCAAAAAGCAACGCTGGCGGCGAAAAACACCGACGACTCGCCTTGGCCGTGAGGCCAGGCAGTAGTAGTGAAAATGAACATAATAGTCCCAATGCTCACCATATTCCGCATCGAATCCCTCTGAAAACCAAACTTTTGCGTGAGATCCAAAAAGATATCCTCAATTTCTTCCTTTGAAAGTGGGATGTCACGATCCGTGGCCCATGCGGGATAGGAATCGCGAGCACCACTACTTGAATATTCAACGAATGTAGGAGTAGAAGAGTCCGCCTGGCCCATGCGAGGCGGGTCTAGTGTTTCTGCTGACGGAGTGTAACGTTGTCCGTAAACGTCGCCATCAGAGTCGGTGTCGTGAGGAGCTGCTGAAAGGTGAGTACACCAGAAAAAGCAAGCAAAAAGAGCAGACACGCACGATACGCTTCATAGTTATTATGGTTGTAGTATGCCTGGTCATTGAAGCCGACATTGCTGCTCTCTGAAGCATAAGTATCCCTGCGCCTATGGTCTGGTTCAGAGTCGTAATAATAGTGTTGGGCCGGGGGTGGGCTGAACGGGTCCATGCGATGGTTGTCTGCCGACGTCGGGGACGATGATGGATAACCCTCGTGGCTGCCAGGGGGAGCTCTGGCAGGCATGGGTGATGGTAAAAGAAAAGTGCAAAGTCGGTGGTGTAATGACGAACCGTGGCAACCTTCACCGCAATCCACGGCAGTTTCCGATCGCCGTCTGCCCAGCCCAGCGTTTCACCGCTTGTTACTTATCTATTTTCTCTGTCATTTTGACCTTCCAAAGACTCTTATTTTCCTCTACAACCAGCCCTAATGGTTTTTTCTATCTACGTTGCCTTTTGCGCTGGCAAGCCCAGGCGGAGATTCCAGCCCGATCTTTTTCAGGAACATCTCCAGCCTGATCAAAGGCCATTCATTTCGCCCTGTGATCTTGGAGCTCTTGGGAGGTAACAAGGTTTGCAGAGTACTGAGAATTCTTTTTCGTCCCGTAGAATAATAGTAAAGCTCGCCACAGCAGTACTCGCGGACTGACATCTGACATTCTTCGTGACGTCAGCACCAAAATCACAGTGCCAGGAGCGCCCAGAAGACCAAGCTTGACTACCTGGCTAGTAGCAGTGTTGCATAGGTAGCGACAGCAACCATTGGAACAGAGGCTTTGTAGAGACTGTGCTGGCAGAACACTGCTCGGTGCTGCGCAAAATTTACACGATATCTCTCTCATGACAAATATGCGTTCGAAGAATCATTGAGGATGCCTGCACTTACGACGCGTTGTCGTTTAGCCATTCCGCTCAAATGCCACCCAAGATGAAGCAGGAATACAACAGTCATATTGAAATCTAAAGTACAACAAAACAGGCAAGTTCAAATTCTAAAGTTATTCTGTGCAGTAATCGTATTAATATCGTAGGAAAGAAATGGAAATAGCAAGGATTGGAGCCGGCTCAAAGATATCAAGCCTGAGGCGTAGAGGTAACGATAGCGCTTAGTGCTACGTTAGACCCATCAAGCGCCGAGGAGGGGGTGGGTCTAGTATTCCCAGTAACGGCAGTTGGAGGGAACGATCCTGTAATACTCTCACCTCCCCCGACCCTTCCACAAGTTGGCAGAACACGAGGCTGCTCATAAGTGATATTGGCTGGGTATGTGTTCTCCAGCATGCTAATCAGCGTCAATCAAAATGTTTCCTCTTCAAAGTCACATTAACAACCCACCTAATTCTAGCAGCTTCATCAGCAGGTGGACTCTGTCCGTCTCCAACAAGCGTCTTTCTGCCAAAGGAAGGCACACCCTCCCCGGTGACAACGTAGATGTACGCAGGTCCAGGAGGATAAATCTGGGGTGTAGGTGGCCCTGTGACGGTCAGCGTGCTTCCATCTTCCGAAAGTTCCGAAATGAGTTTGACATATCGGGTACTCATATGTACACCGTGAGTTGCGTAGCTGTTTTCAGGTCATCATTTTGCGAGCAACTATCGATATTCAAATACTCGCCCAAGATCCATAAGTACCACAGTCAAATTCTCGCCTGAAACACCCTCAGGTAATTCAAGGTCAAGGTCAAACGTCTCATTGTATCCAATTGTCTGCGCAAGTCCGGTATACTTGGGTCTCGGCTTGAACATGTACGGCGGGTCAAGATATTCCGCACGATATTCCGTGGGGAATTCTGCAAAGCAAACATCTTCGTTCGGGTTTGAGCCAGCTGAGTTGGACATCAACACTATTGTACAAAGAAGGCAAAGACTTCGCACGCACCAATAAAGATTGTTCCGTTGGGAGTCAGAGTGGCCACTGAATGATACATTCTCGCAATTTTCGACTCGGGAATACCTTCCATCGAGAAACGGTTTCCTTCAGGCGCCTCTGGGTCATAAACGAAAGCTTGGAAAGCAGGGTTATCCGCGTTGGACTCTCCCACTGCATCTTTAGCCTGTTGATCATACTTCAGCATCCTCGAGACATCGAATAAACCTCAAACTTACGTCTGGATACGCGCTCATACCGGTCTGAGCACCATTTATTATCATGATTCTTCCATCAGGCAGCGGGAACATATCAAGCATATGCCTTGGGATAGGCATCTGTTCGATCTCCCACCCTTTGGCAATGCCCTCTTCCGAAATAACCATTCTAGAACACTGCGTAGAAGCTGGATCTTTGGCTGAAATCTCATTTTGCGCAAGCTGGTCGTTGATGGTAGAGCCTCCGCAAACGAGGAACTCGGGAGTATAGTTGTTTTCGGGCGTCATAGGAAGGAGTGCGACTCCGCCGGAAAAGGGGTATCTAGGTTGATCGCGGTAAGTACACATGGATGAGAGCGTGTAGAAAGGTACTAACGAGATTCTGACACCGTTGGGGATATCGGGTAATCTCTGTTCGGTATTCGTTTTCCAGTCATAGATCATGGTCTGGGTGTTGGCTGCCATAAAGACCCTCCCGTCGGGAAGAACCGCCGTGTACGGGAAGAGGTTTGCTTTGAGCGTGTCATTGAGGAATTTCATCGGTATTTCGGTGCCATTGTGTCCTAAACCGAAATGTCAGGTAGCCCATAACTCTGGTAATCCATTCCTACGCACCATGGATATTTTTTGGCGGAGAATATTCTATTATAGAATAGAGAATCAGTCAAAAGTAGACTCATGATATTTGACGAACCTACCTATTGTAGGATTGTTCATACTGCTGTTATTTATCCAATCGTTGAGGTAGCAGCCGCTGGAATAGAGTGTCAGCCAAACCAGAGGATCTGAGGCGTCATTGGAGAGCTACCCGACAATCATTACAGATCCATCCTCGATTCTTACGACTCCGGGATACCATCTTGAGCTCGTCGTACGCATAAACCTTCCACTGTCATCTTGGATATCGCAAGTACCATCTTCACAAGGATCAAAATGACGAATGGCTTGGATTCCGTTCGTTTCTGGAATAATGGTAAGACTCAAGTCATTCATTAAGAGAGTAGTATCACTGCTTACCAGCAAATCCGGGCTCATGAGGGTTTCCTCCAACTTCGATAAAGGTTCCGTTACTGTAGAAACCTCCACCAGAGCACCAGACATTACTGACAGCTCCGTTGAGAGGCCGGACTGTACGAGTATTGAGGTCTAGCTCGGCCGCACTGGCGGGAGTGCTTCGGTTTGTCTGCAGTGGGTTGTTTTCGGATTTGTCCAAGATTATAATCTTGGATTCATCAGTCACAGCGACTTGGAGTGCACTGACACCGGTAGTACTGCAGTACAAGCCTTCTTTAGCAGCGTTCGCGAGATTAGAAAGTGGTCTCACCCATCCTGAGTCAGGACCCAATCTCCTGAGACGTATGCACCCGAGGTGTAGAGGATAAAGCTGGTTGCAACCGGAATGAATGCAAGAAGCTGAGAAGAGCAGCGCATTGGAAAAACCCTGTAGGAGGATGTTGAATCTCAAGCAAATTCACCTCATCCCTTTATACTCAAGCAGAAATTGCTAAAGGTCCACTTTCGACGTCAGATTGAAAGCCCCAAGCCCGGAGTTGGGCATGTTGAAAGCAAGATGAACAGTGAACTCCTGTCAACAAAAAACAGACCGACAGCGGATAGTACTGATATTGATGCTAATTCTGGGTTTGCTCGACGTCATTCGGCGATAAAAATCACTAGCTGGAGTATTGGTGCGAACGCTGCTGTGGGTCGGGGTCGGTTCAGCAGACAAGTTTAGTAGGGTGATATCAGAATAAATTTCACCTTTGTAACGCAACCGTCAGTGTCAAATTGTCCTTTAGCACTGGATCTGACCTCCAATATAAAAATTCATAACCGCTCCAGGCATTACTAACGCTCGAGAAAAGTACTTGAATGTGAGGCTTTCTGTTGACTCCTTGGTGGTTAAGCTTCAAGAGCTCTTGAGATACCTGTGGCCGAACTCAAGACGTCTGCATAGAAGAGCCACGAAGAGAAACTGTTCCAAAAATACCCATGAATCCCACCGACACTACGGGTTTTGAAAATCATCATCTACGCTTTTGACAGGTCTCCAATTGCAACCGTGACGGAGAGGTCGTGTGCTTGCAATGAATTGAACGTGTTCCTGAAGATCTTTCAGGCACCTTCGAAGCTGAACAGTGAACATTGAGCTTCTTCAGCCCGAAGCCAAACTGCAAAAGACCAGGCAAATGCTGTTCAGTCAGTGGTGTGGAACATTACTTGAGGGAAACGATAGAAGGGATGATTGTGGTAAGTATATACGTCTCCGGAAACCAAGTGGTAGTGAACACTGGAGTAACTGAAATTGAGTAGGTGGAGCTAATGAGTCGGCGTGTCATCAAACCCGAGTGGTTTTCAGGTTTTCGTATCGATTCGAATCCACTTAGATGAAGGTGGAGCAGCTGTGTCCAACCTGTCATATATCAGATTAATCAGCTAGAAGTACAGGTAGAATGCATCATAAGACACTTCCCAGGGGGCACATTATATCCTGTGTAATATATATTGCAATAATATATGATATATTATGTTATTAACCACCGAAAATTTAATTTTAAAACAACAAAAAAGTCAGTGGCAAAAGAGATGGTTAAAACAAAGGAATGCCACTCGAAATTTTTTCATTATTTCATGCGGGAATCCAAATGTGCGATGATCGGGCGACGCTTTTATACTAGTAAGCGTCGCGCGACGCATCGCGCATTTAGTTTCCCACAGGAAATAAACAAAAAATCGCGAGTGGCATTTCTTTTCTTTTGCAATCTCCTTTGCCACCGAGTTTTTTGTTGTTTTAAAATATGTATATCTGGAGTAATTTATATAATATATCATATACTATTGCATTGTGTTTATCAGATCTTATTACCTGTGATATAAAAAGGTTCACTGGCAGTGAGAACCGCTATGTACACTGTCATCGAGAACATCTATAATACACGTATTGACAAGAACTGTAATCCAAGAGCTTGACACAAGAGACGGTATCCCAATCCAACCATAAGACAAGAACATATTTAGTACAAAATATCTGTTCCAGCCAGATACTTACAAGTAAAACAATGTCTACATGCGAGCAGCACCATAAGCTAATAAAGCAGTATTTAAGCAACAAGCAAATTCTGAAATGGATGCGTGCATAATGTTTGGGGCCGAAAACACTAGCCTTCCGTGTATATCGTTCGCAAGCGCAAAAGGCTTCATTATCTGTCCAACAGGATAAGCCGACGATGGTCAACTTGTCCTTGTATGTTTTCGAATCCAAGAGTAGAATTACCCATTACTGGTCGTCGTCGTCGTACCCCTCTTCGCTAGCACTACTGCGATGTTTTCGTTTGGATCCAGTTGTTTCGAAAGCATGGTGATCCGGGCTTGCATCACCCTTTTTCCTCTTACGCTCTGTTTCGCGAATGTTCAGACGAACGCCATAACGTGAGAGGTGCTGCAAATAGAATGAGCTGCGTCAGAGGACAAAGGCACGGGAGGGAAGTAGAGAAGTGAAAACCTTGGTCAACTCCGTGCTGGCCTGCAAACCCGGGAATTCTTTTGTTGAATAGACCCTAAACATCCCTCCGTAGCACTCTGCCTGCACTACCAAATCTTTCATATCCCATGCACGCGAAAACAGGTCAAACATTCTATAACGGAGGATGAAGAACCCCTCGCTTTTGACAGCCAGATCCTACAAAAAAGAACAAGCAAAGGAATAAGAAACCGGAAACCGAAAGACGGAAAATCATCGTAACACTTGCAGAAAAAACAAACATCAAAGACTTCTTTCCATGGTAATCAATTGCCACGGGCATCACAAAGGTGGACCCAACTAAGGCATTGGTGACCTTGGAACTTTCTGTGATAGGGAAACCCTCCACATGATGGACTATGTCAGACGGCTGTATGACAGTTTCGGGTTGTACTGGAGCAAAGTGAATAGTAGAGTACATGCCTCCACTTGGACCCGGCGCAGTCATCGTCGTAGATGCCGATGTCGAAGCAGGAACAGAAGTGACTGAAGTGGCCGTGGGTGAGAGCTCGGAAGCAGCTTGCAGATAACCTTCCCTGGCATTTTGGTGATAGGCATGAAGATGTCGGGCAGATGGGAAATGAACATTGTCGTTAGAAGACTGGACTCGACTGTAGGAGACTTCATAACCGTCAGTGTTGTATGTGTGCGCCTGCGCATGCGTAGAAACCGGAGAGGACTGGGTTGAATGAGAAGGTACGAAGGGTGCGGTTGTATGAGGCGAGTCAATACCATGGACTGGGAAAAGGTCAACAGTGCAAAGAAGACCATGAGTATGTATGTCACTAGAAATGCGTCATTTAGATGCAAAGTGAAAGCTGCTTTAGAGTGAAATAACGCACTCGACATTCTCAATCTCACGTTCAGAAGGTCCATCGGCTCTCTCCTCGTCTGTAACTTCATATAAACGCAGAGCAACTACTGGGGGAGGATCGAGTGGTCTACGGTCAACTTTTGCATACCTAAAACAAAAGATCAAGTCAACATCTATCAGTAAAGCCAAAAGGGAAATATAACTAAAAAGCCATTTTTAAAGAAAAAGAAACACGTTGAAAGTACGCACTTTCGCCCCAAGTCTGCTTTCTGGATTTCCTGCAACTCGGCACGGATAGTCCTTCCACTAAACTGTCCAGAGGTAAAACGAATGGGACGGCCCATATATCCCATACCAGTGGGATACATGGCGCCTGCGTTGAAACCTGGACCAGATCGTCCAGGCATAAGATGTTGATGCGTGGATGACGTAGCTGGCGAAACTGGCATAACAGTGTCTTGAAGGACGCGAAGAATTCTTCTTCAATTCGAGACCAAGCTAAGGAAGAAGAAAAACACTCTGCAAGACAGTGAGACCAGGCTTAACAGAGAGACTTGATGAGAACCGATAAAGGACTTGTCGGAGACATGAGTGATTTCACGAGCAAAGAGGTTACGAGGTGAAGTGGAATCAAGCCCTAAAGAAGGATGAGAACGTACTGCTATAAGATTTTGGCAAATACCCCGGTTGAAATAAGGTCAAGTGTGGTCGAGTTCCTGGGGTAAGGCGTCGGTAAGCTGTTGGAGTACTCAATAAGGTACTGTGGTACCACGACTCTGGAACGAGCTAAATTAAATCAATGTCGCTCCATCTCATCCTGAATTCGTCGACAAGGCCAAGCAGAATAGGTGTGGTGGGGTGTGCAGAAATCATGTATGCATGCATTCTAGTCGCATCAGATCTTTCCCATTATATTTTTGTTCCCTTGTTTTCCAAAACTTCGAGGTCATAATTTCATGTCATTACTACTGGTACATGTACAATTCTTGGATACTTAACATGTGGATATTCCATGCGAAGAAACCTATATTTTACCCTTCTTCTTTAAGAGGTCCTCCTCTTCCGCCTTTAATTCAGCATCAATTTTTGCCCCTCTAGACGGTTCATTCCCATGCGACCTTGCCGGTTCCATAGGATCCTCAATTGTGTTTTGGGGTTTATTACTCTCGTTATCGAAATTGTGAGAACCAGCGGCACCGAGGCGGTTGGCGATACTGCGTTGGTCTCTGCATTTACGGAACGTCGCATCAGGACTCTGGTCGTAAAGCGAAATTGAAAACTTACTTGGAGTCAAGTAAGCCATGTGCGTTATCAGGCGCAATATCGAAGGCTTTCTGGGTGTCTTGAATACTACCATCGGTGTTTCTGTCTCTTGATTAGACCAAATTATGTGGATAAAACAATGCAGACGTACCTCTGGTCGGCGTCTCCGTAGATCTGGCTGTTGCCAACATTGGATTGCATGCTTCCGGACATTCTGTCTAAGTGATCTGATTTGTGTGGTTTCGAATAAATGGTGTTTAGTAGAATCTAGCGCTGGGACTGGGTTTATATATCTTTCGGAAGACGACGTGGAGAAATCGCATTCTGATTTCAGTATGACGTGCGTTCTGGCTATGACATCGTCGCTGTTATCACCATCGTCCGGCAGCGTTGGAGTCTACAGGAGTCGAATGTCCTGAGCGCACAGCTTGCGTGGAATCTGCTACTACGTCATGGATTCCGAAATTCTGACCCGAGGTTGCAAACAAATTTGGTGTGTCCCAGTAAGTCACTCACATAAGATCCTTCCCCCTGAGTGTTTCTCTCTCGAGAAAAAACATTTTGAATTGCTCATATCCTACAATTTACATGCTGAATATAAGGAATTACTGGGATGCTTCCAAGAATCGCTTTTCGGCTTCCTTAAAGTTGATGACGTTCCAAATGGCGTTGAGGTACTGTTAGCAAAGTCAGTATGAGAAAAGGCTTCCTGATACGCGAAACTTACATCGGGCTTAACGTTCTTGTACTGAAAAATAGAACGTCAATAGCGGATAAATCATTGTACAAGTTGTATACTATACCTGAAGGTAGAAAGCCTTCATCAAGACAGCGTCAGTAAAGCACCAGACCAAAAAAAGGTAGAAAAGACGAACATGCTCCCAAATGTCAACGCCAATGATAGGCGTGTGCGCTAGGCAATGGAATAAATACCGCTTTCTAGCCCAAAATTTGGTACATACAGAGTAAAGGGTCCTGGTTAGCAGTCGTCGCGATCTCCAGCTTCTTCGTAGCACTGTTGAATCCCTGTAGCGATATTACTACGCATCCATCACAAAAATCACGAACAACACGCACCAGCCAACCCCAACCACTTCCTTGAATAGCGGCCGTCTTCGCATTGAAATCTTTCTTGAATGCTTCAATGGAACCAAAGTCGCGTTCAATAGCAGCCTTCAGAGGTCCGTCTACCAATTTTCCACCATCTTCGTTAGCAGGGGCGAGATTCTTCCAGAAAAGTGAGTGGTTGATGTGACCTAGTGTAGATGAGCTTTTCAGAGGCCTGAGAACCAGTAGAACAGTTCCATTCACTTACCGCCGCCGTTGAATTTCAACGCAGCCTGCAGACTAATCTTTGTCCTGGTATCTGGGGCCTTTGCGAAAGCCTCTTCAGCGGCATTAAGGCCGTTAACATAAGTTTGGTGGTGCTTGGTATGGTGTAGCTTCATGATTTCCTCAGAGATGTGAGGTTCGAGAGCCTGCCGAAGTACACAAGTGTAGACCGGTCAGCGATTTCGCGAATTTACTGTGAAGTTTACTTACATTATAGGCATAAGGAAGGTCAGGAAGAGTGTGCAAGGAAGCTGCAGCTCCTGCAACGTATCTCCGAGCAAAAGGTCGAATAGCGGTTCGCGCAACGGACAACATGGTGGTTAAAAGTCAAGTTGGTCAGGTTAGACCTAAGCACTTCAGCCATGTCGTCACCTTTCACGTGGCCGCGGACGAATCCGGAGGTGTCTTCTGTCTTCTCTGTCGTTCTCGCAATTGTTCGTTGCTTTATCTAAGTATTTATCTACCATACAAATTCGAATCCCAATGGAGTATCAAGTGAGTCGACCTGGGGACGAAATTGACTCCAGCCCTTGGAAACGCGGTTGTCTGCAACCTCTGAAGAGAAACATGTGCAAGTTATCACTACGTGGACCGTATTTGCTGAGAAAAGGCAGATTTAACCATACACGGTGAGCAGTGAAAATGGTATGAGCTGAAATGCATTCGATCACGGATGACTACCTTTAGAAAGCTGGAAGGAAGTCAACGTCAGTCACCGACAAAACGCGGCTGATGAACTTTAACTATCAGAGGACAGCCATATCGACGCAAAGAAGGAGGGGTTCCAAAGCCGTTCTAGAGCATACGAGAGCATACGTCGCAAGCCAGATGGAGAGAAAAGCGGCCATGTATACCCGGGCGATAGATTTGCAAAAGAAAAGGACTTCCGTACTTCTTTGGATTGAATTCATCCGAAAAGAACAAGGCTTTGATGCATTTCACGTCGCCCGAGATCTACCCATCAGGCACTGTATATAAGCTGTGAGCATAACACCCTTCACTCGGTCAAATTAAAAGCACACCACTCTGCCTCACTTCCTACATACTCCTACCACTTACTGGGACGATGGGTCGTTGGACACAGTACGAAGAGGTATGGCCCCTTCATGATTTGCATTATGTGATTCGCGTCGCTAACGATTGCCCAGGACACTTCCCGTCTCCCAGAAGGGCTTAGACGCATTGGCTACGATTCAGACACCGAGAGATACATTTTTGAAGATCGCAATGGGAAGAGATACTACTCTGCACCAGGGTCAATGTATGGAAAGTTGACACCAGCTGCAGACTGCATGAATACTTTCGATGCAAGTGAGTCACCTTTGTTACTGATTCTTCAACATTTGATCACTGACCGACCCAAGGTCGACCCAAACTCAACCTGCCGAGCACAGGTGTACCAGCATCATCCTTCCACGACATTCTACCTGCTACCTTAATCACATCTCCAACGTCACCCGGATTGTCCAGCTCTGATCTGCGGAAGAACCCCAGCCACACATTCAGAGAGGCTGCCCGGAAGGCTGCGAAACCAAAAATGCTCGGTGTTGTCAAAAGTCTTGGCCGCTCGTTGACTTCACCTCCCCGGAAATCCAAGCAGAACGAGGACGAGGCTGCGCTGCTCCTTCGAAGTCAGACCGTACCAAAACGGATGGCTTCGCCATTCATGAAACCCGAATAGACACGGTGTTCGATGAGGTCATGTTGTAGTTTGGTATCGTTGCTCAATACTCTGTATAATAATGTAATTCCCCTGTATTGTTATGTTTCGGGTCCAGACATTAGTGCATTAGTACTTGAACGAGTTTAGATAATGTATGAAATTCACCATTTCCAAGATTGAGATCGTTGTCAATGTCAGAAAGCTTTCCGATTTGTCAGAATGCATCTTTCAGTCCTGCTTAGACACACTCATTCCACGCCCTTTGCTCTCTCGATATGAACAAGTTAATCAAGCCCAGAAAAACCGCTCCGAATGATGCCTTGCAAAGCAAAACCATGACATATGCTCTTTCTGAGCCCGGTTCCACTACCAACCTCACTATTTCGCGACCAACATTCAACCAGAGAGCAACGGCTCCAGTCTCCCCTTCACCTTCGCTAGCGTCACATGGCTCCTCGTTTCCTGCTAGCTTCAGTCCACGTTCCCGTGCCGAACAGTATTGGGCAGCTCGTGCACTGTCTGCAGAAACCCTACTTTCTGCCAAGGCGGAGCACTATGCGGAAGTAAAGAATCTTGCAGATGCAGGGGATGTCAAACGAGCGGTTTGTGGTTCTAAGTCGTCATTTTCTACTAGATCTAATTTAATGAATTACAGAAAGAAATGGCTGAATTGACTCAAGCACACAACGCAAGGCTGGCACATTTAGAGAAGTTAATTGTGAGTCGCAACAACGCTTCTAAGGACTTACCATTTATATTGCCCTTTGTAGATCATCTTGCTCGGGCTCATAGTACTCTTCTTTGGTGTTATCCTCGCTGCTTACATTGACGCATCGTCCTCTTCAATCCGTTCAACTTCAAACCAACGCTCATGGACTCATTTCACTGTTCCCATTTTGTCTCCATTTGCGTCCGTGGTTAGTGTGTCTTGTTCTCTTCTCTTCTCTTCTCGAGAAACTAAGCATAAAACGTAGGTCGAGCAAGAGGTGTCCGTCGTCGGAACAAGAACAATTATTGCAGGGATTTTCATGTTTTCCTGCCTCGCATACGTCGTGTTTCGATACTGGCTTACCAAACGTCAGTTTAGATAGTGTCGACACTACAACTACTTCGTTTGGCTGGCTGCGGGACTGCAGACTTTTGTTGCCGGTCTCTCATTTAGAGTTCAGCACGATTTAGGACGTTTACGCCGGTCACTGGTGTGAGCTTCTGCTTTGCACCGTGATGAGCATGCTAATTTGCCATCTTGAGGCACTTTTTCTTATAGACCGCATGTCTCAATGGTGCTCGGTATTCCGCTGCGGACTCGAGGTGTTTGACCCCGCATGCCAACGTGATATCTTCGGCTTCGCGGATATTCTTTAAAGGTGTACTTGTGGCATCTGTAATCTATGGAAAGAATAACATCTTTCTCAATTCTTCTTCGCTGTTCATCTGTCTGCTTTTCGCGGTCTGTTTGCTTTCAATCATGCTGTCCACTCTCCATCTGATCACAACATCGTATCACTTGAAGATATCTTCGCCGCTCATAAATCCCAATTTTCTCAAATGCAAGAAGAAGCCAAAACAAACTACTCCCATACGTCTATCCTATCTGCTACATAGACATTTCAAATGATACGCCAAAAGGCACCTTGACTTTGGCGCAATCTAGTCTGAGGATGTACTACCTTATTGCCGCCTACTTCGCTCGTCTTCACATCGTGCTCTTGCCCCCGTGACATAAATCGTCTTCGTTCCACTGCTAGCGCAGGTCGAGACTGATATCTTCATAAAATAACTATTGAGCTCTCAACATGTCGTATTTGTGGAGCAATGCATATTTTATATCGAGAAACGTGTCCGATCTGCGGTAAAATAATCGCCCATCATATCGTACCTTCATATGCTCTCAAGTGCAGATCGGCGCTATTATATTTATACCAGGTAGATTGCGGCTCGGCTTGATATAAAGGTTGGGTTTGCTCCCTTCATCCTTCCACAGAGTATAAACTCCAGTCCTTCTCTGTACGCTCCCCATTCTTTACACCTGTTTTGTGGTTGCGACTACTAGAGCATCAGCGAATGTTGTTGAAAATACGTTGCGCTCCAGTATCTGGACGTGATATTTTTCCAGGCTGCCAATAGTAGCACCTTGTGCTTCCGTCCTCCCATTTAGTTGGGCATCTAGCATCTTACAGTTTAACAAACTTCTCATGAGCTACGTCTAACGAGGATGTTCTCGTTCAACACAGCTAGAGAAGTTTTGCATAATCTTCTTACGACTTATCCAGAACCACTTATGTTTCCTCTCGCGTGACAACTTACCGAGCGAACTCGTTGGTCTTCTAAGATTCTCGCTATCTGTGGCTCTGCATGCGTCGATTGCAGTCATTTGCATCACCAATCGTGGGTTTATATACTGGGAGTACAGCTTCATCTTTATAATGGATGACGCACGCTGTAGACATTGCTCAGAGTGAGTTTCTTCAGTGCAGGATCTCCTACCATCGCCGATTCGGCCTATTTTCAGTGCAAGCGCTAGACAATGCAATGCTGTCTCACCTATTTAGCATATCATTTCTCTCCTTGTAATTTTTGGATCATCAAATATCCTGGGCGGGTATGCCTGGAAGAAACCAGGGCTGCATTACTCTACCTGCCCTGTCGTACATCTCAAACACTCGACACCATTTCTAGTGCAGACCCACAATAACTTTCCTGGGCATGAATTGCAATGCGCGGTACAGATGCAGTAACCGCGGAGTAGTGCGGATCTCCTATTCTATCGTAGACACTAGATAGACAGTTGACATTTGTTGTTACAAAAGGTGGCTGTTGACTGAATCTGCATTCTAGCAAGTCTGCCCTTTCCAGTACCCCATATTTTACCGATCTGTTTTTGTCCTATTATACATAGGCTAATTTTACTTGTCCTATCATACTCTAAGCATAGGTGAATCGTTAGTAACAATCAATAATGAATAGTCTACCTTGATTCGCATGGACTTAAGGGTTCTAGACTCCAGGTAACCAGTGTAAGTGGCGGATGGCTGCCCGCGAATCCCGATCAAAGATCTCTACTCGGCGTCTACCAGGACAAATACCTCACTTTCTAGAGCGGGTGTGTTGAAGGACCAGAAAGAAAAGTCTGCAAAAAAACAACTTGTTAAATTCGTTAAAGACACTGCAGGACAGCGAACGGATGAGTCGCCTTTGAAGTTCTCTAGAAACATTTGGTGATGAATATCAATCCAAGTACCATACCAAACTTTCGGATGATAAGATCAAAATACGCAGCAAGACGTGCAGATGTCGGAAGGCCGTTTCAGCCTCTGACTGCCGTGCAATTGCAGGACAGCGGTGGTACCAGAGCCGGTAATAACAGAGAGGTTGCGAAGCATCCAAGGATAGGTAAATTAATACTCCTAGTGGAACAGCTTTGAAGGCCACGAGGCACAATGACGCAGATTGTGTACTTCGACGTCGCACCGTGCTGCATGAACAGATGAGGACGTTCGTCAAACTAACATATTTTGTGAAATGGACGGATAGTTTTGGGGCCGTGGACTACATAGAGACCGACATGCGGACCTGTGAAGTCAATTCGAAAATAAGTATCAAGAAGATTGATGGTCTCATTGCCAAAAAGTGATATATACAAAAGCCTTTGAAAGATGCTGAACCAAAGCTGATTGGCGGCCCACGAGTTGGAGACGACAAATGAGCGGGAGGCATCAACAGAGGACCATTAGTCTGGGTGCGTTTATTTCAATCGTTTCCTTCGGCTGCCCTTGTATTTTCAGTCTAGCACTGTATTTGACGACTCTTTGCCTCTAGTTCAATTGAGTCTGTTAGCTACTCAGAGCATGTTGAATGAATTGTCTCCAGTTTCTTGTCGCATACTTGACCGCAGTAAATCGACAATTGGACCTAGTATCGGCGCCTCAATGAAGATGGTGATCAATGAATTTAGATACTCATTGTTGGAGTCTGCCAGACATCAGAGTGAACATCAACTCATTGACGTCGTCTGAAAACCCGGGGGTAGGTGATAAACGCAAGAGACTCTTCCAGCATGATATACTTGCTACCAACGGTGGAGTCCAAAACTACTACTTTACCACTTGTCATTGAAAAAATCGTCAAGAAACGAACCGCGTCAGGAATCAGAAACACTCCTGATTCGTGATTTGACTCTTGAACCAATTACATAGCATCTCGTTGCGAAGGACGGGATGTGTCGGATGCATTGACAGGTCGTATGAGATGTGCACTGTTGTAAGAGTGCACAGATCATGCTTTGATACATATAGGTAGAATTAGTGCTGCGTCCCATCCCTTTTAGTTTGCCTTCCTTTCATCTTGATTCTTCGCTGGAAGTCGAATCGCCAGCTCGCCGGTTGAGCCAAGTCCGGGACGTGGCGGGAGCCTCTCCTTATAAGGCCTTATTTTGATTTCTTGTTGGTCAATAATCAGAGAGGTGGGGAAAACATGGCACCAGTCAGAGAGTTGGACGAAAAGCGCATCGTGGTACGAGGACAGATTGATTTCCGGATTTCCCCGAGGTCTGATTTACTCTCTTTTCATCCTCATCTGTAGGCTTCACATAATGTCTCGAAAATCTTGAAACTATTGCAATCGAAGCTCCTTCTAATCATTTCCTTGGTCAATTTCGCCATCCAACTTCCTTTACATATTCAAGTCTCCTCTATCAATCATAATTTAGACGCTTCGTTATCACCGGAGTCCATAAAGGCATTCTGCAATGTTGACGTGCCCGTCTCGGTTTTCAACAGCCTTGAACCAGATGTACAGGCTAGGTACGTGGTCCCATGCTTTAACATAAGTAGGAAATTAATCTAGCACCTCAGTTTGAATCATTCCAACGATGAAATCGTTACCTTGATCTATTCACAGTTTGCAATCCTCTTTATGGTCATGGTTGCTTCGATCAACGAGTCGTTCTCCCGCTTCCTTGCCCTCTGTGGTTTCATTGTCATTCAAATAATTTGGGAAATAACCCAAGTTACTGAAACCATCAGTTTCAAAAAGACTCTGAACGATGATTTTGGATGTTCCTCTTTGTTGGATTCGAAGAGGTTGGCTATGCAGGGTGCAAGTCTGGGACTTCAGATTCTTTTCTTAGCAATCATCATCTTGTTCTTTTGGAGGGTGCCCAAGGTGATTTCTTAATTGTCATCCTACCATCCTATCTGACTGTATTTCTGGTAGTTGTTGTCTCATGCTAGAATGCTGATGCGCAACCAGGCGCTTATGCTAGTGAACGCGGCGGAGAATTTGCTTTATATCTCTGCGTACCTGTGGATAGGTCTGTCTTTACTCTTCGCAGCGGATATGCTCTCGATTATGAGCGTTTCCGTGGTTTTCGTAGCACTTTCGGTGAGTCTGGGATGGCATTACACCGAGTCAACTCTAATGTCTTTATAGCTCTCAGTGGCTTGGTTCAGACTGGTGAGTGAAATGTCCGAGTTCACTTTGTACGATTTGTAGTAACACATGCTCAGGGATGGCTAACAATACATCAGCGAAGTAGAGCTGATCCGATCGTCTTTTTTCTCATCGGAATCACAGTCATACTTTTCATCGGCACCTCTGGTCTAGCATTCAAAGCATTCTCGACTTGGTCTTTCTTCGTCGCAAGTTGGGTCCTTTCCGTGGTGTTAGCAATCTTCACACACGTCGCGGTCATACTAGCAATGTGGTATACGAGGAGGCATGGTGATCATATCGAGCGTAGGTTCTAACCTTGTCAAATGCTTGCATTTCTGTTGTAACATTGCTTTCTGCAGTTCACGACGAATCCGAAGAGCCAGCACTGCCAACTTTCGTATCACGTCGTCCGGATGTTGAACCCTCCCAAAGCGTCACAGAGGCTGCTCCTCCAGTTCTACCTCCCCAATCAACTAGGCCTGACATTATACGGTTTACTGCGAATCCTATTCCAACTAGTAACGTGTCGGCCTCTGTCAGTGAATATTCCTTTTCGTCTTCGGCTCCGACAGCTCGTGCCGTACTCAATGGAAACGTTTTGCCCTCTTCACCACCTCCGCCGCCAAATCGTTCAACTCGACCTGCAACGCTTTCTAGGAGGCCAAACGGTCTTGCTCAAACTTCTGTAATGCGCCGTCCGAGCGAAAGAAGGCCTGGACAGAGTACCACTACTGCAGAGAGACCCGCAAATGAGAATGTCAATCAAAGTCCTCCAACTCCCAGCTTGACACTCAGCGAAAACACGACGACTACCACTTCCCCTTCGCCTCCTGTTACCATTTCACCACCGCCGCCGCCGCCGCCTCTTGTAATACCACTGCCACCTGCGCTCCCTCGACTGAGTCTAGGCCCGTCTATATCAGTTTCACGGCCCGATGAGCCTTCAACTTCCTCCCGTTCTACATTCATTCCACCACCGCCTCCACCACCACCACCACCTCCTCCTCCTCCTAGTACCCAAATATCTCAAAATGTCTCTGACAGTACCAACTCCGGACCTTCCTCATTCCGCTACTCTTCTTTACGACGTCCACCACCTGACGAACCCATCTCACCTACCCGCCGTGATACACTAGCGAGTGAATATACCATTGACACATTACCTTCCTACCGCTCTCGTGCCACTACACCCATCGCAACTGAGCCTCCACACTCTTTCAACGTGCCGGTACCACCAATGCCGCCACTTCCGCAGTATCCCGCGTTACCTTCTGGGCCTGCGCAGTTTCTAGCCCGGAGAGCGACTATGAGATCGAGTGTGGGTACATATGCTACGTTGCCGAGCTATAGGTCTCCTACTGTGTCAGGATCAGAGACGGGTTCAGAGGTGGGTGATTCAACTTCGACGGATGACGGAGAGACTAGTAGGAGAGAAGAGCAGAGGATGCCGATTGGAGCTGGGAGGAGGTCGTCACAGAGATCTATTGTGTCGATGCCGAGGTCAGTTAGGAGGTAATTTTTAGTGCATTCTATGGTGTATGTAGTTTGACTTGTGGACTGTTTTGTTACGACTTGGCTATGACGCTTGCTGTATTTATAAAACATTATGCAAAACCTGTCTGTCCTTACTACAATTGTTCGCATCTATAGTGTATCTTCCTTCAATATTCTATAAATTGATCATGAATATTGATGCACATCAAACAAAAGTTGCTGTAAGCAAATTCCTCCGTAGCGCAAAATGATTGCACTTTGACGCTGTCAAGGTTGCTGATGCCCGGTGAACACACCTAAATACTGCCTAGACGATCACTAGGTCAAACTAATACTCTAGGTAACAGTGATCGACTTCGAGTGAAAATGTGAAATCCATATGTGGTACGATGCTGGACTTTTTTTCCGGTGGGGCTGTCGGAGCGAAAGGCTGCAGAACGAAGCACTAGAAGTTCTTTCGGACCAGAAGACGACTGTAGAGTGAGGTCATAGCTACCAAACTAGGAATGATCTTTGGCTATTCTCCTTTTGCATTTGTCTGCAACAACGGCGACTGGACAACAGACTGGAGCAGCAACGGAGTGGTCAGCGTCGATGGTGCGCGGTGCGTTGGCAATAGCAGAGCGAGCCGGCGGGTAAATAAATGATAAATAAATAATTTGAGGGCCCCCTGTGTCAACTCGAACTCCTTCCACTCCTTAACCTTTTTCGCCCCAAAGTCGGCCCTTCCTTCTTTCTATGCGACCGCCACCATGCTCATCCGTCTACTCCCTGCTCCCCACCAGCCCACTGTCCTCTTCAAGCTCTCCTTTGAAAACATTCCAGATCATCTCGTCTATCCTTTGTCATGGTCAAACCAACTCGCCGCTCTCTCGTGCGACGATCTAGAGGTCCCAGAGCTTATGCATGCCTTTGACAAGGCCGTAGGTGCCCAGAGCATCCTGGAAGAGGTCACCTTCGACCTCGTCCAGAACAAGGTCAAGTGCGTCTTTGTTGACGGTGAGATGGAAGAGTGGGCGTTTGGGACTGGTCTGGGTCAGTCGAGGGGTCCGGCTGACTCGTTCCATGTCCATACAGAGGACGAGGGCTTCCAAATGGACAAGCTGGACGTCATTCGTAGACTGGAGAGCGTCCTGGCCGACGTCAATGAAAGTGCGGCTGAAATGGACAGGGAGAAGAAAAGGGAGGAGGAAAGAGAGAAGGAAATGCTCAGGCATCAGAAGCAAGAGGAAGAACGTGAGCTGGCACAGCAACGTCAAGAGGAAGAGGCCAGCACGGCTCTTGCTCAAACGCCGGGCTCGACTGGAAAGAAGAAACATAAGAAAAGCAAGTCTCTGTTAATGAATCTTGTTTCGTATGTATCTTTTTCTTTTCATTTTCCTTCATTATCTCTAACAATCTACCCTAGTTCATTATTTCCTTTATCTCTCAACTCTCCGAACAGTCCCACCTCTCCTAGATCACCATTATCTTTGCCTGCTTCTCGTTCATCTTCTCGGTCGCCCTCTTGTTCCCGATCACCGTCCCGTGCCCCATCTGTTCGCTCGACTCGTTCAGAGAAATGCAAGTCACCTATGGGCTCATCCTCCGCTCCCGCCACTCTTTCCCGAGCAAGCAGTATCTCTGCACTTTATCAGGCAGCTAGCGACAAAAAATGGAGAAAACCTAGACGACGGGGGCGAGGACGTGCCCTCTCTATTTCCTCTATTGATTCGCCTTTACCTACTGCTGCAGAAGGTGACGAGAATGTCATTCAACATACCCCTGAGGCCTCAGAAGCCTCTTCAGCGTCCGCAGATGTGTCCGCGAAAAGTCGTGAGCCTTCAGGAGAAGATGCTCAACAGGAGCGAGATCCCAGAAATCTTCCAGTCATCGTCATTGCACCTCCTCCCCCTCCTCAGCTGACTCCACGAGGTTTGCGAAGGCGAGCTCGCTCCACATTGGTGGATACATTCAGGATGTATGTCATTCCAGAGATAACGAGACGAATTCGGTGTGGTGCATTCTTCTCCGTGACGGTTCCGGTGTCACCGTCAATTTCTATGATCCCAACACCTGCTTTGACGCCGTCTGCATCCACGCCAACTACAGCAACGTATCCTAGTCCGCAAAATCTCACAGTACCTACCTCGACTAATCTTTCCGTCTCCACTTCGATTCCCTCTTCTAGCTCTTCGGGTCCATCTTCTCCTCTATCTGCTTCTATACCAACTATACCACTCTACCATCCTAATAATATTGGCGGAGACTCGATCCTATATTATGTCTGGGTCGTAGGAAGTATGATGAAGCGAGTTGAAGCGCGACTAGGTGAAGTCGTTAGAGAAGCCAGGGAAGAGATGGAAAGATTGGAGATGGGTGGTATCCCGCTTGGATTGAACATGGGAGCGTTCTCAAGTTGCTCGTCGTTGAACTCGTTATACCATTCTGCTATGAGCACTCCGGCTGGGACATTGACCAGTGCCCATTCTGCTGGTGGAGCAATCTATCACGAAGGTATTGTTGGTGCTGCTTCTGGTCCCTCGTCACCTTTTGGAGACGACTCTCAGCACTCTTCTTCAGAGTCTTCATCCAAGGAATCTCTCACGATGGGCTCAGGGTCCGCGGGATCTACTGAAAGCTCTCAGACCTCTCATGATGGTGACGAGTCCGATACGGACACAGATGGGAGCTCTTTGCACACGCCTACAGGGACAGTCTTTCATGATCCATTCATCGCTGTCTCCTCTCCTTCATCGCCGTCGACCCCTGGACAAATATCACCTTTCAGCACGGAAGATTCTGCATTACCTAGTGAAGTGTATAATCCTCCCAACTCGAAAGAACCAGTTTCTGAGGTCTCTCAGATGTCTAAATCTCCCAATGCTTCTTCCACGATGGTTGCTCCATCCCCATCTCGTTCAAGCATCACTCACCTCTCTTGGGAAAATCCGTCCCAAGAGACAGCAACTCATGTCCCACCTCCCATCCCTGCACCACCTCTCTCACCTCAACTCACGTCTCTACTCAGCCAACATACTCAATTAGTTACTCTTCATACCCATCTCCACCATCTCCTCATTCTTGCTCACGCCAGAGTTGCCTCTGCCTCAGCAGAAGCTGGCCAACGCGAAGTCATGCTCGAAGTCCGTGGTCGAAGACGTGCATGGCTCAACCGATCTTACCCAGGCTTACAAAGTCGCCTGCAAGCAACTGTCGTCGGTGCCCATCCTACCAACTCCAATTCGAACGCAGCCATTCTTTCAAGAGCTGGAATAGCCATGGCTACAACGTCTCAAAACTCTCCTCTCGGAAGATACTCTTGGTCTTCAGATGAATGGGATTGTGATCCGTTTGCGTATCTAGAGCCACCTCAGGTACGGTATGGAAGGAGACCGGGGTCGTTGGGGTTAGAGAAGGATTCAATGTCTCCTGGACCGTCGAGTCCCTTGAGCTCGGGACCGACTTCGCCGTTTTTAGAGTGTTACCCTAATCCGTTTGAAAACGAGGGTGAAGATGCTGGTATGTCTTATGGACATAGGAAAAAGCGGAGTGCGAGTGAGACGACGTTGTTCCCTGTCTCGGAGGAGGAAGATGAGGCTGTGAGTGATGGTGAAGGGTCGGAATTGGATCCCAACGTTCACAGAAGGGTCAAGATGAACTTTGGTGTCTCGTTGTATAGACATGTGGAGATTGACGTCGACGAGTCTTCGGACGAAGAGGAACAAGGTGCTGGAGAAGACGAAGACGAATTGGACGTTGACGCTCTGGTAGATGTCGAGTTGGATGTTCCTGAGGATAAGGACGATATGTTCGATCAAGATCTCCCTCATCCTTCTCATTCTCGTAGACTTTCAGATATTCTAGCGAGTGAGGATAGCGAAGGCGAGGACCGAACAGAAGGCTTACCGCAATCTTCGGCAAAATCAGTGAGGTCGTCTCTTCTGCTGGGTCATGACTTTACGTTGGCCATGGACGTCATGGACATTGACGTCGCAGATAACATTGACGCTGTCGATGCTGTTCCCTCTCTTTCAAAGGACAGGTTACTCGGAAGGAAGAAGATTGCTTTGATGGCAGCTGCAAAGGCCAATATGAAGGGTATGGGACTGAAGTCGCAGAATGAAGTCACAACTGTGACTACGTAGTCCTTTGTGAGTATTGATGTCGTTTCTTGACATCTTTCTGTATTGACGTGGACTATTTTTTAGTTATAAGACTGCCCTCCGTCTGCGGACCGCCAATTCTTCGTTCCATGTCTCGTCATCTTTCGTTCTTTCCGTCCAATTTCCCCGTATCTTCCTTTCCCCCCTTTCCTTTCTCGTCTATGGTGCTGTCGTTGCAAACTGGATTATCGGTTCCCTCTCAAGCTAATGTACTCATTCCCATTTAAACTATTTCACCCTCCAACAGGCCGACTTCCCCCAATACCAAGTCCCCGAAGCTCACGAAACGCATTCCAAAAATTACATTATGTTTATATCCTATTCATGACCATATTTCGTTTTCCTCTTTAACGACTAACTTTTGTTTCTTGGTCACATATTTCTTTCGATTTTCTATTGTCTCCATATTGCATTCATTATCTGCCTCGTTATGCCCACAGTAGATACAGATTCCACTTTCGGTTTTCTCCACTTTTTTTACACATTCCATCATCAATCGCTCTTCCGCATTTTCACACTCAACATCACATCATACCATAACAACACCTTTATCACTGCCAACACATATATCACTCACGCATTCTTCTCACTTACACATCCCCACATGTCCAACTCCCGACCCTAAAGCCATACATTTGCACCTTTTTTTTTGCACGACGTACATACTTACGATATCGGCTTATCTATACCAGGCTACACTACGGTACCTCTTATTGTCCTTGTCATGACCAATATATGACCATTCTCCACGGGTGCATGCTTGCTCACCATTCTACATAACAAACTGAGCTGGAATGTTAACTACATATGAGAATGAGAACTGGAAGCTACTGTGTAATGGTGAAATGTTGTCAGATTTGGGGAAACAAAAAAGACTTTGCTTGTATATTCCAATGCGGGGAATCGAACCCCGGGCTGCTGTGTGAAAGACAGCAATGTTAGCCACTACACCACATTGGACTATCTATAGCTGGTGCTTTGCACTGTCAGTGTCGTTGAACATTCACCATCGAGAATACCAGACTCATCTGCAAAATACTTGTAACTTGATACATGTCTGGAAATTCTGTTCTGGGAAGACTCGAGCAGGTCTGTACTGGTGTAGAGCTATAAGAAGACATTGGAAAGACAGACAGATATTCAGATTTGTACCTCAGCGCCTAGGGAAGAACAGCTCCAGTCTCATTCTAGTTGCCAATTTACGTGAAAAGAAAGGTTTCGGCGAATCTTTGGATGTCTGAGATAACAAAATGTGTTCTCGCCAAAGGACCACATGCTTTTCAGGGCCCGGTGCAAGAACACATCTAACATCCATGTTCCTCGAAACAGGTACAAGTCGACAACGGTGTGACTCCAATCCCAGCAAATTACTGCAGGTCTTTCATCATATGCATCAAACTCTACGAGTCCTTCCAGATGCACGTAAAACGTGGTCGTTGATCAGGCCATCGAATGATTCAAGCCTATGGTCCACTTGTATCACACTCGACTAATGGTTTATTTCTGTTGCTCTATAAACTTGATCAACTGGAAGACGTCTTCTTTCTTGACGGAACAGTATCAAGATGACATCCAGAACTACTGGCTGTGGTGATGAAGAAGATGCAGAAGAGACAGTGATTGATGTTGGCAACATTGTTTACGCTTGGCCTTGGGCTTCGGCGGTACGCAGGACTGGGTCCGATAACAGTAAGGTTCCATGGTGCAGAATGATTCCATTTTGCGCTTTCGAGCCTCCTTGGTGTGAGCCTTGGCACATACTACTTTGGATCTGAGCTTGTCGTTTGTATTTTGTTCCTTGTACAGTATAGTGTTATCGATACGTTGGAGATCTGTACATGGTTAGCTGTCCCGAAAGAATACCCACCAATTACAAAATGACAGTATAAGGTATAGTTCTCGGGCTAGAATTGGGTCAATAGAAGCGCGAAAGAGTAAGGTATAATCTTGGTGTCTTGATGAGAAATGCCCAGCAACACTTGTTGATACTGCCTTCGATTTTGCGTCTCGATTCCGTCCAGCTAATTGCTGCGTACCAAACAAATATCTATACTTGATCCAAAAACGATAAGGTCATGCACAGTCTCTCCTTATTGTACAAATTCGATGTACTAAATTGAATTGATGTTCGCGCCCAGACCATACCAATTAGATGCTCGTGAAGGTTATGATATCTTGATTGTAGCGTCGAGAGGTTTCGAGGTGTCTTGATCTTTAATTAATTTAGCAAATCCGCAGCGCATGAATGTATGGTTGAGCAAGACTCTGAGACAGATTCCAGAGCGTTTTTGGAACTTGAGAAACTAAAGCAACATGCTACAGAGAAGACCCAACGCGTAGATCATCGAGATGATGGCTGAAAACTCACCTCATCTCTCCTACCCAAGTTCTTCATTTCGCACGACCTTTCGAGAATTGTGTTCGTTCATATCATCGATATCTTCCAGGGGCAGTTACTATCTTGACGGGTTAAGAATATACGGCGGGACAAAATGAAGGGCCAGTTGAACGAGTAGCTACACCGTGACTATGGCCGAATCCTCGATGACGTGTCATCACCTAACTTCCTAACCTCACATCGAAAATTAGTACTATCAGTTCTAAAGCGCCTTCTAAAGCGCCAATAACGAGGCAGGCTATGTATCCAATGAATTCTTCCCAAACACACCTTTCTCCTTTTACAAGTTTGAAGAAAATACAGCCTGCACCTCTTTATGTTACAGCGGACTGTTGGCATTGCGCGCCCCGCGACTCTGCTCTGCGCCCAAAATAGCCGCCACCAGAAATAAAAACACGGTACGGCTAATTTGTCCATGAATACTTTTCGCTGGTATATCACCCATCATATCATCCCATATTGATGTGATCAAATCCTGTCCATCATTAGTTCATGATTTGAATGCTCAACTCATTGGCAAATCGGCCATCCATCAAAGGTCCTCTCTCCACCACGGCATTACGAGCTGCACAGTGCTGACTCGTGAGCAGAAACTGCAACTTTGAGGAGACACCCGTGGATCATGCAATGATCTGCGAATGTCGTACACGAGCTCGAATATAAGTCGCTTGCGCCAGCATTAGACGATAAACTATCCACTGGTGTCCGTCCTAAATCCGAACCCCTCGTCGCCGGTACCGGTACCTTGACCTACATTCATCCCTCTCTCCGAGCTTCGTCTCTTCGACGCTGGTGCCAATACTAAGGCAGCTACTGTATACCCGCCACGTTCGCGCACGGCTCAGTATAAACTATGTCTTTCCCGGGCGAAGAGACAGCCATAGCCTACTTCAGAAAGGGCATCGTGCAAACAGGCGTTCAGTTGGGTCTTTTTGGGGTCTATGCAACATTCTCCGGAATCTCAATTTACTTCTTCATGTGAGTGCTGATGCCCTTTCATAATTCTGTATGCTCTTTCTACCAACACGTCTATATACAGTGCCCGCGGTGGTCTACGTCGATCAAAAGCCCGGCTTGCTCTGCTCGTCATAACCATCCTAATGCTTATCAACTCTACAGCAGACATGATTTTGAATATCGAATTCATGTTGCGGTTGATCCCTATGAGCGTCAGCATGTTACTGAAACAAGGTAACAGTGGCAGTGGAGAAGACATGCGCATCCTGCAGGAAATAAGGACGGTATTCACGTGTATTGAAAGGTTTAATGTTAGTGATGCCTTGCAGTGCTTCCGATTCCATCTGACCTGATACAATCTTTGATTAGTTTCTTGTCAGCGAGGCTATCATTGTTTGGAGAGCATGGGCATTATATCCCCGTAAAATGATCGTCCGTATAATTCTCGGAATCTGTTTACTTGGATCTTATGGTACATTCATTTTCTGCCTGAATGCTTTTGGATTTGCGTTAAGGTCGCTTCATGTCTCTTTCAGTCACAGTGCTTGTCGACACAGGCTTTCTTGCCCCTCGAATCCTGCGAGGACCCCCAACATCTGATCCTTTCGATGGCCGAGCAGAATTTTTGCTCGTGACACTCCCTGTACTAGGAACGACGATTGTTGCTACTGCGCTCATAGGTTACAAGGCATGGTATGTAATCGGCATTTGTTGCGACGTACATAACACTCATCTCCTCTATATCAGGTATCATCGCAAAGAAGTAAAAAGCGGCCTCAATTCGAGTATCAGTTCTGGAACGACACAGGTTGAAAGAGTCCTCTGGTTCTTGGTCGCTTCCGGATTTGTGTATAGTACTTTCTGGGTGAGTTAGCTGTTTTTCTGACCCTATCATGTCTTTAACGATGTTCCTATCCTGTTGCCCCTATGCAGTTTGCGTTCGCAATGATATCCGTCGCAGGTGGAGACTGGGAACGAATATCATATCAGATATACTTTTCGGCCTTGCCGCTCGTATCTGTGAGGCGCCTGAAGGCTATCTTTTCAAGTTTCTGTGCTCATGAATGACCACTTTCTTCCAGGCTCTATTCCCAGGCCTCATAATATTGCAAGAAGCCCTTCAAAATTCCAGAACCGAATCGGTGGTAATGAATGGCATGTACTTGGCCCAGTCAATACGATTCGCTTCGGCTCCAACAACTCACTCTCAAGAAACCCACTCAAATCACGTAGTTAGTAGGAAGTCTGAGGGTGACCGTCATCTTCACGAGCCCCTGGACGTATGAGATATCCCATCATTAGGTTGAAATATGTACATTCTGGAACACTGGGACATTGTATCACCACGTCTACTGATTTTGATAATTAGGAGAGCTTTGTAGTAGTATCTATTCTTAGCAGTACACACGTACTTATTCGAAAACAGTAGTGCAACTTGATTATAGTAGCTGGCAATCCGATGGATGATTTACATCACCATACTGCTATCCTATTCCTCGAGTTGACCATTACATAACACTGACATGTACTAACAGTACATAACACATCCAAAACGCGGTATCCTGTGGACCGATTGATTGTTGATAATATTGGCGGAATTACACGGTTACATATTACATCGGAAGTATCGTACAGTATCTGTTTGGTATAAAGGATCGAAGCTCGAAATGCTTATAGAATATCATGAAATATAATCATCCTTCGTCCAGTCATAACAAGTCCGAAACAGCCCTTGTCAAGTTATCCCATGATGGCAATCCAAACTTTTGTGGCAGCTCATCCCACAACTTTGCCCTCTCGTTTCTATAATGCGCCTGCGATGCCGTGAAACAATAATCACACACACCCGCCCTGAACTGCCCCCAGGGAAACTGTACCGAGAATATCCCACTGCCCAGTGACGATTCGACACTCTGCAACCACCTCAATCGCATACTGTCACACCTTTCCATCGATCTACATCCCGAAAGTGTCAGCTGTCCAGTCAGAAAAGCGAAAACTCTAGATCGCAAATCTAATGCGAGAGCTTCTCGTGCGCGCAGACACGCTCGCTTGTCCGGCCACTCGAGCTCGATATGTTGGCCGTCGTGAGAATTGAGCCCGTCAAGGATGTAATCAATTTCTTGAGAGTCTGCACAGAGATAAAGAGCGGTGGGAAGGAGAGTGGTAACATTGGTTTCTTTGGCTAGAAGGAATACAGCAAATGGTCGTGCTTCAAAAGTTTCGATAGTGGCCATGTTTTCGCGTTTGTCCCATTCCAAAAGCGTTGTGGGGTAAAGGGCAGATAGTTGTCGGAAGGCTCGTTGGCGAAGAAAGTCAACTTGATATTTGGTGCTCAGACGTAGGACAGCGGATACAACCGCAAATTTGGTCGGTTTGGTCGCATCATAATAACTGTGGTTAAAGAATGAAAAGGGCGAGTATTCATGAGTGAAACGAACAGCGACTCACCTAGCGTAGTGCAAAGCCTTCAAGAAATGCATCATGTCCTTTGCAGAATCATACAACTTCACAACTAGACACCCCTCGTATAATTCAGTACCCTCCGCGGGCCGAGCAATGTTGAACATGTCATTGAATACCAAGGAATTTGCAGTTAATATTCCTTTGTAGACACGAAAATAGATTCCTTCTGCTTCAACAATGAGTGTTCCATCGTCAAACCAAACATCCGTAGAACGAGTAACTTGTTGACTATGGGTTTCGAGAGCAGGAATCGCTGGAGGTCGAATGAGCTCGGTCCTTGTAACGTCCATTTGAGAAGTGGGACGTGGTGACGAGGGGAAGACAAAGGAGCTTGCCGTAAGCTTACCGCAAAGCGATACACTGCTACATAGCATCTCTTTAAGGCTTCTTGAACCCTCAAACACACAGAACAGTAAACGATATCGACATTAAAACTCAAAATATGATACTAGAAAGCTGGAGTCTCAATCGCTACAAAACCCTAAGCCGGAGGATCTGGGAGAACAGTAAGGGACCACGTATTGGTATTACCATTCAGAACGGCCTCTGTGATAGTAGTAGGCGATCCCGCACTACGAAAACCGACTCGAACTCTGTTTCCGGGCTTGGTTGGGTTTGCCATAGCGTACAAGAAACTCCCAGGGACTACCGCAAATCCTCTGTGAGTTATGCACTCGGGGCATGCATCTCCGTGTCTGGGATTGCCTGGCGTAAAGATGAACTCGCTGAGAATGTTTTCATTGGAAAAATAATAAATTCGAAACTACGAGAGAGCATAGATCAACTATTATTAAATAACACGATGATACCAGAACCATACCTCAGAGAATCGGCTAGAGTTGGAAGGCAGAGCATCAAAAGTGACTGCCACAATTGGGGAGCCATATGCGACCTCATCGGGAGGTACAGAAGGAGCATTATCCGGACCACAGGTTAAACCACCGGTCGTAAAAGTACCGTCGATACAGAGTTGGTGAATACCTCCTGAAAAGGACTGGTAGAAGATACGGGTTGGGTTGCTGGGAATTTGAATAGCTGCAACAGCACCGACGGTATCCAAAGGAACGAGGTTGGTGGAAAGAGAGGCGGCTCTGACACCCACGAGAAAAGTCGAAACAGCCTGTAGGGCTCGTCCATGAGCGTGGTTTGAGGTTCGGTCAAGAAACAACATACAAGAAAGAGTTCGCTGAAGAACATATCCGGTTCTGGGGAAAGTAAGACCGTTACAGATCTTCCTTTTTATGCGTAATGACTGAAGGCACCTTCGCTTTGAACCAAGCGCCTAACGAAGCAGCGAATCGAGCTCTACTTCCAGAAACTGTATTCTTTAGGACATCTAGAATGGCAGTTCTGTTCAGTGTTGTGTGGATTGGGAGAATGGCCGGTATTTTGGAATGAACGGATGGGAAATAACGAGCCCAGGCCACTAGTAGCAAAGACTTTTCTGAAAGTGGGGGAACCAGAACGTCCACCAAAGCAGCGAATCGAGCTCTACTAGCTTCCAGAATCTATATTCTTTAGGCCATGCAGAATGGCAGTCCTATTCAATATCGTGTGGATTGGGAGTATTTTGGAGTGAACGGATGGAAGCTAATGAACCCAGGCTACTAATAGCAAAGACTTTTATTGAAAGTGGGCAACCCAATCGCCGGAAAGGACACTAGGATTCAAGATGTCCATTTACTGAATAACCTTGATGCAAACCTTCCACAGAATGACTAAAAAACGTCGAAGAAGATCCCTGTTGGCAATGGTCCTTGGCCAGTCACAGTCCCTGGCGCTGCTTGTTTATTTGCACCTCAAACAAGTGCAACTGCAAAAGAAGTTTTGTAGATTATCTAAGGTTCTAGACTTTAGTGATGGACACTCAGCGCGAAGGAAGCTTTTAGAGAACGCATGGAGAAGTATCTACATCGGCCATCACAAAAGGCCTCTTCACCTGATGTTCCCAATTAGGTAACCATATTAGGCCCGGATCACCGCAGGTGATTGGGCCTAATTAGCTTGGTTAACGCTTATTTCTTGGGGGTCAATAATTCCTCTAATTCTGAGTGACTTCGTACTAAGTCCTGGAGGTGTCCCCAGGCGTCCCTTCATGTCCACGCATGGCTAGGCTTATGAAACGTGTAAGAATAAGCGTCAGCGCTTACTTCAACTGTTCGGACCACTATGTTCCGAGTCGGCATTGTCTCAACCTCCCGAACATTGCCTGCTCCGAATCTTTGCTGGCCTCTGGCCTTGCAAATTGGTTGTATTTAGCATTATATTCGTTCCAGACTATTACACAGTATTAATATTCACAGCAAACGAGCTGCTCAGTGATGTCATACTGTGACTTTTCTATTTAAATCTTTCCAACCTGTTCTCGATGCAGACATTCCCGCATGACATTGTTGCTCAAAGGCATAAGGGATTCAAATCTTAAAGAAAGTCTTGTAGCAGTATACAAGGAAAAGACTGTTGTGGTAATGTCCGGCGGGCTTGTTTACAAGCTGCACTGTTTTCTTCATCCAAACCTACCCGACTGAGCAGGTTTTTGTGTGGTCGGATGTAGTATTTAACCTTTAGAGAGTCCATTTAAGAACTCCAGTTTCATTCAATGAAATTAAATACCAAGGATTCAGTGTTGCTCGCATTTAAAGCCGTAAATATGACAGAATATGGACCAGAAATATACAGAAAATATTCTCTATCAAATCATCGAATGCAGATAATGCTTAGATATTCAGCAGTCATAGTATCCACACATATAGGATGGGTTCTATAAAAACTTGAAGGATTTGAAAAGATGAGGAGAAACTACTTTTTCCTGGTAGACTCGTACTTATACATATAGTAGTATTAGTTCTATATGAACACATTGCTGGTATAATCACTTGACCTAATGGAATATAAGCTTTTAAAACACTAATACCAAGTTAAATCTTGTACTCTATCACTCCGTCTCGCTCAATGTTACTTACTGACATGTAAATTGTGTAGTAAAATGTTGAAGATCCATTCTTGGTGGGTTTCTTACGATCGCTGTTGGCAGTCTTTGGGGAGAAATAATCTGAGAAATATAAAACAGATTTTGAACTGTTATGGCTGCGCCAGTGAGTTATCTATGAGTGTCGGTGTCACGGTCAAACTATGTTTTAGACCAAATGACATGAAAAATAATCTAGCAAGGAATACACAATTAATACAACCCTTACACATGCTCTAGTTTATGCAAAACACCTCTAACCTTGGTTCGGAAATTTTCTATTAATTTTCTAATAATTTTCATTTGGTTTCCTTGCTTCAAAAACTTCTATGTTTGGTCTTCAATAGTCTCTAACCCCTATTCTGAACTCTGTTACACAACAGTGATTACTCATGACTTTCATCACCTAAACATCCTTATACTCTAACATTTGATAACTTCTTACATACACTAGCAATTGGTAGCTTCGCACTTCTATTCTGGGACACTTCTCCTAAATTAGTATACTGAAGGGAAGGTTTCACTCTAACTCTGGTCAGTCTCATTAAAGAGTGGAGCTAAACATTATAGGGTTAGCTTGAAAGGAGGAATGAAATCAGACCTTCTAGAGTGCTCCACTTATTCTGCTCAGTCACATCAAAACAAGAATTTGGTGGAGCATCTAAATTTAGAAGACCCTGACTAGCCTAATAAAGACATACCTTGCTTAATTTTAGAATACTTATACTTAGTAATAGTAGTAGTACTAGTTATGTAATCAGGTACCCCATGGGGTATATAAGGAGCTTGAAATCAAGCCCCAAAAAAAAAAAAAACAAGTTGGAAATTGAAGTGAGAATCCAGAGTGATTCTTCCTTTTACCCCACATTTGTCTATACTCAAGTACACAGGTACTTAAGTCAGCATCCTCTGTTGACAAGACTTGCTCTTGTAACAGAACACTAGTCATCTTATTGTTAGTTAGTTTCATAAGTACACAGGTACTTACAGTCTATACTCTTCCTCACTGTTGCCAAGTAACCAGTCTTGCTACAGTACTCTATACTCTACTGAATAGGTTTGAAGGTAACAGAATATTTGTTATCTAGCACCAGCTTGTTGATAATCTACCTTGATCACTGCTTACTATCTACATTTTGTTTTAGATTATTATTAGTCTTCAATACAAAGTACTCACCTATAATTCAACCTCTATCTACAGAAACTAATACTAGTTACTGTAGAGTTCTTACTATATACAACTCAATTATATTCTTCACTTCAGGAGTGAATAACAGTTTCAATCTTCCTATTTAGATTTTCGAGTCACCTCAGACTAAATAGAATTTACCCCACGAACGACTAGGTGACTAGCTTGCCTACAGAAACTCAATTCACAAGGACCGCTACACCTAGGTTAACTGCATTCTTGTATAGTCTATATCTATACTATCTTTCCTAGTGTTGACATACTTTCATTGGAGCCCACCGCGAGGGGAAATAAATTCTAGTCTGTTAAATAAATAGGTTAGAAAAACTCTCACTCCAATCAACAGAAGAAATACCTCACTGGTTTATGCCAATAAACCCTAATAACTCAAACCCAAACTTTACACCTAAACCTACCTTCTCAGTTCCTAAACCACTTGAACAGATTACTCCTACATTGCCACAGAGCAATAGCTCTCCCTTTCAATCACAACTTGAAATTAACCCCTTGAACCCTTTGGACATTTTATCTGAAACAGAAAACACTACTGATACTGGTACCCCAATATCTACAGAATCTAGTCTTTCATCTAGCACTACTGAAGAACTTGAAAGTTTACATACCCCATCTAATAATACTTCTTCTGAATCTCCTGAGATACATCCTAACATGACTACTACTTCTAATAGAACCCCTGATATGATGCCCCTTATGGGACAGAAGGGTGCCCCTCCTAAGTTCAAAGGATCCTATGGAGAGGTACACAAATTCCTTCGCAAATATGAACAGATATGCACCTCTTACAATTTGTCTGAAGTCCAGAAATGTGAATACATTGTTGACTACACTAGCCACAAAGTTAGCCTTATAATTGAAGGGTTTAAAGGATATGGAGAAAAGAAGTGGGATAAATTGAAGAGTGAAGTGATCAAGCATTTTGATGCAGCCAAGAGAGATAATAGACACAAGACTAAAGATTTGAGGAAGTTGGTAAAAGAAACCAAGCACCAAAGGATCAGATCTCTTAGTGACTGGAGGCATTACCAAAGGAAATTTGCTGCAGTAGGGGGATGGCTGCTAAACCATGGCAAGATTGATGAAAAGGAGTATTTGAAGCAATTATGGTTTGGTATTGATTCCAGATTCCGCAAGCATACCCTTGGACCTGATCTCAAACTAAAGGAACCCAAGGAGAAAACTGGGGATCCTTGGCCTGAAGACACTATTGATAAGTACATGGAAAGGTACTTTGCCAGAGGCACCTTTGAAGAAGAAGAATCTGGTTCAGATTCTGACTCTTCTGAAGATTCAACCAGTGACTCTGATAGTGACTCAGACTCAGACTCCTCTGAATCAAGCAGTTCTTCTGACTCAGACTCAGGGGGCAGGTACAAGAGTGGGAGGAAAGGGAATAACAAGGTCAAAAGGGGAAAGAAATTTATCAAGAAAAAGCCAAAAGCCTCTAAGAGTGTTAGCAGGGACTCTGCAGCCTCTTCAGCCTCAACTGAGAAAGCTCCTCTGTCACCAAATAAAGATGAGGTTGAAGAATTAATTGACCAATTAAGTAAGATGAGCATTGATGATCCACAGTACTCATTAACTTACTATAAAGCCATCAAACTTGATCCAGAGTGCAAGAGTTTCTTAACTGCCCCTGCTGCAAGAATACCCACACTCAGAAGTGCACCACCTCCAAGGCCAACCCTCCCTAGAAGTGATGTTGCAAGAGATCTTCCACCACATATGGATCTAAACAGACCACCACCTAGACAATGTTTTGGGTGTGGTGAAATAGGACATGGGTTAAGATACTGCCCCAAGGTAAATGAACTTGTCAAGGCAGAAAAGGTTACTACTGACCCTAACAACCGGTATGTAATGAAGAATACTGGGCAAAGCATACGCAGGAATTTCAATGAAACAATAGTGCAGGCATATGAAAGGATGGTAAAGGAGGGAACACACCAAACTAACTTTGTGGCTGAAATGGACCCTTATACTTCAGAAGACGAATCCTATAATGTAGGGTATGAATCTGACACTGAACCTGATGATACTCTTAATGATGACATGGAGGTGCTGGCAGCAGACCGAACAGATAAATCTATCAACCAAGCCAGGAAACAGGTGTTTGATGGAGTTCACCTGCCTCCAAAAGGAAGCACCACTCAGAAAGCAAGAACTGCAGACAGGAGACAACTAAACCAACCACAGGAGGTTACCAGACAATACAGAACTAGGGCTCAAGATAGGCCCCAACCCTTTAATAAGGCACCTATTGCTAATGTCCCAGTGCCCACTATTCCTGACAAGCCTATACCTATGGATGTGCGTAAGCCCAGATTCGACCCTAAAGAAGTAAAAGACATTGAAATGGACCATCCAACAGTAAACATCCCTAATGCAGCCCCTAATCATAAACAAGAAACCTCAAAGCCATTAGTCAATAAGGAAAACACTGGGATAGAGCCAAAACCAATAACACAACCAGCTCAATTGGAAGGAAAACGCCTTCCCCGGCAGGCTGAAATTGCTAAAGATATTAAACCTGAGCAAATACTCAAGTCTATTCTTAGTACCCCAGTAACCATTACCATGCATGAACTATTAGGGACATCAAAGGATTTGAGTGATCAAATGATTGAGCTTCTTAAGCGCAAGAACATCAAGCCAATAGTGGCACATTCATATCAAGCCTCAGAAGTTAAGGGATTTCTAATACTCCTAGATATAGTCCTACCTAGAGGAGCAGTGCGAGCTATAGTTGACACAGGATCCCAGCTAAACATAATGAAGAAATCTGTTTATGAATCCTATGTTATGAGACCAGTAGATATGACAAGAAGAGTAGTTATGAGGGATGCAAATGGAGGAACTAAGGTACTCACTGGGTTATCCTCCAATGTGGAGCTGGAATGTGGTAATGTTAGCACACAAGGAAAGTTTTGGTTAGGAGAGAAACTGCCCTTTGATGTACTATTGGGGAGGCCCTGGCAGTTGACCAATTTAGTGTCAGTAGAGGAAAGAGTGGAAGGAACCTACCTGGTATTCAGAAAAAGAGATGATCCTGAGTACATAAGGGAAACTTGTGTAGGGAGGCCCCAAATCATTTCTGCACAGCAATCAGCCCCTGAATTTTCTGCATTCTTATCTGGATCCTTAGAGTCTGTGACTGAACAAAATACAGGTAAAGGCATTTATGAAGAACCACTCAGCTTATATTCATCAGAGGGAGTAGAAGATGGTTCATTAGAAATACCCTACAACTTGCCTGCTAGTTCTACAAGAGCCCTTATCTATGGAATTGAATCTCCAGAATCATTTATCTCCCCTGAATCTGATGGTATTACCAATGGGAGTCTAAACCCTGGGTCAGCTAATGGAATTAACCTGGAGGAGGAAACCCCTAACCAAGGATTACCTACAAGGGAAAGTACTGCAGAGGTAATGATTGGTGCAGTATTAATCCCTGAGGGAAGGAAGTCCGTGCCGCACATAACTCCTCACCAATCTAAAAGGAATGAATTACCCATCAAGAACACCATAAAATTAGATCATGAGGAAATCATCATGGGAAATGCCGAGTGCGGACATGATCCTAATAATACCGAGCCGAATACTCAAATAGGATATATTGCTGTCAACCCGGTCATCAAGGGTAGAGAAATTAACAATGACATCACAGGGACTCCGAGAAAAGTTGAAGAAAATGACAAAGGAAATTCCATAGATGAGGTCTATGGAGGGCAACAGCTGAGCCTTGAACTGCTAGAGGACCTCAGAGAGTCTATAGGTATAATTTACAAGGAAGGAGGAAAGAGTGTAGTTGAATTAGCCTCCCCGGAACCGGAACCAGGAACCAATTTAAAATTTGATCGACAGAATCGGCAGAGATCTAAATTAGGAAAATGGTGCCACATAGTAAGAAGGAAGCTCGCAGCGCAGACCCTAGGCAACAAGGAAATTGAAAAGGGTGACCAGAAGCAGGACACTGGAAGAGGAAGCAGAGCTAACCAAGACAGGGAGCAATATAAATTTATTGGGAAGGTTCAAAGAATATTTAAGAAGAAAAACCCATTAGATCCGCCGAATGAAAATTCTGTGCAAGGGACCTCATATTCTGGACTTGAAACCAAGGCTAGAAGCTTGATAAATGATACACGAAATATTTGGACTAATAAGAGAACAACTGGTATAAAAGAAGGAACGAAAAATCGTCCAAAATCACCCGAAAACTTAACATCAAAACCTACCAAACCTCTCCTCTACACAACAGCAAACTGTCTCCCTTCTACAAGCATGGATTCACCCTCATTCTCCGACTCCTCGTCCCTAAAAGTCGAAGTGGATTCCGTGGCCGAAACGCTCTCCGAGCATTCCGGCTGCTTCGGCAGATGCGGGGAATACCCGTCCAGCTCGATGTCGCACGTGACCTGCGGGGCCGTGCCCGCCAACCACGATGGCGAGGCTGTCGCCCACGCCCTCCAGCATGGCGAAGACGCAGCAGGCTGCGAGTGCAAGCAGGTGCGTTGTTACAAGGCCATAATAGACCTATGTACTCACGAGGAGAATCAGGGCCACGCTCAAGTATCCGCCCCAAGCAACAACGATCCCCTTCCCTTCCTCCCTACCGACCTTCATCTCGAACAGACCGAGCACGCTAGCTTTTCGGGTGCTAGTGTGCAGGACCTGGACCTCACTCTCTTATACCCCGTCACTGCAAGCAGTGACGAAGACGGCTATCCTCTTTCTTCGACTATGCAATCTCAAACCTTGGACTCGGACACTGTGCATATTCCCATCCTTTCTACCGACTCTGTAACCACCAACTCTACCTTTGCAGCAACAAATACCCTTTCTTCTGGACCGAACGACCCTTACTCAGACTCGGACATTCTCCTTCGTAACCAAAACCCCGGAAACTTTGAAGCTATCGAAATCGAATTGGGCCCCGACGTTGCTAGTCAGCGTCAGGCATGTACAAATTGTACTATCAACAACGGACATTCTTATTGTCAGTGTAGTAGAATGGAACGGAAAGACGAGGCAATGGTACGTCTTTCAGGTCTTGAGGAATGGATGAGCGCTGACCAACCAGAAAAGGAGTCAACTGACTCGCTGCCCTTTTCACCACACCATCCATCCCCTCTTCCAGGACGCTCTGTGCGTCGACGTACCGACTCCAAACCCGAATCCAGCCTTGGCAAAGATCTGTTGAGCTCTGATGAGCTCGACGCCCACGACTCAAGTCGTGAGGCATTGGATGATGCCGTCCCGGTTTTTATGGTTCAAGAAAGCCTGGGCTGTGCCCCTACTTACGCCAGGCCAGATCTCAGCAACATTGTAAACAAGAACGACGAAAACAGGAGCAACTATCCCGCAGACGTTTCTCACCCCCGACCTCTCAAACGAACGTACGCATACGCCAACCTTGTGGAGGACTCGAATGGGAACGAAGGAGAGGATATGAGGGTGGAGGATATGGAAATTGAAGACACGGAAAGGGAGGGTAGAACTGACGAAGAAAGACGAGGAAGGACCCTGCAGAGGCGAGGAGCAAGAGGAAAGGTTGCTAGGAAGCGACAGCTTCCTCTGCGGAGGAGCGCGCGGGGAAAACCCAGCCCGCTAGCCATCTCGACCTCACCAGACAACGACAATGATGAAGAAGACGATGTGGAAGTGTTGAAAGGACCCGAAAGCTCTACCCCTCTCACCGTGGATGGTCCGATGATACGCCGTCAAAAATCGCATTTTAGATACTATTTTTGGACGAATAAAGCACATTATCTCGTGTAAAATGGGTAATAAAGGACTAGAGTGAGCCCGAACTGCTAGTTAAAGTATTAAGTATTGCAGACCATTCGGTAGTAATAATGTTAAGTATGAACGGATAGAGATCTAGCTTATCCTGAATACTATGACAGATGTACTACCGAACGAAACAGTTTATAGTAGCAGATCCACCCTACCGAAGTTACTAAGTTAACTTCAAATTCCTACTTAAACTAGTTGTGTACTTGTACGACTCGAGGGATTTACCGACTCGGTAATTGAAGACTAAAGACCGGTAGTAGCAGTCTTGTGATAAATGCATCAGGAGGGTAAAGATCGAAAATGGAATAGATCTACCGAAACAGTGATCAGACAAAGCGTTCTAAGATCAGTACGATCGTCAAGTATACTATGGAAATGGATAGACTACTATCTAAAGTACTGTTCGGTAGTCCACCGAATACTACAAAAAGAGAGAGAATAATAACAATTAGAGTACCGAGGAGAATACCTTGGACCAATGCTGAAGAGCGAACTCTACCGAAACCGGTAAGAATGGCATTCGGTAGAACGGGATACAATCGGTTTTAGGAATGAAACTATAGATCGAATACTATCGATCTACAGCGTATCATCGGGTATACTAATCCGTTGATTAGAACTGCACTACCGAAGAGAGAATACTATCAAAGGAATAGTTAACCAAGGACTTTCGGTAGCGCCACAATAATAAAAGAGAGAAAGTAAAAGTATTATAGTCCGGGAGTACCGAACGTAGCGGGATAATGGGAGTCCGACCAATCGCTCTACCGAGACTATCAGGAGTGACAACCGCAGTGTAGTGGAGCATTACGATCGCCCGCTACCGAGTTGAAAATGTTGAAACCAGGGGAAGTAAAAAGCTGTAGGGATCTACATTTTCCTACAAAATCTATACGGTAAAATGAGCAAGAAAGGAGAAAATATACTTATAAGGAATGATTGGACTCGATACACCTACCGAACGATAATTTTGTATTATTATAATAGTATTTTAGCAGACATTCAAATATATTCTAGAATAGGTATAAAAGTAGGTAGGTTGTACAGTAGAAAAGTAGTGACGCATTGTACGGTACACTAGCGAGCGTCTGGAGCTTATAGCTTTGGGCCATCGTGAATATAACCTACTAGTGTAAGCTCTAAACCTATAAATAAGCGAACCAAAGGTTGATCACCTCTAAAGTCAAAATATACTGTGAATCTATACTGTTGTTACTGTTGAATCTGAACTGTCTGTCTGTCTGAATACTGGACTACTGCTGAAATCTGATCTGACTGAACATCTGCATTGAATCTGAAGTACTGTTTTGATAGAAAGTGATTGAACTTGATTTGTTTACTGTGTCTGTGAATATACCTTCTGTTATAAAACCCAAAAGTCTTACAAAGTGTGTTAAATCAAAAGTGTACTTTTTCCTAAGAACATTGTATCTGTTCACGAGCACCTCAAACAATTAAGAGTGTTTTGTTTGTTTTGGTGGGGTTCTTTCCACTAAAATAACGACTCATCATCTGGAGCCCACCGCGAGGGGCTCATTAGAAAAAGTGAACTTTTGTGATAACGTCTTTACAAGACAACCTATCGATACTCCGTCTGGAGATTATCCAAGATTTCTAGAAGGGAGTTGAGAAACCTCCAAAGTCAACTGAGTGGAACCTATTGGAATCACTCGGCTGAACCTTCTAACTTGAGAATTGATAGTGAACAAATTCCTGAACCGGAACCTCCTACCAATCCTTCAGTTTATTTTCCATATCCACGAGAGCAACAAGAAAGAGAGGAAGCTAGATCTAGAAGACGTGTTACGCTCGGTAGAAATTTATCTATTGATATTTCTATCAGCCAACGTACCGAATCGGACAGACTTTCTACGCTTTCCCCCTCTTCACAGAATTTTTCTACTCCGTTAGTTTCGCCTACACAAGAAACTACCGAAATGCCTGAAGTAATCGATGCACGGGTGGCAACCACCATCCCAAATTTTAAAGTTACCGAGGCAGCGTTAAAAGCTACTCAAAATGACAAACTACCGAAACCTACAAAGTTAGCTCCTACTTTTGATAAAGATGCCCCAGAGTTATTAGAGCGATTCTTTTTAGAGTTAGAAGATCTTTTCCAGAATAATGAAATTACCCTGGATGAATCCAAGATCTTACTAGCACTTCGGTACATGGAGTACAAAACGCGAGTCCTACATGATGATGCGGCTACCGCATGTGGTGGTAGTTGGGAAACCTTCAAGAAACTCTTGCGAAAAGAGTATCCTGAATCGGTAGGAGATGGCAATGGAAGTCTACGCAAGTTGAACAATATTGTCACTTCTTATATGTATATTACTTTAGGACAAACCGAAAGGTTGAATAAGTATATACGAGAATTCAATCATGAAGCCAATAAGCTAACGAAAGGAGCTACACCTATACTGTCGAATTTACAAACAGTAACTATGTTTCTACAAGCTTTAGATGAGGGACTGAGACGTGCAATGGTAGTTTATCTACCGGCGATACCAGAAAATGCGAGGTTGGAAGACCCGCATCCCCTCACTAATATGATTGAAGCAGCAAAAAGTGCATGCAATAATCATGTGGCTACCCTTATTAGTTTGGGAGTACCGATCCAGAAAGAACATGTACCGGCTAATATGGCAACAAATGCAGCCGCGGTCGGTAGAGGAAAGACGGTAATACCCAAGGTAGAAACAGTTAAAAAGGAGGAAGCACCGGATGAGCTGTGGCAAAGAGTTTCTAGCACTAATGATGCCAATGCTGGTAAAATGAATGACTTGCTGAGAACAGTTAGTCAGAATTCAGCTTTGCTAGCGAACATTGGAAAGCTATTGGAGAAAACAGCCTCCAATACTAACATGGGACAAAATTATGGTGGCTACAATAGAAATTATGCAAATACATCTCCGAGTCAGAATTGGAACAATCCTACCGAGAAGAGAATTTGTTTCTTTTGTAGAAACCCTGACCACATTGCGACTCAGTGTCCTCTTCAACAAGAGTACATAGATAAGAAATTTATCATGAAGAATGACAAAGGATATATGATCTACCGAGATGGTACACCTTTGAAATATAAGGATACTGACTCTGAATCCAGAGCACAGCAAGTGCTCCGAGTCGCAAAAGAAAAAGGATGGGAATTAAAGCAGTCTTTGTTCAATTCGCTAGAAGAAATGGAGCGTGCCTATAATGACCCAGGAGAAAGTAGCGTTTATAGTTCTTTCTCTGGAGAAATTAAAGCGGTTCTTGAAAATCTAGAAAAGAAGAATAAAGAGCTTACCGAGAGACAGGAATCCAATGACAATCAATGGCAGGAAGAGCTAGCCAATATTAACAAAACATTGGCAGCGTTATTGTCGGGAAACTGAGAGCTCCAGGGATAGGGAGCGAAGAGATAGAAAGGGCAAAGGCTCAATTCATCTCTACACGCAAAGGCTCCCTTGAGGAAAAGAAGAGCGTGAAGAAGGTTCCCTATGTGGAAGTTCCTATATTAAAGAAGACAAATGTGCCAGTATATGTACCTCCTCATAAACAGAAGAACGGTAAAGTACCGTCGGTAGAAAAAGTGTCTACCGAAAAAGTACCAGAAATTGAAGCTTCTACTGATGAATCGGAAGATGAGGGAGAAGATACATCAAAAGCGCTACCGAATAAAACAGTTGAGAAGAAGGGATCTACCGAATCTAGTGCTATGCCTGATAGTCGACCATTTGATAAAAATATACCATTGAACCAGGACAAAATACCTCAGACAAATACCTCTAATAAGTCTACTACTAGTCCTAAGGGTCCTATGACCATTTTATCAAAGAATCAGCATCAGAATAAGCCTATGATTCACCCATTACTGAAAGATGTACCTAACACGAATGAACCTTTGTTATTAACCGGAATTGAAGAGAGAATGGTGGACCAAGTCTTGCGTGGAGAAATTACTATGCAAGTAGTAGAAGCGTTAGCCATCTCCCCGGTAGTAAAAAGGATTCTAAAGCGTAAATTGAATAATAGAGAGTTAAACCCCAAAAGGAGGGTTCAACAACCGAAGGGAGTTAAAGCAGTTAACATCCAAGAAATAGAAAGTAACTCTACCGAGGAGCCTTCAAGGAGTGCACCTACCGAGAGTTATTTCGATATTGAGGATCTTGCGCCAGCTACCTTCCAAATATTAATGAATGGAGCTAAGAATCTACCGAGGAATGCAATTGTACATCGAGATATTGTAGATCAGTTCTATGCGGATAGACCTGAAGATAGAGACAAAAAGGTCATAATAGTAGCGCGACGCGCAGATGACCTACGAGTCACTTTCCCTGCTATCCGTGGTGGAAAACAACTACCAGAATGTATTATGGACAATGGTTCTCAGATTATATCTATGGATACACGAATCGCTACCGGTTTACATTTACATTGGGATCCAGATGTACGTGTACATATGCAAAGTGCGAATGGAACTCTAAATTCAACTAGAGGCCTAGCTAGAAATGTTCCCTTTACATTTGGAGACATTACCGTATTTATGCAAGTACATATTATGGATGATGTTCCCTATGATGTATTAATCGGAAGACCATTTGATGTCCTATGCGAGACAGAGATTAAAAATGCTAAGAACGGAGATCAGTTCATTACGATTACCGATCCTAATACAGGGAGAAAGGTTACTATTCCAACCTACCCTAGAGGAGAACGACCATCCATTAAACCTCGACCTATAGGAAAATTAGTAGACGAAGGCAATGGTGGCAATCAAGAAGATTCATCCGAATCCTCTGAAGATTCTAATAAGGAAGAGAGTTCGGAAAATTTTCAAGAATCCTCGAGGAACTCTTAAGTAGAGAGGGAGAGGTTGCATTATCGTTGGAAACAAATGAAGAAGGAGAAATCTCTATTACTGGCTACAGTGCTTTGAAAGCACCAACTTTCACCAAAGAGCAATTGTGTGAAGCTTACATAGTAGCTTCCCACGAATATGTGAAAGCTCAAGATACGAAAGCGGCGGCGCTATTTCAAGAATGTAGAAAGAAGAGTAGAAAGAAGTTTAAGCAAAGCTTTGAGACTCCTGCTCCTTCGGTAAACCGTTCAGAAAAGGTTGAATCAAAAAGTATGGCCGCTTCGGTAGAGGAAGTAACTACCGAGGATGAAGAAGAAGTGGTGAATGTCTACGGAAAATACAAGCCGGTAGACGTAAAAGTAAAGCCAGTGAAAACTACTTTACCGAGTGAGTGCCGAATTACAAGAAATATAACGGGTGATCCATTAAAAGACATGCCGGAACTACCGACGAATCCCCCTGAGTTTACTCCAGGAGAACGTTACGGTTGGGAACAAAAGGAAATTATAGATAATAACCACCCGGGAGATTTTCTATGGCCGGAAGAAAGGAAATTACTTCACGAGTTTATGAAAAGACAAGAACTTGGTTTTGCTTGGAAAACTAGTGAAGCAGGAAACTTTAAACCAGAGTTTTTCCCTCCTGTTCGTGTCCCGGTAGTAGAACATGTTCCTTGGGTTGAGAAAACCTTTCCAGTACCACCAGGCAAATTTGCCGAAGTCTGTGATCTAATTAGAGAAAAGATTAAAGCTGGCACCTATGAACCTTGTAATGGCAGCTACCGAGGAAAATGGTTTTGTGTGTTAAAGAAAGATGGCAAGGTTAGGATTGTACATAGTCTCGAACCTTTGAATAAAGTGACTATCCAACATTCGGGTGTACCACCTGCTACAGCAGACATCGCGCGAGAATTCATGGGAAGAGCATGTCTCGGTACCTTGGATATATTTGTTGGATATGATCATAGGTATATTCATGAGGACTCAAGAGATATGACAGCCTTTCAAACACCATTTGGATTGCATAGATTGGTGAAACTACCGATGGGATGGACCAACTCGGTACCAATCTTTCACGACGATGTTACTTATATTATGCGAGACGAGATTCCACACATCACTATTCCGTATATAGATGATGTACCATTAAAAGGGCCTGCAAGTAGATATGAAACGGAGGATGGTGGATATGAAACCATTCCGGAGAATCCTGGTATTAGGCGTTTCTTTTGGGAACACCTAAATAATTGTAATAGGATTGTTCAAAGATTGAAGTATGCAGGGGGAACCTTCTCGGGTAAAAAGACATTTCTGTGCAATCCTGAAGCAATAGTTGTTGGTCATAAATGTACATATGAAGGAAGAGAACCTGGAGAAAAAGCTACACAAGTGATTAGAGAATGGCCAATCCCTAAAAATTTGACTGAGTTACGGAGTTTCTTAGGAACTGCCGGACAGTTGAGGATGTTTGTATGGGATTATGCCAGAATTTCTACTCCCTTGAACAAGCTCACAGGGAATCATGCTTGGGAATGGGGCGAAAAACAAACTAAGGCTTTCGAACAGATTAAAGAAAACATAGTGAACGCTCCCCCATTAAAAGCAGTTAATTATAACCATGAGAAAGGAATAACATTGGGCGTTGATACTTCTTATATTGCTGTGGGCTATTTCTTGGCTCAGGAAGATGAGAAAGATCCTAAAAAGAAGAATTACTTGCATTTTGGGTCTATTACTCTATCTGAGACCGAAGCAGCTTATTCACAACCAAAAAGGGAACTGTATGGATTAAAGCTTGCTTTAGAAGATGCAGAACATATTCTCTACGGTTGTCGTAATCTTAAAGTCCTTACCGATGCTAGTTACATTAAAGGAATGCTCAATAATCCGAGCAGAGGTCCTAATGCGACTATCAACAGGTGGATAGAAGAAATAAGGAAGTTTCAATTCGAATTAGTGCATATTAAAGGAAGTTGTCATAAATTAGCTGATGGGTTATCTAGAAGGCCTGCTACCGAGTGTTCAATTAAACCCCGCGCTACTGCCAAAGTCGAAGACGACGAGGAAGTAGATGATGATGGTTTACCATTGAGGTTTAGCATGGCTGAAGGAGAAACTGAAGAACCTTTTGAGTTTGAAGATTTCAAGCATCTAATTGATCATCGAGGCGGTTACTACCATTCGGTAGCAACTACCGAGTTAGATCTTGAAGACGACATCCAGTTATCAAGAGAAGAAGAATTAAGAGCTCAAAGAGCCAGAATTATTATGGCTGGTAAAATGGGTGTTCAAATACCAACCTCGGTACCCGAGTTTGACTCGGTAGTATCTAAAACTGAGGGAATTACTGTACAACAGTTTGTGCAGAGTCCAATAGGTCTGGTACCGAATGAGGGCTGGTTAAGCAAGCATCCATATGCGGAGAATCACCGAACTAAGGAAGCACTTTCTTGGGATAGGGATTTGTCCATAATAAAAGAGTACTTGTCTTCACCAAATTCAAAGTCTATACTGGAATTACCTAGTAAACATAAACGAAAAGTTATTGCGCGCTCGAAACAATTCTTTATAGATGAGGAAGGAAGACTGTACCGAAAGAATAGTGATAATAGTGAACAGCCTTTATTAGTCGTACCGAAAGATAAGAGGATGTATATGATGCATTCGGCTCATGATCACCTTGGTCATAAAGGAGTTTATGCTACCGAGTCCATCATAAGTAAAAGATTTTGGTGGCCTGACTTAGAAAAAGATGTACAGTGGTTTGTGTCAAGTTGCGATCCATGTCAAGCTAGACAGATGCGTCTACCGAGACAGCCTCCAACTCTTACATATACACCTACATTATTCCAGAGAGTTCATGTGGATGTAATGAAAATGTCGCCTGCTAGTAATGGTTGTAATAACATTGTGCATGGAAGATGTGCTTTGTCTAGATGGTCTGAAGGACGTGCGTTAAAACGAGAAACTGCAAGAGCTATTGCGGAATGGTTCTTTGAAGACATTATCTGTAGATGGGGAACTCCCGAAGAAGTAATTACAGATAATGCACCGCAGATGAAAGCCGTGTTGCTTTGGCTAGAAGAGAAGTATGGAGTTACAGGCATTACTATCTCCCCATATAACTCTCAAGCTAATGGCACCATTGAACGTGCACATTTGGACATAAGACAAGCGTTGGCTAAAGCTACTGCAGGTGATCTATCGAAATGGTTTTGGTTTCTGAAACCAGTATTATGGGCGGATAGAGTAACACCTAGGAAAGGTTTAGGATGTTCTCCCTACTTTATAGTATTAGGTGCAGAGCCATTACTACCGTTCGATATAGTGGAGTCTACTTGGTTAGTTAAACTACCGAATAGAATTCTTACTACCGACGAACTGATAGGCTACCGAGCGCAAGCTCTCGCCAAGCACAGAGTACATGTGCAAGACATGATTGATAGAGTTAGTGAACGAAAGTTATCCGAGCTGCGGAAATTTGAGAAGAAATATAGGCATGTAATAAAGGATTGGGATTTTAAGCCTGGTACTTTAGTACAAGTCAGGAATACTAGGATAGAGAAAAACTTGGATAGAAAAATGTATCCTAGATATCTTGGTCCAATGATAGTAATTAAGAGAAGTCGTGGTGGTGCATATATTTTGGCTGAAATGGATGGCACGGTACTAAGGGAGAAAGTTGCAGCTTTCCGAGTATTGCCACATAAAGCCAGATATGAGCCTATAGAGCTTCCTGCGAATATACATGATCTAGTAGACCTGAATTCGGAACAGTTAAAGACCTTAGTGGAGGATGACTCTACCGAATTACCATGGTCTCCTGGTAAAGATTATATATTTGAAGGAATGCCGAATATGAAAGCACCAGTGTACGATAACAACGGTGAAGTAATGAGAATAATGTCCCAATAGGAAACATAGCTACCGAGAGTAGCAATGACAAAGATATCAGTACCGAAACAGAGAATTTAGATGGCGTGGGAGAAGATTTAAATCGGATCACACGTTCCAAAACAAGAAAGAAATAATAGTGGATTACTGCGAGAGCCACTATGCTACTTGTACATACACATGAGATAAAGAAAGAGGGATATATGACCTTGTATAACTACGTATTAGTTAGCAGTACTAGTACTAGCTACCGGGGCGAGTTCCTGAACAGTTGGAGCTTCGGCACGAGCGTTGGAATCATCCAGCTCGGCACGAGCCAACTTGGCTTGAATGACCGCAACAAGGGTCTGATGAGTGCCTTTGTAGTGTCCAGACAAGTAATGAATCTGGTGAGCTACCGAGAGCAACTCAGCCCTGAGATAGTTGGTAAGGGCATTCAAAGACTCGTCAGGAAGACGGTTATAGTCCATGAATACACCAACAGCGGTCTTGCGAACAAGTTCTTCAGGAGTGTCGAGTGGTTCTAGTACCGAGTAAGATAAATTGTGCGAAAAATGAAGTGCTAAACTTACCATCGGATGGTGGGTTGAAGTTGTTTACCGATCCATTGAAGATGCGTGCGCGTTTCAACGCTTGCTGTTCGGCAGTGTTGATTTCGGCCTTTCGAATATAGTAGTTAGCCTTGCTGAATTCACGAGAAAATATGTCCATGCCGACCACGGTTTCGTATGGGACACATACGGTACAAGCGTGACCAACATTGGTACTAGTCTTGGGAATAGGAGTTTTCTACCGAAAGATGACAGTTTAGTAAGGAATTGTAACTCGGTAGACAGCTACAAATGACTACTTACAGTCTTGGTGAACTTGAGACTGCCTTTGATAGGTTTCGCGTGAATAGAGCCATTCAAAGTATTGTCGGTCATCTAAAGACTGTTCGAAGTTGTTAAGATAATCAACTGCGAGAGTAACTCACGGTAACGTCTTGTTCTGGCACTGTTGGTTCGGTAACGATTTCAATATCAGAGTCATCGTCGATGTAAGCAGGGGAAACAATTCGCTGCTAATCATAGTGTTAGCTTGCTGATAAAAAGTAATAAGTGCTATAGGAGATACGTACCTTACGTTTGGATTTGTTACGACGTTTGGCATCAGCCTCTTGAGCTGCGCGCAACGTTTCGACAAAGTTGTTGACCTTGCTAACGTTGTGGAGCTTGGTCTTGTCAAGCTTGAAAGTCTCGACAAAGTCGTTGAGATGCTTGGCATGTTCGTAATAAGTGTTTACACAATCCTGAGCCTTTCGAAACTCAGAAACGTCAACACGTTCGGCCTACCGAGTGATGGTTAGTACGGAAAAAGTCTACCGACACTGAGAACGTACCAAGGCATCACCATAAGCTTGAACGGCGGCTGCAATAACAGCTGCGACTTTAACATTAGAAACGCCACTGACTGTGTCGTGGGCTTCTTGTGCTTTAGCCATCCAGGCTTTAGGATCAAAATTGACAATGGAAGACATTGGAGTGTGTAGATTTGAAGTGTGAAATGTAATGTGTGTATTATTTCGAACTACCGGACGGTGGTTTTATACTAAAAGAAAATAGACCCTGTTTACAAAGGAGTCGTTAAGGAGCTGTCTCCTCTACCGACGGACCTGACCGAGGACGGTCAAGATCTTTAGTTGGGGGGAGGACCGCGGGTGTGATCAAAATAAATTCGAGGAATTCGAGAATTGTATGAACTACGACTACCGAGAGATCGTGAGTGGGGCGATTAAGGCAAGAATTTGAGCCTAAACACATCTACTGAGGTGGATCGCACTACCGAACGATTTCACATGAAGTTGGACAGGAGTAATAGACTCTATCCTAACAAATGAAGTCGGTAGAAAACACCAAAATAAATCCGAACAGATTTGTTGTTCAAAGTAGAATTCCGAAAGTTCAACTTAGAAAATTTTGATCACACATTGGAGTTGAAAAGAGATAAAACATAAATATTTTGTTCTACTAATAATAGTAGAGATACAACAAGATATTCTAATCTACTTATTCTAGTAGATACAACAAGAGATACAAATGGCAGCAAGAGATACAAAGGGTATAGTAAAAATCGAGCTACAAGATCAGAACTGAGTATGCGCGAGTCGTTCGTAATATGCTTTTTCATCCTCATCTGGCCTTTGACGATAAGAAGGAATGTAACCCCTTGGTAGAGGTCTGTAGAAATGAATTTCGGAGTCGGAGGAAGAGGAAGATGAAGAGGAGCTTGACGCGACACTGCTTGCTGGAGATGGGGTGGAGTAGCAGTTACTGGAAGAGGTTCCAGTCGGGTCCTCCATTCACCCACAGTTTCGGCAAGAGGAAGCATAATAGCGGCCTGATAAAAGAAATATAAATAAAGAGAGCTTTTGAAAGAAAAAGAGAATGTGAACTTACATTTTCGGCCTCTCTGGCCAACCTTTCGCGGAGTTCAAGAACTCCATATGCGTCGATAGCCCGTTGAAGACGAGGGTCGCGCTGTAAAAATAGTATAAGGGAATGAAGAGAATAAAGAAAAATAAAAGACATACCTGTTCTGAAGAGGGCGCGGTAAGAGCAGCCCAGTCTTGCATGAATTGCAGAGGGTTCTCTGCAAGTTGGTCCATTCGGTACTGGCTCAAAGAAGCAAAAGCTTCTTGAGCACCGGCATCCGTTGGAGGCGGTGTAGGAGATGGGGAAAAAGTCTACAAAAAGTGAGAAGGATTAGAAACGACAGATATAAAAATGAAACGAGAAAAAGAGAACGTACGAAAGAAAGTTTCTATCGGTAACTTCATCTACCGAAAGTAACCGCCCGTCTCTACCGAGCACTGCAGAGTTTGAACTACCGAACAAGTCAATTCGACTGTCGGCAGCTCGACGACGCGGAGTGAGGATTTGAACTGGACTACCGAGCACTGATCTTGCTGGTGCCGGAGTCCGAAGCAGATGAGATGACCGGCAACGGGACTTGCCGATCGTGCCGAAAACACGGGACGAGGAGGAGGGTGCACCGTGCCAGGCTTAGGTGTGGTTGGAGGTGGAGACGGCTGCCGAAAATCAATAAATAAAGAGGATGAAAGAAATGATTACTTACCAAAGTGATTGGGAAAGCTCGGGATGGATCCCAAGCCCCTCGGAGCCTTCTGGTCATAAGCAACCAGGTAGTATCCAAGCCGGGACGCCGAGATGCCGTGGTATTTCGGGACCTCGGGAATGCGACCAACACGGCGTTGAGTGCCATGTTGCGAGCCTCTGTGATCCAGGACTCGGTAGGACGAGTCTGCCGAACCGTGTAATCTAAATCGCGCTATAATTACCGAGATTAGCCAAAAGAAGAAATAGAGAAAGCAGTGAGAGCACTTACAATAAATGGCAGGAGAGCCTGCATTGCGACGCAGTCGCGCTCGGCAACCTTGACTTGCGCTCTTGATATACGCGCATGTTGAGATAAAGGGTCCGAACGTGATTGAGAGTGACGAGGACGGCCTCATCGGTAAAGTCCAGAATGTCGCCAACGTAGGAAGCGTCGGTGGAGCGTCGTTGCGTCGGGGTGCCATGAGAAGTGTCGGTAGAGGGAGAAAGTGAGTCGGTAGAGTGTGTAGGAGGAAAAGATGGGACTTAGAGAAATTTGCTCGTCGACCTATATGCCTGCCGCTCCATTCTTAAAAATTAAAATCAAGGGTAGAGACCCTGCGCGACACCAGAAGCAGAGAAGCGCGGCGACCAAAAGTGCTGAACGCAGAAATTCCGCATCTCAAA